>OX419641.1:9023275-10223275 GCA_948473465.1 Lithophane ornitopus | reverse complement strand
ATAAAGAATGTTTCCGAGCACTTGTGTCGCTCACCTAAATACCATCGCGGTTCACCGCCGCGCTGGCCACGAACAGCTGAAGAGCGCTGCCAAACTAAGGAAACATACACTCTCTTCTTGGAGACTAGCCCAGACACTGACGAAAGGAGCTCGTCGCATTTTCCACGTTTGTATTCAGGCATCTTTCGCATGTAGCGTTGGCGTTTGACGAACGTAAGTAAGTCTAAGTATAGTTTGTAGTAATGCACTGCGCGAATGCACTTGAAGTGGCGCAAGCTTCACGCTAGTCATGGCCACTTTTTCGTAGCATCGAACAACGCTAGACCACAACTCGGAATTTTAGGTATGAAGCTACAAGATAACGTAGTTGGAAGATATAAGAGTTATATATATACGTGATAGTAAGAGAGCTAACTTCTAGGTGAATATAACTGTAGGTTATTAGCGCTGTGCGACCTGAATTGCACTTTATTGTGTCGTAGCAAGAGTCGCTTTTTAACCGACGAAAAAAAAAGGAGGTTCTCAAATTGACACGGATTTTTTTTTTATGTTTGACCTTTTTACTGAGCAGTCCGATTTCAATGATTCTTTTTTATTGGGGAGGGTATACCACGAAGTTGACCCGTTCAAAATTGAAAACTTAAACCCACCCCTAAGGGTACAAAAATTGGGGTTGATAGATTTTTCACCTACTGAATTTTCAACTGTGAACCGATTCTGTTGAAATTTCGCACAGTATGTGATGTAGTTCTGATGACACAACCACATCATCAACTCCAGGTCCTGGAGTCGATCTGATGATGGAGTCGGAAGTCAGTCGCGAGAGTTCCTCAGCAGTTTACAGCAGCTATATCGTGTTTGAGCTTTAAAAATTAAGTAGATAGTAGATTTAAGCCACAACAATAAATGGTAACTGAACGAAAAATAAAAATCTTTTTTAGAGACAAAAAATTAAACCGACGAAAACAAAAACTGAAAAGCAAAACATAAACCTTTTATTTTATATAAGCTCCTAAACTAATTTAATTAAGTATGATATCCATCAAGGTACCATTTTATGTTTGTTTGTTTGGCGTCGACACAAAATTAGTTACTTAACCTCCCGCCTCCCAACGTAATTTTAGTTATTTTAGTTTTATTAGTTTAGGAGCTTAGTTACTGTGACCTGAACCATCTGTATTCTGTGACTAAACTAGAAGGCATTATAAAGGCGTTGCAGAAAGGGCTATTGAACCAATACCACAGCATCGATTTACATCTTTGATAAAAATTTCATGATTTTAGCTAGATCTCAGACCAAATGGTTTTTTATTTGGTCTAAGAGCTAGACACTGTGGGATATTAGGCTTTATAAAAAACACTGCACTGGGTCTGAAAATAAAAACCGCGGATTTTAATAAAAGTTTTATTAACACAAAAATTGTGTGCTTTACATTCTTTTAATAATAAAAATATAATATTGCATTTTCGTATTTGAAAGCTGTGTGCAACTTAAATTACGGTTATTGTACATACAAACTATTACATAAATAAATCATTATTTAATAATACTATCAACAATTTATTTTATGCAATTTAAATAAGAATGAGATTCGCCTGTATAGACTTAAAACAAAAAAAAAACTCAAAATAATAAACAACTTCTCATAAACTTTCTTGGGTTTAAAGTACAAGCGAACTGCAGCCAATCATCACCGCATGCATAGATCGGTCGACATGTGGCGGCATCTATATGATCTACATCGCGAAAAAAAGTATCAGCTGTTCCGCATTTGTTCGCATAGCTCGTCAAAATGTAGGGAACAGCTGTTTTTTTTTTTTTCGCGATTTCCTTTTTTTTCTTACAGTGAAAGTTGTTCATAATGATGAATACTATGACCCCTTAAGGTGGATGCGCTAAGGTGATCCGCGAAATTCAAATTTTCTTCCGTTTTTTGCAATTTGCAGGTCAGTATCAGGGGGCCAAGTCTACTAATTTACAAACGTGTCAGTGATCTCACAATGATCCGTTTTTGACAGATTTTGTATGGTATATCTGTCAAAATACTGACACGTAACAAATATGGATTTACAGACTTAACAACATTAGAATCAGCAATAAGTTCATTGAATGACTATTTCATGAAATCGTCATATCAACATACAATCTGATACTGACCTGCAAATTGCAAAAAACGTAAGAAAATTTTAATTTCGCGGGCTACTTTAGCGCATCCACCTTAGGAGGATGCCCATGCATTCAATATCACCCTGTACAACCCGTGCGCATTAACATGGCACCTGGCTCGGAACTCAATACTCCCCCCGCTACCCGCACGGCGACGACGGGGCGCCGCGCGGGTAGCGGGGGGAGCTCCAAACGTCGTTGAGCCAGGTGCCATGTTAATGCGCACGGGTTGTACATAGGAAATGTAGAGCTTGTTATGATGTTGTGCAACACTCATCAAGCAAACGAATACCGTGGTAAGGCTACCATCCTAACTTTAATATTATAAATGCGAAAGTGAGTATGTTTGTTACGATTTCACGCTAAAACGGCTGAACGTATTTGGATGAAATTTGGCACATGGGTAGACCATGATCTGGAGAAGGACATAGGATTTTTTTTATCCTTTATTATTAATTTTAGGATTAATTGGGATGGGATGGATTTAAGATTAATTTTACGATACTTTTTGTTCAAGAAATTGGCCCTTATAGATAGATCAATCTGAACAGATTAAGTAAGATCTGATTAGTATGACGAAATATGACTGTTTCATTTGAGCCTGCTATGTGCTTCTAATAGTAATCTTTTTGGTTGTTGTAGACGATCGATCTTGAGGTCGGCAGCCATACCTTACTAACCAAGTGATGATTTATGCTTAGTTGAAGACGATTGACAACAGCTTGCTTGCATCTTTTATAAAGATTGTTAAAGAACGCACATTCATCAGAGAAGTAATTTCATTGTAACGATACCAGTTGTTCCATTCCCGTTCATTCTCGTTTAAATCGCATATTACATTTAAATTATAATTTATTATACTTTTTACACTAGTGCGCGTCAACTGTAAATAATGACGTCATTGTAAAGTTATTGTGTTTGTAAGTGGAACACTTATAAGGAAGCTGATTAAAATAGTAGAATCTATTGTTTTTGAGCAAACCTGCGCGGTAATTGCGTGACACACTTACAATTTGACAACAACATTCATTGCGTCATTTACGTTGTCAAGCAAATGAATTTTTTAAATAAAAAGTAATGGATTAGCAATGTCCTTTAAAATCCTTCGGATTGTGATTGAAAGTGTGTTACGCAATTTCGGTGCTGGACTTGTGCGTGGGGAAAAAAATACAATAGACGCAGATATATTTAATAACCAGCCTATTCGGCTTAATATTCTTCAAGAGTCATACAAAACCCTGTAAGAAATCGACACGTGTTTCACCTCTCAACGAGGCATCCTCAGTATGACGATTGACCTGTCGCGAACCCGAACACCACGTGTTGGCACGCCGAGCGCTCTCTGCGTCTGACGCTCCGCGTGGCAACATGTGTCGATTTCTTACAGGACTTTTTACAACTCTTGAGGAATAGTCAAGCGGAATAGGTTATTAAATATATCTACGTCTATTGTATTTTATTTATAATGGATTTCCGCAGTCACGCCTGAATTAATTAACTATCTTATGCGTGGCGATCAATGCTCGCTTTTGATCTGTACTTGAGAGGTCATTTCATTGCATTGGAGCAGTTACAGGTTTATATTATTATATTATCGAGTACACAACCTATTAGAGTCTGGTCAACGAAAGATGTCCAAGAAAAAAGGCGGCAATTGAAAAAATCAAGAGCTGTCAACCCACTGCTTAAACGGAGTCGATACTATTAATTATTCAAGATATATTATGCGATACTTAGATCAGTATTTCATATTTATATAATAATTAGACATCTCATATTGTCTTTAGAAGTGAAATAAAATATTCAACATAATGGTGCCGATTCTGTTGTTCACAAACGAAACTTAATTTAAGTTCAATGAATCTTTTTCTTTCTATTTCATTATGAAAAGGACAGAAGATAAATTTTAGTTTAGTCCTGTCAAATTAATCAGCGCTTGACGTAAATTGACGTAATTAAAGTAGGCAAGTTTTTAATCGCGTCTAAACTTTTAAGGAGTAGTTACAGTTTGACAGGACTAAACTAAAATTTATCTTCTGTCCTTTTTTTAATGAAATAGAAAGGAAAAGATGCATTGACTGAACTTAAATTTAGTTTAGTTTGTGAACAGCAGAATCGGCACCAATAATTCTTGGTCAGCTTTCGTTGGCCAAACTCTACCACTCAGTATAACGGCATTTGTATGTAAAAAAAGGTTTTGTAGTTCCTTTGCTCGGCAAACGAATATGGAATTCATTGAGTACCTACTAAATAAGGTTCCTATTTCAGTGCAAAAATCTGTCTGAACTGGCTTGAGACGAATCACAACTATTACAATTTAAAATAGGATATTGCCGTGTACTCTTCTCACCAGTAATTTTCTGATGCAAAATGAACCATGCCAATTTAACTTTAATGTCATTTTAGCTCAGTAAACTGCTCAAACTTCAGGTAGCAGTCGCTACAGGTAAAATGCTGGTGTTCAGCTGCATCTGGTAAGACTGGAAGCCTTTCCCAACATCGTTGGGAAAGGCTAGCCAGGTGATGGAACTGCTCAAATTTATACAGGGTGGCACATGAAGCGATGTCCAAAGCAAAGTTTTAGAAGCCTCTCTCCAAGGGCTTGCTGGAACACCCCCATGTATATTCAGCGACTATTTATAGTTAGGGAGCTAGAGGATTTTTTATATTTTTAGGGAAATTCTCACTTGACTTCAGACTTTTTAGGGTTCCGTAGTCAACAAGGAACCCTTATAGTTTCGCCATGTCCGTCTGTCCATCTGTCCGTCTGCCCGCGGCTTAGGCCAGAGGCCGTTGGTACTAGAAAGCTCTAATTTGGTATGGATATACATATAAATGACGCTGACAAAGTGGTAAAAAAAAATCGTAAGAATTTTTTTTTTTTAGGGTAAACACGTAAAGTGGGGATGGTATTTTTTTTTCTCGTCAATCCCATGGTGTGGGGTATCGTTGGATAGGTCGTTAAAAATAATGAGAGTTTGTTTAAACCATTTTTGGATTCAGGGATCCGTTTGCGGAATATTAAGCTTTAAAGTGCTAATTTTTGTTAGAGCCATATTTCCCCCCACTTGCCAGCTTTAGTTTGGATATTTGAAAAAAATCACGGCAGTATATAATATAATGAAATTAAAAGGAAAACTATCACCGCTACGTAGGCTCCACAAGTTACCGAGTAATAATCGACCAACTTAAATTTGCAGTTGTAAAAACATGTTCTCCCATACATTCTGTATCGGAGAACAAGTTTTGCAACTACAATGTTAAGTTTGTTTTATAAATTCATCCCAACTACGGAACCCTTCATTGTGCATGGTACGTGTACGTGTAATAATGGGTGATGTTAAGACATAAATGGGGGCCCGCGTGGTGGATTACGGCCCTTTCCCTCTGACAAGAGGAGGCCTGTGTCCCAGCAGTGGGAACATTATAGGCTGAATATGGATACATATGGGTGTTTCGGGAAGTTCTTGGAGCGAGACTTCTAAAAATATTCGTTGGACCTCGTTGTGTGGCCCACCCTGCAATTCCAAGAGATGGTAAACCTCACCTGTAGCCTTGTTTAAATTCATAGGAAATCCCGTGACACAACTCTAACTAAATATTCTCTTGCTTAATAACTTTTTTTTTGCCCCTTTTCCCAGGAATCATGATCTTAGTCTTCCATTCTTCAGTGCCAACGGGATCCTGTACCTGCATAATCTGACCAGTCTCCGGATTTATAGGAAACACCCCTTCAGGGGTAATCTTTTTCTTCGACGTATCAGTATTATGTCTCCTTTTCATATGCTTGTTATAATTCGACCAATTTGTGAACTCCATACCACAATGCTGGCATGAATATGGTTTAGCACCCGTGTGCTGCCTTTCATGGTTCTTTAAAATCTGCTTAAATCTAAAGGCTTTGTTGCAATAAGAGCAAACGTAAGGCATGGAATCAGTGTGAATAATTTTGTGAGCGTTCAATTGATACTGTAACCTAAAACACCTACCGCATTGCTCGCAAGAAAAAGGTTTCACTCCAGAATGCATTTCAACATGTCGTCTCAACATGTTTGGGTACAAAAAAGACTTATTACATATCCTACAGACGTGTGGACGGTTCTTATCGTGAGAGAGGATGTGTGATGTGAGCGTACCTTTATTGTAGAACATTTTGCCGCAGCGGTCACAAGTATAATTTCTTTTACGGTCTATTGTGTGGAGTTTCATGTGATCGCGAAGACTGTTGGGGTTCTTGTACACTTTTTTACACAATCCACAGGTAAGGTCTTCAATGGTGATGGGAGTCCCAGGTTTTCGCCTCGGCCTTCGCTTTTGCTTCGTAATGTTGTAGTCTTGTAGGTGTATCTTTAGAGAGTCCTCGTTTTTAAGTATTTCGCCGCAGAGAGGGCAGGGTATTTGTGATTTTAAGAAGTGTTCCTTTATGTGGGAGCTCGAGGTTTCCGTTTTATCAAGAATTAAGTCGCAGTAATAGCAATGGTTTCTGGAAATAAGAAAAAGTTTTCGTTAGTGAAGGATCTAATTCTTATAATCCATGCTGACGTTATAAAATAACTAGCGTGTCTGTTATATTTCTTGCCATAACCTCAGAACGGATTCGGATGTAATTTGGCACACAGATAGAGCATGACCTGGGTTAGGACCAGGGTCGGTCTGGCCCCAGGGCATACCGGGACTTTTCCCGGTGGGCCGGTCTCTCCGTGGGCCGGTCTGGTCCATTTTCCCTTAATTATTTAGAGCAAAGCCGTGATTAGTGAGATAATTATTATTTTATTTCGAATCTCAAAAATTTGTACAAATAACAGTACCAAAACACAGTAGCTAACAGGGACTCGAAACTACATATGTGCTAAAAGCCTCGTTAAAGATCGACAACACCTACCGCTTGAAGCGCTTCAGCCGTTAACTTGTCAAACGCCTTAGCAAAAAAAAAAAAGAAGCCAGTGGACCGCAGTTTAAAAAACATCCCGGCAGTTTTTTGGGCCCAGACCGACGCAGGTTAGGACATAGGATACTTTTTATTTCAGGTAGTAGGTTCCTGTGGAATAATTTCCTTCATTAACGCGGGCGAAACCGCGGGCAAAAGCTAATCCTAACTTGAAAGGCGAAAGTGAGTTTGTTTGTTACGCTTTCACGTTAAAACGGCTTAACGGATTTGGATGAAATTTGTCACAGGGATAGACCATGACCTGGAATAGGACATAGGATACTTTTTATCGCGATATTCCCACGGGATCGAGACTTACGCGGGTGAAACCGCGTCGCGTAGCTAGTAAAGAATATTGCTACAAGGTAACTAAACCCCTACTATACCCCATTTGAAATAAGATTAGACATTAAAACAAACCCTTTTACAGTCAGATCAACCGATTTTGACTTCTATACCGTAGGCATAAGCGATAGCATTAAAAGCAAAAAAAGTTACACAATACCAACTATCTACTGCGGCTGCCATTTGTCATGCCACCAACGCAATAGAATTCAAAATCGGTTGAACGGAATGTAAAAAAGGCTTATCTATACGTCTAATCTTATTTCAAATGGAGTATAATTGCTTTTAAAAAGTAAATATTTTCCTAAATTCGTATACATGTTACATAAATAATCAATACAATTCTCAAAAGCTGATTTAGTTAAATTGATGGCTCCACCAAATAGTCATAAATTAACGAAATAACAAGTTTACAGAATGTAGATATGTAGTCAGCAGATCTAACCATGACTCAATAATAATTAGGATAAAAATATGACAGAAAGTCAAAGTCAAATAATTTATTTCAATTAGTTCCAAAGTGCCTTTTTTGTGCCTACATAAAAGGCACTTTTGAATGTCAAAAACAAAGAAATAGAACTGATTCTAGTTGGCCCCAAAGGTTGTTTTCGAATGGGGAAGAATAGCCAAGAAACTCCACCATTACTCTTTTAATAATGTTTTACATTTTGTATACTTACATCAATTATATAATTATATGGGAAGACGATGCATCTAGAATAAAATTACTGAAGTACCATAATCGGTAAAAAGAATAAAAAATGGAGCAATGACAAATTAATTAATTACAATACTATTTTACCAAAAGTTAATCATAAAAGTGTGAAATCTGGTGAAACCTCTCATGAGGGATATTTATATGATACTAGCTGCGCCCCGCGGTTTCACCCGCCTAAGGCACGATCCCGTGGGAATACCGGGATGAAAGTATCCTATGTATTAATCCAGGTTATAAACTATCTGTGTGCCAAATTTCATCCAAATCCATTCAGTAGGTTTTGCGCGAAATAGTAACAAACATCCATCCATCCATACTTACAAACTTTCACGTTTATAATATTAGTTAGATAGTTGAAATACATTATGTATATAATAAATAAATTCACGTCTTGTTTCCTGAAGGGTTGGGCAGAGGTGTACCCATAGTAGGTACACCCACATTTCGCCAGTTATGTTTAAGTCCCACATAATAGGGGGCGAGCCTATTGCCATCAATCGAGAAGAAATCCAGACGCTGGACTGCTACTTAGAATAAACAAATAAATAATACATAGTTATTTCAATTTTATTTTAAAATAGTTTGCTTTTGTTTTTATCTCTAATATTGATTCAAATAATATGTAACGTTAGTAGAATCAAACTATTTGTACAAGTTCTTAATTTTTTTTCAGGTATTTTTTTTTTCTTGTTATTAACATACCTACATGTAAGTTTGACAACAATTGACTGTTTATGCTGTGTATGTATTTAGTTGATAAGCTTTTAAATCTAACTAATATTATAAACACGAAAGTTTGTAAGTATGGATGGATGTTTGTTACTCTATCACACAAAAACGGCTGAATGGATTTGGATGAAATTTGGCAAACAGATAGTTTATAACCTGGATTAACAAATACAATACTTTTTATCCCGATATTCCCACGGGACCGAGACTTGCGCGGGTGAAACCGCGGGGCGCAGCTAGTATGTATATAAATAAGTAATCGCACAACACTTCAACACATCTCTCTTCATCTTTCTTTGTCATGATACTTGAATAAAGATAATTCTATTCTATAAATAAATAATCAAGTTGTTATGAAGGGCATGCCACACAAAACCAAATAAATGGTTAAAAATAAAATATTGAAGGTGTTTTTAAATGTAATAAAATATGTACCTCAGAATTTTCCTGTGTTTCCGGACATGTTTTATAAAGCTAGTAAAGTCTTCATTCCTCCCTGCTTTACAATCAATGCACATGAACGCTGAACATTTACCATGGACCACCTTACAGTGAGATCTCAGCATGTCAATGTTCAAAAATTCAATATTACAATAACCGCACACCCAAGGATAATCCTTCCAGGATTTAACAACTTTTTTGCTCAAATCTGATAACTCTTTAGCGTATATTGTGACGTTGGAGTTAAAGGACGCGTTACATATCGCTGCATCTAGAATATCTTGGACGTTCAACGAATCATCGTAAGTTTGGTCATCTATGTCAGGTTCTTCCTTAAGTTCATGTTTTACTTCCAATCTTATGTCTATTTGCGGCGTTTCTGAGTAGTTATTGCGGGTATTATGCTCCAATTTGACGGTGGTCGAGTCGTCATTACATAGAAAATCGTCAAAAGCTGGGATTCGCTCATCATCTGAAAGGTCGCATTTACTTTCTTCGGTTGCTGTAAATATGTTGGATAGAACGTCTTGTGATCGCTTCACACTGTCCAGGAACTCGTAAGCTTTGTTTAGATTGTTGTAGCATATAAAACAAACAGTTTTCGGCAACATATCATCGCCAGTTACGTTGACATACACAGCGTTAACAAATGCAAGCTTTAAGATTATTTCGTCGTGTTTTTCGACGTCGTTCTGTAAGTTTAGAAGTTTTTCAGAGCTCTTAGGCTCGGCGCAAAAGCGGCAGTACAAGTTTTCCATGTTTTAATATAATTAACCCATTACTAACATTAGTTTTCGTAAAATAAATAAGAAAAAGTAGCCGTCAAACTAAGGTTTTCGTGATTTTTGTCAAACAAACAATAGAGTTCAATAGACAAGTCTATAGTGTTTTCCGATGTCAATGTCGTTTCGGAAAATTACGGTTTACCTTTATACGGTTATTTCATAATCTTGCTTGATTGACACGAATTGACCTTTCAATTTTGAACTTATCGCTAAAATGTCCATAATTTTAGATTTTAGTCTGGCAAAGTTGTAATTTTCTGTTTATAAAACAGTACCCGTTACCGATAACAATAAAATAACTATCTGTATCGTTGGTCTAGAAGTCGCAAGCGCTAGCTGCTGAGCAGTGATATTGGGTTTTTCTAACAGGAATTTTTCAGTACTATCCAGGCAGGAGCCTAGATTTGTTCTCGGTTGATGGCAATAGGTACACATAAATAGGTACTCCGTACACCTCTGCCCATAGATTACTATAATATATAGCCTCTGCCTAACCCTTCGTGGATTACTGGCGCGATGTTATATTATTACCTCACTATTATTTTTTGTTTTTACTTTGTTTTTTGTAAATGTTGAGTATGGTATAAGATATCTTGGAGATAATTGGTGCAACACAGTGGAAAGCGCATTCACTTAAAATCTAGAAATATATGATTATGTACTGTGTTGAGCAATAAACATTTGAATCTTTTCTGATTATAAACTTATTAGGTACAGGTACAGTTGATGTTTGATTCCTGTTTTTTACTGAACTTCCTCTCTAGGTTTACTTATTTGCCCTGACACTGGTGCCGATTCTCTTGTACACCGAACTAAACTAACTAAACTATCACTAAAATTCCTTACTTTTGACTATGGGAATCTTGAAGCTATTCTGCCAAATAAATTCTCTAAATTTAAAACTTATTTTGACACAACTAAAATCGAATTTGACAACCGCGCGCCTCCATTTGGTACCTACTTGTTTTCCCTACCCCGTGTTTTTTTTTTAGAGCCAGTGGCGCGCATGCACGGCATCCTCAACGTGTTTTTATTGGAATTTTTCAGTTTTTGTATGGAAAATAACGAAAAAAAAATTAAAAAATTACTAACATGTTGAGAAATAGGGGTTTAAGGTTTTCCTTAAGGGGGTCGAAATTTTCATTATTTTTGCGATAGGACACACCGTTTTCGAGATATAAGCAAAAGAAAATAAAAAAATACAGTACTGTCTTTTGTAACTGAAATCGAGGTGTTGGTTTGAATTTTAGTTCATGACATCTAATTTTATTCCACACATTTTTAATCGCGTTTAAATATAGTCAGATTTAGTTAGAGGATTTTAGATATAGGACAAAATTTTAGTTTAAATCGTCAAATTCAGAATAGCATTTTCACTCAACTAATCTCAGTGCCATCTTAGTGCTGTCAAACTAAATTATAGTTAAGTTGTGTCATTTAAAGTCTATTTCAGAATGAGTTTGATCGTTTGACAGAACTAAACTAAATTTTAGTGATTTTTAGTTTAGTTTAGAGAATTTTGTGACAAGAGAATCGGCACCACTGTACGTCTCAGCTTGCTTACAAAAAATAAGTAAACTTCCGGCTTGTGGAACTGAATAATTCCTTCCAATCCATTAATTTATAATTTATAATGCGTAATAAGTGGGTACAAGGCACAGCATAGCTATTCATGGCCATACGACAGGCTTCCGAATTGAAAATGAACATTTTCGGTTACCCGACAGGAAAACAGCTGTCAATTGACTGACATTCTGATTAAAACTGACAACATTTTCGGTTTTAGGATTTGTGGCGAGAGTAAAAGTCCTTCGTTGATCATTGATTGGTATTCAATTTGGCCCGGAAAAGTATCGCATGGTTGTGAATAAATGTCCGCTATAATGTATTGGGGTTTTCCACCTCCTAATGAAAATAATCGACAGTAGCCTGCAGTTTTCATTTATTTGTATCCAAAAGGGGAGCTGTAGGGTAGGAGAGACTGCGAGAATCATGCAGGACTAACAGCGCCATCTCCATTTTTTAGAGGAACTTCTTGCGTGATACAGGATATCCGGTTGAGTGACGTAAGTGCTACAGAAGCGCCATTATTCGCGCTTGAAGCTCGGTGCTTGCTGCTTGATTGCGTAGTTCTTATATAGCCGTGTAGATGTCACTACACGTTTTGTATCTCATGGAAAGATAGGTAGGGACTAGGGAAGTAGGGACCATAGATTTGCCAACAAAAACAAGTTGCCGTAACCGTGCGTTTGCACTGGCGATATATTACAACAAAACATGTTGAAATCTCTAGTTCTTGTCAAAAATTGTATGGAAGATTGACAAGAACGAGATTTCAACATGTTTTGTGTTGAATGTTGCGCCAGTGCAAACGCACGGTAACACGACGAACGTCATTGGAAGGGATAAGTGTGGTACTGTGGTCATAGGGGTTCAACAATAAAACAGCACATTAACATTACACATTTATTTTACAACTAATCTAAACAGCGTTACACTTTGATTATAGCATTTTTTTTTTAGAACAAACCCGTATTATAGATTTCTACGCATTTTACTAGCGTCTGTTTACATTATTATTTGGCACTAAAGCATTAGTCATTAGTTAGAGACACGGTATCAACAGTTATACTATCTACAGACGTACAAAGATCACTTTATTTCTCTTACCCATAATAAGCAAACCATCCAGTAAAAACCTATCCAAATGTTCATGCATCAGCCATTTTCTGTTATTCTTCCCACCAATTTTAATTCTTCCACCATTTTGAAACTTACAATACCATAGACTAGACAAAATTGCCACTAGAAAAAATAACTTGAACAGAAATATCACAGGATTTTATAAACAGAATGGACTAACACTGATTATATATAATTTAATTTTTTTACATAAAATATTGCACATTGCTAGAACACGTATTTAGCTATTATATTTACATTCATTTTGACATCATATAACGATAAAAGATACGTCGATGGACTACCTTATAACTTATGATTAATCACAGAAATATTATAAGGGAAACCTTTATCGAAAAAAAATATTATTACGTACTGCTTCTTATTTTAATTATTGTATCCTAATTAGTTACTTGTACATATATTTTATTATAAAAAGTTGCTTATTGTCATAACAACAGTGTTATTTTATTATGTAACTACTAACTAACAAGCATAATTTGCACGGATAGCAGCAACACGTATCATAATGCAACAGTATTATTATGTAGTACGTAAGAATCCTAAGACAAAAATCCTAATAATTACAGTATAATAATTACACATTGCACATCTCTTTTCGGGTCTCGGCCTATTTGCATCATGAATAGCGTGAATCTGAAACACCTTTTGCTGGGGTAACGCACACCCAGCTTACTGCAAGAGTTACTGTCAGAAGTAGCTTTTCACCGCTAGATGGCCGCTACTTACACGAAATCTCAAGATTTTTCATTTTGAAAATTAAGTTAATTAAAAATAATTGTAGTTCCAAGGTCATAAAGACTTGAGACAAAGACTATTCAAACTAGACAAAGGAACAGTCATAATTTTACTGCAATATAGTTTGCCAATGATGACTACTCACCGCTAGATGGCGTCACAGACGCGAAGGTACTTTGTTAAATTATTAACCAACTGCAGCGAAGCTAAAAAAGGAGGGTTATGTGTTTTATTTAAAAAATAAATTCATTGTAAATAATTCGATAGTGTTGTTTAATTATATTAATTATTTGTTTGATTAATACTTCAGTACTCAATGTTTATTTAATTTTATTTCGATAATTCTATTAAATAAATTGTTATAAATCAATTTATAATCAATATTTTATCGAATTTTTCGGAAAAATACTACTGATAATATGAATAACTTTTTATTTATTTATATTATTTCATTTAAGTATAAGTTTTAAAACAGTTAAGCTAAGATTTGATTATTTTTAGGTACTAAAGATGATAGTAGCTTGACGAAATTGAAATGTCATCCATAGGCATGTAAATTTTATAACATAATTTAAAAAAATACTCGTGTAATCGTGTTATACCTGTTATACCAAGGCAGGCATTTATTTAGTTCGGCTACAGGTGTCAACTAGGTGAGTCAAACCATTTTTAATATTTTCTTTTTATAATTTGGTTTTATAATTGACTGGAAGCCGACCCCAACATAGTTGGGAAAAGGCTAGGCAGATTGATTTTTTGGTTTTATAATTATGGTCCTATTAACCATAGGATCGCCTGTATTGGATTAGATTCAAATATATTTAAATAAACCTTCTTTTAGATGGGACTTTCACGATATCTGGCGAAATGAGGGTTTTCTTAAGCACTAGGTACCTAATACACCTCTGCCTAACCCTTTAGTGGAATACAGGCGTGATGTGTTGTTGTTGTTGTGTCTATTATTGTTTCCAATTTTCAGTAGTGTTGTGTCAGTGTTGCGGAGATATCTATAGTTTTTATATCGATAGTCGACTTCGTAAATCAATCTCATTATCGATAGAGTAGGTATGATTATCGACTTCTATAGTATTAACACGTTTCAATTAAATCTACTTTCGAAAGTAGTTACCTTGATTAATCTAGGGAATTACGTAAGAGTAGATTATCGACTGTATCGATTGTAGTGTACTCTTAAAACGCATCAAAAGTATTGTACACACGGCTACACATCAAGCTATACATTTCCAGTAAGTATAAGCTGATCTCGCATTGTATAGGATTTCCGTACAAAGCGAGGTCAGCTTATACTGGAAATGTATAGCTTGATGTAAAGCCGGGTGTACAATATAATCAACCGCAATATGCGTCATACTATGCGTGGCAATAGTTGCACTATGAAATTCGTCCTTACTGTTACGACGTAAAGACGCTGTCAATGTACAATTGTTTCCAATGATGTGCAGCTCGTTATACACATAAGTTCTGAGTTGAGCTCCACTATTACTGACAAATGCTTGCACTGACTGGACAGGTCCACTCAAATCGTTGTGGTTCTTTCCTCAAAAGACCATTTCAGATGCTAATCTACATGGTCCTCATATGGCTTGACCAAGATTCTGTCTGGACATTAAAAGAGACTGCGACCTCTGAGTTTGTTTCGGCGTTTCTTCTCAGAGTAGTCAGATAGGAAACGCCGACCTCATCTAGCTTATTTTTAATATGACGTGTAAAAGTGATTCCAGTATCCTATTTACAGAATAAACAATTTCATTTAATTTCATCCCCTGATCTCCATCCTGCCCTTATCTCAATTTAGTTGCGGGCGGCGCAACGTTTGTATTTCTACAATACATTTCTATTAGCCGTCATCTCAGATTTCATTTCCTTTTCACTTAAGCCATATCAGCTTAATTTGTGTTATCGATATTATTGTCGATATCATGGATTTGATTGGCGTGTTAATATCGATACAAGTTATTAACTCACCTACTGTAGTTTTAGAGGAGGCGACCGAATACTTATCGGTACTAGGTAGGTACTGCATCGATAAACCATTTTTATTCTTTCCCCACATTATTATTTGTATGTTTTTGATGATTAGAGAACGACATAATTTTTTGTCCTATTTTGTTATTTATAAAAAACCAGTTCGTATAATTATGAGTCACACGTAGGTATTTAAGTGCGGCTGATAATTAAAAGAACTGGGCTTTTTTATTTAAAATTTGCCTACAAATTATAATATAAAGTATTCACTTTATATTATAATTTTTATGCAAATTTTAAATAGGCATGGAGATTCGACACAGGTTCGAGGTTCAATAGGTTATTTAAAAGGTTATCATGTTAGTTTTGGAAGCATTTACCTTAATTAATTCTAAGATACTTCTACATAACGGGTTTAAAAATACCCATATGGAAATCGAGAGTCACGCAATTATTTTTGCTCATAACTTACTTAGAGTCTGACCAACGAAAGCTGTCCAAGAAAAAAGGCGGCAATTAAAAAAAAAATCAAGATCTGTCTACCCACTGATAAAACAGAGTCGATACTATTTATTATTCTAGACATATTTATATAATAATAAGACATGTTATATTGTATTTAGAAGTGAAATAAAATAAAATATTAAACAGATAATAATTCGTGGTCATGGTCTGCTTTCATTGGTCAGACTCTAGTTTGATGTACAGAATGCATAGATGCCGTGATGGGTCTTTTTACACCCTGTATACAAATAAAGGATGCCTCAGTAGGTATTTAATTGGATATGGTTGTGATACCACTAAACTATAAATAAATAACAAGTTAAAAAAAAAACGAATTAGTAAATAAGGTTGATAAAATACCTACCCAGAGTTATCAATAGTACAACAGTTTAAAGGCAATTTACACGAAGCAATTTTATTGTCCTATGCATGCAATAATTAGAAGCAAACTCAACTAATTTAGATTAGACGCTACAATTTAGAAGATTTCTTCAAATTATTGCATTCATCCTAAAATTAAATTACTCATTGCAAATGAGTCTTTATTCATTTCAATACCTATAAGAAATATACAATACATTTAAGAAATAGATAACAATAATATTCGAAGACGATACCTCTTATTATTATTTATATTTCGAATAATAAATACATAATTTATTTTATACCAATATGTTACAAAAAGATTGAATATACAACCGCGATAGTGAATTTTAAATTTCAAAAAGAGTGTTTTTTTACACTTAATAGGTATTTATTTATGCCCAAAATATATCTCGCACAATACTTTTTTTTTTTTTTTAAGTAAAAAGTTTTTTATTTGGAACAAAAACAAATTGCTACGATTCATTACATTGGTAACGATGATAGCTGCAAAAGTTAATAAACTGTGTCGCAGCCATCATCGCCCATCTCAAGGAGAGAAACACCTTGTGCCAGACTTATCTGTGGTAAGGTAAAATTCGAAAACATGCAAGAAGAAAATTAAGATTAAAATAAAATATATAAAAGCTTTGTATGTCGGTAGGTGTGGTGGAGTGTGGTGTGGTCAGTGAGAGTGAGCGTGTTTGTAGGTGAGGGTGTGTGTAAGTGAGGATATGTAGGAGGGTGTGTGTGAGTGCTTGGACTAGATAGGTATTAAGTGTTAGGTTTCCACAATTCTTTCAGTTGCATCATATGAAAGAGATGTCGGTCAACTTTACTCTCAGGGTATAACGAGGTAAGCGGTAAATGTCAATGCTCTTATTGACTTTATTGTAGATCTTGGGGCTGATGAACCTGAAGTGTCTTCTCGCCACTGCTGCTTTACACGGCACAATTTTACAGACTCTATCGGAGAGACTTAACCTGCATTGATTTGCACGTACACAATACGTGCATGATACTTTTGCATACTTTCATACGTGCTAGCACTGTGTTTCCACCGCCACCGTCAACGGGATCTCTACGAGAAACGAGATTTTTCGAACCAACACGCTTAGCATGACCATAATAGAAACGGGTTTTGTTGATGGAAGAATAGACAAAATTACAGATAAACAATCACAATCTGTCATTTTGTCTATTCTTCCGTCGACAATGTCCGTAGAAAACCAGTTTCCATGGTTGTCATGCTACGGTAAACGTGACGTCCAGTGGACACGCGGCCATAGTACTTAAAATATATGTCGTTGCGCCGTCATCTCGTTCTTGTTGACGTCTCGTTGACGGTGTCGGTGGACAAAGACCCTCGAGGGTGTCTACGCATCTGACGTTTATTCAGTGTAGACGTTCGTCGAATGTATACCCAGCGTACCTAAACACTACGCAAATTATGACCACAGATTTTTACCCGACATTTACGTAACGTCTACGTGGCGTCGACGCGACGTTAAAATTTAAGCTAGAAATACATACTAAAGTTAAGGAAAGTTATATTACATTAAGTCATTATTGTGCGTAACTTTTCAAATGTTATGTACATAAAGCGCGCCTTCACTCGATGTAAGTTGTATGTATAACTTATTTTCTATAATCTATATCTATACATAATATTATAAATTAAAAGTCACTTTTCCTATTTGTCTGTATGCCCGCGTTGTTATTCTAAACCACGCAACAGATTTTGATGAGGTTTTCACCATCGTTTCGAGAATTTATTCCGGAAAGTATAGGTACGTTAATATAATATATTAAAGTTACATTTAACTAAGAAATCTCGATGTTTTGTCAAATTGTAAATACCGTGTGAGTCAGGAGCTGGTCGCTAGTTATGTAAGTACCTAATAAATAAGTACTTACCTACGTCAAAGAAACTCTCATGCCCGTTTTCACTAACGTTGCAGGTCCCAGACGAAATCACTAATTTCTCAGTAAGGAAGTCGTAAGCTTCGAAATCTACATTTTTCGCAGATGTCTGTTTTTATGTCAAGTTCGGTGTTTTTTTTAATGTTGTTAAAATCTGTTGCTAGGCAACCCGCAACGCATGTTGGAATCGATATCGTAATATTTTGTCGTCGCTTACCTACTGGTTGCTGAAATGATTTTTTCGCTAATTATGTAGCTGTTAATCTACGCATTGCATTTAGCTGACAAATACTGTCAGTGAAAACGGGCATAATTTTCTTATTTCTAGGATTCACACCGAGACGCGACGCGACGCGCACGTTTTTATGATCCGATACAATATCGAATTTATTTCCTACACAATAAGGTACACGCGCTGCGCAGCACCGCGCATCTTAGCGTACTTTGACACGTGTTAACACTCGCACTGAAATTACAGCTTTTCGTGAACAATAATTATCAAACTTATTTTAAGTTTGATAATTATTTTTAAAAAGTGCGTGCAGCGTCGCGTCGCGGGCTGCAATGGCTTAGGCGTTTCAAGGAAACTATGGAGATTAGTTTGAAGTCTTTTAAAAAATGGAATTTTTCGACATCGTTTTTACTCAATACTCAATATCTTTATTGCTTTACCATAATGTGTACTTAGGTGGTAACTATATATTTAGATCATTATGGACCCTGAAGGGCACAGCAAAAGGGTAGGAGAGAGGAAGCCTTGTTTTAGGAGATCATAAGTTGTTATTGTGGGTTTTTAGAATGCTTTAGAGAAAATTAAGAAACAATAATTTTGGTGCACCACTGACTAAACCTTCGGAAAAAGCAGTCGTTATGTTATGTGTAATATTAGGTACATATATTAACAGGACTAGTACCCATTATTTACTTGCTAATAGGCCGATAAACGATTAACGGATGTATATACAATTATTTATTTTTTAACGAAAATTACCCTAACGAGGGTAATCATTACCCTACGCAATCATTATTACATATACCTAAAGAAAAGAAAAATACTTTATTACCTAAAAATTAATCCTATTTTTTATTAATTTAACAGTACCGAGGATATCGAAGTATTTATTTAAAAAATATATGTTTCGTTTTATATTTACAGATAATAATTTACAGCTAATATATTAATTGATTATAATTAATTTACACATGTATTTTACAAACTAACCCTTACCTAATGGAAGACTTTTGTGATATTGTTTGTTGTGATTATTCTTGGTTGATTTATATCTAAGCACTCACACACAGATACACACTCTCATTCGTGTTCCAACATTCATTCGTTTCCACTTACACACACATTAACATAATCAGACATGAAGTTCCAAATCACACACATGCTTTCTTAAGGTCTGGCCACACTGAGGCGAATCCTGTGCGTGACGCGACTGCGCACGTCAATTGTTTTATTGTTTTTTTAGGAAGTCATGCGACTGTTAACGCCTTTTGAACTTCATACAATAGTTATTTGAAAATCGGCGAGATCTTATTTAGTTTTGCAACTCGTGCGGGATTCCCTTCAGTTTGGCTCGAGCTTGACTCCCGCACCCTAATTGCGTAACCCACTTTCAATCACAATCTGAATGATTTTGAAGAATATTGATATCATCCATTGCTTCTTATGTTCGAAAAATGTGTCTGCTCAGCAACGTAACTAACGCAATGAATGATGTTGAACCGTCAAAATGAAAGCCATTGCTACTGTTAGTATGATACGCAATTACCCCGCTGATCAAACAGATTTCAAATTAAGCACTATCAGTTATCACCTGGTTTATGAAAGGGTAATCAAATCAACACAATTTGCTAATAATCTGTCAAACTTACGTCCAGTTGTCCACTGATGTGATTATTTGTTGTTATTTCAGTCAATTAATCACAGCATTTAACGTGAATTTGACAATCTGTCACCCATTTTTAGCTCGATAGGATAAGTGACAATCGCTTTCACAGAGTTTCGTGTTTCTACAACGACTTTCAACAACATTGACGTATGTTTTCGGTAGTTTGCCAATCCAATGCATTTTTGACATTTGTCATCCTTATCGCTGATAAATTGTCACTTTTTTTTAGATTCGCATAGTTGTTACCAACTATTCCCAACTATTTGGGGGTTGACTTC
Source organism: Lithophane ornitopus (assembly GCA_948473465.1). Lineage (NCBI taxonomy): Eukaryota > Metazoa > Arthropoda > Insecta > Lepidoptera > Noctuidae > Lithophane > Lithophane ornitopus. The sequence goes on along the minus strand of OX419641.1, from coordinate 10,202,770 downwards.
CAGTCTAACCGGATGTAGCTGAATATTTTACATGGAGCGACTGCCTATCTGACCTCCACAACCCAGTTACTGGGCAACCGATACCCCTTTGGTAAGACTGGTTGTTAGACTTTTGGGTTTCTAACTACCCGTAGCGACTGTCAAAGGTCCACGAATGAAAACAAACATTTTCACGTTTATTTTCCACGAAACATGCATTTTATTTAGCGTTGAATGCACGCATGTAGAAAAAACTCAAACTCAAAGAAAACTATTTCAATTAAACCATTTACAGGCACTTTTGCATTGTCCAGGAGTCAGTCAGTCAGAAATATGAAGCTAGTTAGTAGTTTTCAGTTATGCTTATCTTGAGACAAACAATACAAATGTTTCCGTATGGCGATAAACGGTTTTTTTTTATTAAAAAAATAATTGTGCAAACTTCGGAATGCATAGAAAAGTCATCGTTTTTTATCCGACTGTGGCAAGACCCAAAAGGATGGTAATGTTTTTAAATTCATTTCTCGTAAATAAGTGACTCTGTTCACTTTTGATAAAAACGTTATGTTTATTAAGTACTAGCTGCGCCCCGCGGATTCACCCGCGTAATTCTTGATCCCGTAGGAATATCAGGATAAAAAGTATCCTATGTCCTATTCCAGGTCATGGTCTACCCCTGTGCCAAATTTCATCCAAATCCGTTCAGACGTTTTAGCGTGAAAGCGTAACAAACAAACAAACAAACTCACTTTAGCATTTATTATATTAGTTAGGATACTAAACATCGTGAGGAAACCTGGTCTTAAAATTAGCTGACCCGACAGACGTTGCCCTGTCCAAACAGTTTCCATAGTAAAATACAGTTTCAGTTTGACAAAAGTTACAGTATTTTTATCTCACAAAGCAGCCCGCGTTTTGCTTGTGGTAAACCAGTGTACTCCAACACGCTGTAGATGTGTGCGTGAAGACGAGGAGCGTCAGCACATACACACACACACACATGTCCAACGTCGCCCGTGTCTCGGATGCTACCGAGAGCTCCTGCTCTAACAGACACATTTCACAGCGTGTTTTTACACTTTTTTACCACAAGTAAAGCGCGCGTCACTTCGTGAGATAAAATACTGTATAAAAATGCGTTGCAATTCAGCCCGCTGCGACTGTTATGGGCGCTTGGCTTTAGCTGTTATTATTACAACATTTAACATGACATACATTGACTTGATCAAAATTTCAAAAACCAGGGTTCACAAACACGCCTTCATTCATTCCACACTTTCCATACGTTTACTCATTCATATCATGAATTAATTCTTTTATTATGAAACATTCACACTTTCGCACCTTATACTCTAATTTGGATCTTAAAACTATGATATTTTGTCGATAAAATTATTTATTTATTTATATAATTATTATTACTAATGACTATTTATCTGTCAATCTAGCACAAGCGATATGTCGCGTTAGACTGACAAAAATCTTACAGCTTAGGCATATAAAAAGAGAAATACCTACACGAAAATTTTGATATTCCCTAATTATTGGGCTGCGGAACTATAGCAGCTCATTGTACAAGGCATGTCGGCCTGTCCATGGGTAGTGGAAATCACCCATTACTTTAGCAAAAAAGCCGGCCCCATGTAAGAGGAAGAGGCTAGGCGGATGTCGAAAGTTTTAATTATTTCAAGTATTAATATTAAGTATTGTAAGAAGTCCAGGTTTTGTACGATTTATAGATTTAAAAAAATATTTTTTGTTCAAAATATTATGTTGACTACTTTTGGGTAGTCTAATTCAGGAACTAGTTAACCTATTTGATATATGTAATTATCATATTCATTAAATGACATTTCCAGTTAAATGAAAAGATTGTCTTCATTGTGTAATTAAATATTCTTTATCCTGATGCTTTCCTAGTTATTATGTTCTGGACATCGTCAGATGACACATCATTTAAGAACTTGATAGTTGCTATCCTAAACATTATCATTTTACCTACCATCAATGTAATAAATTCCGTGAAGATGAGCAATCACTCTACAACCAGAGACAATTAATACACCACAAACTTGATTGAGTCGTTCTAATTAATCAATTTAGAATCTGAGATGGTATGTCTTCGGAATAGATAGAAGTGTCATAGTTATTTTTAAAACGGTTTTGGTCAAGGTTTTACTTAGCCTTTCAAGATTATATTCTGAGCAGTCAACCTTGCTACAAAGCTTGAATGCTGAATATTTTGAACTGGGAATGAGCTATTTTATCGTATTTCCGCCGCCCATACGTAAGTAGAAGATGTAATATAAAAATTTGAATTTTAAATTAGCCTGTAATGTTCCCACTGCTGGGATGCAAGCCACTCTGTGAGAGGGAGTGGGCCACAATACACCACGTGGGCCCAGTGTGCGTTGGTAGATATCATGTCTTCGAATTTTTGGCTCTAGGACATGCTGGTTTCACCATTTTGAGAACAGTGGAGCAATTTTCTGTTAATCTGACGTTATCACGCCTTGTCTAAACTAGACAAAGATGCGTCCATTATAAAAATCGATTAAAAAATAAATGCCTATTCTATGACATTGTAATATCTCGATCTAATCTAAGACCTATTGTATAGCTAGTTATTTATTACTCTTCATGCCTATAGCACGCTTACAGAGTAAATCAGTAGGTACTTTGTAGTAATAAAAACGTTTACGGAATTCTATTCAGTGAGTGCCCGATACGAAATTGTGGCGTGACTTTTGTGGACACTATAAAATCGTGGCATTTTGTGAACTATTATTTAAAGTGTCTTCTAATTGTATTAATACGATAGAAATTCAATAATAGTGCATTTAGGGGATGTTTAACTTTAAGTGGTTTTTGAGAAAGGTAGGTGCTTGCATCTTTTCTTGGCGATTGCATGATCATTTTTGACGAACTCTCCGCTGACTACTAATTATTATTAAGTAGTTTATTGAATTTCATATTTTAGTCGGTCTCTTTTAGCATACCTAATCCTTGAAATTACTAAATGGGAATCCCGCATGGTTTTCGAAGGCGAAAATCATAACTTTTTTGTACGTTTAAGTCTTTTCAGTTATCATTTAAGTATGCTAGCAAAACACTAGGATAAAGAAGTTTATAAATAAATTAGTATATTTTAAAGTGATAATTAGTTTTTCTATTAAAGTTAATCAATATAATTAGTAGTACCTAATGAGAAACACAAAGCATTAGATTAAGTACAAGATAAGTACATACTTACACTTAACAAAGTTTTACTTACAAACTTACGATTTACTTACCATAACTTGCCTACATGCATTAACCATTTTCTGTACATGAATGCTTCTATAAATGTCGGAGTATATTTTGGCACTGAACTCTTTCAATGACTATCATGCCAAAGATATATAAATATGTCTAGATAGACAGTCAAAGATATGAACTCGTAGAAAAAATAGCGTCCAACTGTTGGCCGCTAAATTCACGCACACTAGAAAAGCACAATGACGTGGCGTAGGTAAGACGTAGCTATCACGCACAACAGCATAAAATAGTTTGCTTGTTTGTTTTAGTTCTTTTGCAGCACGACACTAAATCGAGAGATACATAATCAAAGTATTAGGCCTAGATATTAGAAAGAGAAATGACAATTAAACCACTTGGCTATGTTGTAATACAAAAGCTATTTCAAGTTATTACTTGATCGCGTCATTAATTATTATTATTATTATTAAACCTTATTATTTAAGATTAGTAATAATTAGTTTAGGCTAGTTTTGCTGGCTATTTATCTACACAATACAGTTGTTTTTATCTTATTTACGAAAATAAGAAAAATATATTCAAAATATCGTTTTAATCATGTCGTATGTCGTATAATCTGTCTTATGTTTTTACGAGACTCCGAAAGAGAACATCCGAAAGTCTGGATTGCTTATCTTTTTATTGAAGGATCACAATATGCTTCATTGGATGCAGGATGCTTTATCCATTAACTGGTAGCTTTTCGCACTAAACTGTATACGATATGAAAAATATGTACGATAAAATGTACTTATCGTTAGTTTTTACGATGACCACATTGGAAACCGATTCAAAGTGTTCCTTAATATAGAGATGAAATTGCGTTGCAAGAATAAAGTTTAACAGGTTCAAAAGTGAAAAACCCGAACAGCCGGAACAGTTAAAAAGATACGCTATGATTAAAACTCCATTCTGTAAAAACTACACACATTTTTTACGACACTGACTACACCACGTAATGCTAAACATTTTTTTACTATTTTTAACAACACGAATTATTAAAATTGAAAAATTTAGGGAGTCGAAATCAATAATTGACTGGTAGGTTCAAAATATAAGGTGAAAAAATAAAATGAAAACAAAAATAAATGAAAAATAAACTTTAATAAATGAAAAATGTAAATCACATTAAATGGAATGTTACATTTATGTTTTACTCGTAATATTGTCAAGCGCGCAGATTTTTCATTTCTTATTTTTATAATTACAATTATTATTTAATGATTAAATACCTCTTAAATAATGTTGGTTAAACAGTGCTTACATTTAAATTAATTTAAAAATTAAAACAATAATACATGCTTACTATCTAATATTTTTATATAATAGCAAGCCAAGTACTTTGCACTTAAATGTACGATTAAATCATTTAAAGTGAATAAAAATGTAAGTGGTATATTAAAATTAATAAGATAGAAATGCTTAAATTGTAATAATATGTGCATTTTTATTTGATCTAATATATTCTTTTGAAATGCCTACCTTAGAGTACAAATAATAAGGAATAATTATAAGGGTTAAATAATGTAAATGGCAAACCAATATTATTTGTGCGATAGTGCGGGCAATAAATGTGTTATACACATAAAAATCTTAAACGACAGATCCGAATAATCAAAGCTACATTCGAATATTTATTTACGTCATAGAAAACTACGTTATAATTATAGAGGGTAAAATCTACAAAAAGGGTAAAAACCGTTAAAATCCATAAAACTAACACCATAGCCAAAAAATAGTGAGATCTAGCTGCCGCTGTTTTCGAAGCATTTCAAGGGTAAAACGTATTAAGGGTAAAATTGGTTAACATTACTGGAAAGGCGCTCGATCGCAGTTGCAGGCCGCCCCTCCCTGGCCTTGCCTGCATTGTACGTTGCACCATGCTGCCCAGCCCTCGTAAGTGGAGAGAGATCGAGAGGATTGAAAGATCGCAGATGCCTCGGTGGATGTCGTCTCACAGGTTGGGCAGCCTGTAGGGTAAAATTGGTTAAAATGAAAATGTAAACATGTTATCAAATTGTGTCAACTTTAGGGCTGCAGATATTGATTCTATCTTTATTCTGCAAAAGAGAGCTATCCGAGCCATGTACAACCTCCGCAGACGCGAATCTCTAAGGGAACTGTTTAAAAAAATTAACATCATGACGGTACCTTGTCAGTATATATATAAAAACATTATGTACGTTCGGAAAAATCTACATATTTTTAGTAAAATAAGTGACAGGCATAATTTTAACACTAGAAATAGCAACAAATTAGATCAACCACGTTTCAGATTGTCTAAAGTACATACTTCTTTTATGGGGTACTGTGTAAAATGTTATAATAAAATTCCACTCGATATTCTTCAACTAAATGAGAAGAAATTTAAAACATGCATTAAACGCACACTATGTAGAAAAGCATATTATAAGTTGGATGATTATATCGTAGATAAAAATGCTTGGCTTAACGCTGGTCCTGCTCCACAGGCACTTGGGCTCACTAGTAAAAATTTCATATTTGGAAGTGTTGCTTCCCACTATTTTTTTTTTCTGACCTTACGAACTTATTGTTTATTCTTAATTAACTTATCTGAAAATAATATTATATTAATTGCTCAATTTCTTTGAAAACTAGTTTTGTATAATTTAGAAGCATTTTTTCTATTTTGGTAAATGTGAGTACAATGGAGCCGTTTAGAATGGTATGATGTATGTTGACTTGAAATAGCATGGCAGATGAGAGTATGTCATGCTCACTTAAATGTCTCGCTGATGGTGGCACGTGTGTTGGATCATTCGGTTCCCTACAAAATGGTTGAGCTGGATGGTGCTGATCCACATGTCATGTTCGTGAACGGGCGCCGTCAGTTGAGACTGGTCACCTCTTATTTGCCAGAGCTTATTTTTAATCTTAAATTTTGATTTGCTTTTGATTCTTTTTTGTTTTACATTGTTCTCACATATAGAAGCAACAAGAATACTGTACCCAGGATTTTGTAATAAATATATCCATTTTTAAAAGAGTGTCCTTGGAGTTTCTTGCCCGTTCTTCTCCATAGAGATCTACGTTTTGGAATGGGCAACTAGCTTCAACTCTCTGAGTAACTGACCGACTTTTTGACAATTCAAAAGTAAATGGTTTAATTGAAATAAATGCTTTGCGTTTGAGTTTGAGTTTCGGTAAAAACCTAGTTTGGTTGTACGTAAAGGTACGTTTTCGTTTCAAGATTTATCTTCAGTTTATGTACGTATGTAGAGTAGTGTAGTATTTAAAAGCATACTAATATGAACATAACATAATCAGCTTATAATATTCTCACTGCTGGCGGTGCCCGTTTCCTCACGATGTTTTCGTTCACCGTTTTGAGAGCAGTAGTGATGAAATAATTTACACAAAGTAAAGCGCCTATTAGGGTTCGAACCTATTCCTGCCAGGGTTGCGGAATAGTCCGAAAGGGATACCGGGACCCTGGCAACAGGCAACAGAAGGAACACGGAGGGGTTTTAGTCAGTAAGATTCTGACACGCCCTTCCGCTCCGCCCAGTGCGGGAGAAGACATTTGATGATTTCCAACCCAAAAAAAAAGGTTTCGAACCTACAACTCCTAAGTCGCGGCCGTTAACACTGGGCCACCACTGCTCTTATAATATTATTAATCTTATATATTATATTGAAAAAACCAGTTAAATTACTGTTTTGAAGAGGAATAGCTAGCTAGAACATGGATGATATGAAATTGTTTATTCTGTAAATAGGATATTGGAATCACTTTTACATGTCATATTAAAAAATTGTAAAAATAAGCTAGACGAGGTCGGCGTTTCTTATCTGACTACTCTGAGAAGAAAGACCGAAACAAACTCAGAGGTCACAGTTTCTTTTAAAGTCCAGACATAATCTTGGTCAAGCCATATGAGGACCATATATATTAGAGTCTGAAATGGTCTTTTGAGGAAAGAACCACACAGATTTGAGTGGACCCGTCCAGTCAGTGCAAGCATTTGTCAGTAATAGTGGAGCTCAACTCAGAACTTAAGGAGCTCAACGACTCGACGAACCCCGACTTACCACTAAGAGCGTATCCATCGTAACAGAATGCTGTGCAGACAGCGGTCCAATCAACAGAGTGGTCAGCATCGCGGCTGGAGCAGCTACAGAGCGGGGCACCTGGTCAAAGAAAGATTACATCAATACGTACATCATCAAGGGCGGATCCCACCCAGTTACTGGGTTGTGGAGGTCAGATAGGCAGTTGCTCCATGTAAAATACTGGTATTCAGCTGCATCCGGTTAGACTGGAAGCGGACCCCAACATAGTTGGGAAAAGGTTAGGCAGATGATGATGATCAAGGGCGGATCCATGGTTTATTTCTGGGAGGGGCACATGGGCCAAACACGTAAGAAGTCTCTCATATCTTTTATTGCACTATACTATATTTGGGATTCTTTCTTTTATAATGAAGATATAGTAGCCTACTTCTGCTGTCTTGATAGATATGCCTTCAGGCCTGTGGCCCTAGACAACGTGACATTCTATTATCGATAACGATGATGGAAATGGCAAAAATGTATAGGACTGATATAAGCTATCGAAAAGCTTATGTCAATTCTGTTGAAAGTCGTTGTAGAAATACGAAACGCTTTCGAAGCGATTGTCACTTGTCTAGGCCCTCAGTTCATTAAACCGCTTTTGGGGGGACGTGCCCCTGTGCCCCCTTGGATCCGCCCTTCTACATCATCATCATAGCCTATCCAAGACCTCCACAATCAAGTTACTTGATAAACACGACACCCATTGATAAGATTCTTGTCAGACTTGCGGCTGACCCCCGTAACGACTGTCAAAAATCTATGAATGACAGCTGAGACGGGTTAAAGTGCTTTCCGAGTCACGGAGTGGTTTCGAATATGGATGAATGGATGAATAGCACAATTATTACAGGTATTTCAATTTTTTTGGTATTGTTTATTCAGTTTGAGAGTCTAAACAACGTGTCATTTCAATGACTGCAAACCTGACATGGTGTCGTTTTACTCGTCAGTATGAATAACTTTTGCTTTTGCTTCAGGATCATCAATGAAATCGTGAAAAAATATCTGTTGATTTATGTTCGCATAACTCGACAAAATCTAAGGAACATTTGTTTAGGTATTTCTCGATATTTCCGTCCCATAGGCATAAGCCATAGGCCGTAGTGCTAAAGGACATGAAAGAGTGTCAGGTATCCGAAAACGATGTCGAGGATAGAGCGAAGTGGAAGTCTGACCCCCCACCGCCATGTGGGATACATAACTAGTAAGAGAAAGAGAGGGAGAGAGAGAGGGAGAGAGAGAGGGAGAGGGAGAGAGAGAGGGAGAGAGAGAGAGGGAGAGAGAGAGGGAGAGAGAGAGGGAGAGGGAGAGAGAGCGCGAGAGAGAGAGGTTCTGTCCCATATTCTTTGGTCGATAGGGCTCGTATGCGGGAAACCGTTTTCATTAGTCGATAGTGAAAGATTGCCGCATATGGAGAATCTGCAACCCACGTTTGGCAGTTGCCTTAAGACTCATTTTCATACGATGTGAGTTTCCGCATGCTTTTTACCGACCAATGAATATCATTGGTCACTGCGTCGGCTACGGGGTTTCCTGGCAGACGGTGTACTGAACGCGTTATCGACTTATGACTTTCATTAGATATTCTCCCCGCATGCTTATATATCGACTGAGTTATCGACTAATAAAAAAAATAACCGACTTCCAAAAAAAAACACTAAAAAAGTGGAAAATAGCTTTAATTTCGGAAGTCGGTCTTTGCTTTTCAATTTTCGTTTTTTGCCACCGTTTTCCGAAATTAAAGTTATTTTTCACTTTTTTTGTGTTTTTTTTGGAAGTCGGTTGTTTTTTCTGTAAATTGTTGTTATTTTTCACTTTTTAGTTGTGGTACCTACCCCACACAAATTCGAATACCACTACCTGCTACGTAAATAACAGTGACGGAGTCAAATAATACATCGATTCATAATAAATTGGCGGAGTAATCGCGTAACATACACACAAAAAAAAAACATTCAGACGAATTGAGAACCTCCTCCTTTTTGAAGAAGTCGGTTAAAAATGAGCCATACTAGCGCAAATTAGGGCGAGCTGCGCTGTTTATGAATGCATTTCAAAAATCTTTTTTCGTAACTTTTGTAATTATTTATAAACCAACGTACACAACGGGCGGGTCCTGCGGAAAATACGCTGTACGGCGGCTGAACATCAAAATTATTTTATGTGTACTTACCGAGCTGGTTCTTACAAAGCGCAGGACACACGTTGTACCTGGGATGACCGTACACCTCGTCCGTCTGGTTGGTATCATTTAGCGCTGACTGCAGGCCCACGGGGATCAGCTGCGAGCATATGGAGGTCCCACAGGCCTCGCCACCGAGTCCTAAGAGCAGATATGTGTTCAGTGTATTTTGATTTGGATAAATGTACGGTAGGGCTTTGCATTCTTGTTGTTGAATGATTATGTTATAGTATTTTTATCCCACGAAGCGACGCGTGCTTTTTTTGTGGTAACCAAGTGTACAAACACACTGTAAATGTGTGCGTGCAGACGAGCAGCATCATCACATAACTCACATATACACACACTCACACGCACTTCTGAGTTCGCCAGTGTCTCAGTCAAATAATTTATTTCAAATAGACACCTAAAGACCACTTTTGAACGTTAAAATTTACAAAAGAATAGAATTTATTCTAGTCGCCCCTTCCAAAAGGTAGTTTTCGTATGGAGAAGAATGGACAAGAAACTCCACCGTTACTCTTTTAAAATATTATACAATATTTTGTTTGTATATGTTATGGACCAAGTAATAAAAAGGGGCATTTTTCATAATGCCCGCGCATTATGAGTAATGACAAGCTACTTAGGGCAAAATAACTTCCTTATTTATCACATTGCCTCGTCATTATAAATATTGCTGTGTGGTCTTTCGGCAATCTGATAATACACAAGTATTTAATTATGTTATAAGTCATCATAGGCGTCTACGAATTGAAAGATTTTATTTGATTTTAAATATTGATTCTACGTTTGAAATCAAAATAATAGTAATAAAACCTGGTTTTAATTGTGCTGTCCCAAAGGTGACTAGCATAATAAAAAATGCCCGGTCGATTTGATTATTTCAATATTTGTTATCATATTGCCCTCTCAAATTGGGCATTTTTCAAACTGCCCGGGCATTTTTTATAATGCCCTAATAATCACTTGGTCCATAACATACATTATTATATAATTATACTAGCTTCCGCCCGCCTTTTCGCCCGCGTGGTATGTCGATAAAAAGTAGCCTAAGTCCTTTCGCAGGCTTTAGACTATCTGTGTACCAAATTTCATTTAAATCGGTTCAGCAGTTTTGGCGTGAACGCGCGACAGACAGACAGAGTTAGTTTCACATTTATAATATTAGTAATTAGTACCGAAGGATATTATATAATTATAGTAAGGATGTGAAGACGATGCACCTAGAAAAAGAAGCAACTAGAAGGCCTAGACAAGTGACAATCGCTTCGAAAGCGTTTCGTATTTCTACAACGACTTTCAACAGGATTGACATAAGCTTTTCTATAGCTTATGTCAGTCTACATTTTTGCCCTTTCCATAATCGTTATCGCTGATAGAATGTCACTTTGTCTAGGCCCACAGTTTGATTTGTCTAATATTCTGTACGATGTTGCAGAATCTGTATAAAGATATGCCTACAGTGCCTATAGGTTGTACTACACTTAAAGGCACATAAAGCACTTGTTATCATTGTGAACATGCTAAGATTTATGTTCTGCGCATGTGTAACGATACTCAAATCATTGCCACGCATGCTGCAGTGAAGCATTGGTGCAAGACGCTTGTTTGTTACGGCTATTATTTCAAAATGCTCAGGTAAATAGGTAGCTATTGATGTTTCGGTCAGGTGCACAATTTTTTCTGTCAGTAAATAAAAAGAATTGACGAGCTACTAGTGAGAAGGGGGCCTAAACCGGCCACATTAGCAATTCCTCTAATTTGACATAAAAGCAATTCATAATTTATGGACCATTTTACGAATCTCCATAGAAAACTGTCAAACAGATGAATTACTTCGTAATATGAATTGCATTAAAACGGAACAACACCAATTACATTAATTAACATAGAAACATTGTTATTTATAATTTAAGCTAACATGGAACAGTGGACTTCCTTGCATACTTTCTCTCACAGAACACTAGACAAATGAGCATAATTTTATACCATTCATCCGCAAACACATAACATTCAGGGTTGGCAATCAGAAGGGTGTTGAGCATCTTCAAAGTGCGACATACTGGGGATTCAGCTCTGGCGACAGTTTTGGATGGCGGTTGCGCGAAAAGATTGTGCCGGCGGCTCGACGGTGTCCGATGTATTTGTCGGGCACAAATAGTCGGCAGAAAAGGCCGTGGAGCTCTGGGCAGTCTATTCCTCCCCGTAAAGGTTTACAGGCTACCGTGAGCTGATCAAGGCCTCTTCTCACCTCCAATGAGTTAAAGCCCAACATCCCTAAAAGATAGTTGGTAGGGTACATATAGGGAAAGAAATGGTATAACCTTTGGAAGAGGCATCTTGATGGTATCTTAATATGAATTGTCCGTTTGTGACAATTTACGATGATTCATAATATTTTCCTATTATGATTCTGCCAAAGTGACTGTTTTAGCCCTTTTTTTCATTCATGTCGAGTGATTTTATTAGGTTTTTTTTTAGGGTTCCGTATCACAAATTGTCAAAAAAAAACGAAACCGTTATAGGATCACTTCGTTGTCCGTCTTTCTGTCTGTCTGACTGTCAAAGCCTTTTTCACAGGAACGCTTGGAGGTATCAAGTTGACATTAATATCAAATACGTACGTCTACGGCTCCTTGTAGCTTGAAAAAAATTAAGTTACTAAATCAACGCAATAAAAAAAGACGACCATTTATGCGACATACTTTGATAATCACAAATAAATCAAAACCTAATTATAAGAGTACTTCCCGTTGACCTAAAATCATGTTTGGCAAGAAGCAAGGTCTAACAGCACAACTTGTAAAGGAAAATGTCCGAAAAGCGTTAATTTTTAGTTTGATCACAATTTAATTTTTTCGATTACAATCTTAGGTAATTTGCCTGCCAGGGTTGCGGGAATGTCCGAAAGGGATACCGGGACTTTGGCAACAGGCAACTGAAGGAACACGGGTGGGTTTTAGTCAGTAAAAGTCTGACACGCCCTTCCGCTCCGCCCAGAGCGGGAGAAGTCATATGATGATTACTACCCGAAAAAAATATATGTATTTGGAGAATTGAACGTGACGTTTATCGATGCATGGGAGAACATTTTGTTCAACTACAATATGAAGTTTGTTTTTGGGATAAGTAGATTCATCCCAATTACGGAACACTTCATTGTACACGCACTTGGCCGGTTTTTAGGGTTCCGTACCCAAAGGGTAAAACGGGACCCTATTACTAAGGCTCCGCTGTCTGTCTGTCTGTCCGTCTGTCACCAGGCTGTATCTCATGAACCGTGATAGTTAGACTGTTTAAATTTTCACAGATGATGTATTTCTGTTGACGCTATAACAACAAATACTAAAAAACAGAATAAAATAAATATTTAAGGGGGCTCCAATACAACAAACGTAATTTTTTTTGCTCGTTTTTGCTCGATATTGATAACGGCAACAGGTAGACGCTTGAAATAATCAGAATATATTTAGTTATATATTCACTTTAAAAATAAATAACTAAATTAAAATAAAACAAATATTTAAGGGGGCTCCCATTCAACAGACTTGAAGTTTTTGCCGTTTTATACTAACTTCCGCCCGCGGCTTCGCCCACGTGGTATGTCGATAAAAAGTAGCCTATGTCCTTCCCCGGGATACCATCTATCTCCTTGCCAAATTTTATCGAAATCCGTTCAGTGGTTTAGTGGGAAAAGGTAACATACAACATACAGACAGACAGACAGAGTTACTTTCGAATTTATAATATTAGTATGGATGGTACGGAATCCGTCGTGCGCGAGTCCGACTCGCACTTGGCCGGTTTTTTTCTTCTACGTTTTATCTTTGTGACAAATCATAAGATACGCCCATTTACAACAATTTTGTGTTGTCAATTGGCGTAACTTATGATTTGTGACTGTGAAATGAAAAGATGATTCCAGTTTCATATTCAATATTTTTTTCTGTCATTGTTCTGCCAGTTTTACATGAAAAAAGTTTTTTTTTCTGAGTTTTTTTTCTAACATATCCGTGGTCATTGTTATTTAATCTACTCTACAGCATCAAAGAGTCTGTAAGTCGAATATTTATTTCGATAAGTTAAAATAAAACTAACTAAATTAAACTAAATTCTAAACAAATAAACCTTTTTTCCAGTGGTACCTAGTATTATTGAGTGAGTGATTGGTATAATTGATGTTTACAAAATATTGTAAAACATTTTTTTAAAGAGTAACGATGGAGTTTATTGCCCATTCTTCTCCATACGAAAATTACCTGGGGCAACAAGAACCTTTTGGATGGGGCAACAAGAATCAGTTCTAATTCTTTTTTTTTTTACATAATTTATTTGCCTTTGACTTATTTTAAAGTATTATTCAAATGTGTTTTTTTTCAATTATTTTAATTCAAAATATTTAAAAACGATACACAAATCAACGTCATAAATCTTGTAGATGAATAAACAGAGGGAATAAATTAACGATAACTTTATGCAACTATGTTACAAAAAAAAAGTAACATTATTATTCTGAGCAGTTAAAAAAATACGTAAAAGCTCTGGTCATTTATATCAAAGTCCTTTGTAAAGTAAGGCGACTTAAAAAAAAAAAATTTTTTTTTAGTAAATTAAGTGCAAGAAGAAGATCAGATAGTGCAACACCATAAAATAAATTTCAATATAAAAACAAACAAGGATCGTACTTACCCATCACAGCTCTTCATTTCAACACAAAATAAAACAAAAGAAAAAACACAAAAACACTCACGAAACGTCACATTGAACACGTAAACCAAAATGGCCGCGTAAACAAACTGCCTTTTTACGAGGCAAAGGACAAAAGGTATACAGCCAAATAAAAACCTGCGTGACACAAGTCTGCACACAAGTTGCTTCTGGCAGACACTGACGGGACCCACGTTGTGGAATCCTTCCTGAACTGAGTCAGATATATCCTATTCAGTTCCCCCTTATCATATTTCAATTGCAAAACTACTTCGGGAACATCTACCCGTCTCGTTTCTGCTTCATCTCCTTTTGATTCTATTGGCTCGTTTTCGGGGCTGGTGGCCTCTGATTGGCCGGGGGCGGTATGCGCTACCCCTGATAGGGCCACGCCCAGAATGAGGGTGAATAATTTCATCTTTACCATCTGAAATCAAAGGTTTTTTTGTTAAGTTTTTGTTGAGATTAAGGCATGGTTGGGCAAAGCAATTTTTCTCAAGTTTTTCAATTTGGAAGTGTTTTTCATGAGTTCTATATTTTTTTATAGAAATATTTTGGTATAGGTCTTCATTTTTTTCTATTGTATTTGAAAAAAATGATTTTAATTTGTGTGGGGTAGGTACAGCCACGGACTTTAATTGATAAGCCACCTTCAAACTTTTCAATTTTACAGTTTCATACATTCACGAGATTACACGATTAAACACGAACTCAAACCGTACGTTCGTAAACAAGATGACAAATAAATTACTTATAATCGGAAATAGTCTTATCCATAGAGGTTGACTAATAAGTTCTCATTGATAAAAATAAATAAAATCTTGCATTAAGTTTATCCAATCTATTTGATACTGACCTCGTTTGAATCGTGTGAATCGTTTGAATCGCTTATTTTGAAAACTTATCTGAAGACAGTGACAGTTGAAATGTCGATGTCAGAGACGTTAATTTCGAAGTTGTCGAAATGACTATCATTATTTCTCCGTACGCTAACGTTACTATCGCTACGCTTAAACAATCGTTGCTAGGTTACTGTTGCTAGACCTGCAATTGGTTGACTTTGGGTAGTCACTCTGCTGTCAAGTTTGTAGTTCTGGTTCTCAGGTTAGCCAACCGGTAAAGTTATTAAATATAATTTTCTTCTACTAATACGAAGACATTATGACTTTCCGTGTCGGGAACCGAATAAACCCGATTTACACGGCTAAAATACGAACCCAGATGGCTCTTCAATTAAAGTCCGTGACTGTACCACAACTAAAAAGTGAAAAATAAAACCTTTTTACAAATAAAAACAACGGACTTCAAAAAAAAAAAAAACTAAAAAGTGAAAAATAACTTTAACATCGGAAGTCGGTGGCAAGAAACGAGACACCGACTTCCGAAATTAAAGATATTTTTCGAAAAGAAAAAAAAGGCGGCGAAATCTTCTGACTGGCCCGCGAAATTCAAATCTTATGTTTCAAAACTCTTTAGAGAATATTTAGCCCGAGTCCTGCATTTAGGAGTCTCGCTGTTTTAGTAAAACAGATGGCCTGAAGAGCTTTGTTCTCAGGCATCACTTCCAGATTTATTATTTACGATACATGTTAAGGCTTTTAGGAAACTCGAGGTTAGATTAGACCTACATATTTTGTATCAGGATAGATCAATCTACGAGTTGAATTTCTATTGTGTATGTGAGGAGCCTGAGGCCGTAGACAAAGTGACATTCTATCAGCGACAGCGATGATGAAAAAGGCAAAAATATATAGGACTGACTTATGCTATCGAAAAGCTTATGTCAATCCTGTTGAATGTCGTTGTAGAAATACGTAATGCTTTCGAAGCGTTTGTCACTTGCCTAGGCCCTCTGAGGCCCTAGATAAAATGACATTCTATCAGCGATAACGATGGTGGAAAAGGCAAAAATGTATAGGACTGACATATGCTATCGAAAAGCTTATGTCAATCCTGTTGAAAGTCGTTGTAGAAATACGAAACGCTTTCGAAGCTTTTTATACTAGCTCAGCTCAAATTCACTTTTTATCTCGCTCGCACCATACTACTCGCGGCCTGAGTGAGAGCGAGACGGAGTGGGGTGCTGGCGACTCCAAGCCTCGAATCGTTTAGGTAATTGCTTTTTACGGTGAATATAATGGTAATTAAAAAAAAAAGAAACATAAGGCCTGCTTTATATATTCAGTTATTGTGCAGAGTTTCATGATCTAATACAAAAAATACTTTTATTTTTTGAATACCAGCGGTTTATAGTTCGGTTTAGAGGTAACTTTGGATTTTTTTCTATCGAGAACATTTTATACAATCGTGTTTTTGTCAAACACCAACTTGTGTGACCTAGCATCAATCCTCAACTTTAACATATTTTTATTTCAAAATTAATGCTGCAGTATTTTCAGCATAACGGGTATCATGTTAAGCAATTTGAGGTAGGCCGTTAAGACTAATTGGTTTCATTTTGACAGTTCAACAACATTCATTGCGTTATTTACGTTGTAGAGTAAATTCTTTTTCGAACTTATGAAGCAATGGATTAGCAATTTGTTTCAAACCAATTCAGATTGTGATTGATCGTGTGATCGCAATTAGGGTGCTGTTTCTGAAAAATTGTTCATACAGATTGGAAAGGCGTAGATGAGTGACAATCGATTAAATTTTAAAGCGTTTCGTTTCTACATTTAACAATAGCTTATGTCAGTCCCATACTGAGGAGTTCGTGGCTAAGTAATATCAGCCGCACGGGTTGATCCATCAGGTTAAGCTACGCTTGCCGGGGTTGGTCTGTGGATGGGTGACCATATTTACATATCGTGACTCGGAAAGCACGTTAAGCCGTTGGTCCCGGCTGTCATCCGTTGATCTTTGACAGTCGTTACGGGTCGTCAGCAGCCCGAAAGTCTGACAACCAGTCTTACCAAGGGTTATCGTATTACCCAGTTACTGGGTTGTGGAGGTCAGACAGGCAGTCGCTCCATGTAAAATACTGGTATTCAGCTGCATCCGGTTAGACTGGAAGCCGACCCCAATATAGTTGGGAAATGGCTAGGCAGATTGATTTATGTCTGTCCCATACATTTATGACTCATAGTTTTTGCTCATAGAAGCTGAGCCCAAAGTTGATAGGAACCGCCTCTGTGCTCTAGTAGTAAGACCACCTGTCTCAGTCCCTGAGGTCCCGGGTTCGATTCCCAGCGGGGGCAAAATTTTCTGCTCGGTTTGGTTGGTGGTAGGACTTGTTCTAAGTCTGCCTGGGTAGCTACCACCATCTTATCTAAGTCTATCGCATAACAACAATGGTAGCATGGTGGCATTGTTGTGTTTCAGCAGTTAGAGGTAAGATAGTTCCACTGTGGTTAAAGTATCCGAACACATCCATACTATAATATTATAAATTCGAAAGTAACTCTGTCTGTCTGTATATTACCTTTTCACGCCTAAACCACTAAACGGATTTCGATAAAATTTGGCATGGAGATAGATGGCATCCCGGGGAAGGGCATATACTTTTTATCGACATACCACGCGGGCGAAGCCGCGGGCGGAAGTTAGTAGTATATATATTTATTGTATCATTATGTAAAATAGTCAGTTGTTGCGCTTTCAAGCTAAAACGGCTGAACAGATTTGGATGAAATTTGGCACAGGGGTAGACCATGACCTGGAGAAGGACATAGGATAGGTACTTTTCATCTTGGATCGCAGACGAGGTCGCGCCCAACAGCAACAGCTAGCAACTAATACTTGTCGAATTAGTTTCACCTATTTGCTCATACACTTCTGACTACCCCTTCATCAAACATGACCTTAATTATACCTTCAAACTCTGGACTAAGCGAAAATCTATACCCCCTGCAAAGCCTTCGTAAGAAAGAGACAGAAATATACCAAAACCTTTGCAAGGAAAGAGATGGGTATGTTTAAAGGGAGACAGAGCATCCGGTATTGATCTGGGTGGTTCAAATGATTATGTAACCGTGTTATGTATCTACTATGTACTTGTGTATTTGTTTTTATGTATTCTATCTTGTGTATTTGTGTATATTGGTGAAGAAATGTAGTGCGTATATGAAATTTACTTTGTGTATTGTTAGGTGGGCGTAGAATAGTTTTTTTAACTTGCTCTGAAGGCCAATGCTCGTGCTTAAAAAACTTTCACATTGAACTCGCAATCTGTCAAATTTGTCAAAAATGTTGATACATTGATTGTATTTTTGACATTCTTAAAACTTACGGGAATTGTCCCTCTGATCACAGACCAAATAAAAAACCAAGACAGAGCACTACAACATGACGTGAGGCCAGTTTCGTAAACATGTGTGCACTAAGTGAGGTGTAGTTTGATTGTAAATGTGTGCGGGTGAATGTGTATGCACAGAGCGGAGGTGCAGTTTTGACATGCTTCACTGTATTGTTCGCAGAGATTTCTCTTGGTTTTTTATTTGGTCTTAGGCTCTGATGACGAGTTTAATGAAAGTGTTGTGGTTTGATGCCAGACAAGTACCTATGTGACCTACAAATTCGAATACCACTACCTGCTTATAAATAACAGTGACGGAAGTAATTTAAAACACCGTCCACATATTACTAAATGGGAAAAATACGTAATATTGAAGTTAACTCAAAAACTACGCAAAGAAAGTTAATAAAATTTATATGGGACCAACTATGAAGCAAAAAAAACAACCGACTTCACTTTTTTAGTGATTTTTCACTTTTTTTTGGAAGTCGGTTGTTTTTTTTTTGTAAAAAGTTTTTATTTTTCTCTTTTTAGTTGTGGTACCTACCTCACACAAATCCGAATACCACTACCTGCTATGTAAATAACAGTGAAGGAGTCAAACAGGATATCGTCTTGATAAACTAAGTGGGAAAAATATGTAATAATGAAGCTAACTCAAAAATTACGCAAGCAAAGTTGATAAAATTTATATGGGACCACCTCGGAAGCATGACTTACCAAACAAAAAAAAGAATCATCAAAATCGATTCATAATTGGCGGAGTAAATCGCGTAACAAATATACAAAAAAAAAAAAAACACAGACGAATTGAGAACCTCCTCCTTTTTGAAGAAGCCGGTTAAAAAAAAAAAAACAGGAAATCGGTTCATAATTGGCGGAGTAATCGCGTAACAAACATAAAACAAAAAATATACACACGAATTGAGAACCTCCTCCGAAGTCGAAAAGAAGAACAGACAAGAGAAAATCCAAGAAGGGGCATTAATAAATTAGAAACAATAAAATGAAGTATATAAAATGCAACTTACTCAGTCCGTGGTTGTGTTATCAGCAACAGTTTATGAAGCTTTATAAACTTAGCTTCCGTTGTGTCCCAACACGCTTTGGAGTGTAGATTACAGAGTAATGTATAGATGTAGAGGTTCACAGAGTACCTAAAAAGTGCCAAATGTCATGATTTCATGAAATAGCCATTCAATACACTTATATGAACTTAGAGAGTTGTATTGCTGATTCTAATGTTTATAATTCTGTAAATCCATATTTGTTACGGTCGCGAATCATATTTTAATCAAAGACAACCTGATACAGACCTGAAAATTGCAAAAAAACGTAAGAACATTTGAATTCCGCGGGCTACCCTGAAGCTTACGCCTTAATCATTTACCGAAAATGAGTTACACAATTAGATAGCCTTGAGTTGCCCCTGCTGTTTAACTAATTAATGCTCACGATGCTTGTCAGAGGAGTTTTTTTACTCCACTTCATCTTTCCAGCTATATCACTAGAAAGCGATGAAGGGTCCCGTGCTTGGGGGCTCATAAGCATAGCATAATCAGCCTATAATGTTCCCACTGCTGGGACACAGGCCTCCTCTCTCTGATAGGGAGTAGGCCGTAATCTACCACACGGGCACAGTGCGGGTTGGTAGATGTCACATGTCTTCGATTTTTTTGGTTCTAAGACATGCCGGTTTCCTCATGATGTTTTTCTTCACGGTTTTGAGAGCAGTGGCGATGAAATAATTTACACAAAGTTTACCTGTCAGGGTTCGAACCTACGACCTAAAACTCGTAAGTCGTGGCCGTTACCACTGAGCCACCAATGCTCTCTCTTGCTGTCTGCTTGGGGGCTCTTTTTTAACTTATTTAATAAGACGTTAAAAAGAGCTAAATCTAAGCCTTACTTTAAAAAAATATTTTGATTTTTAAACAACAGTTTAGTTTGCGTTTTCAGATAAAGTTTTTCTTTCCGACCTCTAAATTCTTTCACTACTCTGTAACCACTTAAATCACTCACGATAAGGTTATCTAAAGCGCAGCTTTCCCGCGAAAAAGGGGTTTTAACTGATAACTGTTATCACTAATCTAGCGGGTACTGTTATTTACCGCTCATTTTAACGGGAAAATATGTCAATTTTCTATTTTTTTTGTAGGAATTTGCACCGGTTTATCTTGTCATTTTCAAATTAGTCGATAAAGGTTCGTTCAAATTACAGCTTTCTAGTACTAAGATTCTCTGAATTAAGCCACGGACAGACGGATGGACAGACGGACATGGCGAAACTATAAGGGTTCCTTGTTGACTACGGAACCCTAAAAACGCTCTATAGGAAAACTCACCAACTTACCTCCATAAATAACGTTTCAGTGACGTCATTAGCCTGCCTGCGAGATATTTCTCGACCTGTGAAGCCACCGACAAGCGACATTTTAAAACTCTGACGCCAGGTTAGTCGCTAACCAGACGACATGAAGAAGAGTGACGTCATTCGATGGTAAATTGGGGACGCTATGTGGCATTCACTAGTCTTAGAAAACCTTAGCCTAACTCTTGATAACAAATGAAAAAGTACCTGCAGCTTGGCAAGTACGATTTACAATCATCAAAACAAGCGAAATCGAATCGGAAATCTAGATTCTTATGAGAACCCAGGTTACCGACATGGCCCGAAGTATTGCCAAACTTAAGTGGCAGTGGACAAGGCACATTGCTCGCAGAACAGATGGCTGATGGGGCCGAAAGGGTCTGGAGTGGAACCGCGTACCGGAAGACGTAGCGTTGAAAGGCCCGCAATGTGGACCGATGACCTGGTGAAGGCCGCGGGAATGCGCTGGATGCGAGAAGCACAGAACCGGTCTAAGTGGCGGTGCTTGAGGGAGGTTTATGTCCAGCAGTCTTTCGGCTGAAATGATCATGATGATGATCAAAACAAGTATTACCCATACAATACTTACTTGCCTTACACTATGGGGGACTGCTATAGGAAATCGTGTTTTGGATAAGTTTATGTAGAAAACTTCTGTCATGACGTCTGTCTAGCTGAAGAGTTACACTAGTCAGAGATGAAAAATTTGGATTGAGGATCATCACAGAAAATGTTATTTTTAAAAAAAAACCTATTAAAAACAACGCAAGCAAAGTTAATAAAATTTATATGGGACCTCCTCTGAAGCATGACCTACAAAACAAAAAAGAATCATCAAAATCAATTCATAGTAGGCAGAGTAATCGTATAACAAACATACAAAAAGACAATAAAGAATTGAGAACCTCCTCCTTTTTGAAGTAGGTAAAAAATGCTGAGCTTTTTATGCTGAGCGATGGACGTTTTGCGTGAATGTGACGCATATTTTCCCCCAACTTTTTATTTTCATGTATTTATATTTATTTTATTCTTAGCGTCATGTTTGCCGCAATTAAATATATTATCATTCTTTTTTTCTTTAAAAAAACTTGCACAAAGCACTGCCGTATTTTGATAGTCACCTAAACTTAAATAAAGACAACCTAAACTTAAACAAAGAACAGTGAACCTACAGATTTTTTCTGTTTTCCTTATTTTGACTTGAAAAGTAAGGAAATTTTTGACGGTCACAAAATCAAAAAATCAAAATCAAAATATTTTATTTCACATAAACCTACATGGGCACTTATGAAACGTCAGAAGCTAGGTGCACGGTTCCAATTGGTCGTTTCCTATGGAGAAGAGCCGGAAAGAAACTCCACGGTTACTCGTTTAAAAATAATTGGCTTTTACAATATTTTCAAATTACAGTGTTAGTAGGCATGGGAGGACAATGTAGGCCTTTCATCAAGTAAGTGCCAGGTACTTAACCAAATAGATGTTCAATAAATCTACAGTCCAATAAGCCTACAAAGTTCTCACATTCACAAAATAGAAAATAATCTATATAAAAGACAAACAATAAAAAAATGTATCATTTTCTGTGAACATGTAGAAAATTCCGAACATTTAATTTATGAGACAAGACAACCAAAATGTTCATATTTACCCACACCTAAAACTACAACATAGTACATACAAAAAACTTCTTCAGCACACATACATACAAACTATATCTATCTATGTATATTCCGTAGTTGCGCACTTCCCTCACTCTCGGGGCGTGGCGCTGACGTCAAACGCCCCCTCCACTGGGGGCCTGGGGGTGGTGGGGGATGTAAGGGGGAAATTTCACCCCCCTTTTGTGAAAGCGTACAGATTGAAGGATATTTGGTTCGACAAATTATGCACTGTTTGAGGAGCTAAGCTCCTTGAAGAACAATGGGTTGAGTTGTCTATAAAAACGGCAAAAAAATCACTTTTGTTGTATGGGAGCCCTCTTAAATATTTATTTTATTCTGTTTTTTAGTATTTGTTGTTAAAGCGGCAACAGAAATACATCAGCTGTAATTTCAACTGTCTAACTATCACGGTTCATGAGATACAGCCTGGTGACAGACGGACAGACAGACAGACAGACGGACAGCGGAGTCTTAGTAATACCGGTCCCGTATTACCGTTTGGGTACGGAACCCTAGAAAGTTATATTATGGCTCCTTAATTGGGTAGAACACTCTGAATGATTTTGAAGGATATTGCCAATACATCGCTTTATAAGCTTGAAGAATTCGTTTGCTCAACCACGTAAATAGCGCAATGAACATGGCTGAACTGTCAAAATGAAACCCATTGCGATCAATTGTTATTATATGTGTCTTACGCAAATACCTTGCTGATGGTTCTTTATAAGAATAGAACACAATAATTAGAATCCTAACCAATATTATAAATGCGAAAGTGAGTTTGTTACGCTTTCACGCTAAAACGGCTGAACAGATTTGGATGAAATTTGGCACATGGGTGGACCTTAGACTAAAATTAGGACATAGAACACTTTTTATCTTGATATTCCCACGGGGTCGACACTTATGCGGGTAAAATCGCGGGGCGCAGCTAGTAATATCTAATGCGGACAGTGACCCAAATCTAAGCTTCAGTGTCAGCGACGACACTCTACTAAATCCAACTTGTTTTCAAAATTTCGATGTCCCATATTTACGGCCGTGTACAAAAATTATTCGAGTATTTTTAAGGTTCCGTAGTAAACAAGGAACCCTTATAGTTTCGCCTTGTCCGTCTGTCCGTCTGTCCGCGGCTTAGCGCAGAGACGGTTGGTACTAGAAAGCTGTAATTTGGAATGGATATTATAAATGACGGTGGACAAAGTGGTAAAAAAAAATCGTACAAAATAATTTTTTTTAGGGTACCTAAAAAAAAAAAAACCATCCCCACTTTACGTGTTCTACACGTACTACACGTAAAGTGGGGATGGTTTTTTTTTTTTCGTCAATCCCATGGTGTGGGGTATCTTTGGAAAGCTCGTTTAAAAATAATGAGTTTGTGAAAACCATTTTTGGATTCGGGGATGCGTTTGCGGAATATTATGTTTTAAAGTGCTAATTTTTGTTAGAGCCAAGTGTCCCCCCCCCCTGCCAGCTAAATAGTTGGGTTTGAATATGTGAAAAAATTCACGGCAGTAGTATGTATAAATAACGAAATTAAAAGAAAAACTATCATCGCTACGTAGGCTTCACAAGTTACCGAAAAATAATCGATCAACTTAAATTTGCAGCTGTAAAAACATGTTCTGCCATACATTCTGTATCGGAGAACAAGTTTTTCAACTAAAATGTTAAGTTTGTTTATAAATTCATCCCAACTACGGAACCCTTCATTGTGCATGGTACGACATGCACTTGGCCGGTTTTACAGTTGAGTTATTATCGCCCCGCTCCCCGCTCTCCGCTCCCGCTTATCTCAGTCCACTGTCTTAAGCAGGTCTTAGGGAAATGTAATCAAGTTCTGTGTTTGGATCAGTGCCCAAATAGGCAACGTGCCTGAGAATGACGTCACGACCTACTTCCATCAGTAGAAGTCTCTGTTGATTTACGATATAAATCTCTGTGGTAATGCCAAAAGTTTTGATTTCATCTGACCTTCTTTATCAGTGGTCCCGGTGGTGAAATTGGGGATCTTATTATGTGGTATGATGAATGAAAATATTGTCGTAATCATGATAATCTCAGTATGAGCATACAATCTCAGACAACAGGGTGATTGAAATCATAAGTTTCTTTCTGCTATGTAAATAACAGTGACGGAGTCACTTAAAACGTCGTCTACATCTGGGAAAAATACGTAATATTGAAGCTAACTCAAAAACTACGCAAGAAAAGATAATAAAATTTATATGAGACCACCTCGGAAGCATGACCTACCAAATAAAAAAAGAATCATTAAAATCGATTCATAATTGGCGGAGCAATCGCGTAACATACACAAAAAAAAACATTCTGACGAATTGAGAACCTCCTCCTTTTTGAAGAAGTCGGTTAAAAAGAAGGCTCGCCTTAAAAAAACAAAAGTATTCTCATAGCATTTTTTCGTTGTATCAATAATATTATTTAGTATATAAATGGTTCTATCAGACTTCATTTTTACGACCACACATTTTTTCAACACATCTTTCCAGCCTTTTTACCAAGGATTTATTGTAAGATCTCCCACGATACAACTTCAAAGAATATAAAAGTACTGCCTACTTCTACCGAAATACAAAACGTTAGAACGTGGGCGGAATATTGTAATATTTCTAAAGCCTACCTATATATGGGGAGGTAGAACTGAACAGGCGGATCTCCGTCAGTTTGGCTTGACGGAATGCGTGCGCACTAAACATCTTCAGTTTTAACGATTTGTTGCAAGTATTGGCAACCATAAGCTTGTACTTTGTAGGCATCGAGACTTAATCATTCACATGTTCATACACTAGCTGCGCCCCGCGGTTTCACCCGCGTAATCGACCGGCCACGGGACATTCCGCTGCAGCGAAATTTCGCGCGGTGCGAACGGCGAAGCGTCTTGTGACTAAAACGCCCGCCGCACCGCCGATCGCGCCGCCCGTCCCGTGGCCAAGGTGTAAGTCCTGCGGGAATATCGGGATAAAAAATATCTTATGTACTATTCCAGGTCATGGTCTATCCATGTGCCAAATTTCATCCAAATCCGTTCAGCCGTTTTAGCGGGAAAGCGTAACAACCAAAGAAACTCATTTGCGCATTTATAATATTCCTCAGAAACTACCGAAAGCTATACGTGTTACGATCCCTACATCCTCCTTTTACCTCGTTCATGTTCATACATCTACCACCAAAATGTATGAAAAATATGTTCGGAATTTTTAAGAAATCAATCGAAACTGCAGGTGCCTGTCACCGTTTCGCGTATATATCCATAGCATAGCATAATCTTAATCAGCCTATAATGTTCCCACTGCTGGTACACAGGCCTCTGTGAGAGGGGGTGGGCCGTAATCCACAACGCGGGCCCAGCGCGGATTCGTAGATAAAATGCGCTAGTAATTATGCAAATACAGGTCTACTACCCAGTTACTGGGTTGTGGAGGTTAGATAGGCAGTCGCTCCATGTAAAATACTGGTATTAGCTGCATCTGGGACTGGAAGCCGACTCCAACATAGTTGGGAAAAGACTAGGCAGATTGAAGTCTACTACGAGCTACAATACTTACATTTACGGTTTTTAGTTTTTGCTACGAGACACGTCATCTGATCTGATCAGTCTGACCGTGCGAGTACATACGTGAAACGACCAGAATCACACAACAGATCTTAAGGTCGTGACAGCTACTTAAAGTACTTAAATTTTGAATCAGATCAGACGATTTAGGGGTGGTGATTTAGAATCCAAGGCTTGGTGCCTCCATCTTGACGCTAACACTGACTGTGTATTTACTTTAGCATGTTTCACAACCCAATGGTCACCCATCCATAAACTGAACGCGGCAGAGGGCCTAGACAAGTGACAATCGCTTCAAAAGCGTTTCTTATTTCTACAACAGGATTGTCCTATACATTCTTGCCTTTTCCATCATCGTTATCGCTGATAGAATGTCACTTTGTCTAAGGCCTCAGGTGCTGTTAACGTTGCGGATCGTTCCTGGCTGTTAACCACAAGTACATTTATAATACCGCCTACGTCTCACATTGTATTCGCCCCACAACAAAAGGTCACAGTTTACGGTATCCTCTCCCACGCAGTACTACGCCCACTGTCTGAGTAATCGCCTACGCTTCTGAAGTTCGGTTTCACTGGTGCAAACGAATTTGTAGAAAATGTTCATAGTATTTTTAACCGACTTCTTCAAAAAGGAGGAGGTTCTCAATTCGTCTGTATGTTTTTTTTTTTTTTTTTTTTTGTATGTTTGTTACGCGATTACTCCGCCAATTATGAGTCGATTTTGATGATTCTTTTTTTGTTTGGTAGGTCATGCTTCCGAGGTGGTCCCATATAAATTTTATTAACTTTGCTTGCGTAATTTTTGAGTTAGCTTCAATATTACGTATTTTTCCCACTTAGTTTATCTAGACGATATCCTGATTGACTCCTTCACTGTTATTTACATAGCAGGTAGTGGTATTCGGATTTGTGTGGGGTAGGTACCACAACTAAAAAGTGAAAAATAAAAACTTTTTACAAAAAAAAAAACCGGTTGTTTTTTTTTTGTACCTATTACCTACCTAGTACCTTTTTTGTACTTCCAAAAAAAAACACTAACTTTAATTTCGGAAGTCGGTGTCTTTGCTTTTCAATTTCCGTTTTTTGCCACCGACTTCCGAAATTAAAGTTATTTTTCACTTTTTTAGTGTTTTTTTTTGGAAGTCGGTTGTTTTTTTTTTTGTAAAAAGTTTTTTTTCTAACTGAACCGACAGCTGTGCTGCTGGGGAGTTTGTTCCGCCACTTCTTCTTCCCAGCTAAAGCACTAGGAAGTGGTGAAGGGTGGGCGTATTGGGGGACTGTCTTATGTAATTTTGACGTTCGAAAAGTGCTGATTCTCAGCTCAGTTTGAATAAATGACTTCTGATTTTGATTTGATTGATTAAACAAATACCGGGTCTGCTGCAAGCTATGATTCCTATCAGCTACGCTTTTTGATTTCGCTACGAAGTCCTACAGACTATGAGTTTAACAAACACGAAAAGATTATTAATATAAACAGACGAAGCAGAAGTACAAATTCCCGTAATTAAAATCTTTCAAAATCTAGTCGCAATCACGAAAATAAATGTCAAAAATGTATCGGTATTTTTGACAAATTAAGACTGAAATTGTTCTTAGAAATACAGAAAGAAATAGAAAGCATTTATTCGACAAGAGAATAACACAACAGCTGCAATAACAAGAGTAAATAAAAGGGAAAATAACAAAAGAAATACAACAATATTTTTAATAATGCTTTTTTTTTTGTAGACTATACCTAATGAGTAATAACATAATACAACCGAAAAAAGACAAGTAAGAAACCGAATATCAGTGGTAAACTTTACGATTAAACTTGTAGTACGAAAATCACCCTTTACTGGTACGACATAAAGGCACTGTAGTAAAGCCAAAAATCCATAAATTAACCTTGCAGGTCGGTGGTTGTTATTTAACCACAAGCCCTTATAAAACAACGCCTACGTCACACATTGTTTACTACCTACGAACCAAAGGTCACAGCTTACGGCAGCCTCTCCCACGCGGTTCTACCGCACTGTTTGAATAATCGCCTACGCATTCTCTAGTTAATGAAATTGTGGATATTTTAGTTACAACACCTGTATTCCTAGAAGGGGTATAGTATGCCCCAATTTCCATTCCTCATTTTCCCAATTTTTGCTATGTTTATGTCCCATATTAAGGGACTGAGCTTATTGCCAATAACCGGCATAATATCCAGCCTTTGGACTGCTACTGAGATTTTCCAAATGGAAAACGCTAATACCAACTCGGGAATCGAACCCTAGTCCAACAAGATAGTCAATTATTATTTTAGCAATTCCTTAATAATAATAATTATGCGCCTGCTACGCTTGCTCCGTTTCTTACATCTACGCTTTTTGATTTTGCTACGAAACGCTACGAAGTGCTACGCCGTAGCATTGGATGCTACGCGTTATTTTATATGCATTTATTTTTTGAACGCAGTTATTACAGCAGCATTTTTTTAACCCAGAATAGTATGTTTTTTTTTTAAATTGGCCTCTTAGTGACGAAGACATATTTTCTTTCATAATCAACAATATTGTTTATTACATAAGTTTGCTATTTTTCTTGTATTCGTTTTTTAATGTTTGGTCTGTACATTTCTAAGAACTTTTGTTATGTGATTGTAAATGAATGAACATAAAATTGAATTAAAATTATATCAAGTAATAGTTTTCGTCAATATGGGGCGTGGTTACTACTCACGACCTCTTGTTAAACGGAATTAAGGAGCTTATTCATTAATTTTCACAATTATCTTCGATAGAACTATGACTCAAATTCTGACTGTGACACAGACTTATGCACCTAAACTCTGTTCTTT
This sequence comes from Lithophane ornitopus, assembly GCA_948473465.1. Taxonomy (NCBI): domain Eukaryota; kingdom Metazoa; phylum Arthropoda; class Insecta; order Lepidoptera; family Noctuidae; genus Lithophane; species Lithophane ornitopus. The sequence goes on along the minus strand of OX419641.1, from coordinate 10,173,849 downwards.
GGTACAATACGATGTTCTCCATACGTTTTTTGGCAGATCCAAAAAGACATCTTTTGTGCCAAAAAAAAGCATTTAGGTTATACAACCTATCCAAAAAAGTAAATCGGTCAACAATACTAGTGGCCTACCATGGTCTTGTAATTTCTATTTTAAGATTTGGTGTTATATTTTGGGGTTGTAGTGAACGAGAAAGCATTTTTAAAGCTCAAAAGCGCTGTTTGAGAGCTATATTTGGCCTCAAAGTTACTGACAGTTGTGTGCCTATATTTAAGTCTTAGAAACTATTAACTTTCCCATGCCTCTATATCCTCGAATTAGCAATATTTGTTAAAACAAACCGTAATTTATTTGCCACATTAACAGAAACCAGAAAACGGAGTACATCATTAAGATCACAATATCAGAATTTACTTCACACAGGCACATTTAAAATGAGTTTATTAAAAAAAAAATGTAATTTGTATGGCTCCTGTTGTCTTTAATAAAATTCCCGATCATATGAAAACTTTGCCATTGATGAAATTTAAAAAATGTTTTACTGAATTACTTGTAGATAAATGTTATTATTCTGTTCAGGATTTCCTAAATGATACATCTTAATAACCTATTTTGATAACTTGTATAATAATTATTGTGTTTGCATGCCAACAAGGCAGAATGTACACGGTTCTTTATTATGTTATTTGCGATCCTATTTGTATGTACCTGCATTCAAAGCAAATAAAGTATATTCTATTCTATTCTATTCAAACATTACTTGACCCCTTTTCTCCAGCTTAACTCCACCCCCTCTTCCAAAATACCCAGGAAACACACCAAAATATTACCATCATTCCCTAAAACTACCATTTCATAAGACAAAGCACCCACGCCCACATCTGATGACCTGATTCTCAATATTGACCAGCCTCTACCTCCCACTCCCCCTCCTGGCCCAAATGTCACCCCCCACGACCTTTGCAGAGCGCATGCGCGAACCCTGAAGCCTGAAGCCTCCCCTGAAGAGCCCAGATTTTAGTCTGCCTGAAACTGTTGGAGCAGTACCCGTTGTCAGCTCCCAGGCTGAAATTGTACCAGTATTAAAAATTCCCCTTACATTTATGAGAAATTCTAACTCAGTCATCCGCGCTTTGTATTTTATTAAATACATTTTCTGTTTGAGGCATATAGTTATTTGTTTCTCGACTAAAAATATAGCTTATAAGTAGTTTTTTGTGGGAGCTGCTAATAAGGTATGTATTTTTAGAAAAACACTGAAAATAATTTGTTAATTATTCGTTAGAGTAGATTTAGTATGTTTGTTTTTCATTTTCTTTTTAGATACATCTGTCATTACATTTCTCTTCGCTCTTCTATTGTAATAAAAGGTATTAAAAAAAAATGTAACGCCCCGTCGGAAAAATTCTGTTAAAGAAAACTACTAAAAACTTTTTATTATTTTAATCTGACAACATTGTACTCGTAGTGTCAGAATCATTAACGTATTTCTTTCTCTCTGTTCACAGACTTTTCTAGAAGTTAGAGTAATGTCAAAGCTGAGTTTGGACGGCTTTTTTTCCTACTGCAAGCAAATAGCTGAACATATACAGTTGGTTCGTTCAATTTCCATCTTTTTAGTCCGCCATTTTGGATTTTGACACGCCCTTTGTTCTTGATGCATGAAACCTCCTTTTTACCTGACTACGGAGAAGGATTGTATGTTTTAATTTTGGTTTAATCCTTTTCAATGGTGTTGCATGGGTTTTCTGTAGTTTTAAATAGTTTATGCATAAAATTTTATTTTTTATTATTTTTCGAGTCGTTTCCCCTAATCCTTTCCTTTGTTATATATTTATTGATTAATTTGGTAGCTTGATTTGAATTTAGTATAGATTCATTTAAACTTATCTTTGCTTTTTTTTAATTGTATTAATTTATTATTCTTTAAATAAAATGGTATGTAATTATAGTAACTTAATCTTATTGGATTAATTAAGAATTATGTTGATTTTCCTTTTATTATGATTATTAATTGGCAACTTTATAAAACAAATTCATGAATTTACCGTGGTGATTATTTTCTATCAATCCAGTATTCTACTATCGACAGCAAACATTTACTTTACCGGAGCTTTAATTTAAAAAAAATCATGAAATATTTTATATTTTTATTAATTTATCGTAAAATCTACTTGCATCCGACGCGGATGGCACGCAAAACAGATAAATTTCCCTTTTACCTACGGGTATTGTAAAAGTCAACTAACGTAATGGATAGGTGGCAACATTCTTCTGCTATCTGTTAATCTACACTAATATTATATACAGAAAAGATTTCGATTTTTATAAAAATTATTGTTAAAAAAAATCTTTCACCAGTAGAATGCTATATTATCAGATTATCACTGAGTAACTTATGCTATATTCGCTACAATCTATATAGATATCACGCGGGATAAGCCGCTGGTGAAAGCTAGTAACAAATAACATTAATATAGTTGATCACCAAGCCGTCGGCATGTTTCTTATTAAAAGGAGACCCACGATTTAAGTTCGTATTGAATCCTCTATGAATATTATGATAATTAAAGGAAAACAATTGTGTCAAAATCGCTATCATACTTTAAAATCAACTCTACTTTGCCAACTGCATTTTTAATGATAACCCTAAATTATTATTCGTGTTAAATAAAATGGTAAAGAAGTCAAAACTGTACATTGAATATTTTTGAAAAAAGTAATTGTTAAGAGGTGTGGGAACGAGTTTGATGTCGAAAATATAGTTTTTAGATTTTTTTGTCGGCGTGTTTGTTTATTTGGATGTATGTTACGGAGTAGCGCTAAAATGTCTCACACAAAATGGTGCGAATACCTGCCATAAACGACGTGCGTTGTTGCAATCTTTAATCAAATGAACAAAAAAGTTAGGCAAAGGAACAGTCCTTGCTTACCTTCCTATTTTTTAGATTTAATGTCTTCATTTTAAGGCAAATAAAGAATTGCTATCCATTTATATGTTATGCCTGGGTGGTGGTGCCTTTCCTATACATAGTATTATATAGCTATGTATATAATTGTATACTAAAATATGTTTGTATGTATGTGCAGGGAGAAAGGATGGCGTCTCTATCTGGACAAGGCACACCCAAACTGACATCCTCCGTCGGCAACCTGTATTATGACTGTAAGTACATAACACTAAGTATTTTAAGTTATCATTTCATGTACACACCTCGGTTGTTTTCCCCATATTATCATACCGTAGGCATAAGGGTGGCATTAAAAGCAAAAAACTTTACACAATACCAACTGTCTACTGCAGCTGCCATTTGTCTTACCACCAACGCAATAGAAGTCAAAATCGGTTGAACGGACTGTAAAAAAGGCTTACTTAAATGTCTAATCTTATTTCAAATGGAGTTTAGGCTTGCAGAAAAAATATCGATATATCGATATTTTTTGTATATATCGATATTTTTACGCGATATTTATTATTTCGATAGATCGATGTATCGATAAAAAATATCAAGTATCGAAAATGTATCAAATACGATATATTTTTAATAGGAACACCGTTGTCGCCACCGACTAAAACCGCTGGAAAAAAGTAGACCTTTTTTCCTAATTTGGTATTTATTACTTATACTTATAAATGAAAAACAAATACAATTGAACTTCACAAATATTTTTCTAACACTTTTATTATTAAAAAAAAAAAAGGAAAATTTCACCGATATATCGATTTTTTTTTTTCGATATATCGAAATGGATTTGATATTTTTTTTAAGTTTCGATACTTTTTGGCACTTTCGCCAACTCTACACGTTCATCTAATCTAACCCATCAGTCACACAATCTGAATACTCAAACAACTCCAACGCCGATCGAACCACATTAATTAACTCCTTACAATTGAGAACATGAAAGTGAACTTTACGACGTCATTAATTACTGACAGATGACGTCACGACACGATGACGTCACGAGTCACGACACGTTCGGTTTTAGAGCGTTGATTAATTGTTGTAATGACGTCGTTTTTTATTAAAAGCTAAAGTCGTTTTGTTTTTTTTTTAATTATTGACTATCTTCTGCCCGCGCCTTCCTTCGCTTGGAAATCGTAAGATACAATCAATCTGCCCAGCCTTTCCCCAACTATGTTGGAGTCGGCTTCCAGTCTCACCGGATGCAGCTGAATACCAGTATTTTACATGGAGCGACTGCCTATCTGACCTCCACAACCCAGTAACTGGGTATTAGACCTGTATTTGCTAAATTACTAGCTTTTTATCTACTAACCCGCACTGGGTCCGCGTGGTGGATTACGGCCCACTCCCTCTCACCGTGAGGAGGCCTGTGTCCCAGCAGTGGGAACAACATTACTTATAGGCTGATTATGCTATGGATGCGTGCACATACACGTAATGCGAGTAATGCGATACCCCTTGGGAAGTCGTTAAATACACAATATACTAAAATAACAGCCACATTTTTGTAAAACTGTCTCAGCCCAACGCGTCGCATCGCATCGCCCGCGCTAGTACTTCGTTTTCGCTGAGCGTTCTTTCTTACTTTTTTTTCTTTTTGCTCGGCTCCTAGGGGTCGTAGCGTGATATTACATAGCCTATAGCCTTACTCAAGAATTGGGCTATCAGATTAGATCATTTAGATTAGATTAGATTCATTTATTTTTTGCGAAAACATGTGTAGATAATATACATAGTATGATGCATATTAAAGGTGTTACAAGTTTTTTTTTTGCTCAACATGTTTGACCATTGCTGGTGTACAAATTAAGTCGAAAGACTAACCGCCCTATTCATAAGCGCTGCTTAAAGTTAAGTTATGAATTAGCAACTGTTTAACCATACATTTTCGACGTTTATACGTCTCTTTAACCGGTCGAGCGCCAACGTAATTTATGATCTTTAAGAAACGTTTATGAATAAGAGGGTAAGTTTTCAAAATAAAAATACAAAGAATAATAATTTAAATAAATCAACAATTAACATCAATATTAAATTTAAAAAATAGGTCAATAGTCATGGGATTCAAAATAGATAGAAATATTCAGTCAGTATCTTCAGATCGATTTATCATTTAAAAATTCATTAATATCTTATTAGGCTTTTTCTGTCAGTATTTTTTTTAAATGTTTTCTTAAACTGGTCTGTGTTTAATTTCACACAGTTAGGGATATTATTATAAATTAGTGGCGCTCTGCATACAACGCGTTTATACAGTAGCGCTGTATAAAACTGGTATCAAATGCAAATCTCAAATTGTATTATTTCGTGAATCTATTACGGTTCAAAAGATACAGTCCTGTGAAAGACGGACGGACAGCGGAGCAGGGTATAAAATTAGGCGCGTGCGGCTAAACTGATAAAAACTTAGCCGCACGCGCCTTATCAGTGACTTCCGTCAGAGGGCGCCACTTCCGACACGGGAAATGATATACCTACCCACTAAGCGCATCATATTACACGGGTACCAGCTAGCAGTAGGGATGCAAGAAGTGCCAAAAAAAATCGATATAATATCGTATCGATATTAAAAAAAAAAAACGATATCGATTTCGATATATCGAAAAAAAATATATCGATATATCGGTGACATTTCAAAATTTAAAATAAAATAACGAACTTTCATTGATACTTAGAAAAAACTTTTGACGGCTCTGTATTCCAGCGATTTTACTCAGTGGCGACAACGGTGTTGCTATTGGAAAAAATATATTATTGGAAGAAATATATCGTTTCTGATACATTTTCGATACTTGATATTTTAAATCGATATATCGAAATAAAGAATATCGATATATCGAAAAAAAAAATCGAATTATCGATATTTTATCTGCAAGCCTAGCTAGCAGGGTGGATGATAAATAACTGGCGCACTTCCGTAAACTGCCACTAGGTGGCATTTGGGAGATAATATTAAGTGGTTGCACGAAACCCCGAAGGGTTACACAGAGGTGTACCTATAGTACATCCACATTTCACCAGTTATGTTTAAGTCCCATGTAATAGGGGGCGAGCCTATTGTCATCAACCGGGCACGAATCCAGCCTTGGGGCTGCTACTGAGAAATTCCTGTTCGAAAAACTAGATAGCACTTTCTCTGACTTGGGAATTAAACCCAGGATCTCAAGCTCTATGCCGGGGTCGCGGGAAAGTCCGAAAGGGATACTTTGGCCTCTGCAGTGGCGGATTTACGAGCAGGCTGAGTAGGTAGAGGTAGATATTTTTGGGGCGGAAAATTGGGGGAATGATATTTTTTTTTTTTGCTTCCTCATAAAATTCAAAAAGGTTTCTGCATGACAGTTTTCTGTTTTCTGATGTTTTACAGATAAAAGTCTGCAACAATTCTTGCCGATGACTTTCCCCTCTCCCTTGTCATTGTACTTTCCGTGTAGCAAACTTCTCTAGAGTAAAATTTAATTTCAAGATTACGGTAATTTGTTACGGTTAATTAAATGCTTAATAACAATAATACGATACGTAATAACAACAGTTTTATATAATTAGTGTATTTACTATTCTTACATTCTTATCAAGTGGAAACGTACAGTCACGGACTTTAATTGATGAGCCAACTTCAAAATGTTCAATTTTACAGTTTCATACATTCACGAGATTACACGATTAAACACGAACTCAAACCACACGTTCGTAAACAAGATGACAAATAAATTACTTATAATCGGAAAAAGTCTTATCCATAGAGGTTGACTATTATTAGTCAACCTCTATGGATCTCAATTATAAAAATAAATAAAATGATGCATTAAGTTTATCCAATCTATTTGATACTGACCTCCTTTGAATCAGAGTTCATTAACTCGATTATTCTGAAAACTTATCTGAAGACAGTGACAGTTGAAATGTCGATGTCAGAGACGTTAATTTCGAAGTTGTCGATATCACTATTGTACTATCGCTACGCTTAAACAATCGTTGCTAGGTTACTGTAGCTAGACCTGTAATTGGTTGACTTTGGGTAGTCACTCTGCTGTTAAGTTTGTAGTTCTGGCTCTCAGGTTAGCCAACCGGTAAAGTTATTAAATAAAATGTTCTTCTACTAATACGAAGACATTATGACTTTCCGTGTCGGGAACCGAATAAACCCGATTTGCATTACACCGCTAAAATACGAACAGTGCCAGGTGGCTGATTAATTAAAGTCCGTGGCTGTACATGATTGAGCTTTGATTAGCTCAAAAATATACCCAAAAATTATTTTAAGTGGAATTTCAACGAAATTGTTGGATTTAAAAAGAAGTCTAGGACATAACAATTGTAGAGGCAAGGGCGGCAAAAACTTTACAGCTTATACCTTGAAAATTTGTAAATCCGCCACTGGGCCTCTAGCAATTTACAGGCAACTGAAGGAACACGGATGGGTTTTAGTCAGTAAAAGTCTGACACGCCTTCCGGTCCGCCCAGAGCGGGAGAAGACATTTGATAATATCCAACCCAACAAAAAAGGATCTCGGGATCAGCAGTAGCGCTTGCGACCAACGAGCGCAGGCACTACATAAAAGAAGCATCAATATTGTAAAAAAAAAAAATGAGGAATTCTTTTAATAAAAAAAACACAACTAAACAAATAGTTCACATAAAAAAAAAACTTGACTTAACAATTATTCGGCGCAATGCAAAGCACAAATAATTTGCTCCAAAAATTCATCATTTTCATTTTAACCCTCTGTTGCGACGGGGTCCCGGAGACGGAGCGCTGGCATTTGTGACACTCAATAAAATATGTTCAGAAATACCACTATAGCATACCTGTAAAAAGTCGTATAAGTACTAGTTTTTTTTAGTCTAGTCTAAATCTATCTCGTGATCTCATAATTGTACTCAGATCTATTTTGTTTAATATTGCTGATTACTGTTATCTTTTAGTATGCACGTGTTTCTGTGACAAATAAACCTATTTTTCTTTTGTTCTACTAGGTACTGGTTCAAAATGCCTTCTTACGGTTTCGGTTTTTTTTTTGTTAGGTACAGTTTCAAAACTAGGTTTTCTTTTTCAATTTTCTTTTATTATAAAGATTTATTTCTTAATTTATGGGATTGTTTAATTATTAAATATATGAAAAATAACTGACATTACTTAGATTCTACTTCATTACAAGAATCTCTTGGCGCGTGACCAAAATCAGGACTAACGCCATATTTTTTCAATACATTTCACAAAACAATGGCACAAATGCTTATCAACAGCGCCCTAACAAGGTCATTCGAGGGCCAAAAGATCCATAGAGCAGTAAAGTCCTGTTTAAAAATAAAAAAATACTTTTTTTTCTTTTTTTTTCCGCGAAAATTTTCATCTCGGTTGGACCTTTTGCTCCAATCTTTCTGATCCGGAACTCCGCTCCCCTCCGTCCGATTAGTTACACGCGCGTGCGGACTATAATATTGAATAACAATCCACAGCTGCGTTTTACAGCCGCCGTCAGGAATTTAATTAAAAATTCCTTTCTCAGTATGTTTGTGTTGATAAATCGGGAGTGTCTGTAAGCCTCTGTAATGCTATTGTGTGGTTCTGATATCTGGTGGAATAATACTCTGTTTGATTATCTTAGGGTCGGATTTTGGCTTCAATCGATTTTGATTGTCAACTGTTTTTGGCAGAATTACTTATAGTAGCGAATTAAATAGCCCGAAATATATACCAAGATCATATTGAAAAGTTGTCGTGGATATAAAATGCGCCGCCGCGCCGGTACGTAATAAAAAAAAGCTATAAAAAAACAGAGATATAGTTTCAGAATATGTAGTCTAGCCATAGTTTCTTTGTACAAAATAGATTCATACGATCGATCAGAAACCAGTTGACCAAAAATTTATTTCCATATCACCCTGGAAACTTACCACACGTTACTCACCTTCTCTTATATAAGCTATCATCAAACTGTCACATACTAATGTCACACACCACCTACAACTAACATCTTCATTCTCCATTTTACCATAAATAAGAATCTCTGCCAACCCTCGCCTCCCACTAGTCTTAAAAGACCCATAAATAGCCCAAACAAATTAAACTCATAAAAATCTAAATGCCCTTTATTACCGCGCTGTCAGATTCGTAAGCCCGCAATTTATAATCGTGCTCGGGATACCATCTTCATTTTTCGAGAGGTATTAAAAGCCCATCGTAACGCCAGAGTGAAGCAGATAGCCCATACGTTAGCTTTGTGGGCTACAATTGATAGACTGGGGGATTTAAGGGATTCTCGTGGGGAAATAGAATATTTTTTGTGTATTTTTCTTTGTTTTATAGTGTGGAGACGGATGTTTATTGCGCTTTGTTACAGAAAAAATATAATGAGTAGGTAGACATTTCAGAGATTTTTAAGTGACAATTGATTGACACGGGTCAAGTGACAGAAAATTTTGTATTTTTTATTATAAGTATGATATACGCTGATGATATGTGTAAGGTATTTTTAATGTTTTCCGCTCTTTTTTACGTTTTTATACAAAAGCTTTACGAAACAAAGTTCACCCACAAATGATTATACTTACACAACTAATTACATGGAAAATATTATAATTACTTACAATAGCCTCCTCCTCACCACACACCCGAAGCAGTGATCCTCACAAATGAGGGCTTCTCTGTAATACTACGTCATTACCGCGCGGATCAAACTGTCCCGAGAACTCCCGACTATGGGTATTTACTGCACCCGAGCGATGGAGGGTTGAATCGTAGTGCTAATTGAAATAACACACATTGTTCAATGAAAAATGTACTTTGGGATTTTTTTACTAAAAATACTTTCTATTCATTTTTAAAAGGGCCTGTTCTGGAGTTTGTTTATGCTGGTTTTATTAATGATTTTGTATAAAATATAAATTTTACGTGAGATAAAAAAATCAACAAAGAAACAGACAATAATCGTTAATTAGTTTGGGAACAAAAAACAAATACATTCTAAATAGACCATCGGTAGGTATTTTGCGCAAGAAAAAATCTTTTTTTTTTCTCTCTCTCCGCTCAACTGTCGATCGGCATTCTAAAGGCCGATAACAATTAAAATTCTATTGTGTCTTGTTAATGACAGTTGAAGGTATAAGAAGATAAAAAAAAACAGCCCAAGGGCAGTTATCGATAACTTTAGGATGAATTTAAATGTTCGTTTCAGAATTTAATTAATTTAAGCAGTCATTATTTTCTGGTCTTGTAATGACTAACAGTTATGGTCTAAGAGAAAACAGAGGCAACTTCGTCATTACCGCGCGGATCAAACTGTCCCCTTTATGGGAATTTATAACACCCGCGCAAAAGAGGGTTGGTTTACGATATTTAAGTGAAATATTTGAAATTTTGTTTTTGGAGTTGATTTTAAACAATTTGAGAATCTAATTTCTGGATATTTATTTAAAAGTTACAAACGCTAAAAAACGTAAAAGTTTTTTTTCGGAAACCACGTTAGGCTGATCATTTCATATTCTTCTGTTCCCGAAATATCAAAACATTTCTAACCAAAAAGCTTACAGCTTCCCACTTCAGCATTACACGTCCAGAAAATGTACAATCACCGACAATCGGCTTATAACGTCGACAACATAAGTTCACACCAATCTTCACGACTGTACCACTGTCCTAACTACCTAACATAATTCTTATTCCAACGGGATAGAGTTCAAAATCGATTAGCAAAGAGTTCAATTGAGACTGGACAGCAAATAACATCTGGAATGCGATGTAATGCTTTCCAAATACTATTGAGGGCACTTAGACTGTTTGCCAATATCACAGACACTGGAAAATGAACTCCAATGTTAGTAAAATAAGGTTTAGCTTTCATCAAGAGGTGTAAAAATATTTTCTTAAGTTAGGGATGTGGGAATGTGGAATCTAAAGTTGAACGAGTAAGGTTTGAATTTGGTTGTGTCAGTTTAGGGTAGGTTTTCCCTGAAAGTGACGTGAGTGCCTCTTAATATATTGTCGGTTAAAATGATAAGGGATGAAGCAAATGTCAGGGGAATGTGCTTGAATGTTTGTGAGTTTTGTGCTCATACTGTATAGGAATAATGAGATGAAGATTTAAAGAGACAGACTTTTACCTAGAGGTGTGAGGAACAGGGTGTAAAGTTCACTCATCCTCTATAGAAAAGGGAGGATCCTCCGACCAGACGGGTGTTGTGTCCGGTGGGCGACTGCCCAACGGTTGATGTCGGAATCTTGTATAAATGTCCATCGCGCGGTAAACTCTAATTGCGCGATGTAGGATTTATGTGACATGTAGATATCGCCACAGACTGAAAACTGTTTTTCTTCTTTTAGAATCCAAAAAAAGACTTTCGTCAAAAACAGTTGATATTATTAGTTTTAATTTATCATTGTCACCCGATCTTGGACTGACGACGGAAATTAGTCAGAATACATTCGTAAAGAAGTGATGCACTAGTGGTAACGGCTACGACTTGCCGAGTTTTAGGTTCGAACCCTGACAGGCGCTTTACTTTGTGTAAATTATTTCGTCACCACTGCTTTCAAAACGGTGAAGAAAAACATCGTGAGGAAACCGGCATGTCCTAGAACCAAAAATTCGAAGACATGTGACATCTACCAACCCGTACTGGGCCCGCGTATTGGGGATTACGGCCCACACCCTCTCACAGAGAGGAGGCCTGTGTCCCAGCAGTGGGGTCTTCTTTTCCAAATCTTCGTTATCTCGGTATACCGTCTCTTAGATCTTTCCATACTTTTTTGGCACTTTGACTCAGCATAAGGCTTGTTTTCCATGTTTACTTTGGGATGGGGCCTGCCGCTTAGCTGTGGTAGAAAGCAAGTATTCAGATTGGTTTCTTTCCCATTTTCCTTGCCTGATGGGAAGCTTATTCTTAAATTAAATCTCTCTTTATATAAACTCCACACTGTGACAATTTAAAGATACCGATATAATGAAACAGATTCTTAATCCGAAATTTCCCACCGCCATCACTAAAAGGGTCTGACCGTCTGACATATGCGTCTGACAGCACTACAACATTGTCAAGCGATGCGTGTTATAGAGGGGGGATTAGTGATAAGTGCTGTTTGAGAGTGAGTTACTATGTAGTCTGTACTAGAGGTGAGACATGGTACATTTTGACGAAAACTAAATGTGTATCTGAAAAGGCCTATAGTTAAACTATAAACGTTATAGCTGATTTCCAAGTACCTATATTAGAGTCGGATTTAAATCAAAATTAAAAGGCGTTTATTAAAAGCTGGGAATCAGCACTTTTTGAACATCAAAATTACATGGGACAGTTCTCTAAAACGCCCGCCTTTTACCACTTCCTAGTGCTTTACCTGGGAATCTTATTAGCAGCCTTGTAACTGATAAACCATTCATAATACAATACGCACTTGAATCCGAAAACTCGATACCTGTGACTTCTATGATAGATTTTTACCCAGTCCTAGTCGAAATATTGGGTTCCCACCTATGAAATTGGCGTATTTTTCTCACACATAGAGAACCTCGTCACTTCTATGATTTAAAATATTCATTAATTGCTTGGTATTATATCGAATAATGACCATCATAGACAACTACCAATAGTAAAAAAACCTTATTACTTATAGTTTTCTAAACATAAAAAATACCTTAAAAATGACTCATGTTGTTGGCAGAAATAACCTTTTTGTTTTTTTAACTTGGCCTTAACTTTTTTTGTCGCTTAATCTTAGTGGCATACGTTATCGTAGTTTTCAAACATTAGTCCATAAAAGTTTTAAAACATTAGTGTTCATGGTTGTTATATAAATTAAGAAAATGTTAGTATGAAGAATGTAATTTCTTTAAAATTCCCGATACAAAACACCAATTTCATAGGTGGAGGTGGATAAAGACTACACGTTGTTACTTTGTCTTTGTCTCTTTGAATATAAAAACATCGAAGAAAATTCTAAGTACTATTTTTTTAGGCAGAACAGAATTCACAAAAAATCCCACAACACATTATTCAACTCGAAACAAAATCCATGGACCAAAATATTATTTTGCGAGCATATCTAACCCAACTTGTATTAATAAGAAATAATATAACCTTCACACACATCCGTGTACTAATATTAAGGTATTAACCCTCCCACTGCCGCAGCCGGGTCGAAAGGCCGCTGATTAAAAAGTCACTGCTTTTAATATCTACCCCTGTGTCCAGGAATGTGTGAGGAGCTGGGGTGTGTGCGAGATGGGAAATGATGTCGGATATTGAAGGAGAAACACGTGTTTTTGACATTTAGTAGTTTTTCTGAAGAAAATATAAATAAAGGCCTTACAGATTAATTACTTAGTTTAAAAAAATATATAAGTATTTTTTTACCCTATACACATAGGTGATTTAGAATTTAAGTTTTATAGTTAAACTAGATTCCACCCGCGGCGTCGCTCGCGCAGTATGTCAAAAAAAAGTAGCATGGGTCGTTTCGTATGGTGCCATCTATCTCCTTGCCTAATTTTGTCGAAATCCTTCAGTGGTTTAGGCGTGAAAAGGTACTCAATACTCAATACTTTATTGCATTCCATAATGTGTACATAATAGTTGGTATGTAAAACATCGAATCAATTATGGACCCTGTCGGGCACAGCACAAGTAAATTTTTAACAGGAGAGAGGATGCAAACGCTATTTTGTTTTTTGAAAACGTTGACTTATGATCTTAAAATTGTATCATTTGCTTTTATGGTATTTCTATTATATATAAGTATTTATATATATGGTTTTAAGTTAAGTTATTGTACGATTTACATTATAAACTAAGGTAACGTAGAGACAGAGTTACTTTCGAATCTATAATATTAATAAGGATGTAGAAATGTATTGATTTATTAATAACATCGATTGCGGCTGACTAAAGTGCATTGTGTACCTATCGAAATTGTCATTCTGATACATTTCGTAAGAATTGCAAGAAGAGAGAAAAATCTATGAAAATTAAATATTTTTATCCCAAAAACAGGGTCACCATACAAAAGTCGCGTCATATTGTACGTTGAGCACAGATGTCACTCAAAATTAAACCTTACTCCAACATAATAAATATCAACATCCCCTAAAGTCAACCCACGTACAATTCCGCGCAACTTTTGATAACAATACCTTGCATTCTGATTTTCAACATCAAGAACTTCCCAACTTATTTATGCGGTTCTAAAAATGTAACTTCAACCGTTTCTCCATAACCACGTTTAGCAATAAGGTCCAATCTCTGCTATTCGAAGTGTATGTTAAAGTTGGTAAATGCTGGTATTGTTGGAGATAGCATTGTCAGCTGATCAGTCAAGTTTTTGTTTTCTATGAAGGATTGTTTGAACTTTAACAGGAAAGTAAATGAAAAATAAGGAAAATATTTGCTCTTTTTGAGAATGTACATTACGACGATACAGAACTTGCTCTAATGACATTCAGTGTGTTTTCTCTGAAGACGGTTTCTCTAAGTTTAGTTAGTCATTTAATTTCGTGTTAGATTGTATATTGCATAATAAGTATAGAAGATTTGTCATATTTTTTAAGATTATTAAATTAAATTAGTCGTATCTGTTACAGTGGATCCACAGTTGTAGCCCGCGAAATTAAAATTCTCTCGTTTTTAGGGTACCCAAAGGGTAAAACGGGACCCTATTACTAAGGCTCCGCTGTCTGTCTATCTGTCCGTCTGTCATCAAGCTATATCTCATGTACCGTGATAGTTAGACAGTTGAAATTTTCACAGATGATGTATTTCTGTTGCTGCTATAACAGCAAATACTAATAAAAGGTAAATTAAAAATTTAAAAAACCCCCGACAAAAACAAAGCATTTAAAAAGTAAACAAATAATATGTATTGGCCCTTTAAGTTTAATATAAAAGTTGTAGGTAATATTTTGATCCAAGCGTCGTCGCGTTGGGGGACGGCTCATGAAAATAGGAAATTATCAGCAGCTATCCTTTCTACAATAGCATATATTCATTAATCCTAGTGTATGTTGGCGTTTTCATTAGCCGTCCCCCGACGCGACGACGCTTGGATCAAAATATTACCTACAACCTTTATATAATATTAAACTTAAAGGGCCAATACATATTATTTGTTTACTTTTTAAATGCTTTGTTTTTGTCGGGGGTTTTTTAAATTTTTAATTTACCTTTTATTTCCAGCTTTTTAAATTTCATATTATATTACTAGTACAAACGCTATGATCAACCCGCGGCTCGCCGATATCTGCGTAGCTGTACGTACTTTTGCCACAGTGAAGCTAGTTTCTAATTTAGTCTCATTTCTCTTTCCTACTCCATCATCAGACCCTGATCACCATCCATCTGTAGCCTATTTTTTGAGACCTTTCCAATGAGCCCAAACACGATACCTCTGCTGTAAGTTGGTGAGGGAGTTGGGTATCCTGCATCCAGGTGATGCTGCAGCATCAGTTCAAGGTTACTATATTCTTCTAATATCATTGAAGTAACAGAATTCTAAATTTCCAATCGATTAGACCTGTGAAAGATGCTCACATCCATTCATCAACTAGAAAAGAGCTGATAATCTTCAAATGGCTGAACCGATTTTCTTGAATAATAGCTAAGAACACTCTCGATTAAGTCACCTTTCAAACAAAACAAAAAAAATCAAAATCGGTTTAGCGGTTTGGCAGCTACGATGGAACAGACAGACACACAGATACACAGATACACACGTTAAACTTATAACACCCCTCTTTTTCAGTCGGGGGTTAAAAAACAGAATAAAATAAATATTTAAGGGGGCTCCCATACAACAAACGTGTTTTTTTTTTTGCTCGTTTTTGCTCGGTATTGGTAACGGCAACAGGTAGACGCTTGAAATATTCACAGCAAATTTAGTTACATGATTTTTTGGCCGTTTTATAGATAGTGGTACGGAACCCTTCGTGCGCGAGTCCGACTCGCACTTGGCCGGTTTTTTTTTGCTATTTGCAGGTCAGTGTCAGGTTGAATCCTGATCTAAATATGATTCACGGCCATGCCAAATAAGTATTTACAGAATTAGAATTATTAATACATCTCTCTTAAGTTAGATTTGTTCCATAAGAACATTTCCATAACAAAAAAACTCGCCTACGTTATCGCGCTCGCCTACCTCGACTTTAATGACCAATACACCACACTTGTATCATAAGGTACTATTATCTCGTGTCCCCAGTATTACTTCAAACTTTGCTTCACTTGCAACATGTAACCTTCTTCATCTTTGTTGCAGCAATTCTCCCATACCGCGAGGATGCGCAGCCGCAGACGCGAGAGTTCCTCTCGCGTGTCGTGGATGTCCTGCTTGACTTCGTGCACCAGGTCAACGATAGGAATGAGAAGGTATGTGGCTTCTTAGTGCTCTTCTATAGAAGGTATCCTACCAGACACATAATCGGTTGCAGCTAAGTACCAGTATGAGATAAATAATAATAATAATAAATTTATTCAAAATAAAAGTTGGTAAAATACAGTGTAGGTAAAGCTTAGAAATAATGTAGGTATTACAAAGTATGATGCCTGTACTAGGATAAACCTGTATCACAGGCGGCATTAGTTCTTGGAATGAAAATGGAAATGAAATGAAATTGTTTATTCTGTAAATAGGATATTGGAATTACTTTTACACGTCATATTAAAAAATATTATAAATATACTAGATGAGGTCGGCGTTTCCTATCTGACTACTCTGAGAAGAAAGGCCGAAACAAACTCAGAGGTCACAGTCTCTTTTGATGTCCAGACATAATCTTGGTCAAGCCATATGAGGACTATGTAGATTAGCGTCTGAAAAGGTCTTTTGAGAAAATAACCACACAGATTTGAGTGGACCTGTCCAGTCAGTGCAAGCATTTGTCAGTAATAGTGGAGCTCAACTCAGAACTTAAGGAGCTCAACGACTCGACTTATGGAGCTATCTATCTGGCGTCCACTACCAAGTTTCTGAGTCTCTCGACAACCTCACCACTATGTAACATACATATATAACATATATAACGACTGTCCCCGATCAACGAATGATAGCCGAGGCGGTTTCGAGGCACAGAGATGTCTCGGCATGTAGACCTTTGCAAGCGTAGCTTAAGGTCCGTTAAGCTCCGTTATGCTGAGAATACTGCAGCATTAATTTTGAAATAAATATATGTTAAAGTTGAGGATTGATGCTAGGTCCTATGTTTGGCAAAAACACGATGACCTACATAAAAAAGATTTCAAAGTTACCTCTAAACCGAACTATAAACCGCTGGTATTAAAAAAATACTTTAAATTAGATCATGAAACTTTGCATAATAACTGAATTAATTATAAAGCAGGTATAATGTTTTTTTTTTGTTTTTAATTGCCATTATTTTCACCGTAAAAAGCAATTACCTAAACTATTCGAGGTTTGAGAGCCGCCAGCACCCCACTCCGTCTCGCTCTCAGGCCGCGAGTATTATGGTGCGAGTGAGATAAAATTTGAGGTAGGGTAGGGACATAACGATCGATCGATCGATGTATGCGGCTATTACTTAGCCACGACTTATTCTGACATAGTGCTTCTTGCAATCCACTCTATAACTTTCTCTGTCCTCTAGATCTTGGAGTTCCGTATGCCCGAGGAGATGTCCAGGATGTGCGACTTCCAGCTGCATGACGAGCCTCTGCCGCTGAAGCAACTCTTGGAGGACTGCAAGGTCGCGCTGAAGCACCAGGTCAAGACTGGTAAGTGGATAAAATGCTAATTATCGATCTAGATCTTGGGATGCTGAAGATGGGTATTTAAAACATCAATGGGTGGACTGGGCAGCAGTGCCGTAATTAGCCTTTTATGCGCCCGGTGTGCGCTGCTATAACCGCGCCCTTGAAATATTTCCTAATCATAACCGGTTCTGACAATAAAATGGATTGTCTATAAAAATAAATCTATCATCCAAAAACTAAGTTTTTGTAAACTTAATTTTAAGTACCACTTGGTAAAGTTTTGAATAAGGAAGTTCAAATAAATTGCGTTTATAAATTAGGTGAAAAAACGTCTTTAATATTGATTTTATTATTTATTTGTAAGATGAATATACGCGGGCGACGCGGGTCCACACGTATAAATAAATAAATAATAGGTATTGTTAGTGGCCCTGGTCTGGTCATTTCTGCGCCCCTCCAGGGTCTGCGCCCTGTGCCTGGGCACCGCTGGTACCGCCCTAGTTACGGCACTGCTGGGCAGTGGACGTCGTGGCTTCAGATGGCCAGTTACAGTACTTTTGTCAATTTACTATCTCAGCCGTTTTCAGAAAAATAACATCAAAATCAAAATATTTTATTTCACATAAACCTACATGGGCACTTATGAAACGTCAGAAGCTAGGTGCACGGTTCCAATTGGTGGTTTCTTAAGGAGAAGACTACCTATTTTATTCAACTTGTGTGCGCCAGTAGGTGATCTTCACAACATAAAATATCACCAAGAATAAATTGATGAAGTAAACAGTGCAACATAATTGCATCTTATTGATACAAACTTTGGAACTGAACAAATTGTTTTCCAATACATAAATTAAAAACTCCACTCACATACTTTTTACCAGGATTGTCTCCTACCCCCTTTTATTGACAGCGAGTGTATCAAATCGCTTGAGAATGCAATTATAAATGACTGCACAGTATTCCGCTCAGCTGTGTGTAAGTAACGGAGGGCTATCGTTCCGACACATTTGAGCAAGTAATTGAATTGTTTGCTGCGGTGTAGGGTTCGGGCGAGGTCGGGCGTGGTCGGGGATGTTCGGCTATTTACGAAGATTCGCGAAATCAAACGATCGATTGCTTTTGTTGTTTGCAAGATAAAAAATAGTTTTTAACCAATTCTATGTAATTAATTAGGAAGTTTAGGCCATGTAAGTATAAGATCAGGTAAAAGTACCTATTTAAAATTGGTGTATAAATATTGTTTGTTCAAGCAAAATGCGTAACGAGGCGGAATCTTTACATAATATTTTTTTTTAAAGTCGCTTTTCGTCTGTCTGTGACCGCATAGTTTTTCTAAGCTACGTCACAGGTTTCGTTGCGGTTTTCACCATATTTATTTTAAGAGAATTTATTCAGGAAGGCTTATTTATGTGTTTTATCTAACTAATATTTTTAACTAATATTATAAACGTGAAAGTTTGTAATTGTAAGTAGGTATGGATGGATGGATGTTTGTTAGTCTTTCACGCAAAAACTACTGAACGGATTTGGATGAAATTTGGCACACAGATAGTATATAACCTGGATTAACACATAGGATACTTTTCATCCCGATATTCCCACGGGATCGTGCCTTACGCGGGTGAAACCGCGGGGCGCAACTAGTACATTGATATATTTTTTTTACATTTATAATAAAGAAATCTTGATGTTCAAGTCGTAAAAACTAAAAAACGTGCGAAGCAGAGGTGGGTCACTAGTATTTGATAAACCAGTTAGCTGCATTGACTTATACTTATGACATATTATACTAACAAACAAAATAATACTTATTAATTTTGTCACTTCATCTTTCTACGTCAATGACAAACAATGTAACAGAACAAAGATTTGATCCGCAAATGCGGGTAGAAGGGCAATCATTCCGATACATTTGAGTACATAATTGAATTGTTTGATACCACCGCGGGCGGAGGGTTAAGGCATGCTCGGGAGTCCTCGGATGAAGTCGGGTGTACTCGGAAATAGGCGAACAGAATGCTACTGTGGATTTTAGAAGCACTCTTGTGAATTGATTTGGATAGGTATGTAAAAATTGTATTTTGTTTATTTTGTACTTTGTCATTCGTGGATCTTTCACAGTCGTTACGGCTCGTCAGAAGCCCGAAAGTCTGACAATCTTCTTACCCCTAGTTACTGAGTTGTGGAGGTCAGATAGGCAGTCGCTCCATGTAAATTACCTACTGGTATTCAGCTCCATCCGGTTAGACTGGAAGCCGACCCCATGCGGCCGCTATGTGGCGGCCACCGCTTTCTAGGAAATCAGAGATTTACCGCATGAGGTTTTCGATCGTCACAATACTATAGTACCGTCAGTGTTCTGTATACCCTGACTCCTCTTCACCACATTTTCTTTGTAAAAGGGGTCAGGTAATATGCGCACTGACCGTACCTACTGCTGTTTAACCGTACCGACCGTACCTACTGTGTAAAAACAACTATTTTGTATGGAGACTTTTCTATGGGCATAAGCTGAATAAAGCTGAATTAGTGTGAGAAATCCCTAAATCCGTAAAATATTTTGCCTACTTTTGGTCTCTGATGGTCTGATCTGATGGTAAGCGATGTTATCGTCCACGATGGACGACTCTTGTAATAATGTTATACCCTCCATGAGAATAACCTATTTTTTTACTTTTTTAAAACCTTCAAAATCTCAAACTTCTGCCACCGTCCATATTTCCCCATCACTCGCACTCGCATCTGACATTTACTTCGGAGCACATCAAACGCAGCCGCCCTCTCAAATCACGTGCTTGGCGAAGCGCGAGACAATCGCTTGTCTGAGCGACGCTGAGCGAAGCCCTGACGAATGGATTGATTGTTGAGTTCAAGCACGGAAGTAGTTGGGAGGTTGGAAATTAAAATGTTTGAGAAAATGTTTTGCAAAACAAAGAAATTGTTCATTCTGACAGAAATGTTTATGTTTTATTTGGTACAGGGCTTCGTGTGAGATACATTCAGCTCAGATTGCAAACCATAATAAATGCAAAAAAGCAGTCGGAAACCCAATCTAACTAATATTATAAACTCGAAAGTTTGTAAGTATGGATGGATGGATGGATGGATGTTTGTTACTCTTTCACGCAAAAATGACTGAATGGATTTGGATGAAATTTGGCAAACAGATAGTTTATAACATAGATTAACACATAGGATACTTTTTATCCCGATATGCCCACGGGATCGAGATTTACGCGGGTGAAACCGCGGGGCGCAGCTAGTACTTAATAATATTAGAATAATTAGCCCTTGATATGCAATGGCATCCGTAGCCCCATGAAGCATGCTCCTGGGGCTATTACAAATCATGGGGTTCATTCGATTTATCGCGTCAAAGCGCTTAAAACGGCCACTTTGGCAAAATCATAATAGGAAAATATTATGAATCATCGTAAAAGTAAAATGTCACGAACTGACAATTCATAATATGATCTGCGTGCAATTCATAATACGAAATAATTCGGTTTGACAGTTTTCTATAGATTCGTAAAATGGTCCACAAAATAAGAATTGCTTTTGTGTCAAATTAGAGGAATTGCTAATTAAATGACAGCTGGGAATTCATGCTAAGGCTTTTGATTTAAAGAAAAACCGGCCAAGTGCATGTCGCACCATGCACAATGAAGGGCTCCGTTAGTTGGGATGAATTTATAAAACAAACTTAACATTGTAGTTGAAAAACTTGTTCTCCTATACAGAATGTATGGGAGAACATGTTTTTACAACTGCAAATTTAAGTTGGTCGATTATTACTCGGTAACTTGTGGAGCCTACGTAGCGGTGATAGTTTTCCTTTCAATTAGCTGGCAGGGGCTAACAAAAATTAGCACTTTAAAGCTGAATATTGCGCAAACGGATGCCTAAATCCAAAAATGGTTTTTACAAACTCACATTAAACGACCTTTCCAACGATACCCCACACCATGGGATTGACGAGAAAAAAAAAACCATTCCCACTTTACGTGTAGGGGAGGTACCCTAAAAAAAAATATGTTTTACGATTTTGTCGGCGTCGTTTATATGTATATTCATATGAAATTACAGTTTTCTAGTACCAACGGTCTCTGAGCTAAGCCGCGGACAGACGGACAGATGGACAGACGGACAGACGGACATGGCGAAACTGCCCAAATGACAATAACATCATCATCGACAATTTCGCAAATTCAAGCACATCTTTTAAATTTTTTAAAATAAATTCTCTTACAGGCAGTCTATAAAACTATAAACCGCGGGATATGGCCATAAACCGTTAAATATGGCGGCAAAGTAGCGAGCGAGAGATTTATATGCGCGCGCCGCTAATATCACGCAAATCATTGGATTAGGTATTAGGAATCTTTAGAGCGAAGTGGGAATAAGGTGCAGTTGAATTAGGGAGTTTTGGGGATAATTTTAAATCAATGAATGATAAATTTTACAAAGGTATTGAATGAATTGTATAAGTGTTGTGGAATGGTACATAATCCTAACTAATATTATAAATGCGAAAGTGAGTTTGTTTGTTTGTTAAGCTTTCACGCTTAAACTGCTGAACGTATTTAGATGAAATTTGTCTAGAGTATGACCTCGAGAAGGACATAGGATACCTTTTATCTCGATTTCCCACCACTGGTGAGTCTCAACGCGTGTGAAACCGTGGGGCGCAGGTAGTAACAAAATAAGTCAAGAGATTTCGTGGGACACCCGATTGGAACGAATTTCCTTTTGCTGAATAGGGACTTACATAAACGACAAGACGGTAGCATAATACTTATTAGTTTCGATTTCAACCGCGCTGACATATCTTGCGAGTACTCTACTTATTTAAAAATTACTTTTGCACTTGCGTTGCCATAAACCTACCTCATTCCAACTGATATTATACAAGTTAATATTTAAATAAAATTCCTGATCCATTCATTCAACTTACACGGCCACCCTATTCCATCCCCATGGTCCGGTATTAACATAGTTTGATGGATCATCCCCCGTCCGTTGTATCATCCCCTTCTATTGTTGAATTTAGATTAGGATTCCACTGTTATGGATTGATTTTTATACACTCTTCGTGAGAGGATGGGGGATAATGGTCGGATTTGGGTCGGAGAGAGGAATTTTATAGGTGCTTAGATTTGAGAGGTTTGTGTGGCTAGGAACGCGAACGCTACAGGCCCGGCTTTCACTTCGGCCCGGTCTTAGCGGGAGTTCCGTCCGACTTTTTTGTTCGTCCATGCTGTAGGAACTAATATTATTTTTGAAGAGAGAGTAGTAACTCCAATAAACTACGTATTTTCATTATTTTCTTAAAATGTTGCAGTTACCTACTTGTTTTCAAAAACAGTGGAAAGTATTTCAAATAACCAGCAAAGAAAGAATTAAAAAAATTGTTCCACAGACTAAAATTGCAATAGCTGTTACTTGGCCATTTTATTTAAAAAATAAGTACGCCAACAGCATATACAGCCAGTTTTCCAGTTTGAAATTATGTCACATTATGAAATGTTATTCTTTCAATATAAAATACTTCGTCTGAATTACTATAAATTTACGATAGCGCAAGACATATTACTTACATGATTAAATAGTTTATTTTCTATTTTTCTCACAATTTGTTCTAACAAAGTCATAAACTTTCATATCACGTAACTCCACGATTCAATACCACGCTACTTAGCCATTAAAAATTAAAACAAGATCATAAAAACTGTCATAAACATGTGAACAATGGCTCTGATTGCGGTTCCCACCGCTCCGAACTGCTGCAAACTGGATTAAACCGACTTCATCCGAATATTATCACACTCTATTATACCAGTAGGGTGTCCTCAAACTACTCGGCATGCGACACGTCCTCAAATGATTCAATTTGTCCGCGCGTGATCTCTGACGAGACCATTCAACATAATTATTGGATTATTGATGTAATAAGTAATTATGCGGATGGTTGTTCTAAGGGAAACGTGTTTATATTCAAATAAAAATTATAAAAAATTAAAGTAATAAAAACTAAAACCCAACTACGACTAAAAAGTTATAAACAAGACACCGCAGACAGATAAATTAAAAACCCGGAGTCACACGTAATCTGTTCGATTTATGCCCTAATGGATTTTTAATTTTTAATTCTTTTGGGGTTATAATATATATATTTTTGAAATGTGCTCATTAAGCCCTTTCATTTGATACCCAATATGGTACGATTAAACAATTTTTTTTTTTTAGTTCCTTACTTTATGTGTTTAGAGGCCGCCATTTTTAATTTAATGTGACGTCGCCTATAACCAGCGGACGATTAAAACGCTTCCAACGATACGTCATTTGTCAAATTGTGATGAGTGGTTTAGAAGATAGGAGGGAACAGATACATACATACATACATACCGGTCAAAATCATAACCCTCCTTTTTTCTTCGCCGTAGTCGGGTAAAAACTAAAAGCCAACTACGACAAAAAAGTAAACTAAAAAGGTATAAACAAGACGTCATAGGCAGACAAATTAAAAACCCGGAGTCACACGTCAATCAATCTGCCTAGCCTTTTCCCAACTATGTTGGGGTCGGCTTCCAGTCTAACCGAATGCAGCTGAAAACCAATATTTTACATGGAGGGACTGCCTATCTGACCTCCACAACCCTGTAACTGAGTAATACGATACCCCTTGGTAAGACTGGTTGTCAGACTTTCGGGCTTCTGACGACCCGTAACGACTGTCAAAGATCACTGAATGACAGCCGGGACCAACGGCTTAACGTCATTTCTGAGGCACGAGAAGTCTCGATAAGTAAAGATGGTCACCCATCCACGGACCAACCCCGGCAAGCGTAGCTTAACCTGACGGATCGACCCGTGCGGCTGGTATTACCTTAGCCACGAGCTCCGGAGTCACACGTGTTAAATCAAACACATACGTGTGCCTCCGGATTCAGCTTTATGCCAGACAGATAATATTGCCTGACTCAGCCTTAGTCAACTCAACCTTACCTTTCAGAAGTCCAGAAGCCACTACAATAGATATTAATATGTCAAAAGGAATTTAATATTAATCCCTCGCGCGCCCGACAGATGGGTCCACTGTCAGGTGTTGCGTAATACCGGTTTAATCCGAGAGGGCGCCACTAGCGTAGGGGAGTTTTCGTAATATCGGGGAATGCGGCTTTTGTTTGAGATTAGTTAAAGTGAAATGGCCAGTGAGGCAAAAGTTTTATTAAGGACTTTTAGCGTATTCGTAATTCCAAAGCACTTGTTTTTTTTAAGATAACTTTGATTATGTATTCTTATTAGTTCAATCACGAAGATAACGTAAGATTTGAAAGCGGTGTCCTCCTAAAGTATCGATAGATATTTTGTGGAGGAAACCATACTATTTTGAAATAGATTTTATCTGGGTGATAGACGTGCGAATTTAAAGTACGCGGTTTTTAAGTTCGCGACCTTACTCGGCTCGCCGTCGGTGACACACGGGAAGCTTGCTCAAAATGCCATTGTCAAATTGGCGGCGATGACAGACAACGAGCCAAGGCTGGCTACGAGCAAAAGAACCCTGACCACCATCCCATACATGCATACCCAAACCAAAACGATTATGACCAAAAACTACATATGGTGCATTTAAAAGCACAGTAGACCTAGATTCTGAAATAATTCCTCTATTTTAATTTAAACTTAAGGTTTTTGTATATTTCAGAACAAAAAAAATACTTTTCCGATTGATTGCTAATCATTTTCTGTCAGGCGTTTTTACATAACTTGTTCAGTAACGAATTTCGATTTAAATAACAATTGGCGTAACCTAGTAGGGCTTGACTAAATTTAGCAACATAAATAACGACATGATGTGGCATATCTCGCCACTAAGTCCGGCTGGGACCAACTTAAAATGTACCAAGACTGTGAGAGGCAGAATAAAATTAAACTATCCTATGAAAATCAAACGATCCTATTAGATACATCTCTATCGCTAAGCACCTCTCTGGTGGAGAGGCTGATTTAGGATAGTTAAAAACATCTGGAGTGGGTCTACCAGATGCTTGTAACTTATCGAATAATTCCACATACTAAGGCGATCAGTGTAAAGGAAAATAAAACAAATCTCTCACAAACAGCGTAGGTACGCCTGTTTTATTCAATCTTTAAGCATTTATTTAAAAAACCTTAATAAATATAAGCCATGGCAGTGAAGAGATGGGCAGTCCCAACAAAATGCGTGTATCAGCACCATTTAGCCATTTTGAAGGAGACTGAATTATCCAACACATCATGCTGTTTTCCATCAAGATTTCATGTAGTTGCGCGGATAATTCACTGAATGCACGTCTCTAAATACGTTGCACGCGTAAAACACATTTGATTCACCGAAACAGTGATGTACGATTTCAATCATCAAAGCACCGCAATATCGTATCCAATTACATTTCACCGATAAACTGACACGTATCGTAAGTCCAGTAGGAAAACCAAAATCGTCAATGAGATATCGCTTTCAAGAATATGTATAACGAGATTAAAGTGCAACAAATGTACGGCTAAGTATTTAATAAACAATGAATAAACAATCAAACAATAACACACCAAAGAGCTCAACGTTTGAACGTAACAGGTTTCTATGGCGACGAGCACAGACTAATTAGTCTTGCGACGAGTGACATAAATGAGTGAATGAGCGAGTTTCATCTAATATCAGTGTTTTGAGACAGATATTTTTTTGTTTACCCACAAATCAAGAATCACATCAAGAATCTGCTTCGGACAAAATACTATACCTACAAAAGAACTTATTAATCTATACTCTATCATGTTACATGTTGTTCTATAGATGTGTCTGTAAATGACGAATTCACAATACCTTCCTTGAACTGTATGTGATTTTTATTTGTGTATGTTTTAGTGCGTTACTGGTTGAAGTGCCATATCAATAAATAAATAAATAATAGCGTGGCCTCCATGGTTATCTCCTGTACCTCAAAAATAAGGTATACTCCTACCACTAATCTGATCACATTGACCGAATGAACGAAATGAACTGTAATCTTTCACACTGTCAACCTTAAATCGAAAATGTAACCGGAACTACAAATAATATTTATTTTTATTCATTTTTTTCAATTGGCTTTGATTGACTCTAGACTATTATCTTAAATCTAGTTTGAATAAATGAAGGACACTTGAAAATATGAATTGGCTGTAATCGATTAGGGCAGAAATGGTCATGGTCTTTTCAAATCTGTTGGATCGCCGACGAACTTACTCAGCGGTTTTAAAGTCCGAGTACTTAGCATGACACACGGGCGAGTTAGCTCGCCGAGCCATAAGTACGCGGACTTGCTCGCACCCGCACGTGTATCACCAATTAAAGTAGCAATTTTTATTTCACGAAAAAAACGCCTTTGTATGTTGCGTAACTGTAAGTTATGCTTGTGACTGTATGTTAGCACAGTATAATAAAGTAACAGTATTATATCTCGGAAGAGACTTGAAATAATTACCTACGGCCGCTCGGTAGATAAACCTTCCGCGTCCGTGCGTAAATGCAGCGCACTCAATGTAGTGTTGCGTACTGAGATTTCGAAGTGACGTCGTTTCGGCAATTTTCTATGAAGTTAAAATACTTTTACTTATTAAACACTAACGTCACACTAGTGCCGTTAGTGTCCCTTACTGCATGGGAATGCAAACAAACCAATAAAAAAATACTCAGAACCAGTTTATAACAAAAACTTATTGCTTATACCTACGTTTATTTCGGATCCACACGATGGCCATTGCACATTAAGATATACATACTTTATTATTTTAAAACTTCATCGCTGTCGAAACATATTACTCCACATTTAAGTCAATAAAACATTGTTTTAAATGACGCAAATATCTTTTAAATTCCACCACATCACTCAAAATCTCTTATAAAAACAATTCATCCCTCTAATTCTAAATCCCAGTGGATAGAAGTCTGTTTACTCTTCAAGTTGATCCCCCGCAGCTGTGGGGCGTGATAAACAGTCCCCCGGCGGATGACCGAATTACCCCTCTTGGGTAATACGGTTTATCTATTCACACTTTTAGAATGTGCGGGGGAATTATTTTAGAGGATTTTGGTTTCGAATTACTTAATATTTTTGGAATCGTTAATAGGTCTCATAAGGTCTTATAATAGTAGACTATTTTCTCTTTGAAAAAGTTCGGTGTGCTTATTTCTGACATTTCTTGTAAGAAAAGAATTATATTTTAGACTTTAGAGGTATGAGGAACAGGGTGTAAAGTTCACTCATCCTCTATTGAAAAATGAGGATCCTCCGACTAGACGGGTGTCGTGTCTGACGAGCAACTGCCCGACGATTGATGTCGGGAATTCGGGATCTTGTATTTATGTCGATCGCGCGGTAAACTCTAATTGCGCGATGCAGAATTTTGTGTGACGTCAGGATTTTTGTGTGATGTCAGGTCTTTGATGATAGTTCGCATGTGTCGATGTAGATATACCATAACATCATTCTTCGTTTTAGACTACAAAAAGTGCTATTTGTCGATTATATTGATTTTATAATTAAGTCGATAATTAACGACTTAATTATAAAATATTGATTTTATAATTAATTATAAAATCGATTATATTGATTTTATAATTAAGTCGATAATTAACGACTTAATTATAAAATTTATATAATCGACAAATAGCACTTTTCCTTTCATGTGCGTACGTATTTATAACAAAATACCAAGTCGCTTTAAAATATTGAACTCGAGAAAGTTTAAGATAGAATTACACAAGTGGCTTATTGAATGTAATTTTTACAGTTTAAAAGATTTTATGGATGTGAGATGTTGATTCCTTTTGTTAAAATATAAATTTTTGCATGCTATGTTATATCTTAGCGAAACATGTTGAGCTACTGTAATAATATTAACATCAATGTATACCATGTTTTACGCAAATAAATGATTTACTTACTTACTTACTTTACTTTGTTTTCCAACCGTTTGAATGAAATTAGCTTTTTATAAAAAGCAATGTAAAACTTTTTTAGCTTTTAAAGTTCGTGGCTAAGTAATAACAGCCGCACGGGCCGATCCATCATGTTAAGCTACGCTTGCCGGGATTGGTCGGTGGATGGGTGATCGTCTTTAGATACCGAGACTCCTCCGTGCCTCGGAAAGCACGTTAAGCCGTTAGTCCCGGCTGTCATTCGTGGATCTCTGACAGTCGTTACGGGTCGTCAGAAGCCCGAAAGTCTGACAACCAGTCTTACCAAGGAGTATCGTGCTACCCAGTTAATAATTTGCCCGACCTGGGAATTGAACCCTCATGCTCAGCAATAGCGGTTGTGACAACTATTTCAACGAGACTGCTAACTTTAAAAAAAATATTTTATTTGTTTTAGAAACAGAACGGAAACAACACATGCGATTTTTTTTCTAAAACATCGCTTTTGTTACAAAAAATCGAATTAACTTCCCCCCCCCCTTTTTTCACCACAAATCAATAAAGTATCACAGATAAACACAGTGACATCAGCTTATCATTTCAATATGTTTCATAGATGCCACAGTGTAGCTAAATGCAGAAGTCCAACTTTACACGTGTCACAGAAGTAGGTAATAATAACTTAGAAAAATAAAAAAACTACTTTACCTTTTGTATGAATTTCATGCATATCAATCAATAAAATTTAATTTATTGAATTTTTACCCACTTAAAAATAAGTAGCAGGTTAGTATTCGTCGAATTTATTTGATTTATTTTATACAAGCTGCGCCCCGCGTTTTCACCCGCGTAAGTCTCGATCCTGCGGGAATATCGGGATAAAAAGTATCCTATGTCCTATTCCAGGTCATTGTCTACCCATGTGCCATGTTCAGCCGTTTTAGCGTGAAAGCGTAACAAAAAAACTTACTTACGCATTTATAAGCCAAGTTCAATAATAACTTTATTGAACTTGGCTGAAATAAATCCAGGCAATACGACAAATCAGCTGGCTATCGATTGTTTAATGTGCTCACAGACGCGCGGAGAACTATTTGCCAGACCAACTGATCGACTATTACTGAAAAATCATACATTGATAGTACCTTCTATTTAAAAAATAATCAATACCCATTTAGGTTAACTTACTAGTACAGGAATAGTTGGCAAAACTCAATCATACAGACACGGAAAAACTTCTGGAAATATTAAATTAAAATTTCCATCTACCTACTCTAATATAGGTCTAACTCCTTTACCTAATTATAATAGTCTCTACTTTATCTACTTTAATACTATTCGTTAATTTATTTAAACATAATATCTTATTAATCTAGTTTTAAATTAATATACCAAAATAGTTACTCTGTAAGTCATTGAAAATATAGTCTTCTATTTTTAATTTAGCTTCTAATAAAATTGTTGTCTTCTTATTAAATGTTTGAGGTAAATTGATGGCCTGAAACACAGGTTTTTATAAACCTAGTGCAGGCAGGTCTACATTACAGCTAGAATTAAATTTCCTCGTTTGTAATTAATGTAAATCATAATTTTACCTTTTTAACTTAACTTGAATAAAATTTTATTTATTTAGGTATTGCAGTAATTTTTCCAACCAAAACCTATGATTTTAAATCTGTTATTTACGATACAGATAATTCTCACATTATTGCACATTTTTTTTGCCTACGGCCTTTCATAATCTATCTATTTCGTGATAAAAAGCCCTCCTAGTCTATCATCATATCCCTCTTCAGTCCCTAGAGGACAGTATTGTCATTCCTCATTTATATTTTTTATCTGTGGTCCCGCCTCAGAGATGTCACAAAAAATATGTGTTTCTGATAAACAGTTTTAGAGGGGACCAAGGAGGTCTTATCTATATTATTTGTGGTCTATAGAAGCTGTCATAGACATATTGTATCTCGCTTTTTATGGGGTAGATTGAATTACTAGTGGGTTTTTTTTATGATTGTGATTTATTTATGTAATGGGAATGTTAATAGTGTAGTGTATATATTTAATAGATGTGTAAACACTATCTCTATTCTATTCTATTTTTTATTATGGCAAGCAATGCCGATGTTAGCCATTCTGCCTTTCTCATGAAGTTTTTTTACTGTTCCTCCTTATGGGGGATGTGTAGCCCGCGAATTTCAAATTTTCTTACGTTTTTTGCAATTTGCAGTTAAGTGTCAGGTTGCATGTTGATTCGCGACCGTAACAAATATGGCTTTACAGATTTATAATCATTAGAATCAGCAATACAACTCCTTAAGTTCATTTAAGTGCGAAATGTCATGATTTCATGAAATAGTCATTCAATACACTTTTATGACCTTAGAGAGTTGTATTGCTGATTCTAATGTTGTGTTGCGATTTTTATTGAATAACCAATACAAGAATAAGAAGAGAAAGGTAGCGTAAGTAGGTAAATATACAAAAAAATAATTTCCTGTAAACTATCGATAGCGTCCACCCCAAAGACTTGACTACTTCCGACAACAAACCGGATGTCATCGCGCGGTGTAACCGCGTGTGCTATTACATCCGAATCGGATCGTCACCGGACCGGATAAATGGCTTGTTTTTCTTTGTGACACTTTGTGAATTGTGATAGATTGAGTAGGTATTTGATAACTGATGTAGTAGTATCGAAAGATACTTATTGTTTTATATGATGATGAGTATTTAGGGGTCTTGGCTAAGTGAACACAGTCGCACGGGTCGATCGATAAGCTACACCTGCCGAGGTTGGTCCGTGAATGGGTGACCATCTTTATATACCAAGAATCCTCCGTGACTCGGAAAGCACGTTAAGCCGTTGATCCCGGCTGCCATTCGTAGATCTTTGACATTCGTTACGGGTCGTCAGAAGTCCGAAAGTCTGATAACCAGTCTAACCAAGGGGTATCGTATTACACAGATACTGTGTTGTGAAGGTCAGATAGGCAGTCGCTCTATGTAAAATACTGGTATTCAGCTAGATCCAGTTATACTGGAAGCCGATCCCAACAAAGTTGGAACAGGCTTGGTAGATTTATTTTCGTGGTATGGGTATTTCTTTTTGGATTTAGAAAGCATAGAAGGGTATCCACATTATTTGTCTTTCCTTACATAGATTGCAAAAAAGATAAAACAGTCAAAATGGTAGTACCTAAACAATATTACTCGCGCATATTCAATTCCCGCACGAGATACGTCTACCCACATATTTGTGCATTATGTACTCCAGTTTCGGTTTTCCAGAGAGCAGTGGTGGCCCAGTGATCATTGGTAACGGCCTCGACTTACGACTTGTAGGTCGTAGGTTCGAACCCTGACAGGCGCTTTACTTTGTGTAAATAATTTCATCACCACTGCTCTCAAAACGGTGAAGGAAAACATCGTGAGGAAACCGGCATGTCTTAGAACCAAAAATTCGAAGACATGTTACATCTACCAACCCGCACTGGGCCCGCGCGGTGGATTATGGCCCACTCCCTCTCACAGAGAGGAGGCCTGTGTCCCAGCCGTGGGAACATTATAGGCTGATTATGTATGTTCTCCAGTTTTACTGAAAGTTTTTTTGGGGAGGATGTAAACACTTCTCTTTCTTCGCCAACAAATACTTGTACTTAAATATGTCGCTTCCCCCACAGGTCACCCCCACTTCTTCAACCAGCTCTCCTGCGGCCTGGACATCATCTCGCTGGCCGGCGAGTGGCTGACTGCGGCCGCCAACACCAACATGTTCACGTACGAGATCGCGCCCGTATTCATCCTCATGGAGAACGTGGTGCTGGAGAAGATGAGGAGCATGATCGGATGGAGAACTGGCGACTCTATTCTGGCGCCCGGTGAGGATTTTTACCGTAATAGAAATAGAAATCGTTTATTGTCCAGGTCATATTAGTAAGCAGGTTTAAAGGTTTCAATATTACCTATAGTTAGGTTACACAAATTATTTACCAGTGAGCCCCAAACTAGACAGTTAGTCTGTATCTTGGGGCTCGGGGTACGACTTACAGAGTGGAGACTCAAATCACCTATCTAAGGTGATTTGAGGTATTGTATGGTCCTGCCAGTGTTGCGGGAAAGTCCGAAAGGGATTCCGGGACCTTGGCAACAGGCAACTGAAGGAACACGGGTGGGTTTAAGTCAGTAAAAGTCTGACACGCCCTTCCGCTCCACCCAGAGCGGGAGAAGTCATTAAGAAGTTAAGAAGTTAGTCATTTTGAAGTTGATGACTTCCCATCAGCAAAACAAACAAAAAAAGGTGTTGTATGGTATTTTGTTTGTGTATGTGTGATGTGAGTGTGGTGTATTTGAGTGTGTGTGTATGATTGCGTGTTTGTTCCCATTGTGTATCATTGATTTAGTGTCAGGTCAGGCATTTATATGAATTGTTCCGAGTCATCATAACCAGAGTTTTGCAACATTTTCTTTTCAAGATTTTTCGAAGACACAAGGTCTTACAAGTGTGACTTTGCAGCGAACCAAAGCGATTTGCGTCGGCGCTTAAAAAACTAAGTTATTGGCTCGAGAGGAGGTAAAAAGCTACAATTTCTTCAATAGCATGTTGCAGTTTTGGCGTTTAATAAAAGGATTTGGTATCCATAAACGCACAAACAAAATTTCCAATTGTAAAGGCAAAGAAAAAAGACAAGTTTAATAAATGGGTGCAAGTCCGTGTATGCCATGAATGATGTAAAAACCGTATTCATAACGTGCAGCATTATTTTCACAAGTGCTTTTCAAAAATCACACAAAATAATGTTCTATTTAAAACTCAAAGCATTTATTTCAATTAAACCATTTACAGGCACTTTTGAATTGTCAAGGAGGTGGTCAGTCACAAATACAGGGTGTTAGGGTAAACACCGTTATCCTTGAAACCAGTGGTTTGGTGTCATTTATAGAACGTAAAATCAATGGAAAATTAGGTATATTTTTAAATTTACATTTTACTACTCGAGTATTTCACCCTTTCACCTATGCGCAGGGCAACGAACTTGCGTCTCAAAACGGGTGGGAGTCGCGGGACATGACCTGAACGGCCGCGAGCGCGAGCCCTCCCTCAGTCAGTCAGCTGTTTCACTTGCGAGCACGGTGTCGGATAGAAACTTTTAAAAATCTTTTAATGAAAATAACGTTTTTTTTTGTTGCTACTCGGTCATTTATTTTTATATTTAAGTCAACTACCCATTGTTTGAGTGACAACGGTGTTCACCCTTACACCCTGTATGAAGCTAATTGCCCATTCCAAAGCGCAGTAGGTACGTATGGAGAAGAACAGGCAAGAAATTCCATGGACACTCTTTTAAATAAAATAAAAAATTGTTACAAAATATTGGTTACATCATCTCGTATTTCCCCACCAGGTGGTTCCATCTCCAACCTGTACGCGTTCCTGGCTGCTCGCCACCACAAGTTCCCGCAGTACAAGGAGAAGGGGCTCTCCAGCATCCCGGGGCATCTCGTCATGTTCACTTCTGATCAGGTCAGTTTATTGCTTTTGACCCTACAGGTCAGCATAAACTCTTGCTGTGTTTCAGTGATGCAAAATCAGATGTAGGATAACTGTGAAAGGACGTACACTAAACCCTGAGGGGCCAGACAAAGTGACATTCTATCAGCGATAACGATGATGGAAAAGGCAAAAATGTATAGGACTGACATATGCTATCGAAAAGCTTATGTCAATCCTGTTGAATGTCGTTGTAGAAATACGAAACGCTTTCGTAGCGATTGTCACTTATCTAGACCCTCAGGTTATGTACAAATGAACACGTCACGCCGGGACCGATTGCTGTCAATAGCGGTGCTCTCGAGGTTGTCCGAAAATACCTTATCTCGGGCAAACTCTGCAGCTTGTTAAGAATCAACTACAGGTTTTACAGGCGTGATGTTCACTTAGTCAGCCTATAACGTTCCCACTGCTGGGACACAGGCCTCCTCTCTGTGAGAGGGTGTGGGCCGTAATCCACCACGCGGGCCCAGTACGGGTTGGTAGATGTCACATGTCTTCGAATTTTTTATTCTAGGATATGCCGGTTTCCTCTACATGTTTTCCTTCACCGTTTTAAGAGCAGTGGTGATGAAATAATTTACACAAAGTAAAGCGCCTCCTGGGTTCGAATCTACGACCTACAACTCGTATAAGTCACCCGACACCAATGAGCCACCACTGCTCGACTCTGCTCCACTGCTCTGGTACCGTATTTTAACTCCTATTTATTTCACCTTAGTGCCACTACTCGGTGAAGTCCTGTGCGTCAGTGTGTGGGCTCGGCACCGACTACTGCATATGTGTGCCGTCCGACGAGCGCGGGCGCATGCTGCCCGCCGAGCTGGAGCGACTCGTCAAGTACCACAAGGATAGAGGCAATGTGAGTATGAAGATTTCGCTACAGTGTCACTAAAAGTCTCATATCCGGGAAAATTTGTTTTCTCAATTTTCAACCGAGCAGAGCTCGATCGCCCAGATTAGGAGGACCAGAGACCCTAGACAAAGCGACATTCTATCAGCGATAACGATGATGGAAAAGCAAAAATGAACAGGACTGACATAAGCTATCGAAAATCTTATGTCAATCCTGTTGAATGTCGTTGTAGAAATACGAAACGCTTTCGAAGCGATTGTCACTTGGTAAGGCCTTCTGGGCTATCGAGCTCTGCTCGAATATAGTATGTAAATCTAAGTTATGTCTGTCTCTGTGTTCATTCATGCAGGGCTATGATTTAATAAGTATCTGTGCACCATAACAAAGTGATGCTATTCTAAGTTTGTGCAGATGAATAAACAAACGTAGTTTTGAATACTTGCATTACTTCTAATAATCTCATATACTTACTACAAATACAAATATTGAGACTATATAAATAAAGTACAAGCCTTATTTTATAATCGTTAAAATCTGACTCCAGATTTTTATTCTGATTGTGGAAATGTGGAGCTTACAACTAACTATACAGGTTGTAAGGGACAGCCCTCCGCAAACTGATGTGATGAATTCAGTATATCATACTAAGACGAACGGTACATGAAATTATTTCAGGAACGATATGGGAATCCAATAAACCTGATTTGTTGTTTGACAACCCACATAGCCGCACTCCCCGTGGCGGGGGTGGGCGCGAACGCGCCGCGTGATTTATCAATGTAAATTCTGAGTTTCACGCGTCGTTCGCTATAGTATTTCAACATTCATTGCTGGTTTTTTTATTTAAGCTGTTTTCTATACATATAATAAATCTGTAGACGAGGCGTTTCTGTACAATGAAAAAACAAAAAAAAAAAGTAGGTGGAGTGTTCAAGAATAACCAACAGATGCCATTTCTATCATTTTTGGAATTTTTGTCTGTTTGTCTGTTTGTCTGTTTGTCTGTTTTTCTGTTAGTTTGTTTGATTGTTCCAGTATCACGTAAAAAGTACCAAATCAATATGGTTAACGTATACACTCAAATATTGTGTGTAACTCGATGTTTCATTTAGTCTTTGTTTCATCGCAATCGCTTCAAAATATCAAAAGATATAAGAGTTTAAAGTATTCAAGAAGGAATTTTCATTACGTACGTAATGTAGATACACGTAACGACATCTATTGTATATCTAGCGTAAAATCAGGTAGGTTTGTGAGAACGTGTGTAACACACGATCATAATCATCATAAAACAACAGTTGTTTTATGATGATTATGTTCACATACTTCGCGCGGAAACATAACGCGATACATTGTGGATTTACCCAATCTAAAGTTTGGTTAATTCAAGTTTTCCAAATCCATTGTTTGGTAGTAGTGCCATAGGTGGCGCTATCTATCTTTTAAATCATGATACAAATTAATCATGAAAAAATGGTGATAAATGTTAATTTCTTAAAAATTGTTAAAAAAAAACATCGAGCAAAAAGTGAGTAATTAAGGCACTAATGCGCTTACTAAATTAACAGGACTGCATTAATTACTCACTTTAGCAAGGTACGTAATCTACTTTTCTTTCAACTACCAATGTACCTGCCGCGATAAAATATACCTGCTCAAGGATAACTCAACTCAATCCAAATCAAGTTAGGTCAAGTCAGGTCAAGTCAAGTCAAGTCGGGTTAAGTCAGTCATGGAACCCTAAAAACAGTATTTTCTACATAGCTTACAGAGTGATCGAACGTTTTCCCCATATATTTTGACAGTATCACTTCGTGCTCGATAGATGGCGTTGTTCATTTAACGTCATTTTCTGAATCGCGGTGTTAAGAGTCTCCGTAGAAGAATGACTTTCGCCGAATTCATAATTAATTTGCTCATTTTGAATTGCACACATAATCCATACTTATCGATGCTTATATAAGTTATAAATTCGATAGTATCTCTGTCTGTCTGTCCGTCTGTAATTCTGTATGTTACCTTTTCACGCCTGATCCACTGAACGCCGTTCAGGGAACGGATCTCGATAAAATTTGGTAAAGAGATAGATGGCATGCCGGGGAAGAACATAGGCAATTATTTTCTCAAAACAAATTTAAGGGGCAGGGGGGGGGGGATATAGGGGATGAAAGTTTTTATGGGAAACCTATCATTTTTAGAGTTCCGTAGTCAACAAGGAAGCTTTATAGTTTCGCCATGTCCGTCTGTCTGTCCGCGGCTTGGCTCAAAAACTTTTAATAGACCAACTCACATGTGCAGTTGCAAAAACTCAATCATTCTGTATGCGAGAACAAGTTTTTTAACTACAATGTTAACACTTTGAGGGACAGTAAACGCCCATAGACGTAATAACAATAAAACTTTGCGAAAGTTTGTTTGATAAATTAATTCATCCCAACTACGGAACCCTTCATTGTGCATGGTTCGACACGCACTTGGCCGGTTTTTTTTTAAGTTAGGGCTGTGAAAATTTATGCTTTTTGTAACTAATAAAGAGTTACGTTTTTCTAAAATTATCCCTCATGAGGGTAAAAACCCTTCTTTACCCTCTTGATTTTAAAATTCACATGTAAGTACTTATTATTGACATTTTTGCGTGACTCTCTTCAAGAGCGTTAAGGGATTGAGAATATAGTCATAGTCCGTATCTTGAGAATCTTTCCACTCAATCAAAAGTTATTACCTACTACTTGGCTCTTGGCTTGGAACGAAGAGTTTGAGTTTACCAGTGAGTACTTACTCGATAGATGGCGTTGTGCAAATGATGCGATTTTCTTAAGGGGTATGCGACGGTAGCTCGCGAAATTCATTTTTTGAGTTTTTTGCATTTTGCAAGTCAGTGTCAGGCAGGTTGTATGTTGAAATGAAATGAAATGAAATTATTTATTCTGTAAATAGGTTATTGGAATCACTTTTACACGTCATAATAATATCAAAAAATTGTAAAATTAAGCTAGATGAGGTTGGCGTTTCCTATCTGACTACTCTGAGAAGAAAGGCCGAAACAAACTCACAGTCTCTTTTAAAGTCCGGACATAGGTACCTGAAATTGTATAGTACCCTTTTTAACAAAGTTTGGTTTTAATACAGCTTTTAAATCGTTTAATGGGTAAGTTTCGAATGTCAATATGATTAAAATATTATTCGCGACCGTAGCAAAAAAGCTTTACAGAATAATAACCATTAGATACAGGAATACAACTCCTGCAATATTAGTTAGATTAGATGAATAAATATTTGATACAATTGCGACTCATTATTTAGATCAACATAAAACTTGATACTGACCTGTAAAAAGCAAAAAACATAAGAAAATTTGAATTTCGCTGGCTCCCCCAAAGCTTTCGCCTTAGTTTCCATAGTCCATACAATATGCCATAGTTTTTTCATTAATCTTTATACAATATTTTTTCATTAATCTTTCCGACAGTTTCATACTGCTGTCCATACTATCCACACAATCACCACACTATAGATATGGACTACCACTAATATACATAAAGTTACTGGCTGTCTCATATCTGTTACTTTTACGCCGTAACGCCTAGGTCGCCTAGACATACCACGTGGGTTATGGGACATAGGATACTTTTTATCCCGGTAGCACATTCCCGTGGGATAATTTCCGACATCCACGCGAGCGAAGCTGCGGGCAAAAGCTAGTATTTAAATAAATGGACTGCTGCGTGCAGAGAATGTAATTTTACATTGAAATAAAGGAATAGTAACTGAAAAAAAACAAAACATAAAAATATTTTCGGTGGAATAGGATTGTTAATTTGTGGAGGGCTGTCGCTTATAGCCCTGTATTTACCAAGCTGTTTTTGTCTGATTACATATCATACATATGCGTCCTTCTTTTACTCTCTCAGGTGCCATTCTTCGTGAACGCCACGTCCGGCACCACGGTGCTGGGCGCGTTCGACCCGCTCGAGGAGATCGCAGACATCTGCCAGAAATACGACATGTGGATGCATGTTGATGTGAGTATATTGAAGTTAAAGATACTACTTACATATGACTTTCACTCTAGATAGATAGATATAACAAGAGAACATTGGTTGTATTGTGTATTTAGTGTATTGTGTTACTGTGAATTTTTCTCCTGATTTTAACATCAGTCATCACTAGAGATCTCAGGGGGCTTAAAACAGTCACTTTGGCAGAATCATAATAGGAAAATATTATGAATCATCGTAAAATGTCACAAACTGACAATTCATGATATGATCTGCGTGCGATTCATATTACGAAACAATTCATCTGATTGACAGTTTTCTATGGTGATTCGTAAAATGGTCCACATATTATGAATTGCTTTTGTGTCAAATTAGAGGAATTGCTAATGACAGCGGGGATTCAGGAAATGAACTGCTTTTAGAGGAATTGCTAATGTGGCCGGATCGTTTCCACAGTAATGGGTGTTAGGGTAACCACCGGTATCTTTGAAACCAGTGGGTTTGTTTCATTTATATGACGTATATACATCGTGCGTAAATATTTATAGAACGTAAAATTAATGGAAAACGACAACTTAAAAAAAAAAAAAAAAACATTTTACTACAAGAGTATTTCAACCTTTCACCCTAGGGCGCTAGGGCAACGAACTTGCGTCTCAACACGGGTGGGTTGCGCGGGTCGTGACCAGACCGGCCGCGAGCGCGACCGACCCCTCCCTGAGTCAGACAGCTGTTTCGCTAACAAGCACGGTGTCGGATAGAAACTTTTTAAAATCTTTTAAAGAATATAACGTTTTTTTTTATTGTTACTCGGCCGGTGTATATTTAAGTCAACTACCCATGGTTTGAGTGACAACGGTGTTTACCCTTACACCCTGTATGTTGGATATTTACAGGAATTTGTGTAAAGCGCGTGCCAGACACAGTCACATAATTAAACACTTGTGAGGTACGGTAATAAATGTGAGATCATCTTTGATCAAATACCCAAACACGTGTTCGAATAAGTGTTGCTGTTTAGACACTGATTTTGGAATCTCACACTTTTTCTAACATCATCATCTGCCTAGCCTTTTCCCAACTATATTGGGGTCGGCTTCCAGTCTAACCGGATGCAGCTGAATACCAGTATTTTACATGGAGCGACTGCCTATCTGACCTCCACAACCCAGTAACTGGGTAATACGATACCTCTTGGTAAGACTGGTTGTCAGACTTTCGGGCTGCTGACGACCCGTAACGACTGTCAAAGATCCACAAATGACAGCCGGGACCAACGGCTTAACGTGCTTTCCGAGGCACGGCTCCTCGGTATGTAAAGATGGTCACCCATCCACGGACCAACCCCGGCAAGCGTAGCTTAACCTGATGGATCAACCCGTGCGGCTGTTATTACGTAGCCACGAGCTCCTCTACACTACACTTTTTCTAACAATCAGTCATTAAACAGACTTTTCAAGTTATCATATGTCTTGTCCCTATTACGTGTTACAATAATGTTTCATTTTTGTCGCAGGCTGCTTGGGGCGGTGGTCTGCTGTTCTCTAAGAAGTACCGCCATCCTCGTCTGACTGGTGTTGAGAGGTAAGATAAATATAATGTAACTTCACGAGTGCAGTCCACCGTGCATAAGTTCTAAATATTTGACGTCGATAGGACATTTATGTGGTAGCAGTAGCGGCGGTTTTCGTAATGCTAGTTACCTGATTGATGCGAGGTCCTAAAGTGTGGTGAAACGTGAACGAAAATTCTTTTAAGCCTTGAAGTTGAATAGGATGAGAGCGATTAGACCTCGTATACACGGGCGATTATTTATCGCGCACTGGATTTTCAACGCACTGCCAAGCGCCGAGAGTTGAAAATCCAACAGTATATTCTTTTGACGCTCTGGGATGTTGTCTGTTGCATTCTCAATGCTCGGCTCAACACCGACGGTTGATAATTCAGTGTGCGATAAAAAAGAGCCCGTACAAACCTGGTCTTAGGCAAGAAATGCGATGTAGAAGAATTTAGAGATCACATTTAGGGACCATTGTTATTAAGCAAATGTATCTATCTATCGAGCTATCCTTACTAATATTATCAATACGAAAGTGAGTTTGTTTGTTTATTTTTTTGTTACGCTTTAACGCTAAAACGGCTGAACAGATTTGGATTAAATTTGGCATAGGATAATTTTTATCCCAATATTTCCACGGGATCGACACTTACGCTGGTGAAACCGCGGGGTGCAGCTAGTTTCCTATAAAAGCCCTAATGATTCCCTTACACTCAAACACCTAATTGATACTGCTATATACCCCACTCTATAGAATCCCAAAACAAGTAGCACAGTTCCTTATTATCCCTTATTAATCCGGAGCGCTATTAGCGTCCATCAATCATGGCTGTTCGACGCTAAATGCCGCCGGAGTAAGCCGCGCGCGAGGTACCCCCGCGGGTGAGTGAGGGGCGCGGTGCGGGTGGTGGGGGGAAATCTTGCTAAATGCAGCAGATGTAGGCGGCGGAGCGTGTGACAAGTGAGGTAGGGGTGGCAGGAGTGAGATTTTGTGTAAAGGAATTTTGATATAGGCACTGATATTTTTAGTATAAGTGAGACTACGCTATTCTATTGAAATAGTAGGAATTATTTATAAGAAAAAGCAAGCAGGTTAAGCTACGCTTGCCGGGGTTGTTCCGTGGATGGGTCCGTGTCTCGGAAAGCACGTTAAGCCGTTGGTCTCAACTGATCTCAACTGTTTTTAACAGTCGTTACGTGTCGTCAGAAGCCCGAAAGTCTGAAAACCATTCTTACTAAGGGGTATCGTATTACCTAGTTACTGGGTTGTGGAGGTCAGATAGGCAGTCGCTCCATGTAAAATACTGGTATTCAGGTGCATCTGGTCAGTCTGGAAGCCGACCGTTACATAGCCGGGAAAAGGCTAGGCAGATTGATTTAAATTTCATTTATAAGAAACTACTTCGGAACCGTAGAAGTCTTCCAATCCAAGAGACTTTATCTCTCTCCTATCTTTGACCACATTGGCACACTGTTTTAAAAAAAAATACATGTAGCCGTTTGTTATATGACTATATTTGAGTTGTTTGAGTATAAGCTGTAATTTTTTTACATAAATGGTTCCTAAAATAATAGCATTCTATCACAAAAAATGTCCCTCTTGCCAGCCCTACACCACACGTCAAGGATTACGCGTAGCTCGTAGCTCGTAGCGCTACGCGGCTACGCTCGTAGCAGCGTAGCAGTCCGTGAGTTCACATGTCAATCTCTCTCAATCCGGGGTAAAACGTTACAGCTGATCGCTTTGATCGGTTAGCTGACTGAGAGGAGGGGGCTGTGTTTGTTCATCATTAAATATCATCTTTTTATGATGAAAAACGTGGAACTTCCAATGAGGAAACGTATGTATAAACGAAAAACCAATTGTAGTAAAAATTAACTATAAAGTCGACCTTCTATGGGTTGAGAAACCAAATTTTGACGATAAAGATATACATTTTTGATAACGTGCTTTCCATGGCTGGGAAAGCATGTTAAGCCGTTTTCGACATCAATGGTCACCCATCCGCGAACCGACCGCGACAAGCGTAGCTTAACCTTCAATTGTTATTGTTATTATTTAAGCTACGCTTAAAGTGAATGATAGTACTGCAATGATAGTAGTAGTAGATGTACAATCATTCACTTGTAGAAGACCACAGCATGCACGGTAAAGTTAACAACTAAGGTAACAAAATTAAAATATTAATAATTGTTTTAATAGTTATTTGAAATCCATTATAAAATACAATAGACGTAGATAATCTACTCTACTTACTCTTTACTCTGCGTCCAGCGCTCGGTGTGGCAACACATCGTGTTCTGGTTTGCGACTGGTCAATCGTCATCCTGAGGATACCTCTTGAGAGGTGAAACACGTGTCATATCTTACAGGCTTGGAGAATAGAATCAAGCGTCAAACCACATGTGGTTTTGCAACGCTTGATCGGGTATTAAACGTCAATATCTTTGAGCGTCAAGCGTATCCGCTGTGTTGACAGATTTATGACACCGCCCACAAAAAAGTCGTTTTTATTGCGTCTACCTTCATATAGTAAAATGTTTTGGATTCTGACATTTCTGTCTTGCGTCGAAAAGCCACATGTGCCTTATCGGAATACTAAATATATCTACGTCTATTGTATTTAATAGTTTTAATGTTTAGAGAATAGA
Organism: Lithophane ornitopus; assembly: GCA_948473465.1. Taxonomy (NCBI): domain Eukaryota; kingdom Metazoa; phylum Arthropoda; class Insecta; order Lepidoptera; family Noctuidae; genus Lithophane; species Lithophane ornitopus. The sequence goes on along the minus strand of OX419641.1, from coordinate 10,130,635 downwards.
ATCTTTCTTACTAAGTTTTATGGTAAGTCCACTCTCAGGTTTTTTTTACCATAAACTAAACAAAAGAAAACAATTAGCACATTCAAAAAAGAAAAAGAGAAGGTTTTACAAAAAAAAGAACAATCCCTCTCTCCTCCGTCCCTACAGGAGCGGAGCTATTAAACCTCTTTTAAGATTAATTAAAAGTCCCCCTCTACAGTATGTCTGAGAGTAACAAAAAACAAAAAGTCTCCGTACACACGTCTGCACTTGCGCGCAGCTCATTTATCAAGAGAAGTGTTTAAAGTTCTCTGTTACACCGTTATTGTATAATGGATTAATATTCTACAGATTTCGAACGATTTGAATCGTTGTACTACGTTCTTTGAATCGAGAGTTATTTTTTGAAATTGCACAAAATTGTTGCATAATCAGCGTATAATGTTCCCAGTTCCCACTGCTGGGACACAGGCCTTCTCTCTGTGAGAGGGAGTGGGCAATCCACCATCCATCAATGTTTTTTTTTGCCGTTTTTATAGATAATGTACGGAACTTCGTGCGCGAGTCCGACTCGCACTAGGCCGGTTTTTTGGTTCTAGGACATGCAGATTTCCTAACGATGTTTTCCTTCACCGTTTGAGAGCAGTCTGGAACTGTTGAATTCATCTAAATTCCTAACTTTCCTACATTTGTTTAATAGAGGAGTCAAAAACCACAAAGGTCGAATTAACTATTTAAAACATTGTTTAAAAGCTTGGACATTTGTGTAATATATAACAAAACGTTGGATATATAATATAATATTAACAATATATTAAGTGTGTCTTGGGCGCGCACTCATAAAAAAAATATTTTCTAAAGCTCGCGTATCGTCAATCGTTACATTTCGGTGTAAAGCCGGCCGCCTGCGACCCTCCAAGCTGTAAAAACAGAGGATTATCTAAAGCGTCGGCAGAGGGCGCCACTGCGGCACTGTGTCAATATGATACTCACTGTTTAACTTTGTACTTAGTGTGAGCTCATGAATTTTAAGTTATATCTGTTGTGCATAGTTATGTTGGCGTGTGAAGGAAATAGCATGTTGGCATAGATGGTGTTGGCCTAACGCGAACATAAAATAGGAACTATGCTCTGTTACGGTGTTACGAAAAAATGAGGGATATATGAGCGTGCATTCTGAAAGTTGGCAACGTCGCAAATAGATGTCAAATATTTCGCTGTTTTGATTAATTTATCAATATGTATGTAAATATGAAATATGACTAACTTGTGAACTAAAATATTGATTATGAAATGCAATACCTACCTAATTAGTTTCGTAACACCGAATATTTAGTTTTAGATGTAAAAAAATATTTGGAAACTTTCCAAATTCTTTTTCACACCTAAAACATCAAATTCAGTGTTATAATTGCAATTCATTATTAATATTTTAGTTTTGTCTTAATTAACGGTGCTAATTTTAGCTTTCTTGGTATTTTGCATTATTTTTAACAAACGCTTTGCTCATAGTTTTGTCGGTTCTTCTGATTATACATTATTATCTAAAGTTTGACTTATTCTTCGCTTGTAGTGTCGCAACGAGCTATACGACTCGCAATCCTTTCAATTTGACAAGATGACCCCAAAAAAATCATCTCAAAATCATAATCTACAGCAGTTTTCTAGCTCATCACACAATGCCCGTATCTACCCTACTCCCCTACTCTCCCCACACAAGTGCGAATCAATTCTCCACAAGCAAATAGAAGGGGTAACATGGGGAGCGTTGATTCACAATTGATTACGGCATTATGCAAATTGCCCGATGTCACCCCCGGGGTATCTGACTAATGACCTTGGGTTTGTCAAAAATCAACATTGAATTTAAGATTTAATTTCCATAATAATTGTGGGATTGAATTAGAGGGAAGATTAGCAGTGGTTGCGGTGGTTCTCTGGTTAAAAGCGGTGTCGTTTGTGATGTACGAGAGTCGAATTTTAGTTAGAACAATTTACAATGTAGAAGGTTTCGTATCTAAGTAATAGCACCGCACGAGTCGATCGAAGCTTGAGCTACGCTTGCCAAGGTCGGTCCGTGGATGGGTCGGTCCATCCATTACATACCGAGACCCTTCCTTGCCTTCTGAGGCACTGAATCGTAATCAGAACCTCGAAGTTGGGAGAGGTTGTGTGTGCTTCATCAATTTTATTTGGAACTAGCTGCGCCCCGAGGTCTCACCCGCGTAAGTCTTGATCCTATGGGAATATCGGGATAAAAATATCTTATGTCCTATTCCAGGTCATGGTCTACCTCTGTGCCAAATTTCATCCAAATCCGACTAGCCGTTTTAGCGTGAAAACGTAACAAACAAACAAACTCACTTTCGCATTTATAATATTAGTTATGATTAGGATTTTTGCTTTGAAGAAGTATATTATTATTTTGGAAATGAGTTTCAATGAAATTGTTTTGTCCCCAGGGCTGACTCTGTGACGTGGAACCCTCACAAGCTGATGGGCACTCTGCTGCAGTGCTCCACCGTGCACTTCAAGTATGAGGTGAGTGCTATATACTTAGCTTATGGATTCCTTCCAGCAGGAGACTGAATTAGTCCATGTGTTGGGTGTACGTTGTTGTAGAAATACCGCTATAAATCTTTAAAAGCGATTGCCGCTTGATGTCTTCTGGAGTCTGGAGTGACGCCTATTATAAACATTTAAACAGAGTTGCCATGATACAAGTTAATTTATATATATCTATTAAAATAATAAAATAAACAATTATACTAAATATACTCCTGGACACGGCCCGGATTGTTAGAAGGTTCCTCTCTCTCTGGAGCCCTGACCGCCGGTAGCTTGGACCCTGTTCCCGATACCGGTGGGCTACTATTTTTTATATTTCTAAATGTATTTTTTTATGATTTAAAAAAATATTTAAAAATGTAAATATATAAGAAACAAAATAAATAAACGAAAATAATAATACTAAATATGATAAATCATTCAAGCAATGACGATAGTTTGCGCGCTCTTGATATTATTAACCGACTTCTTCAAAAAGGAGGAGGTTCTCAATTCGTCTGTAAGTTTAGTATGTTTTACGCGATTACTCCGCCAATTATGAATCGATTTTGATGATTCTTTTTCTGTTTGGTAGGTCATGCTTCAGAGGTGGTCCCATATAAATTTTATTAAGTTTGCTTGCGTAGTTTTTGAGTTAGCTTCAATAATTACCTATTTTTCCCACTTAGTGTATGTAGACGATATATTGTTTGACTCCGCTACTGTTATTTACATAGCAGGTAGTGGTATTCGAATTTGTGTGGGGTAGGTACCGCAACTAAAAAGTGAAAAATAAAAACTTTTTACAAAAAAAAAACAACCGACTTCGACGAAAAATAACTTTAATTTCGGAAGTCGGTGTCTTTGCTTTTCAATTTTCGTTTTTGCCACCGACTTCCGAAATTAAAGTTATTTTTCACGTTTTTAGTGTTTTTTTGGAAGTCGGTTGTTTTTTTTTTATCAATTAATTTTAAGATAATATTCGTTCGTTGACTATTTGGTGGGAAAATGAAATCATGGACAAGGAAATATTCCGTGTTATCTTCAGAACAATGTATTTTTTCAAACCCTTAATAAAAATCGTCAGTAATATAGCAGTTAAGGATATAATAAAAGCTGAGCAATTACTTGCAGACGCACAGTAAAGTCTGTGTTTAATGGCAGTGTTACGGCTCAATGTTACAGCAGGGTGATTCTGAAATGCGTGGCGGAGCGATGATTATTTTTATAATATTTTGATAATTTTTTTAAATTAGTGATTAGGTAATTTTTTATATAATTCCTGAGATTACTCTCTTGATAACAGAAAATAAATAAATACCTTACCTACCACAATTTTCTTACACCAAACGAAAACTGAATTTAATACCAACCATGAAAGACCATTAATATTTCATTATTTGCTTATAAAGTATATTTTTAAATATTAAAAAAAAATACTTATAAAAACATTTAAAAATATAAAAAATATTATTTTATGATTGCTAACTTCTATATGGTGTATAAACACTTCACGGTAAATAAAAATACATAAAAGTTTAAAACAAATCCATAATTACACAAACTAGATACTTAATATGAAAAGCCACTTGTTAGCAGAACAAATATCGAAATTCCTTACCATTTCATACGTTTAAAACAATTCCAATCTTATTTGGCTGTAACAAAGCCCAAATTCCATTTACCAAAGAGCCAGTAATTCTTGCTGAAATGTAACTATAACAGCGCAAGGGACTTTGAGACATAACTGTAACAAGATAAGGTTGGTTTTTATTTGTTGAGGTGATAAGGGCAGGCCCAAATTGGCAACATATGTTGGCAAGTGTCGCGAAGAGGAATTTAATTAAATGTGGCGCGTGTCTGACAGATTAGGGTTGTGACTGTAGTTGTGTCGATAAAATAGCAAATTGAAGGGAACAAAATATTGTGATACGCTGTAGAATATGTTTGGATGTTTACAAGGCAATGGGTCTTCTTAGTCGCATATTGTTGGCTGTCCTCTGAATTGGTGATTCTCTAGGTTTCATTGAATTGAAGCGTTCAGATCTACTGCTATTGCCAGAAAATTATAGTAACTTTCTACTTATATTAAAATCGGATCCCACAAACTTCTTCTAAAAAAGAAAAAAAATAACAGCCACAGACAGCTTGATGTGATGATGATTCTTTTATAACTCGATTCAAAAGAGTCTCATTGGTTTCTTGCCCGTTCTTCTCCATAGAGATCTTCGTTTTGGAATGGGCTTCAACTTTCTGACTAACTGACCGACCCCTTGACAATTAATTCAAAAGTGCCTGTAAATGGTTCGAATGACAAACACACAGGAAACTGTCATGCAGCTTGGGACTGTTCTTGTCTTAACGAATTTTCTACGCAACAGCTAAGAGGGCCAATGATCTTACTTAAACAACGTTCACATTCAAGTGGCAATCTGACAAACTTGTCAAAAAATTTGGTTAATTGTTTTTTGACAGATTGCGAATGAGATGCGAATGTGAACGTTCTTAAAAATAAGGGAATTGCCCTCTGCTTCCTTCTAATGTAGAATTTACATTATTGATATCGACACAGTCACATTCCTAACCTCAAACATGGAGTGTAGGCGGGGTCCACAGGAATTTATCATGAAGCATATTGTTCTGACGTGGAACAGCCATTTATAAGCTAAATTGTTTGGCTTACTTTAATGGAATAAGGTCTACAATCGCTTGGCATATTCACTGCATAGTAAGTTATTTGTTTTTCGTAATCTAAGTTACGTTTTGGTATTTTACTTAACTTTATAATGCTAACGTTAGTTATACTTTTCTAAGTAGGTAGGTAGGTAGTTATTCTAGGTAGGTAGGCAGGCGCCTACCTCTACAATACTATACGGATCAATAAGTCTAAATTGGTCCGTGTATGCCACCATATTACATACCAATCTCTTGCTGTGGTAGCGGGGATCACTGCAGAGCGTGTGCCGGACGCATCGGCATTACTATTCCTGCATAGAATTGCATTTTGATTTTGGCTCTCGTTCATAAAATTAAAACAACATAAATAAACTTCAGTTCAAAATCAATCTATTTCATGTTTTATTTTTAGAGAAGAGGTTCTCAATTCGTCTGTATGTTTTTTTTTGTATTTTACGCGATTACTCCGAAATTAATCGATTTTGATGATTCTTTTTTTGTATAGTAGGTCATGCAATTTTATTAACTTTGCTTGCGTAGTTTTTGAGTTAGCTTCAATATTACGTATTTTTCCCACTTAGTTTATCTAGACGAAGTTTTCATTTACTCCGTCACTGTTGTTTACATAGCAGGTAGTGGTATTCGAATTTGTGTGGGGTAGGTACCACAACTACCATTAAACGATTTAAAAGCCCATTTACCCATTAAACGATTTAAAAGCTGTATTAAAACCAAACTTTGTAGAAAAGGGTACTATAAAATTTCAGATTATTTAGAAGACAAAAAAGCATGGGATTGAGCTGCTCGCTCTGCTAAGCATTGTAACATTTTGAATAATATTGAAAATCATCAAAGTATATCTACCAGTTTTATTTACAAATTTACATTATTGAATATTCTATACAAAATGACTCTGGTTTTTAAGAGAGGCTGTGACCTCTGAGTTTGTTTCGGCCTTTCTTCTCAGAGTAGTCAGATAGGAAACGCCGACCTCATCTAGCTTATTTTTAATATTTTTTAATATGACGTGTAAAAGTGATTCCAATATCCTATTTACAGAATAAACAATTTCATTTCATTTCATTTCATTTCACTAAAAAGTGAAAAATAAAAACTTTTTACAATAGAACATCCTAAATCAATGAATGAACTACTTTAGAAAAATAAAAAGTCGCTCATTCATTAGATCATAATTGAAATGATCATGTTGGGCATTAAATCTTATAGAAACACAGTAGGTATTTTAACTGTAAAATCACGTTTAAATTAGCAAAATCGGCGTAATTTCGTATACGGCCTCTTAAAACGGTAACCGAAATAAAAACACGTACTTATCATGTTTCTACGTCTTCTTCGTAACTCAGATAGCAGGAACCTTCGTTGTAGAATAAACCAAAAATCTTCGATACCTGAACCCTAATTTTAGTGTCCGACCGAAACTTGTTTTTACGACCGAAACTGAAACCAAATATCGGCAACGTTCTCTGTTTCGGCCGAAACCTAAACCGAAACTTCCTTACAAGGATCATTTTTTGAGGGAAAAATAAAGAAAACGTTATTATAATCAGTCAGTCTTTATCTTTAAATCACAACAAACAAAACGAACTGCAAACACTAGCCAGTCACGACATCATTAGGCACGTGGACGCGGCAAAATGTCTTCGTCGCTTACTCGCTTGGATGGAATTTAACGCGCCGAACATGACCGATCACAGCGCGAGAACTCCCGAATGCAGTTTCAGTTTCGGTCGTAGTTTCGGCAGGTTTGCCGCCGAAACCTGAACTCGTTTTTTGCCGAAATTCGACCGAAACCGAACTTTCGGTCGGACACTACCTAATTTAAAAAGGTTTTCGGTCACTGCCGCAAACACTTCTCCCTAGATGTCGAGTAAGCGTGCGTCTATTTAGCATATAAATTCACAGACAAACAGACTGTGCGCGACAGATAAAGAATCTACATAATGCTCCACAAACTCTATGGTTCCCTGTTCATACACAGATTGAGGAGTTTAGCTCATGTTGTTTGTGGTATTTTGTATTTATTAACGGGTTTTTCTTATGATGAGTGTTTTAAATGATAAGTCTGTAGTTCACTGAACTCCACCTGATACTGAACGGCTGGACCGACTTTTAGTTTTTTTTTTTTTGTGTGTTTTGAGTGGGTTCCCTTTAAGATTTAGATTCACAATTGGAACCGGTAGGTGGCGCTGCGATCGAGTTCTAGAAAACAGGACAATGTGTGTTCGGTCATCTCATTAGTATATTTTTTATCGACGATTGACTGCCTAGTAAGAACAGGGTTTAGGTTTGCCTACCAGGGTTGCGGGAAAGTCCGAAAGGGTTACCGGGACATTGGCAATAGGCAACTGAAGGAACACGGGTGGGTTTTAGTCAGTGAGAGTCTGACACGCCCTCCGGAGAAGTCATTTGACGATTACCCAAATAAAAATAAAAAAATGTTCTAGGTTTGACCCCTGGGTCGGCCAGTATTACGCCAACAGTAACCATGACACACTCTGTCTGTTCCTTCGGAAAATGCAGGCGTCATGAATTCCAAAATGGTGAAGGAAAATATCAATGTTCTAGAAACAAAAAGTCGAAGACATGATAACACTGCCCGCGTGGTGGATTACGGCCCAGTCGCTGTCAAGGAGGAGAGGCCTGAGTCCCAGGATAGGGAACATTATCGGCTGATTATATATCATAATTATATATGTTCTACTTACTTATAAAAACTTTTTACACAAAAAAAGAACAACCGACTTCCAAAAAAAAACAAAAAAAGTGAAAAATAACTTTAATTTCGGAAGTCGGTGTCTTTGCTTTTCAATTAACGTTTTTTGCCGCCGACTTCCGAAATTAAACAAAATTTTTCTCTTTTTTTGTGTTTTTTTTGGAAGACACTTATTATTTTTCACTTTTTAGTTGTGTTACCCACCGTACCCACCCCACACAAATTCGAATACCACCTGCTATGTAAATAACAGTGACGGAGTCAAACAATTTTTTTATATCAGTTTACAATTGGCGAAAATATCGACGAACATAGAACCTCCTCCTTTTTGGAAGTCGTTTAAAAACAATATTCTCCTTCCAGGGTATCCTCTTGAACTGCAACGCGATGTCAGCGGAGTACCTCTTCATGACGGACAAGATCTACGATCCCAAGTTCGATACCGGTGACAAGGTGATCCAGTGCGGAAGACACAATGATATCTTCAAGCTGTGGCTGCAGTGGCGTGGCAAGGTAAGGCCGTGCAGGGGCACATGATCCTACATTTTATTATTTGTTAATTTTATTTTGTTCTAATGAGTTCCTTGCATACGGTACTGTGCCAAATTTTTCTTTCTTTGTACCTAATGAAATGAATGCATGAATTTAAATGATGAAATGAATAATGAAACGGTTAGTATGTAGATAGCTTCTACATACTACCCGTTTCATTGTCACGGTTTAAGAAATTTATTTCGCTCAAAAAGAATAAGTACAATTATTATTCACTTTAATGAGCTCTTCCCCTTTGTTATATGTATAATTAATCAATCGTATGAGCAAAAACAAATGACGGATTCGCTTGGTATACCTAAACTAAAATTACCTATACGGTAAAAACTTACAATTCAAAGATAATTGTGATTTGATTATGGTAACTTATTTACAGAGAATTTGAAAGTATGACTATAGGTCTAGGATGTAGTATTTAACAGTACCTACCTGACACTACCGTATAAATAGGTACAACAACATAACTGAAAAATTATTCCATTCATTATTTGTACAACAGGAACTAGCTGTCTATCTCTACCCAAAAAATCACATCGATTCGATGCTCAGTGGCTGCGTGATAGAAGGACAAACTAACAAAACACTCTCACCATCTCCATCCATTATATTTAGATGTCTACCTCCAACATATTTTAAGCTAGCTTCTGCCAACGGCTTTGCCCGCGTGGTATGTCGATAAAAAAGTACCCTATGTGCTTCCCCAGGATGCATTCTATCTCCTTGCCAAATTTTGTCAAAATCCGTTCAGTGGTTTAGACGTGTAAAGGCAACATACAGACAGACAGACACAGTTATTTTCGAATTTATAATATTATTATGGATTAATAGCTTTCGTGTGTGACCAAATTGTTCTTCTAAACAACGCAACGGATGAAACGGTTTTCCAGGGTTATCCCATCATTTAGATAATTTATTCCGGAAGGTTTATGTGTGTAATAGGTACATTATACACTTAAGTAGGTACTTAAAATATACAATAAGTACTCTAGCGCCCGAGTTTTCCGTTGGGGCAACCATGGTTGTCGTTACGCAACTGAAGCCTGAGCGCCTGAGTGTAGAAATCTCAAAGTTTTGTTAAGTTGTAAAAACCGGGGCGTCTCGTTTGTTTATAATATTACTTAGGAATTAGCCCGATCTGCTTTTCATGTTTAACATTTACCAAATCTCAACGTAAACCGTCTTCCCTAGGGCACCTCCGGCTTCGAGCGCCACATGGACCGCCTCATGGAGCTGGCGGAGTACCAGGTGCGCCGCATCAAGGAGCAGCCCGACAAGTTCCACCTGATCCTGGAGCCCGAAATGGTGAATGTGTCCTTCTGGTACCTTCCGAAGCAGCTGAGGGGAGTGCCGCATGATGCGCATAAGGAGATCAAGTTGGGGAAGGTGGGTGGATTACTTTTTGGTTCGATGAATTTGTTCTCAGAGGCGATAAAAGGGGAATGTATGTAAATTATTGCATTCAAAATTCCGCAAAAAAGTGCACAGCAGGAGGTATTCGGAACTATTCAATTCAATTCAAAATCATTTATTTCAATCCCCATAAAGATCATAAAAAAATGAAATTACAATAAATAAAAACATATAAACATCATTAGTAAAATAGGTAATAAAAAATAAAATACAATACTACTACTACTACTTGTACTATGGAACAATAATATTATCGTTAGGAAGTGCCTACTCTACAGGCCCTGGCTCCCAAAAATTATACTTGAATATGGAAATTATTAATTATGGAAAAAAATATGCTAAGTATATGTTTTTAACTATGCCTACCCTAGGCGAGGTAGTTCTACTCAATATGCCAAATTGATAACCAAAGTCAGCGCCGGCAGCCAATTTAGCAACCGTTGTTAATTGTTAACACTCATGTTTAGGTATTTTCACAATTTACCAAAATTACAATAGGTAGTTGTTTCCTTAGATATAGAGAAGTTATATTAGTAAAATCTGATTTTCGGATACAGCGTGAGAACAGAATGATTAATTATATTGCTTACATTTCGTGCAAAACAGTCTCATTCCGCAAAAATGGCGGTGATGATAAAGCAAGGAACATATACACACCTCCGGCTACGGCGAGTGCTATTACTTATTAAGTTATTATACTCTATAGGCGAGTAATAAAGTCTAAAATGTCAGTGATACAGTTTTTTTCACAATTTGTATAGAGTTTCTCCCATCCTTAAAAACTCTGCAAAACATCTAACGCCATCTAGTATCTAATAGCGCAACCATCTACGCTTTCAGGTGTGCGCCAAACTGAAGGGCAAAATGATGCAGTCAGGAACCCTGATGGTCGCCTACCAGCCCGACGACCGCCGCCCCAACTTCTATCGCAGCATCATTTCCTCAGCAGCCGTCACCGAGAAGGACGTGGACTTCATGCTCTCAGAAATGGACCGTCTCGGACAGGACATCATAGTCGAATAAAGCTTTAATTGAAATTTTGAGTAACGGCGGAGGCATTTTCTTTTTTTTATGGGAAAATTGTGGAGAGATGTTGGTATTTATCTGTTATGTTGTATTCTGAAGATTTAAAAATAATTGTAGGTGTTCAATGTGACTTTGAAATATTCTCTCGCTGTCCTATAAAGTCTACGTGTATGACAATCGTGCATTTTGATGATAATTGGGATTTTAATTTGAGGAATCTTTGCCGCTGTTACCATTATAATTATGTATTTTTAAACAATATTATGTTACGTACATGTATCAAAATGATCTAGTGATTTATTTATCTAGATGTTATCTGCTGTAAAAATGCATAGCAATCTTAGGTGAGCACGGGAGGATAGAATATTCACTCATCTTAATAATAACTTGACTACATGCTTCACACTATCGCCATCTAATGAGGAGTAGCTAAACTAAGTTCATGTAATTTTTTACTATTGAGTATTTTGTTGTCGAATTGGAGTTTTACAAAACAATGGAATTGATTGGTTTTTGAATGAATTTATACATTGGCCGAGTGTGTCTTGTTCGTTCGAATAGGTAATTAAACATTTTTAGCTAAAAGAACGATTTTAGGATTTCTGATTTTAATTAGCATATCGGCATGTCTTAGCAGAAAAATGTCGATATAGAAATTAGTATTACTAGTAAAATTAACAACGACACATTTTTTACTTTTTAATATAAAATAAATAGTTACATTCCCAGCTTTTTCTCTTACAAATCTTCAAATTCGACGTGACTTTCCGAACAAGAATTAATAATAAGGATTTATCTGAACAAACACTTTAGCAAATATCTTGAGAGTTCCAATAATATTTATCCATTGCTCTTTTCCAGAATAAGAATCTCTTCATCTCCTCTTAGCGGTCCACTGTCTTCCCGAAACGTTAAAATAATTCTAAAATATAATGTTTTCGTATAAGAGAGTGTAACGAGCCGTCTCCTTTATTAAAAAATAAATATACATATATATTAAATGTTGGTCCCTTCACATAAATATTTATATATCATATCATTATTTAAAATATTTATATTGACAATGAAAATATATTTTAAAATACGGTACGTTAAAATAGGGTTAAGGAAATGAGATTACAAAGCTCAAATTGTCTAGTTGGCCAGTTGAATGTGTAGTGTAGTATGTTATGTTAAATATTTGCCAATGTTGTTGAAAAAATATATTGTGTAGATTGTGATTTATGAGAGTGTGTGTGTGCAAAAGAATGATGTGAGTGCGTGTGTGCTTTGTATGAGGTAAATGTTTAGTAAATGGTACGGATGATGAGTGTAGCGATAGTGATAATAACGTCTATTTATGTATTACATATTTAAAACTAAAATAGGCATCGACCATTGATTTAAAATAATTGGCCGTACTAATGAACACTTCACACTTTCGTACAGTAGGTACTGTACGAAAGATCTTACGTTACTAAAATGCTTGTCAATGGTTGATATCTATTAGATAGGTAGAATCTAAAAGTGAGTGTTTTCTTCGAAGGCTATATATTTATTTTCTGCAGACTATTTATATATTTACATTATTTATAATGCATAGCGTACGAAGTGAATGACATTAATAAAATATTTTTTGAATTTTAATAAAATGTTATTTTTATCATTCACTCTGTATAAAGATGTATATTAGGTACTTAAACAATAAATATATATTTGTTGATATCAAAATCACATTATTTATATACAAAACATATCTCCCGTTTTGCCAATTAAAGAGTATTGTTAAATTTTTATACGTTGTAAAGCGCATTGTAGTTTACAGCTTTTCGGTGCTTAATGAAACATAAAATATTTTTAGTTACCGCCAAAGGCACGTCTTGGAGACATTAAAATTTAAAAATAAATAACTAGCGCCATCTTGTGACGAGAAGTTCAAACAAATGTTTTTCTGTTTCAGCAAAAGATGGCGGTGTGTTAAATAATGTTAGGAAGAATAATTTCATGTGTAATACTGCAATAAACTATAATTATTCATTTTATCAGTGTTAGATCTGTCTCGGTGTTTAGATATAAGTTAGGATAAGTGTACTTATAATTATTTAATATTCTTGTCAACAGTTGAATTAGACGAGTATTTATACCTTTAGATGAAAATTATTCCCTTCTACACTCATCTATTTATTCTATTCTTAATTTATCGTATTATTTACTCAGGTTTTTTTTACAAAATAAAGATTCTTTGATCGTATAGTCTAAGTAAGTACATAATACAATGTAAATATACAAAAAATACGATGTGACGATGACAATAGAAAGATTAGAATAATTTGTGACGGAGAACTAATCTCAAAGGTGGGTTAAAGTTAATAGGTGTTTGTGGTAATATTAGATAATTAATAGTTTTTCTGTCGATAATTATTTTGAATTAGCACTCTAGCGGCCAATAGCAGAAGTTATTAAAATAAATATTTATTTCGAAATTGAAATGACACTATCAGTCAAATTATTAAATTAATAATGTGTAAATATGTAGCGTGTGAATGTCATTAGCTGAGCTACTTGTGCTTCTATTACACATTGTTGTTGAAAAGTACTAATAATTAATTCCTCATAGAATCTTCTTTCTACTACTCGATAACAGATGGCAGTACGCTAGCAAAGTAGTTTACTTTTCTACCAATAGATGTCACTTTAAAATAAAAAGGAACAACCTAATCACAGTGCTTCCATTTTGCATAGTTTTGTAAGTCTATATAATTAGATTAGGGAAAATATATTTTCAGTGTCAAAATAATATAAATTGTAGTTTCGAAGTCTTCCAAAATTGTCTTCCATTTTACAATTTTTTTGTTAATTTAATTTATAATAATATGTATGAATATATATGTATTTAATAGATATAATATTATATACTAGTGTTTCGAAAGGTTTAGCATTTAGACGCAATATACTGTTCACTTTTTGATCACTTATAATGTGAGACAAAATTAGTAAAACTATCCTAATATTGTTGCTATATGTAAAAATCTGTATAACCAAATAAATGGTATTGTTGTTAGTTTTTTGTAGTTTTATTACTTATCTCTCTGCGTAGTCAAGTTGAAGCTTGAAGGGTCAGCTCAGACCGCGACGTGATGCTGCGCACACTTTTTACCCGACCACGGCGAAGAAAAAAGGAGGGTTATGATTTTGACCGGTATGTATGTATGTTCATCTGTTCCCTCATATCTTCTAACGACTCATCACAATTTGACAAATGAGGTATCGTTGGACGCGTCTTGATCGTCTGCTGGTTATAGGCTATGTGACGTCACATTAAATTAAAAATGGCGCCCCCTAGAGGACATAAAGTCAGGAACTTAAAAAAAAAAATTGTTTAATCGTACCGTGTTGGTTATCAAATGAAAGGGCTTACTGAGAACATTTCAAAAATATATATATTATTAACCCCAAAAGAATTAAAGTAATAAAAACTAAAACCTAACTACGACTACAATGGTATAAACAAGACACCACAGACAGACAAATTAAAAATCCGGAGTCACACGTATTAGGGCATAAATCGAACAGATTACGTGTGACTCCGGATTTTTAATTATACCATTTTAGTCGTAGTTGGGTTTTAGTTTTTATTACTTTAATTTTTTTATTACAATTATCGAACTTATTTTCTTCACGAAAAGGTACAATTTCAGTGAGTGTTGACACGTGTCAAAGTACGTCGAGATGCGTCTTATTGTGTAGTGAATTCGTTGTATCGAATCATAAGTGCGCGTCGCTTCGCGTCTCGGTGTGAACTGACTTGGTTCCTCGCATACTTATTGATTAACACGGTTATTTTAACTTTGTAAAGAGTAACCATGGGAGTTTCTTGCCGGCTCTTCTCCATAGTAAACGATAAATTCGAACGTGCACCTAGCTTCTGATATTTCACAAGTGACCATGTGAAATAAAATACATTGAATTTTCATCCATCTTAGTTTTCCAGATGGTAATAAGGTGCCATACCAAGCCTGGCTAGTGCAAAAAGGTTCAGAAAAAACAAACGCAAAAATCGATTTTTAATAAGTTTTATTTCAAAACAAAAATAATAATAATTATGCTACATATTGCACGTGACTTTCTAGTCTAGATACATTCTTTTGAGCAAAACCCATTTTCACTTAATTTTACACCAGTCAGACGTAATATGCAGTGTATTGAACAAAAATTTAACTTCAAACTGCATATTGTTATGAAACTTTATGGAGAATATAAACGGTACTTATTATTTTTGATAATACAATTATTAAAAGTCAATTGTTGACTAAATAGATGCCTGTTTAATATTGTATGTTCACCAACTTCTGTATCCTAATCTTAAAACTCATTTTTTTTTACTTTAGAAAGGGATTTTTAGTACATATCAAGATTAGAGTTGTTGTTACATTTGAAAAATAGAAATCTTTGCTATTGTTAATGGATATAACAATCCCTTTCATAATTTTTATATTTTATTAATCATTTGTTTTGAAAAGAAAACGTCTGAATAATTGAATAATAAATGAAAAATTTATCATTCTTAACTAAAGTAACTATAGTTTAGATATCAAATTTCATCTGATTTCCTTCGATTTTGTCATTTAAAACACTTTCCAATTCAAGTATTGAATTTTTATGAAAATTATTATGACAAAATCTAACGAGATTATTGCATGAAAAGTGAATATCGAAACTATCAACAAGAAATATCGCCGAAAAATTTCGTGATATTTTTAGTAAAAAGAAATAAAAAATGCATAGTCAAATCCTTTGGACGATATCTCTTGTCGTTGAAAAGATGTTAAAAATATGCTTTTAATACAATTTTGAAATTGGGTTTTGTAAATTAAAGATATTTCGATCAATCAGGCGGCCAAAAGTGCAGTATCGTGACAAAAATTCTGTCATTGGTTTTGTCGTGACCTGTGACATAATGTCACGGATTGTAGTGCGTGACCTATGACATAATGTCATGTCACGGTAATGCGTTCTTGGCCGCTGGTCCCTTCCTAACTGGGAATTAATAACTACCTCAGTAGGTACTCTCCTTCGCAACCATGTTAGTGATTATAAATTTTATAATAAATAAACAGTATAAAAAGATCATTTCTTTTGAAAGACTGAATTTTAGTTAGAATAAACTAGATTATTTTATTTCTTTTGTCAATTTTACGATTAAATTATAGTCTATTTATTATAGAATTCTGCAACAGCTAACAGAACGAACAGAAGAAAATATTGTAAAAATCATTTCTTTTAATTAATTCGTCCAAAATACTTTATTTTCGAATCCATGACTATATTTTCTTCATAATCAGTAACAAAGTCGCTTCCGCAATCACAGACGCCTCCACTCACACAATAACATGATTTGATCAACAACAAAAAAAATGCAATATAATCAAAAAGGCTCAGTATATAAACTAGTACAAAAGATCTTACCACGCCCACAGCTGGGCAAAACATTGTTTGGGGCAAGATGACCAAGATTACCCCCAGAGGAAAAAACATGGCTTTGATCATTGATCATAGACAATATTTTTTTCTATAGGTACTTTTTTGTCTATGAAAACGACTTCAAAAGTCTAGTTATTTTTTAATGCAGGGCAAGAATTGTGTGGGGCAAATATGGTCAGATCACCCAGCAACAAATGCAAACAATATCATAGTATCCTATGAATCTCGCATTAAAAACAATATGCATATTTGGACAATATGCTTTTTATTAGAGAATTATTTTAGTATTGTCTATGTAAGTAGTAATATCAACTCCACTTTCTATATTGGTAGAATCGTTTTTCTTGCGTACCACATTTTCGTACACGATTACGACTAATCTGCTTCATTTTGACAGTTCAACAACATTCATTGCGTTATTTACGTTGTTGAGAAGTTTTTTTTTTAACTTATGAAGCTATGGATTTGCAATCTGTTTCAAAACGATTCAGATTGTGATGATCGTGTACTACGCAACTAGGATGCTGTTATAGAAATGAGTTTACCATACTACCATAACGCAGTTTGGTAAAACAGCCAACATATCTTACTACGTACACAAACGCTACAAAAAATGCAAAATTTTAACAAATTACTGGAACATTCTTAAAGAAAATTCTAACTGGATAAAAAAAGTCACTTAAAATGCTTTTCAAATTCATCATTTGAACTTCATAACATTATTTTCGAGAAAATAACCACTGAATTCTGTTTAGGTGTTTGCTTACACTGTCAAGTAGTAGGCTGAGGACATGAGGTTACTTTGAAAGTCAGTTCAGTTGATAGCTCAGTCACAGGCTTCGTATACGAGTATATTTGAAGACAGTTCAATAGTAACTGGGTTTATTAACGCGTCAGTCACGCCATAAGACGCTGATCTGACTCGCAAACAGACCTCGTGTCCAAAGCTTATATATTTTTTCATATTTCCTTTCTAATTAATAATATCTAATGTCTATTAGAATAGATTTTGATATTCTTATAAATGAGGGTACAGACATGTATTTTTAGGCTTAAAGCTTAGCATTTATTACTGATATTCAATTTATTCAATACTTAAATGATGCTGCACCTTAAAAAGATGCCATATTTGACTTGAGGTAATCGATCTAAGCCCGGTTACACGTGTCTAGTATAGAGTGTTTTAGTTACTAAAGTTAGTAACTTGAAACATGTAAATAACTGCTCGACTAACAACTAAATTGATTGATCACATTCATTTCATTTCTAGTTACTAAATTCAAGTAACGCACTGGAAACATGGAAACGATCGCACGAGATTCTATATTTTACTTGGAGTGTTCTTATAAACAGTAGAAATAAACCAGTTTGTACTAATTCAAGACACAAACCGATGTTCCTTCATTCTAATCTAATAATATATAATATAAGTGAGATTCTTATATCGCTCGTCTCTCAGAATCACTTGCTTACAAAACAAGACGAAAAGATTGGAAATATACCTAACAGTAAATTTTTATATATGGCAACACTAAATAACTGTGTTGCCAGTAAATTATTTGGCATTGTTTAGTAAAAATATTTAAGGGATATTTTTTCAAAAATATTTTTTCTTCTTCAAAATTGGGTTTTTTTTTTCGTCGCTCTGGCAACACCGTTTAGTGTTGCCATATATGGAAGTGGCAGTCGACGGACCAATCAAACGAACAAACGATTGGCTTTAATAATGCCTTTCATAGAAATATACATAATATTATATCATTACGCTGCATCTGTAGGGACGTGAGTAGGGAAGAAAAAATCATTCATTTTACAAGTTATTCGTCCAATTAAATACAGATTTAGTAACAGTGGCGTCCCAAAAACGATTATTTATAATTTCTGGAATACTATACGACGATTTCATGAAACATAATTTTAAATACTTAGGTTGAAATTAAATAGGCAAGCTCCATGTAAAATACTGATATTTAGCTACATTTGGTCAGACGAAGAGCTGACCACAACATGTTTGGAAAAGACTAATCAAGTTTTAATATAAATATTTACTTAGACTAGAGTCTAACATTATAGTAACTTTCTGATATATATTTCGTTACTACCCTCCAACACGCCCTATTCAAACGTAACTAACAGAAATAAGTCTGTCTCGCTCACACACTCTTGCGTCACGCACAACCGCTTTTGTTCATATTTTTTTATTTATTTATAATAACTAATTACGCCGACGGCTCGTGGTTTTAAATTAATTATTTTTAATATAATTTTGTGCGTTGCCCTTATAAGGGAAACCGATGGCCATGAAATTAGTATTTTATTATCGTATGTAACTTGAAGTTATTTTAAGAGCGCGCATTCTATAAGTTGGCAACGTCGGAAATAGCTGTCAAATATTTCGCTGTCTTGATTAATTTGGCAATATTACTGTACGGAAATATGAAATATCGCTCTAAAGTGAATTATTGATTATGAAAAAAAAAATGCAATAAATAATATCGTAACACTAAATATTTCGTTTTAGATATAAGTAAAAAAAAATATCTGGAAACTTTCCAAATGCCCTTTTTACACCTAAAACGGTTACAACATCAAATTCAGTGTTATAATTGCAATTCAATATCAATATATTTCATATATTTCCATACAGTAATATTAAGAAATTAATAAAAACAGGTAAATATTTGACAGCTATTTGCGACGTTGTCAACTTTTAGAATGCGCGCTCTTAAAGTACTCGGTGGATACAATGGTATAACCTTGAGGTCACCCCAATTTTATTGCTGTAAATATATCATTAATATGATATTCATAATCAGAGAAACTTATTGGTTAGAAGCAACCATAATTTACAAGCTCCCTGTATTACATTTATGATTTCCATAATAATTTTTGTTCCACCGAGAAGAAATGTATTTAAAAAAAAACACCTTTAATTCCTTCTCTTATATTCTGACTACCCAACATATCAGGCGATATTTTTTGTCTACCCTTCAAAGCCGTCGACGTATCTAAACTAGTCTTACTCATGTGTCCGGAGTTTCACCGGCATAATACTATAACGTTGACAGCCGGCGGCTGTTCCCGCGTGCACTCACTTCGCTCGCCGCGACCAGACTGACAAGTTTGTAGGGCCGTAGGGCAATTAGCACCCTCACGCGGTAAAGTAAGGCAGTTTGAAAAATTGTGATGTTTTTGACGTAAGTTGAGAATAGTGATAATTATGTTCGATTTCAGATCCGTTTTTTTTTAATTTGTTCCTGAATCGTATTTTTTTTTAAATGTCGTCTTTATAATTCGAGTTTAAATTAAGATCTTTGACCTAAAACTAAATTAGAGAGCATTGTAAAATACAGATCAAAATTTAACGAAAAATGATATTTTCTTTAGTTTAGTTTATGCACTTGACACCTACAGCTATAAAATTGATATTTCATTACTTCAGATCACACAACAAACAATTTCATTCTCAATTTTGACTTACATAAAGTTGATATTCCTATGTCATTTGCATTATAAATATTTTCTTTGCTTTTAGATCTTAATTTTTGACGATAAGGTCGATTTTACCAGAAGCGGCGAGCGTAGCGTTCGCACACGACATCACAGTCAAAAACGGGCTAAGATACCGACGTAGTGACACGCACTGGCAATAATATATATTTATATATCGTAATATATATTTAAATATAACTTAAGTTCTGATACAATAGTGTTAGGAAATATACAAGGATATTTGTGGAGGTCAGATAGACAGTTGCTACATGTAAAATACTGATATTCAGCTGCATCCGGTAAGACTGAGACTAGGTAGTTGAAAAAAATAATGGAGACCAATCATTATGTAGTTGACATTTGAAGACAGAACTAATATTAAAATATATTCATTAATATAACATTTGTTATACATGTGTATTTCCTTAACATTGTTGTCTCCAGAACTCACACATTAACATACAAATCACAAAAATACTAACTTCACATGTATTTATACATAGATAATTTGTGTATAATACAAATACATGTATAATTAGTTTCTGTGTATCGTACAACTTGTAAAATACATTGTATAGATTAAATAAAAAAGTACATTTACGTACAATGGCTTTCTTCCACAATTTTGGAAAATCACAGGTCTTATAGTGAGGCGACCGATATTTTTAAATGAAACATTTAAATTTAAATCATTTCTATCAGTGAGAAATACACACTTGATAAATTTTTTTGAATTTCTGTTAATTTCCTTAAAAGTGTTGAAATAGCAACAACCTTTTATTATTTTTGATACTACATAAAACATTATTTAACAACTAAATATCATTTTGAGATTAGCTACCTTAATAGCAATGCATACAGCTCAGTATTCATTGCAACAAAATTGCATAACATATTCAAGTTTTTTATTTTGAAATCGACTTAATTTACATAATCTTAAAGTAAAAATTTAATTTCTTAGACTTATCACAAATTCCTGACAGTTCAAATTACTCTGTAATCAAATCTCTTATTAACTATTCACAAAAGTTAACATAAGATATGAAAGCAGATTTTCTGAACATTTGTGAATGAATGTAGAGGGAATGGTTACCTGTATCAGTCGCCTCATTCAGTAAACGAGCTGTGAATGACTTAGGGAGTGAGTGAACTGAACGTGTTCGTTCACTCTCTAAGGTAAGGCATCAAACGTAGTGCGGTGTCCGACGTCGGGATAGCTGGTATATGATTTGTTTAGCGCCAACTGAAAGATTAATGATAGTATTGTAGTTCTTTGTACCTGATGCGGTAGAAATATTAAATGATGAGCTAGAATATGTGCCAGTTAAGAAACATGTTTCAAAATGAAAACCTATGGAAAAGAAGGAACAAGTAACTCAAAGAGTACTTTTAATTGATTTTTAAAAAACTTTTTCATTTAGTAATCGCCGACAGCAACAAAATCATTGAATGATTTAATCCAGACTTGATTAAGTATGATAATTATGATAAATGTCTACCATCTTAGCTCTGTACCGATAAAGTGAGGGAATAAGATGGTTGAGCAAATTGACTATCAACTTAAATTGATCACATAATCAAATCCAGTCATTTGCAGTCGTATAAAACGGCTATTAATCGACAAAACGTAGTGTTTTCATCTGTAAATCTCGTCAGACGATTCAAGCAGCCTCCCTCTTTCTCTAGCGGCACTGTATGATGACGCCTGTGACTACTCACAAATTATAAAAATACCGCTTATCGATTAGATAAATCGATACTAACCGATCGATCAATCGATTTTATGGAATCATTAAGGGAAATTTATAAAAACATGCAAACGTCACGCGCCATCATAAAGTCCCGCCATCATAGTTCCAGCTTATAGATAGATATTATCTAAGAATAAGCTACATAAGACTCACAGCACTTGATGCGGCTGTATGGCGGCGAGGTGCGCGGGCGAGGGCGGCACGCCGGGCGGCGCGGGCGGCAGCAGCGTCTGCGCCAGGCCCTC
Source organism: Lithophane ornitopus (assembly GCA_948473465.1). Lineage (NCBI taxonomy): Eukaryota > Metazoa > Arthropoda > Insecta > Lepidoptera > Noctuidae > Lithophane > Lithophane ornitopus. Next base: position 10,108,763 of record OX419641.1, on the reverse strand, counting down.
GAACCTACCGCCGGCTTCGAAGCCGTTCTGTGTGGCGAGAGAAGTGATGGTGGTAAGGGGCTTAGAATTGTGCCTTGTGGCAATCCTACGAGATAACTTAAAAATTACTGTGTGAATTCTTCTAAATACAACAGTCGACCATTTATTATGTCAGATAATTGTAAATTAGGAAACAAAGCCAAGCAAGATTTGGAAGTGTGTTTATGATTGGATATTATTGTGATTAACATTATCAAAGACTGTCAATGAAACTTCATCTGTTACTGTAGTCTTCAGAGATATCAATTTGTCACAGCAAAACTTTAATCCACTATTTTCGATGATCGGTCACTGCTTAAACATTTTGGGAAAATAACATAACTTAAAAAATAAACATTTTTGTTAATATTTATAAAATCGACCTGTTTATATCACAAACTGTTTTTTAAATAGGTACCTACTTCCGTTTTACTCTAACATCACTTTTACACAAGTAGAATAAATCATATCAACAGTCTACTTACGGGAATCATGATAGTGGGCCGCAGCGGCTGGATGGAGGGCTGCACGGCGGTCGGGTAGTACGGGTAGTACTGCACCGGGTACCCGATGTAGCCCGGGTAGCCGGCCGCCGCTGCGTACATAGCCGCAGCGGGGCTGTACATCTGCTTGCAAGGTAATCACGATATTGGAATGTGGCTTTAGTTTGATTTGTTATAATGTTTATGTTTTACGAAGACTTCCAGCAGAGCAGTAAATTTGCAAGCGGCTAGCCGATACCGCATCTTAGCCTAATTGTTAATCCAGGTTATAAATAAACTATCTGTGTGCCAAATTTCACCCAAATCCGTTCAGCTGTTTTTGCGCCAATCCGGAATATATAACCAGACAAACGGATAAAAAATTATTTGTTACTATTTTATTAATGTAAAAGATAGGTGATATACACATCAGGTATAACGTAAAAATTGGGTTTTGGTCAAAGATAATTATTATAGTTTTTCGCTTTTCTGCCGAGCACTTGACACGGACGTCAGACCAATATGTCATGCGCGTTGTCTATTTTAGGAAGCTTCTAGATTATTCTAGAAGCTTCGCCTGTCAAACGGAGTGTGGCGGGAGCGGTTCGTAATAAGTGATCCTGTTACAAAATATATTATTTCTCCTTTGTACAAAAGGGATGTTTCTGGCAGAGGGACAATGATGGTCCCACAGCCCCACAAAAATCACACGATATATTTAACTTACCGGTAGCTGCTGGCTAAGAGCCGGCATAGCCTGATGATGCTGTAGCTGCTCGTAGGGTGGGGGAGCGTACACCCCGGCGCCTGCACCCGCGCCCCCGAACGTTACCCCGTAAGGCGACCCGCCGGCTACTGTGCGGTAGCAATCTTGTTCAGAGAAACAAAGATAAATTAATTATCATCATGAAAAGAAAATATTATCTGTAGATTTGATTAGTCTTAAATGTAACACCTGCGTTGGTAGAATGTCTACCATATTGCGTTGAGCACTTTTTGGGTGAACAAATATCATGGAACTCGCGTCATCGTCACCGAACGCTTTCCATGTATACTGTGTATTCACGAGTTACTTATTTTCAATTCTATTGGCAGCAGCGGCAAGGGGTCAATTTTTATGAGAGGGAAGCCGAAGTGGTGCTGGTCTTAACTTACTTAATTATGAATAAAGTAAACATTAATTATTATAACTTAAAAATAAAAGTCTTTCCGTAACTGAATTTAACACCATCTATCGCCAAGTAGCAGAACCAAAAATATTGAAACGCATAACATAACTTTCAATTTTTTACACAAATAAACACAAATATCATTTTAAAATTAATAAAAGAATTTATAGAATCTAATAAATTACACTTGAACAGGTGAAACGAAATAAAATGTGCAATATTCCTCAATCTCGTTCTTGCTCTAGCATTTTTTCTATATGTCTCTATCGTAACCCGTTGTACACCGGCTTGCTCTCATCCTTATCAAGCGATGCCACGTGACCTCATGACGGGATCGCTATTGTATGATTGTTTAGTTCCCGATTCTGACGTTTTGGCGCTGGTTTATTTTAGGACATTTTTTGTTGTTTGCTAATTCAAAGCTAGAAATAGGCGTTTTTGTTGTTTGAATGTTATGGTGAATTAAATACCCTGTAAGTAACTATATTTTTTGGCAATAGTAGACGCTATTGACTGTGTCATTGTTCAATAGCGGTAGACTTGCTGATGCGAACGTCCAAAGGGAAGCCGGTAGGAATCGTGTTCTATGGTCCCTTCGCCACTGAATTTGGCAGTCTCCAAAGACTGCCCTGCATGTTTTTTTTTCGAATTATATAATTACGATTATTAACAACCACTGCTGAATCTCCCATCATCAATTATTCATCTTGTATAAATCAATTTATTTGCAATATTTACACCAAATATGATTCTGATATGAAAATTATTTCAGTATAATTCAGGTAATGTGTCACCACTCATACGAAAATTAGAGGAATTGCTAGTGATCTGCTGGGATCTCGGGAAATCGCTTTTAGAGGAATTGCTTAATGTGGCCTTTTTAGGTCCTGTCCTGAACCACCCAACACAAAGTGTAGACAATCATATGAATTCTTGTCCATGTATTCATCTTTTTGAGGCCAACTGTACATTACCTCGAATTGAAGTGCCTTCGAGGCGCGATTATTATGATAATGTCAGTTTTAAATCGACATTCAACACAGCATTATTCAATTTTCTTTTTTTGCTCGACATTTCTTAGCTATCCCACGGCTGGACAAAGGCGTTCCCCAATACATATTCAAGATTACTCCTAAAATTGGAAGAAGATCAGAGGTGTACAGTCACGAGCACCAATATCTATACACTTAGCAACTTTTAAAAGTGATTTTCTCCTACTGTATTGATTGTAATTTTATGTTATAACGAACATAGCCATGAAAATATGGTTATTGAATTTTGTTAAGTGTTTACATATTTTTGTTCGTGGCTGTACACCTCTGATGTTTTGTACGTACAATCTGTCCCAAAAATATCTAATGAAAATCTAAACAAAATAAACAAATGGATTACTTATCATACCTGTGGATGCCACTTTGTAGTGCCACTTGAAACGGAAGGCTTTGATTTTAATATTTGAATACTTAAACCCGAAATTCTAATTTTAAATATGGTTTCATTGCGACAGTTGAGATTGATTTTATAATTTTAATTTTCGTCGATCATTTTTCAATTACAATTGAATCATGTTATTCAAAGTTGTTGGAAAAAGTAGTGAGATTTGAAGAAACCTTCTAAATACATAGAATGTGTTACTAATTCCCTTTAGTGAGCGATTGCGTAAGAATTTAACCTGAACAGGGTCTGTTTGCACTTTCATCTGATATTTTTCGACCCGACTATAACTTATAACGTTGTGCAACTGACCTCCATACTGCGGAGCGGCCTGATGCGGAGGCGCCGGCAGGAATGGCCCCTGCGGCGGCTGAGGTTGAGGATACGCGCCCAGCGGCGGCGTCACTGCAACAACAGACAGTTCTAACGGTGGCCCAGACTTCGGAACGCGCGCACGACATACTGATTGACCACATCACTGGCTGAACACGGCATAAAGTGTTCGAAAAAGTGTTAAAAAACAAAGAACTGATGGGTAGTTTAATGTTTGAGTTTGACAGTTCGAATATTGAAATTTGACAGATAAGATAAGTACAGAGATTCTTTTTTTAAATTAAAATACCCAAAATGTAAAGTGATGTGATCTTACTTCAGTGTGTAGCACGCGTAGTCGCGCGTTGGCGCGCCGCAACCCAAGCCCGAGCATTCACGCTTGACGCAGTGGTGTTGCCATGCTAACTTTTATACTGCTATAGTTGTACCTTTTTGTTATACTTACCAAGTTTTAGAAAAAAAAAATATTATCCTTGCAAGAAATAATAATAATCGATTGATTTTGTCTCGTTTTTACATATCTACAGAGGAATGTAAAAATGAGACAAAATAAAAAATAAAAATACTATAGCAATATTTTTAGCATGACCAGAACGTGGGTGAAATAGAATATTTTAGAAAAAGTTCCTAGTAAAAAGATCTTTACCATCATAAACTTGGAACATTTTTTTTTGTATTTGTTTTTTTTTTAAATAATTTCACCCACGCAATATTCACTTACGTCAGAGTTAACGACAAGCGATGCCCATACAACGCGTTACCACTAAACAGAGTCTTTCAAAAACGTTAAACACTAAAAGTACCCATTCAGAAAGACCCGTCAGTGTGGTGACAACACTTCAGCTCGAAAAAAATAAATATCTTTTTGGTTTCTTAAAAAAAATATTTATATTTCCGCGCCAAAGAAAAATACAGTCAATTTGGTAGGCTGAGTTATTGTTTCAACACAGTTTGTGAGTGCTGAAAGCCTACCAAATTAGTTATTTACAATGCATTCCTTATTTTTAATGGTCACCCTAGCTGGACTGACTATATGAAGACATTTTTGTAAAAAAAATCTCGTGTAAATCGCTCAAACATGTGTCCATCATTTTTGTAAACGCTGGACAGTCGTCAGAATCCATTTTGCATCACTTATTCGAAGCTAGGGGGCGCTAATTTCCATATAATCAGTAAATATTTATTTCAAGCCTTGTGCATAAAAGCTAGTGTGACCATCCAAACGTCTTTTCATTAAGAAAATTCTTAAATAACAAAACAATCATCACACGATAAGGAACCTTTTAAAAAGTACAATATTTATTTATAATATGACTTTGAACTTCGGGTGTAGGAGTCATTTTGTCACAGGCAATAATGTATTAATTATGAGAAAACTATTGTTTCCTTACAATTTTTACTCATATTTCCAGTTTTTATTAGCACGTCTTTAGTAGTTTTTCACCAAGTTCAGAGCCATAAATATTGATCGTCAAAACTGACGACCAAAAGTGTATACATGATGTGAACATTCCTTGAAATAAAAAAAATATATTCATTTTCTATTCATTTACTAACTATTCAACAAGTGTACCAAGATTTTTTGTTGATTATATCACTTTCATATACGATATTTTGCTGTTCAAATCTAAAAAGCATTTCGATGCAGGAAAAGCAAAAGAAAAACTTATAAAGAGCTATGATATAAGTGCGTTGAAGGACACAGAAACATGCTAGTGTGACAACACAAAGTTTAAAACAGTTTCTAAACATGCAACAACAAATACGTCAAAACTACAAAAAAAAAAAAAAAACTTATGTACCTAGTTACCTACTTATACTTATTAAAAGATGCATCTCAAAAACTATTACCTCTAAAACATCAAACGATAAACTACCATAAAAGCGTCGAGAAACAAAATCGCAGTAACGCATGCTTGTCACAAACAAAACGGAACTCGGCTGCTATGAAACAGCAAAATTGTCATATGAGGGGATGTTGGCAAACCACAAAAAACCTGGTAACATCCGTCACCTAAACATTAATAACTAAATTAAAACCATTACCGAAAAGAATGCTTTGTTTCATTTTACTCCCTATTTTGGTAGAAATTGCAAACTTTTCAATATGGCCGACACAAAATACTGTCAAATGTTGTAAAAGCTTAAATTATTATTGAATTGCAACAAGCAGGGAGTTTACTGCTATATCGTGATCAGATATAACAACAAACTGAAGATCGCTTATGACTGCTGTGAATAAATTTAATTAATAAAACTCTTTTGAACCTCCGGATCCCTGTAAAAGACTCGAAGAACCGACACAGAGAAGACCAAAAAGAAGTTTTGAGAAAAAGAAAAAATAAAAATCGTAAAAAATGTGGATCCTATAGAAATGGTGTTGAAATATATTAAGTCCGTGGTTGGTGTTCTAACCGTCCCGTTACTTGAGACCCTCACAACTGGCATACTTCCCTGTCCTTCAATTAAGCTTATTTTGGCATGCATTGTTGTCTGTAGCACTGATGCAGTGATAAAGACAACATTTTACAAACACACATTACCATACTCATAGAAAAAAAAAGTATATTTTTGAAAAAAAATAAATAAAAAATTCCCAGTAAACAGATTTTTTTTTCTTGTTTTCTGGTGGTATGTATTTGTCAACTTACATCTATTCACACACGCACTAACAATGTGTCATTCCTGTTAACATATTGACTCAGTGTTGACCCAAAATCCTTTCCTGTTTCAAGACCAAGAGTATTTAAATTAAAATAAATTGAGAAAAACCTCAGCAAGGATTAAACGTCGCATTTTAGATAATGTATCACTATGAAATAGATACCGAATCTAAAACGTTTATTAAACATATCGTGTAAATTAGACATACAACTAGAAAAATTGGCAATAACAATAAAAAATAATTCATAAAAAAAAAATTTTTTTTTTTTCGTTAGTGCCAATTTTACCATCACCTTACATTAAAATGTCTACAAATGTATATTTGTAAACATAAAAAATGCAAATCAGTAAAAAAACCGACCAGTATTTTTTTCTCAAATTATTATTTATGGTATTTTTTTCTGTTACTATTTTGCATTCATTTTGGTTAGTATTAGACACACGACCTTAAATATTAATAGATGCGACTTTTACTATACCATACATACATTATTTTGATATTTTTTTTTTTAAAGTAAAAGTCGAATCTGTTTGTCAGTAACAAAAATAGCTAGCTTTTTGTGCCATTTGTAATAGATTCGAAATAATTTTCAGAATCCAGAACAAAATAAAAATAAATGACGGACGTTAGAACATAATAATTGCTTTTTTATACAATGTTATGTATTCATTAATGTCGCTATTTTTATTTTTTATTCGTCATTCATTTCCAATAAACATTAATGCTAAAAAGTTAGCTTAATCTAAATAAGGAAAACGAAAAAAAATAAAACAAACACAAGACATCCCTATTAATTAAGTTTTAAAACAATAGGGAAGCTTAATAACTAATGAAGCAATGAAATTTTTAATTAATAAAAAAGTTTAAAACATTGCCTCATCGTTATGTAAGGTGCACAAAACTAGCAACAATAATTACTGGTTCTTCTAAAATATTTATTTTGTAAAAAATATATTATAAAACTCCAATTTTACCCCAGTAATTATTACAACTTAAAATTATAGTGTTAAAAACAATAAAAAAATAAGCTGTGAACGAAATGTTCAAAAAAAATTTAATAAAAATAAACGAGATAGCTAAGACACATATTTTAAAAGAAAAGAGTCCCATCTTAATATTTACGAAGAAATTGGAAAAATCTTTTTTTTTTTATTAGACAGAACTCTGCGACTTAGAACAACTTATTTTTTTAAGACATGGTTAACTAAGAAACCGGACAAGTATTTATGTTTATTTTTTTCACACAAATCCAAGACGTTTTTCATAACACTATAAAAATAGTTTCAAGCCAAAGACATCTACTGTACAGCCAACCATTTAGCTTCATGTCCATACATCCACAAGGATTTGTGTTGTTTTTTTTAAACTTTTACCATTACTACAAAAACATTTAAAGCAAAAAACAATATGTTTTAAACATATATACTTCCCCGATTTGTATAGAAAAACATAATAGTGACTTGACTGCTGTAATTTTCTTCAAGGTTGAGTTTTTATTTGAATCTCAAAATTTCTATTTTCACAAAATGGCAGACATACCTTCCCTTATTCAATCTAACCTGAGTGGTAAAAACATTTGCTTATTAACTTTCATTACCATTTTTGAGATTTTTAATCTTTACTCATTATAGCAGCATAATCACAAACGAACGGGTTACAATCGAATTAATAACACATACGATCGTCCACACGCCGATACGCACATATCATATATTTGTCTCTCTTTAACTATGTTTCCAAAAAAAAGAAAAATAAAGAAAGAAAAATTCTATATGATTTCATTACATGATAGCGATTAGTCGACTGCCGCGCGACGTCTGCGTCGGCGGGACCACGGCTCCTGTAGAGGGGGGCCGGCAGCTGGGACGGGGAGGGGGTGCGGGTAACTTTGTATTATCATCATGTCTTATGGTGCCGCTCAAGAGTCAAATCTGTCTCACGCTGTGCCACAGAAACCTCACCCTTATTGCTTTCCAAAATTCTAATAGATGAGGACTAGTGTGGCTGGAGATCAATATTTAAATAATAAAAGCGTTCATAAGGGTATCAAAAGCTAGAGTAATGTATATCGAAAATAAAATCCTCAGATGTTTTGATCCCCAACTGCAACGGTGTCAATAATTCATGATAACAATGTTGAGTCATTAGTTATTTTTGTAAATGTAAATTCAACAATATGAATGAGATTTCTTAGCATTTCCAAGATTGGTTACCAATAAGGAGTATCGGTCCCAACATTTTTACCAACTTCAAGACATCTTTGGACAGTTTGACTCAGTGTGCAGCCATCCTTAGGCCTTAAATTTTTAATATTATTTTTTGAATGACACATGTTTTTCTGTATCAGTGTCTAATTTTGTAATATACATAACTTTTGCATATTTGGAAACGTAATGGAACTACGAAGCTTATATTACGGAGTTGGACATTTCTGACATTTGTAACGCCACCCAAGGCTGCATATTAATATTATCCTCATTATGTTGTCTGATGAAAAGATGGACAAACATTTTTGGTTAAAAACTGAATATGGAATGATACAAAGAAGTTTTTTGACCTAATTTTATTTAAAAAAATGTGATAAAAATGTTAATTTAAGATTTGGGTAACAAAACAAATTTTTTTTTCCTTGCCTGTTTCTTCAGAGAATTACTGGGATGTCATCAAAGATTTTTTTTTTTATTCCATTTATTTAGAAATGTGTTTTTAATTATGAAAATGTATGCTTATTAATTAGTCATGGAATCTTTTGCACTAGATTGTTTTTTTTTTTACAAGGTAGGTAAGTCATGAATATATTTTCCTAAAGGAACTAATCAATGTATTCATCAGTTTTTTGGATGACTGGTCTGTATTTTCTTACTTTCAATTTAGAAGAGTCAAGATTGCTCTTCAGCATGCTGCAGACACATTATTTTGAATAATTAACTATGCAGATGGGTGTGTTTGAATAATTATCATGAAACAGTTGTAGAATTAGTTGACCTACTTCCAAAAAGGTCAGCAGGGGATAAAATATTTACTCTACAATATCGATTGAAGACATCAGGTCAATATACTGGTTGATTTTTACTAGAATGGATATTATTATAATGTAAAATAAAACAACAGATGTTCTTCATAATCTCGATATAACGCGTGATATATCATTGCAATGTTGAAAGCCAACCTCGGCCGCCGTAACGAGGGCTCATGAATCAGTTCTAGTAATGAATGGACCTAAAATTAGAACAAATAGATCCCGCCTTGCAACTAAGGGTGGTCGACCATCTTGAATTTATCGCCAGTATCGATCTACCGCGTAACACTTATAAATCAATTTTACAGCTAAACCAACGTAAAATAACCCCCTTCCGACGCAATAATCTCGCGTCCGGGGATTAAATCATTGTTTTATTAGCGAAAACTTGTATTTCAAGGCCCTGCCGTGACGTTACTCATGTCAAAACGTATTATAAGAAAAGAACAAAGAAAATAATAAATCAACAGTTTACATACCTTTTTTGTCTGCCATTTATATGATAACTATTTGAATATTAGTTAAAACGTTAATATTTTGTGTTAGGTTGCGAGAAATACAGGAAATTCGCAATTAAACTTGGACGCAGTCGCAGCAAACGCTTCGAACGATTCTCGCAACGACAACTAGTGATTTCAATAGTGCTGATCACTGTCTGTCAGTCGATAGGTTTGGAACTATTTTAGTCGATTCCCAATTGTACTACTTTCATTCTCGATTGCTTAATTTTTCATAAGAAGCATTTACTGTGATGCGTTTTCCATTATTTTAATAGAAGTCACATAATTTATTGAGGGAATAACTGGTCCTTGCAATCTTGAGCAAAATAAAAGAGATTTTAACTCATGCTTTTGGTCCCATGATTTCCAATCCAACTAAGCCTATGAAACCTTTAGGCAAAACCAGGGTAAGTATGTGCAGGCTGTGTAGAAAATATAATTTACTTACCTAAAAATAAATATTTAGTCAACTAACCGGCATTTAAATTGTGTTAAGGGACCTATTAATCAACCCCTATCTACTTACCCCTTTTAACTCTAACTCTCTTTTAACTATAAACCAAAAACTATTTGCATTATATCGCAGCAACATCTCTAATTGACCTCGTAAATCTGGTCTTCAATCGATCGATCTCCTGGCAGTAGCTATACAATTTGATTGCAGGATGACATGCGCGAAGTGCAGCGGGCGGGGGTGGTGCATCCAAGGCTGTTATGGATTTTAACAGTTTCCAGAAACCGCTTGAAAAGAGCAATTCACGGGACTGCTACTTACTGTTTTATTATTCCATTTGAATCATATCAATCTGATTTTCAAGGATAATAAATAACATGTTAGGCGGATTGGTGGAATATAATAATACATCATTGCAGAAGCTAAACGTCTGCTTAGGTGTCCTCTTTGACCTTGGTTTCATATTTTATTCACCATGTTCAGTACATAGTTCTTGTCCAAAGCCAATAATCTGGTACTTGTTACCTAGCTTAAAAGATTCTACATCTCTCCTCCGTTTTATTTTATTCTAGAAGAAAAAAGGTGGTCTTCTTATTATTTGCTTGAGACGTATACATTATGTAATACCTACTATTTTGCATTTTCATATATGATTTTTGCGATAGATCGCAAACCACGAAAAGCACGTCTTAAATAATAGTTATCTCAGGAACGACTACTTGATAGAGTATTCAACAATCTCTACAATAGGCGGTCTTATCGTAGTCTGCGATCTCTGCCAGATAACCGTTTATAATCTTAAGACGAGTACACATTAAGAACTCATAGAACGAGCGCTTATATTGATAATCGGTGTCGTAAAGTATGATTGAAAGATCTCGCACTTGACTGAAGCATCCTACAAAATCTGTCGCACAAGGAAGGTTTATGTTACAAATAAAAGCTATGGTACAAAAAATCATTTATTATATATACAAATTTTATAGTATTATTTAATAATTTTATTATTCTTACAAACTAGTCAGAGATTTTATATATTTGAAAATAATGTCCACTTTCCACCGCATCTGTAACAGCAAAAATATAAATATTATTTATCAATATTCAGAATTGTTAAAGGTAAGACAAGCCTACCTAGCCCATAAAGATTGATGGATCACAATAATACACTTCTTATCAGAAAAATCGAAACACTTCCGTTTTTATGGTTTCGAGTTTCTAAATATACACATTTCTCTGATAATCCTTACAAAACATAAACTTGCTAGGTGTTTCGATTTTACTGATGAGAAGTATATTTTTAGCAGAGTACTATCTATTCTATCTTCTGAATATTTTCTTTGAACATTCTAAGATGCTAATCCACGATACTCTCAAAAACCATTATGTAACTAGCCAAAACTCGTCAGAAAAACTTAAGATCAACAATGGCATAGTTGCGAGAGTTGATTAAATTTTCACCAACATAGCTTGGAGAAAGCACGCAAGTACAAGCACACAAGCACTTTGGTGTTGTGTTTGTTTTATTTCTTGGAAGATTCATACGTTCAGTTATAAGGTCGGGACAGAAAAAGGATGAACAAGTATTACCTGCACGCCGATAGGAACCGCGCGTCGTAAGCGCCCTGCAGCGGATGCTTGTTGGGCTGCGCGGCGGCCAGCGCGCGCGAGCCGCAGCGCGCGCAGCCGCGCCAGCGCGCCGGCCGCGCGCCGCCGCCCACGTACATGTAGCTGCGGGGAAATAAGCGGGATTTTAGGCTTGTGGCATCAGTAGATAGAGTATTGTAGTAGCTTTCTTCAAGCAACAAAACTCACTGTATGTTATGTAAGTAAGTATATGAAAACCACGATGCAAGTTTCAATCTGGATAGGTGAATGGAGACTCGTCAGTTGAAAACGCGAAACTTTTACCGGTCAGATATTATTAATAAAATATCATCTTTGCGCAGGTTGGTTTCTCAATCTGTATGAACGTCACTTCCTAATGTTTACCGTATAGCATCCATGGTGATGGAGGGCGCGGTCTCACACTGTGCGTACGGCGGCGGCTCAGGATTGTACCGCAACGCTTCAGGTTCCACACCGTACTCCAACTGAAAAAAAGTTACGGGTTCAAACACGATGTGAATTGTTTCATGAATAAATAAATCACTTTTATTCGTTTTCTTTATCATTTACATTTTTGAACAGTTCTTAAAAAAACATGTAAAAGTTATTATTAATTTATTATATCAGTAAAAAAATTGGTATTATGACCAAATAGTAAAGTTAAATGTCAAAATAATTAGTCGATTCAATTAATATAATTTATGTTGGACATCACTAATATTGTGATCAATATTGTTTTAGCGGCAAATTAAATTTTTGGTTTCCAATATGGCTCTTTCTGTTTGCCAATTACCTATTTTATTTATTCCTATAGTTTTATATAATAGGTTTAAGTACCTATTATATAAAACTGTTATGTTAGCATTATTTATTTTCATAAAGAAAACATAAGTGTTTTTGCACAAGAAAATTATACCAAATATGAATGGAAAATATAGGTTCGAAAAGGTACGATGCTTAATTATAAAAGTAATATTAGAAATTGCTTTGCAATCCAAATAAGTTTTAGTAGGTATTTAAGTTGACGACAAAACATATTCTTATACAACCTAAACTTAACAAAAAATTAAATGGTGTAAATAATAGGAAAACTAGGAAATAAAATGTATGGAAACATAAGAAGACGCTTGAACAATCGTCCAAGTTAACGATAAAACGTGAATGTATGGAAATAATACATTTTATGGACGTGGACGTGACTGTTCACGTCAACGATATCGTCATGTTCCAAATTATATAAGAGCCCATTGCAGCTTTACTTACATAAAGCGGCCATTGCTTCCCGTGCGGCGCGGCCACGTTGCACCGCGGGAGCGACTCCCACACCCGCGCGCCCGTCCATTGTGTGCTCAGCAACGCGCATTCCTCTAAGGACACAAAACACTCAGATTTTAGTATCTGTAGGTTTTTTATTACAAAATCTGTATTAACATACCTACCTAACATACCTAAAGTCTGCCAAACTGCATAACAGTTTATCGGCAGTTGTTCTCGTCTAGCAATGGATTACAAATTTTGAATTTTGAAAATGTATGTGCTAATAATCAAGTAATGCTAAGTAAACTATACAATAATATACCTACAGTCGAGATAAAAAATCTCACTTTTCACAAAGTCAAAGTCAAATCATTTATTTCAAATAGGCACATTAAAGGCACTTTTGAACATAAAAAACAACTAAGAAATAGAACTGATTCTAGTTGCCCCTTCCAAAAGGTAGTTTTCGTATCGAGAAGAATGGGCAAGAAACTCCACCGTTACTCTTTAAAAAAAATGGTTTACAATATTTTAAATACATCAATTATAATTACATGTGAATACGATGCACCTAGAATACGATTACTTTATCACAAATTGTAAAATGAATTAAAAATGGAGCAATGACAAAAATGAACATTGAAATCGCAAAAAAAAAAAAAACAGCTTTTCCATACATTTTGTCGATTTAAGTGAACACAAATGTATGGAACAGCTGATTTTTTTTTCGCGATTTCACGGTTGGTCACATAGAAAAAGTATATTATAGATAACACCAAACCACTAGTTTCAAGGATAACGGTGTCTACCCTAACACCCAGTAAAAACTACAGGTACATTTATACTTTGAAACAGGATCCTAATTTTTGTTGTTATAGTTTTCCACCAATCAGTGGTGGAATCTTGTCCACTATGAAATGACGCGCTCCACTACGACTTACGAGTTCAAGGTCGTGGGTTCGAACCCAAGCAGCCACTTGCTTTGTGAAAATTATTCTATCACCACTGCTCTCAAAAAGGTGAAGGAAAATATAGTGAGGAAACCGGCATGTCCTAGATCCAAAATATTGAGGACATGTGACATCTACCCACCCGCACTGGGGATTGCGGATTATGGCACAGAAAGCGGAGGCCTGTATCCCAGTAGTGGGAACATTATAAGCAGATTAGTTAAAATTATTGGTTCATTGAGTCAACCGAACAAGGCCCGGCCAGACAGCCTCACCAACGGCCTCTTGCACAGCAGGCTCACTGTCCCTACAGCCAGTGCCCTCACCCACGAGCTCCTGCTTGTGCGCGGCGCCGGCCAGGCGCGCCAGCGGCCGCGCCAGCGCGTCGGCCGCGCGCCCCGCGCCTCGCGCCACGGCCGCCAGTTTGCGCAGCAGGCTCACTGCCGCAGCGTCCGCCCACAGCTCGTACCTACAACCAAATAAAACATATACCTACAACCAAATAAAACATGCAACTCTTGAATAATACGGATTTATATCGAGGATCATGAATCAATCGCGTCGCTCAGGATTCTAAAACTATAATCACTCACTACGGTCGTGATTCAGTCGTTCGAATCCTTCACTTGCTCCTGATTTATCCATGGCCCTCGCTTTAAATCTGTCCTTTATTAACTAATTGCATAATATACTAGTACTGCTACATAAAAGTCATTCAATAGGCCAATTTTAACTCGGAAAGATGTCATAAATCACTTTTTTTTATTTCGATATTATGATTTATTGGATACGTACTCCTGTGCATGATTATTACCAGTCATCATCTGTCTGCCTTTTTCCAAACAGTATTTTACATAGAGCGACTGCCTATCTGACCTCCACAACCGAGCTACTGGGTAACACGATACCCCTTGGTAGGACTGGTTGTCAGACTTTCGGGCCCCTGACGACCCGTAATAACTGCCAAAGATCTACAAATGATAGCCGGGAACAACGGCTTAGCGTGCTTTCCGAGGCACAGAAGGATCTTGGTTTATAAGATGGTCACCCATACACGGACCAACCGCGGCAAGCGTGGCTTAATCTGATCGATCGACCCGTGCGACTGTTATTACTTAGCCACGAGCCCCTTATATGCATTACTAAGCACTTTGCCCGCGTGGATGTAACCGACATCCATTTATTATATATACTAAAACCTTCCTCGAGAACCACTCTCCATTGGTGAAAACAGCATGAAAATCGATGCAGTCGTTTTTGAGTTTATCGAGGACAGACATGTACAGATGTAAGGATTATGTAAGGATTGTTGCCAGTGTTTTAATTGATTTTAGTCCTAGCTGCGCCCCGCGGTTTCGCCCTAAGTCTCGATCCCGTGGGAATATCGAGATAAAAGTATCCTATGTCCCAACCTAGGTGAGGGTCTGCCCATGTGCCAGATTTCATCCAAATCCCTTCAGCCGTTTGAGTGTGAAAGCGTAACAAACAAACAAACTCACTTTCGCATCTATACATTTTAGAAATTAAAGTCGCTTTTCGTGTTTGTCTGTATGTCTGCGTTGTTCTTTTAAACCACGCAATCGATTTTGATGAGGTTTTTACCATTGTTTAGAGAATTTATTCCGGAAGATTTAATACTTCAGAACGAGATAATCAATTTATATTGTCTACAAGTTTAAGAAATCGACATTTGACTGGTGTACAGGTGCAATAGCAACTTCGTAATGTACGCGGTGTCATTTCATTTATTCAATAACAATTTTACATTGTGTCTGAATTTCTATAACTAAATATAAGAAACATCAAGCATGTAGCTGAAAGTGAATGGACTGTACGACGGAAACTTGCAGGAAGCGGATTGCATCCTCACAAACCCGCTAATGTCCAAAATGAACTCCCGCGCATCGTCAAGCGCGGCATCGATTTGCTCGTGCTCACGTCGATTGGACACTCGAACAATGGATGGTCGTGCTGTTCTCGGACGAGAGTAAGTTTACCGAAGAGAGGGAGAACGATTTGCACAGGCTTGTATTGAAGAAAGAGGGGCTTTTGGAGGAGGTTCGTGGACTGTTTGGGGCAGAATTTCTTTGGAAGGAAAAACTGATCTTCAGTACGTTTCCGGAACTCTTCTAGGCAAATTGACTGCACAGCGATACATCCAGGAGGTGCTAGAACAACATGTTATGCCATACGTCGGATTTGTAGGTAAGGGTTTCACGCTAATGCAGGACAACGCCCGACCACATACAGCCACGATAGTATTCCAGTACCTACGTGAGGTGGAAATTCCTGTTATGGAGTGGCCAGCAAGGAGCCCTAACCTTAATCCCATTGAGTCAGGGCCAGAAATGAGCCCCCAGAAACCTCCAGGAACTAAAGGTGGCTATTCAAGAGGAGTGGGAAGGTACAAGGCCCCATAAAAACATTAATAAGGTCAATGAAAAACAGGATGGAAGCTGCAATAAGAGCACGTGTGGGGAATACAAGCTACTGAACAAAGTGTTCTTTAATCATTTAATGATTTTTTTTATTTTCACTTTCAGAATTATTCATTAAAAATTGAGCAATTCTAACCATCTTTGTTTTTCTGTCTGTAAAATCAGTAAACCAACACTAAATACTGGTGTATTGTAATCTTAGACTGACATTTAACAAACAGTGTTAAAAGTATTCATTAATTAATTTTAGATTTTTATTTATCATGTTCTGAACGAAAGCGTACAGGGTGGGTCGCAAGTGTACGATAATATTAAAGTTACATATAACTAAAAAATCTCGATGTTTTGTCAGGTCGTAAAAACCCTGCGAAGTAGAAGCGGGTCGCTAGTATATAATGATAAATTAAGATTGTTGTCTCCACATTGTAGATACATACTGGTGTGGATGTGTCATCGTGTGCTGGTGTTGGTACGCCAGCGACAGCAGTGCGGTCAGGCCGATATCTAGTGACCGCTGGAGAGATAATCGCAGCGGCTGGAGGGACGTTGCTTCGGTTAACGCTTCGGGCTTCGCTTCTATTGCTAGGAGGCTCTGTAACAATACAATGGGAAATGAGAAAAAGAGGCTTGTTTCAGGGAGATAGCAGGCCTTTGCCCACGAGCGGAACAGAACATGAAAGGTAAACGTTTGCTGCAATTTTAACTCAAAACTCAAAGCATTTATTTCAATTAAACCATTTAAAAGCACTTGAATTGTCAAAGAGTCGGTCAGTTAGTCAGAGAGTTGAAGCTAGTTGCCCATTCCAAAACGGAGATCTCTATGGAGAAGAACGGGCAAGAAACTCCAAGGACACTCTTATAAATATAGATATTACAAAATCCTGGTACATTATTCTTGTTGCTGCTATATGTGAGAACAATGTTAAACAAAAACAATTCAAAATATAAGATTAAAAATAAGCCCTGGCAGATAAGAGGTGACCAGTCTCAACTGAAGGCGCCCGTTCACGAACATGACGCGTGGATCAGCACCATCCAGCTCAACCATTTTGTAGGGAACTGAAGGATCCAACACACGCGGCACCATCAGCGAGACATTTAAATGAGCATGACATACAATCATCTGCCATGCTTTTTCAAGTCAACATGTATCATGATACCATAATAAATGGCTCCATGGTAGTCACATTTTGCTGTAACTATCCATTTCAAACAGTTACATACAGCCTACAATTTTTTTGTATCAATTTTTATTTTATTTAAAAGAGTGTCCGTGGTGTTTCTTGCCCGTTCTTCTCCATAGGTACCTACTACGCTTTGGAATGGGCAACTAGCTTCATCTTTCTGACTGACCAACTCCTTGACAATTCAAAAGTGCCTGTAAATGGTTTAATTGAAATAAATGCTTTGAGTTTGAGTTTAAAGATATTGATTATGAATTGCAATAACTAATATCGTGACATTAATAAATCAAAACGGCGAAATTTCGACAGCTATTTGCAACGTTGCCAATTATCAGAATGCACAGCCTCAAAATCTATTCTTAATCCTGTTTCCAATTGGCGTTATTTCCTTCACAAATATCAACTTTACATAAACAAACCTGATTTCTGAATTAAAAGTCAAAATGTCATAAAAGTAAAGTTGTAGCGAAAACTATAAACTTTATGTCAACGGGTTAAAGTTACTATTCCTAAATCACATAAAGTTAGTTTACCTTATCATGTTCGTGTGTGTGATCATCAAGTATGGCGGCGAGTGGTGCGGCGTCAGGCTTGTCGTCAGGTCGTAACGCTAAGGAGACGGCCGCCCATGACGCATGCAGGCTTTGGAGACACGTAAGCCAGGACAAGCTGGTCTGAGCCGACGGGATTAGTCTGGGGATGAAAGAATAAGGGATGTTGTTAACCGCACCCCAAATAATTCCCTTTTTGTGTCCTAAAAATATCAAAGTCAAATCATTTATTTATATAAAAGGTACTTTTGAACGTCAAAACTTAAAAAAAAAAATAGAATTGATTCTAGTCGCCCCTTCCAAAAAGTAGTTTTCGTATGGAGAAGAATGGGCAAGAAACTCCACCGTTACTCTTTTAAAATGTTTTACTTATTTTAGCCTATAACGTTTCATTCGTTATTATATACTATAAACCGCGGAACAACATGACGCTTCCAAAGATAGCTCGAGTTTGTCAAAATACAAATAGTAGTTTAGGAGTTATGAAGAAACCGATGAACATACATATATAGCCTGTTAAAATCCTAAGTCGCCTTTGTTTTTACCGGAGTTGGGTAAAAATACTGAAAAATGTTTAAATACCTGCACAGTGCAATCCTTAGTTTAAGCCAGCTATGAAAGTAGTATTGTTGAAATGCGGCCGGCTGACGTTGAAATGAATCTGTTAATCTGAAAATGATAATTAAAACTTCATTATTTATTCGTTTTTTAATCAAAAAGTACCTGGTTGACCGAGCTCTACTCGGGTTAAAATAGACTAAAAATATCACATCCCTAGGCTGTGAAAATGAGACCTAGATCAATTTTCCGCCTACATTGCAACTTTCATGGAAATCGTTAGAGCCGTTTTCGAGAACTTGATAAGAAATATATACAGGGTGTTAGGGTAAACACCGTTATTCTTGAAACCAGTGGTTTGGTGTCATTTATAGAACGTAAAATCAATGGAAAATTACAACTTATTTATTAGATTTCATTTTACCGCAAGAGAGTTTTACCCTTTCACCCTATGCGCTAGGGCGACGAACTTGCGTCTCAACACGCAAGCGCGAGCGCGACCCATCCCGCAGTCAGTCAGCTGTTTCGCTAGCGAGCACGGTGTCGGATAGAAACTTTTTTAAATCTTTTAATGAAAATATTTTTTTTTTTGTTGATACTTGGTAATTTATTTTATATTTAAGTCTACTACCCATGGTTTGAGTGACAACGGTGTTTACCCTTACACACTGTATAAATGTATTTACAAATATCGCTCATTTAATGGTATAGATTAAGGTCGATTATCCTTCGGCATCACTACAATTTTATATTACCTCTCATACATAAGCTCCAGTACATTATGTTTGACGGTACCCGTGCAGGCCACCAGCACGTCGAGGCAGTCGTAGCCCGACACGACCGCGTACTCCAACAGGGAGGTCGCGTGTTGCACTGCGATGGGCGTAGCTATCAACATGAAATGAACATGAAAAAGTGTTTATATACAGACATTATAAATTTAAAAAACGTATTCCCTCCGCCAAACTGCAAAAAGTTTGGCGGAGTTGTTCGCAGACGTACAACCAGTGTGCATTAACATGGCACCTGGCTCGGAACTCAACACTCCCCCCGCTACCCGCGCGGTGCCCTGCCGTCGCCGTGCGGGGAGCGGGGGGAGGTACAAACGTCATTGCGCCAGGTGCCATGTTAATCCGCACGGGTTGTAGCTCCTTTTTAACCGACTTCAAAAAGGAGGAGGTTCTCTAGTCAATGTTTTTTTTTGTTTGTTTTTTACGCGATTACTTCACCAATTTTGAATTGATTTTGATAATTCTTTTTCTTGTTTGGTAGGTCATGCTTCAGAGGTGGTCCCAAATAAATTTTATTAACTCTTCTTGCGTAATTTTTGAGTTTACTTCAATATTACGTATTTTTCCCACTTAGTCTATATAGAAGATGTTTTACTTGACTCCGTCACTGTTATTTACATAGCAGGTAGTGGTATTCAAATTTGTGTGGGGTAGGTACCACAACTAAAAAGTGAAAAATAGCTTTAATTTCGGAAGTCGGTGGCAAAAAACGAAAATTGAAAAGCAAAGAAACCGAGTTCCGAAATTAAAGTTATTTTTCACTTTTTAGTGTTTGTTTTGGATGTCGGTAGTTTTTATTTTATACTCACGAATGTCACACCAGGGCTGCGGCAATTTGTATACGTGGAGTTGCGCGTGAGTGTCTATAGCGAGGACCACGCCACCTAGTTGCGACATCTCCACCCATGAGACAATGGCGCAGCCGGAACCACTCTGTAGAATAAAAATGTCAGTTTAAGGCGACAGCGCCAGGGTATCCCGTGAAATTCAAGCTTCGGCATGACAGCGGACCAACGGCTTAACGTGTTTTCTGAAGCACGGAGGAGTCTCGGTATGTAAAGATCGTCACCCATCCACGGACCAACCGCGGCAAGCGTAGCTTAACCTGATCGATGGACCCGTGCGACTGTTATTTAGCCACAAGCCTCTTAGTATTTATCTATCTTGGTATCTATCCTAACAACATCCCAATAAATCAGTAGGTATAGTGCATTTTATAAATGCCTGGGCTAATATTAATAACATTCGGTCGGTCAGTCAGAAAAAAAAGCTAGTTGCATATTTCAAAGCGTAGTAGGTGCCTCATTTCATATGGAGAAGAACAGGCAATAAACTATACAACGTGCGCTACAATGGCCAGTAAACATAAAAATTATAATAAAATAAAATAATTTGGTCAATTGAAAATTTAAATTTTCAACCTAAATAATAATAAAAACATAACCAAAATTGAGATCACTCTGTGTAAAAGATTCATTCATGAAGGTACCTACCAGCTGGCTTACGTTCTATCAGTCCGATTCTTTGTCGGCATAATTTCTACGAAATTTCGCGGCTTTCGTTCTATTCGCCTAAATATGATCCGTGACCCCGGCAAATGACCTCTTCGCAACAGTTCTTCAAGTGCAGGTTGTTACAAGATGGTAATTTAGAAAATTGTAAATAAATCAATAAATAATAACGTTTAATGAAATTCAAATATTTTCATAAAATTAATACGCGAAATCGTATACGTGTGTTAAATTAATGTCACCATTAAAGCGGCACGCTGTATACTTACTGGCGCAGTGTTGGGTCCGTACTTGGTCTTCTTGGGCGGCGTAGAAGCGGCCTCCACTGCCGTCACACCTCCATGCGACACTACCGCGCGACTGCACAACTGTGGACAATTATATATTATTTCGAGAATTCGGTAGAACTGTCATCATAATTTTATCCAGACTTGAACTTTTGTATGGTAAAAAGTCCATTATTCGAGGTTCGGCTCTCGTCTATTTCCTCCTCCAATATTGGACCAATTTCAAAGATATTTTATAAATTGATTAAGAAGGATATTTACTGTGCCCCTATATTTTTCTTTTTTCATTAATAGTTGTCAAATTTGTACAATATGCCTCTGATGACAGCGGTCTAACATGCAATTTTGAGCATTTTCTGAGGGTTCTAGTGCTTCTACAGATAATGCATCATCGAAATGGAAACAGGGGAATACAACTATTTGATATTTAATTTACTGTAAAAAATCATTGAGAGATAACAGGCGACAGCGTTTGTATGGCGAGGGCACCGACCATTTCCTCTTAATGTGTTTAACCCCTGAGAAGAAATAGCGAAACAAACTCAATTGCCAAAGTCTCTTTAAAAGTCAAGTCATAATCTTGTTCCGATCATGTGAGTACTATGTAGATCAGCGTCTGAAATGGTCTTTTGTGGAAAGAACCACACAGATTTGAGTGGACCTGTCCAGTCAGCATTTGTCAGTGATTGTGTACCGCAACTCAGAACTTATGAAGTTAAGCTTAGTTATTAAGCTAACGCAATGAAACTTCATTTCTTTCTATGAGGACTTGGGGAGTCTGCTACGGCCGTAAGTAAGGTGTAGTAAGCCACAGAGGGTGACTGCCGTAAAGGTTGACGGCCATAGAGGGTGACTGCCACAGAGGATGACTGCCACAGAGGGCGACTGCCACAGAGGCGAACTGCCACAGAGGGCGACTGCCACAAAGGGTGACTACCACAGCGGGCGACTGCCACAGAGGGCGACTGCCACAGAGGCGGACTGCCACAGAGGGCGACTGCCACAAAAGGTGACTACCACAGCGGGCGACTGCTACAGAGGGCGACTGCCACAGAGGGTGACTGCCACAGAGGGCGATTGCTACAGAGGGCGACTGCTACAGAGGGCGACTGCCACAGAGGGTGAATGCCACAAAGGGCGACTGCCACAGAGGGTGACTGCCACAGAGGGGGACTGCCACAGAGGGCGACTGCCACAGAGGCGGACTGCCACAGAGGGCGACTACCACAAAGGGTGACTACCACAGCGGGCGACTGCTACAGAGGGCGACTGCCACAGAGGGTGAATGCCACAAAGGGCGACTGCCACAGAGGGTGACTGCCACAGAGGGCGACTGCCACAGAGGGTGAATGCCACAAAGGGCGACTGCCACAGAGGGTGACTGCCACAGAGGGGGACTGCCACAGAGGGCGACTGCCACAGAGGCGGACTGCCACAGAGGGCGACTGCCACAAAGGGTGACTACCACAGCGGGCGACTGCTACAGAGGGCGACTGCCACAGAGGGTGAATGCCACAAAGGGCGACTGCCACAGAGGGTGACTGCCACAGAGGGCGACTGCCACAGAGGGGGACTGCCACAGAGGGCGACTGCCACAGAGGGTGACTGCCACAGAGGGTGAATGCCACAGCGGGCGACTGCTACACAGGGCGACTGCCACAGAGGGTGAATGCCACAGAGGGCGACTGCCACAAAAGGTGACGGCCTAAAGGTGCCCATCACAAGATTTTCTGTCAGTCTAGATGTTGTTAGTGTTACTTACATAGTGATGCGTGTCTCTAGCAAGGAGATGCAGCGCCCTGGGCGTGGCTAGCACGGCGTGTGGCGCTCCGATGGGTAGCTTGGTGCTGGCCGCGCATACCGCGCCCTCGCCACCTTCCACGCCCCATGCGGCTGTCTTTTGCCAAACCTATAGCAAAGCATACTTCCGTTTACTAACTAACGTCATATAATAAAATAGAGTAAGTAAATAAGATTGTTTACAATCGCAACCATAGTTATAACTGGAGTCACAAATAAGCTGTAGGATCTATGCTATTTATTTAAAGTAATTACGTACGTGTGACTCTGGTTATACGAAATCTGATGTTATTTTGTTACGGTGTCTTATACCTTTTTAGTTGGCGTTTATGTCGTAATTGGGTATTATTACTCACCAGCGTATTGAAGCAGTCAGTTCCCGGCTTGGGACCGCCTCCGGGAGTTGTGTTGCCTTGTAGAGGACCTTAAGATGGCAAACAATAAAGAAAAAAAAAAACAGTTTTGTACTAACTGTAACATTTTCTGTGTTCTACAATAAATTGCAAACTAATTTGATATTTTTGCTAATTGTAAAGATATATATTTATTGCATAACTGTGTACATCAGTTCATTTATTAAACGGAAAAAAAATGGATCACCAGTCTACCCATGTCGGATATGCAATCGTGTTACATGTCAAATAAACAAATACAACAAATAGATTAAATACAGATTACAAATAAATTACTTAAGAGCATTATTTTTTCTCAAAAAACTCATGCAGCGTATAAAATACATTATCTTCTTTATGTTGTGTTAGTTTATAATTAAGACACTTCGATACATATTAAAATTGTTCATGAAATCTATTATATAAAAAAAAGTCGGGTTTGTTCAAGCACTTATAACTCGAGAACTGCTGGACCGATTTTGATGATCTTTGATTTGTTGGATTTGTCTCCTCTCAGAATAGCAGAATAACTATTAAAACACCGGAAAAATTCACGAAAAAAAAAAAATGAAGAAGATTCTTTTTCTCATACATTCTGCATAGAATGGCTTCTTGTTGATATCTCGGTAGATAAGTAGGTAGGTAGGGTAGGTAGGTATGGTAGGTAGGTAGGGTAGATAGGTAGGGTAGGTAGGTAGGTAATGTAGGGTAGGTATGTAGGTAATGTAGGGTAGGTAGGTAGGATAGGGTAGGTATATAGGGTAGGTAGGTAGCTTCGTCTATCGTTCGCCGGAGCCGTTACAGACACCATGCCTGCTGAATGTTGTTTTTTTTTTGTGCCTTTTTTTCGTGCAGCATAAACCATTTACATAACATAACATCAACATTGCAGGCGCTTGTACTGAACCAGCATTATTGTGCTAATATGAATATTATGGTGAATTTATGGAAAACGACATTATTATATTATTTTTTTATTATATTATTTTTATTAAAATTATTAGTATTATTTGGATTAAAATTATTATAACACTTGATCGATTATGACCAATGAAATTAGTGAAAATGATTTTATGTCATTTCACGATTATGGCAACTGAAGCGTTATTTCTAATGAAATTATGGCATTTGAAATTATGGTAGGTATATAAATTATGGCAAACATTAGTAAAGCGATAGAATAGAACAATCACTTGAAATGTCGAGATTAATTAAAAAACAGACTAACAGACTAGTTGATTAATTCAATAATATCCAGTTTACCTTTAGCGAATAGTTTGTGCACCTGATGCGCCCGCTCGGTACACTTCCACATGGTCAGGGTTCCGCCAGCTATTAGCAAGGAGTCAGTGTCTTCTTGCTGACACCACGTTATTGAAACTGAAACAACATTTTATGTTTAAGTAGTTTTTCTTTAGCGTCAAAAATATCGGGATGTAAAATGAGCTGAACAACTTAAGGAAATTGAACTTTATTTTAATTGGATGAAATTGATGAAAGTCATCTGCCTAGCCTTTTCCCAACCACGATGGGGTCGGCTTCCAGTCTAGCCGGATTCAGCGGAATACCCGTATTTTACATGGAGCGACTGCCTATCTGACCTCCACAACCCAGTAACTGGGTAATTCGATAGCCCTTGGTAAGACTGGTTGTCAGACTTTCGGGCTTCTGAGGACCCGTAACGACTGTCAAAGATCCACAAATGACAGCCGGGACCAACGGCTTCACGTGCTTTCCGATGCACGAAGGAGTCTCGGTATGTAAAGATGGTCACCCATCCACGGGTCAACCCCAGAAAGCGTAGCTTAACCTGATGGATCGACCCGAGCGGCTGTTATTAATTAGCCACGAGCTCATTTTTCTTTAACGTCAAAAATATCGGGACGTAAAATGAGCTGAACAATTTAAGGAAATTGAACTTTATTTTATTTGGAAGACATTAATGAAAGTGATCAATATAAATGTTGATGGATGGAGCGGGAGAGGA
The DNA here is from genome assembly GCA_948473465.1 of Lithophane ornitopus. Taxonomy (NCBI): domain Eukaryota; kingdom Metazoa; phylum Arthropoda; class Insecta; order Lepidoptera; family Noctuidae; genus Lithophane; species Lithophane ornitopus. The sequence continues at coordinate 10,083,375 of OX419641.1, read as the reverse complement.
GGCCAAAGAAAAGATGGATGGATTGTGTGAGGAATGATATGAAAGAGAAGAGAGTGAACGATAGCGTGACGGTTGACAGGGGGAGTGGAAAAAGAAAACGTGTTGCGCCGACCACAAGTAACATGGGATAAGGGCAGGAAGATGGTGATGATGATGATGATGTCAGAAATATCGGGACATAAAATGAGCTAAACAATTTAAGGAAATTAAACTTTATTTTAATTGGATAAAATTGTTTTCGGAATGGCTATCTTATATGGAAGAATCTTAACTCACGGTCCGATTCATAATTTTACGAAAAAATATCAATTAATTAATTTGATGTTGTACTCCTCATCGCTGTCACTGTGGCGAAGTTGTCAACAGCCTCGGACACCACGGCCTGTCTTGCAGCCGAAGTGCGGGTCGCTTACCGCGGCACGCTAATATTAATGACATCATCCGACGAGCTCTTGTCACCGTCGGCGTTCCAGCTGTATTAGAACCCAATGGCTTGGCACGCGACGATGGCAAAAGACCGGACGGCATGTCCTTATTCCCATGGAAGATGGGTAGGCCTTTAGTGTGGGACGCAACGTGTGTCGATACTCTTGCGCCATCCCATCTTCCTGGCTCGGCGTGCTGTGCTGGCGCTGCCGCTGCGGCTGCGGAAAACCTCAAGCGGCGAAAGTATAATAGCCTTATAGGCAATTATATTTTCGAGCCGTTTGGGGTTGAAACCCTAGGGCCGTGGCCGTGGGGTCCGAGTGCTCATAGTCTGTTCAGTGAAATCTCCAAACGGCTGCTTGACACTTCCCGTGACCCAAGGGCTGGCTTTTACCTTGGTCAGAGGCTAAGCATTGCCATTCAATGTGGCAATGCCGCCAGTCTCTTGGGTACATTACCAGCCGACAGCGATGCGGAGGAATTTTTCGACGCTTTACTTTAGTTATAGTTAGTTAGTTCTTTAAGTTTTAGTGTTTTATGTAAATAGTTAGTTGTGTTATGTATATGTTATCTAAAAATAATAAAAAGTTTAGATATTGTTTAAAAAAAAAAAAAAAAAAAAAATTTGATTCTGCATTTTTATCTGTAATTATATATTATTATACAGCGTGTAACAAAAACCCCTGTACGAGCCGTTAGGGTGTTGTTAAGAATCATACTGAGTCTATTTATGTGGTTTTTTTATTTGGAAAAATGACAAAAAAAAAAAAGCATTTTTCGCCGCATTTTTGCGGGGTCGCATGGCCCCCACATGAGGCGCGGGCGGCCGTCTTCTAGCGGGTGTCTACAAGTCATAACTTAGGACCTCTGTAGAAAATTTGCTAATTTATAATGAAATTGTGGTAATTTTGGTACTAAAAACGTATATTTCAAATTGCAATAACTTTTTAATTTACAATTTTTTTTTCTGGTAATGTTATAGCAGTACCTATGTGTCTCTTTCGGAACGGACAGGTTTTTTTTTAACATATTGTATAATGATCTTATCATAGAATTAAATTCCTGCAAATTGCAAAAAACTTAAAAAAATTTGAATTTCGCGGGCTACCTTAGCGCATCCACCTTAAACTTTAACATTCAAAACATAGGTCACAAACTGTGATCACGTTCACGACATACCTACATGGATTTAAATTGAAATAACAAGGAAAATCTCAAATAGCATATTAAAATAACTCGTATTCGCGTAAGAAATGAATCGTAATAAGTATTCCCTGTTGTTATAACCTGTATCATAACACCGTTGACCTTACAAATTGCCAAGAATGCTCACACCCGACAGGCGAGTATTTTTTACATAAAAAAAAACAATATTAATATTTATAATAAAAGGTCAAGCGCTATCAAAGTGTATGTCAGATATTTTTAATGAATTGTGTATTTTGTGTTAATTATTTCCTTTATCTACATAATTAAAAATGAAATGCTGTGCGTTGGTAAGCGCATCCCTTGAGAACGGCTGGACGGATTAATTATTTTTGTTTTAAAATGTTCGTAATAGAGTATGAATTTAGTTTTTATGAAAATAAAATTCCTAAAAGTTTCCCGGATATTATAAAATTCCTGAAAAAACTGAACGTCCTTTTTCTGTGGGATTTTTGTATGTGGGATTTTTGTATGAGTTATTGAAAAATGCACAGTACAAAGTCTGCCGGGTCAGCTAGTTTCATATAAAATAGGTACCTACATAAAGTATACATATTTAAATATTAAAAAAAAACATTTAAAATTATAAATAGTTTCGTTTTTGTTTTGTTCTTAATTGGTCTTCTGCGCATCCTAGCGTCCCTATAACTCCGTCGACCGTCTCCTTTTGTAGGTAACAAATGGATAGTTATAGGGACGGAGTATTGAACTAGAAAACCGCCGTTATTGAACATAAAGAGCTGGAACTTATTATTCCTATTATAAAATAAACGAAATCATAATCTCGTAGTCTAAACGGATGCAGCTGAATACCAGTATTTTACATGGAGCGACTGCCTCCACAACCCAGTTACTGGGTAATACGATACCCCTTGGTAAGACTGGTTGTCAGACTTTCGAGCTTCTGACGACCTGTAACGACTGTCAAAGATCCACAAATGACAGCCGGGACCAACGGCTTAACGTGCTTTCCGAGGCACGGAGGAGTCTCGGTATGTATTAGATGGTCACCCATCCACGGACCAACCCCGGCAAGCGTAGCTAAACCTGGTGGTTCGACCCTTGCGGCTGGTATTACTTGGCCACGAGCTCCTCCTACACAATCATTAATCTCTTCTTTTCTTCAATCGGTCCCTCATTACTGAGGATCGTGGTCACTGGACCCCTTTAAACGGACAATCTGCCTCCATCGACTCCGGTCCAAAGTTGGTCATTGTTGGCAATACCGAAGGAAAGAGAGCACGAGGCCGGTCGCCAGCACGATGGTCTGACCAATCATTAATCTTCTATATATATATAAAAGAAAGTCGTGTTAGTTGTTACACTATTTATAACTCAAGAACGGCTGAACCGCTTTGGCTGAAAATTGGTGGGGAGGTAGCTAAGAACCAGGAGACGGACATAGGACAGATATATTTTTTTTTGGGTTGGTAGGTAGGTATGTAGGGTAGGTAGGGTAGGTAGGTAGGTTGGTAGGTAGGTAGGTAGGTAGGTAGGTAGGTAGGTAGGTAGGTAGGTAGGGTAGGTAGGTAGGGTAGGTAGTTAGGGTAGGTACCTACGTAGGGTAGGTGGGTAGGTAGAGTAGGTAGGGTAGGTAGGTAGGATAGGTAGGGTAGGATAGGTAGGGTAGGTAGGTAGGTAGGTAGGATAGGTAGGTAGGATAGGTAGGTAGGGTAGGTAGGTAGGGTAGGTAGGTAGGGTAGGTAGGTAGGGTAGGTAGGCAGGGTAGGTAGGTAGGTAGGGTAGGTCCGCCTTAGATAAATACTTTTTGCTACACGTGCAAAGCCGGGGCGGGCAGCTAGTATATGGATAAAACATAACTTATAGGAACTCTCTACCCCGCTCTATCTTTATATCTTCTCTCGCCTCCTATTACAAGGGACTTAAAAATAACTGGCCAAATATGGTTGCACTATAGGTGCACCTCTGCCCAACCCTTCGGGGATTACTGGCGTGATGTTATATTATACTAGCCGATACCCGCGGCTTCGCCCGCGTCTATGTCAGTTATTATATACTAAAACCTTCCTCGAGAAACACTCTATCCATTGTTAAAAATAGTATGAAAATCGGTGCTGTAGATTTTGAGTTTATCGCGAACAGACAGACAGACGCGGCAGAGGACTTTGTGTTTAACCGACTTCTTCAAAAAGGAGGAGGTTTTCATTTCGTCTGTATGTTTTTTTTTTTTTTTTGTATTTATGTTACTCGATTGCTCCGCCAATTATGAATCGATTTTGATGATTCTTTTTTTGTTTGGTAGGTCATGCTTCAGAGGTGGTCCCATATAAATTTTATTAACTTTGCCTGCGTAAAATACAATAGACGTAGATATATTTAGTAACCAATTCCGCTTGACTATTCTTCAAGAGTCCTAAAAAACCCTGTAAGAAATCTCCGCTTGACTATTCTTCAAGAGTCCTAAAAAACCCTGTAAGAAATCAACTAAATATATCTACGTCTATTGTATTTTATAATGGATTTCCGCAAAGTCACGCCTGAATCAATTAACTATTTGCCTGCGTAGTTTTTGAGTTAGCTTCAATATTACATATTTTTCCCACTTAGTGTATGTAGGCGATATATTGTTTGAATCTGTCACTGTTATTTACATAGCATAGTTTGTGTGGGGTATGTACCACAACTAAAAAGTGAAAAAAAACCTTTTTACAAAAAATAAAACAACCGACTTCCAAAAAAAGTGAAAAATAACTTTTAGTTCGGCTGCCAAAAACGAAAATTTAAAATCAAAGACACCGACTTCCGAAAGAAAAGTTACTTTTCACTTTTTTTGGAAGACGGCTGATTGTTAAAAAAAAAATTATAATAAAGTAAATATATAGGAACATGGCAATGGTAGTTATTAATTTAGTGCTAAGAAGAGATTTCCTCTAGGTCGAGACTCGGAGCAATCGAGTCGAGTCGATCGAGGGGAATACGTTGCACCGCCGCATGCATTTCTTCCTAAAAAGCAATGCAGTGGCGTGACGTTCATTTGATTCCTAAGAAAAAATATGACAAACAGGAAAGTCTATACAATAAGGGAGAATGGGCCCTTGCTCATGGGGTTCTGCCCTGAAGCCCAATAAAAATAAGATATATACCAATGGAAAGAGCTTTTCAAGGGGAACCTTTCCTACTAACATGATTATCGCCAATTGTTAGACAGTTCGGTGTTAATGGCATAAATAGGTGACTACTTCGGTACCATAGTTAAGGAATTTTCTTAGCCCAATAGCCATACGATATACACCAATGGAAAGAGCTTTCCAATGAGAACCTTTCCTACTAACACGACTTTTGCCAATTGTTAGTCAGTTTGGAGTTAATGACCTAAATAAGTGTTATTACTGGGGCACCGTAGTTAAGGAATTTTCTTGACCCAATAGCCATAAGATATACACTAATGAAAAGAGCTTTTTGAAGAGAACCCTTGCTTCTAACATAACTGTTGCCAATTGTAAGTCCGTTCTGAGTTAATAATCTAAATAGGTAATAACTTGCGCACCGAAGTTAAGGAATTCTGGGCATCCAATAGCCATAAGATATAAACCACTGAAAAGAGCATTTTAGGGATAACCTTTGCTGTGAACAAGACTTTTGCCTATTATTATTCAGTTCGGAGTTAATGACCTAAAGAGGTGATGGATTTCAATAATGCATTATTACTCACATTTAGAGCTCTGTAGCTCCTTTCGTACTAACAATCCTAAGAAGCGTCATATCACAAAATATTTCCTTTGAAGAGATCTTTCCATTGGAATATTTCTTAACGCTATTGGGGGATGCGGCAGGCTTAACGAAGGCTTAACGATCTGGACGGCCGATCGACTCTTAAAAACATTGTTCCCAAAACGGCATCTAGGAGGCCCATGTTTTAAAATGTCCGTTTATAGGTTTGCAAGATCATGTTTGCAAGGCTCAAAGTTAATAAAAGTTATTTCATTGTCTAAATACCTGAATTTCACTAATGCTTAATTACTTACATTTAGAGCTCTCTAGCTCCTTTCGTACTAACGATCGAGAGAAGTGTCCTATCACAAAATATTAGCCTTGAAGAGATCTTTCCATTGGCATATATCTCAACTCTATTGGGGTACGCGTCAGGCTTAACGATCTGTCCGGTCGACCGACTCTTAAAAACATTGTTCCTAAAACGGCATCTATTGGACATCAATATTTTTCAATGTTCGCTTATATGCTTGAAAGATGATGTTTGCAGCACACTGAATCTTTAAAAGTTATATAATTGACGAAATACCAGAATTACAATAATATTTAATCACTCACATTTAAAGCTCTGTAGCTCCTTTAGTACTAACGATCAAGAGAAGTCTTCAGAATAAGAAATATTCTTCTTGATGAGATTTTTCCCTTGGTATATATATTAACGCTATTGGGCTCCAGGGCAGAAACGCTCATTCTCCTTTAATTCCATTTGGAGCGTTTATATTGTTCCATCGACATTTTTGGAGCCCAGGTGTGGGCTCCAAAACTGTCACAGTATTAAGTGCGTGGCAATGCTTAGTGGCAAGCTGTTCACAAAAACTTTTAACATGGAGTGTTTTGAAATATTCAAAACTGGGCCGACTTTCAGCATGACGGTAAACAAAACTGTGTTGTTAACTATAGCATACATTATGTTTGCGCTGACGATAGCTTCGTTGATACACGGAGCGATATCCTGGTTCATAATAAAAACGTTTTACAATTACAGAAACTACGTGTGCCTTAACGCAATTTTGGCAAACCTTTTATACGTTATCCTTTATTGGAACTCGGAATATTTAGAGGATATAATCGCAGATTTAACGTCCGAGGACATTGATACGAAGTCACTTTCAATATATTATATTACAATTATATATATTACCTTGCTGCAGTGAAGCACCACTGGTTACTCGTGCTATGTCATATGTTTTACGTTGATATTGTTCAATTTTTTAACAGCTTATGCGAAGAAGATTTGCCAAATATTTAGTATCGTCAGTGTTGGGTAGGCTGTCTTTTTCAATATTTTTTTTTTAATTACAGGGTGTAAGGGTGAACACCGTTGTCACTCAAACCATGAGTAGTTGACTTAAATATAAAAATAAATGACCGAGTAACAACAAAAAAAAACGTTATTTTCATCAAGAGATTAAAAAAAAATTAAATCCGACACCCTGCTCGCAAGCGAAACAGCTGACTGAGGGAGGGTCGCGCTCGCGGCCGGTCAGGTCACGTCCCGCGACCCCCACCCGTGTTGAGACGCAAGTTCGTTGCCCTAGCGCATAGGTGAAAGGGTGAAATACTCGAGTGGTAAAATGTAAATTAAAAAAAAAAGTCGTAGTTTTCCATTGATTTTACGTTCTATAAATGACACCAAACCACTGGTTTCAAGGATAACGGTGTTTACCCTAACACCCTGTATAATCTAGTCGTTTCTGGTCGTAGGAGGTCACAGTTTTAACCTAACCTAAGCATTTTTTTTTAATAATTAACCTCGTCTAACTAGTTCGGTTCTCGATAGCGTGCTAAAAATAATCTCTTTTTTCCATATTTTTTAACCGACTTCTTCAAAAAGGAGGAGGTTCTCAATTCGTCTGTTTTTTTTTTTTTTTTTGTATGTTTTTTACGCGATTACTCCTCCAATTAGGAATCGATTTTGATGATTCTTTTTTTGTTTGGTAGGTGCTTCCGAGGTGGTCCCATATAAATTTTATTAACTTTGCTTGCGTAATTTTTGAGTTAGCTCGAATATTACGTATGTTTCCCACTTAGTTTATCTAGACGATATCCTGTTTGACTCCTGCACTGTTATTTATAGCAGGTCAACAGTTCGGATTTGTGTGGGGTAGGTACCACTACTAAAAAGTGAAAAATAAAAACTTTTTACAAAAAAAAAAACCGACTTCCAAAAAATAAACACTCAAAACTGAAAAATAACTTTAATTTCGGAAGTCGGTGGCAAAACACGAAAATTGAAAAGCAAAGACACCGACTTCCGAAATTAAAGTTATTTTTCAGTTTTGAGTGTTTATTTTTTGGAAGTCGGTTTTTTTTTTGTAAAAAGTTTTTATTGAACTGACTTCTTCAAAGATTCAATTCATCTGTATGTTTTTTTTTTTTGTATGTTACTCGATTTCTCCGCCAATTATGAATCGATTTTGATGATTCTTATTTTGTTTGGTAGGTCATGCTTCAGAGGTGGTGGTATATAAATTTTATTAACTTTGCTTGCGTAGTTTTTGAGTTAGCTTCAATATTACGTATGTTTTCCCAGTTAGTGTATGTAGATGATATATTGATTGACTATTCGAATTCGAAATTCGAAAAAAGTGAAAAATAAAAACTTTTTACAAAAAAAAACAATCGACTTCCAAACAAAAGTGAAAAATAACTTGAATTTCGGAAGTCGGTGGCAAAAAACGAAAATTGAAAAGTAAAGACACCGACTTCCGAAATTAAAGTTATCTATATATAACCTAGTAGTTTCTGGCTTCTTCCGCGGCACCGCTCGCTTCGCTCGCTCGTCTCGTACGTAATAGGTCACAGTTTTAACCTAACCTAACAAATCATTTGACCAAACGTTTATAGTCTAAAGATTGTTTGCTGTAATAAATCATTTGATTAAAGACCAAATAAATGCCTAAATGACAATGTGCGTACTAAAATCAATCGAAACATTGCATTGGTATAAAAAAAAGTTGTGTTTGGGTACCTAGTGAAATTTTGGCAAAATCTTTTCGGCAAAACGGCAGCATCCCCAAACGGACACTTCAATTTTATTTATTTGTAGACATGTAGAGCTACATAATAATTAATTTAAGGATAAAACGTTGTGGACTAACTGCCACGCGCATTTCCTCTAAGCCATGCAAAAGTGTGACGTTCGTTTGATTCCTAAGAAATAATGAAAAACAGGAAAACCTATAGAATAAAAGATTTTAACATACACTCCAGGTATAATGTAAACACATGGGTTTGGGTCGAAGATATTATAGTTCTTTTCCTCAGCTGCGGAGCACTTGACACGCGACGTCAGACCAATATGTCAAGCACACTGGGTATTTTGGGAATTATCTAGAAGCTTTGCCCTGATTGGCCGAACGGATTGTGGCGGGAGCGGTTTGTAATAAGTTCCTGTTACAAGGTTATAATTAATTTAATTCGTTTTGGAGCGTTTGGTTAAAACTTAAACAAATTGTTCTACAGTTTTGGAGGCCACACCGGTATTAAGTGCGTGGCAGTGCTTAGTTGCAACCTGTTTATAAAAACTTTTTCGTTTGGCTCTTGTGAGACATGAACTCCTAGTACCAGGGCTACACTGATATTTGTGTCTTGAAGTGAAAAAAATATAAATTAACTTGTGCTGAACCAACACTGTGCCATTGACTTCAGCATGGAGGCAATACACGAATCTGTGGTGTTAACTATAGAATACATTATGTACGCGCTGACAATAGCTTCGTTGATATACGGAGCAGTATCATTGTGCACTATAAATAAATTTCGCAATTACAGAAACTACGTGTGCCTTAACGCAATTTTGGCAAACCTTTTATACGTTGCCCTTTATCGGAACAAAAGTTATTTTGTGATGCTAGTCAGAGATAATAAAATTAGATGGTCCACCAATTATGTGTGGTTTATTGCAGTTTCCATTACAATTGATTACCTTGCCGCAGTGAAGCACCACTGGTTACTCGTGCTATGTCATATGTTTTACGTTGATATTGTTCAAGTTTTTAACGGGCATATTCAAAGAAGATATTTAAAAAGTTTCCTCTTTGGTTGGGGTGGGTCTTTAATGATAATCGTTTTACATGTTTCTGTTGGTTTAATTATAATTAAATTCGACTTAAATGTTGATCCAGATGACTGGCCTATAGCTTATGTTATTTTAATGTCACCCATGTTCCTGAACATTATACTTTACATTGTAATTTTATATTCACTTTTTCGTGGCTCCAACACGAGCGCACCTACTGCTACTAACAAATGGCGTCGCTTGTACATCGCCACGTTGATATTCATATTGAGCGACGTCTCATTGTTGTCTACTTATGTTGTACTGTTTATTAAACAAGAAATTATGGAGTTTAATGTTGCTAAATGGATAAAAGATCAAGCAGCAATTAAATTTATGTTGAAGTGGTCTCCTAATTTTACAATAATGTGGCTTGCGGATCGCGGAATATTTTACAAACTTATGGAATTACTAAATCTTTTCTTAAATCCAATAGTATTGTCAGTTTTTTTGGTTATTGTTAAAAGTAATCGAGAAATTTGGTACGAGTTTTATGTACGTAAATTAAATCAATGGTTACCAGCAAGGCATCGCGATATAAAAATACATGAGACCGTTATTCGAGAGCCTGCTGACAGCCGGCCGGCAGAGCTTGCTATACAACAACCTAATTGCGTAACACACTTGTAATCGCAATCCGAAGGTTTAGGAGATTTTTTTAAACGATTGATAAATGATATATTTCTGTAAGTAGGTTTGTACAAACACTTTTACACGTCAACCACATTTTTAAAACTAGATGAGGTCGGCGTTTCCTATCTGACTACTCTCTCTCTATATATTGAGATTGCTTCTCGATTGCTTCATAGGTTCAAAAAATACTTCTGCTCAACAACGTATATAACGAAATGAAAGTGGCCGACCTGTCAAATTGAAAGGCATTGCCATCGATTACCATTGTAGGTATGTGTGTTACGTAATTACCCTGCAAGTTTAATTGACAACAAAAAGACAATAGGCAAATGTGGTCCAATTGTCCACCACTAACAATGAGATTTATGTAATGGAATAGTCTAGGAAATAAGGAGTTTTATTCTGACACCCATATAAAAAATTGATTTTGTGCATTAAGTTGTAAAAACTGTAATTAAAATGTATTTGTATTTCTCTAAATATATTTTCTTAATAGCTCACTTTTATTATTTATTTAGTAAACACATAATTATATGCTATTAAATAAAATATATTTAACTACATACTGTATCAGATACTTTATGTTTTTCTTATAATTTAAATATGTTAAATAAATGTTTTAAGATTAGTGTAAGTAACTGTTCTCACATGTATAATTTCAACATGAATGATGTAACCAATATATTGTAACAATATTTTGATTTAAAAGAGTGTCCATGGAGTTTTTTGCCCGTTCTTCTACATAGGTACCTACTACGCTTTGGAATGGGCAACTAGCTTCATATTTCTGACTGAAACACACTCAAAGCATTTATTAGCGTTATCACTTTGTCATTTAAGTTTCACTAAGATTTAATTTTGCTACCTAAGTGTAATTTTAGACCTAAGTACTTCATTGATATTTGTAGGTACGCTACGCTATCAGCGGCATATACATATTTTATTTACTGTTGGTCTCTTTTTACACCCACTTATGTTTTACTAAAATAAACTTTGACTTTGAAGAGCCCAAACACAACGGGGCTACCTTGTTTAGTTGAGGAACTCCTGTGGATACCTTCCTGCTCCATCATCAGACCATGGACTACACCTTGAGCTTATGTACTTGTCAAGACAAATCCAAATAGTCGAAACACACCGGGGCTATCTTGTTCAGTTGAAGAGTTTCTGTTCTTCCTAAAAGCTATTGTAAAAACTTTACCTGCATTAAAATTTTTGTAAATCTGCAATTCTTGGTCATTTCTTTTTTACACCATTATTTCCCTAAAGATTACACGTACCTACTAGGCATGACATCTGACGTCACACAAATGCTACATTGCTCAAGCAAAGTTCACCAAGATTTTTTTATGTATACAACATACCGACACCTACCATTGGGCCGTAGCCCACCAGACACAACACCCGTCTGGTCGGAGGATCCTCCCTTTTCTGTGGAGGATGGAGGAACTTTCCACCTTGTTGGTACTCTATACTCAAGACATAAGTAAAAATATTTGTACAGTTAATTTATCTCACGAAGCGACGTGCGTTTTGCTTGTGGTAACCAAGATGTAGAAACATGCTCTGAATGTGTGCGTGAAGACGGGTAGCATCAGCACATAACACACACACAGTTCCGAATTCGCCATTGGCTCGGATGGTACGAAGAGCTCCTGCACTTACACACACATTCACAGCGTGTTTGTATACTTTGTAACAAGTAATGCGCGCGTCTGTGGATGGGTGACCGTCTATACATACCAAAACACTCCGTGTCTCAAAACACCCTCTTTTTCCGTCGGGGTTTAAAAAAGGGAGAGACTACCGCCCTCGCCCTTTTTTGAAAAAAAAAAAAAATGCATGCAAGAAAAATACATGTTGCGCCGACCACTGATCAATTGCGATAAGGGCAGGAGAATGATAAGTCTCCTAATCAAAACTACTCATTATTACACTATTCAGTTACGTAGGTCTCGTTTCTGGTGGACATTTGGATTACAATCGCCGATTGTCTTTTGGGAAAATTTAGTTATTGTTTCTAAAACGCTAGTCAAAGCTATGGTCTATATGGCTTTGTCTAGCGTTATAGAAGCAATAATTGCCTTTATTGCGTACCAGTAAGGCGCTATTCTATTCTAAAACGCTAGTCAAAGCCATGGTCTATATAGCTAATAGCGTTTTAGAATAGAATAGCGCCTTACTGGTACGCAATAAAGGCACTGTCATTGTCTAATAGTTACTATGGACGTGCGTTTGAATACCTTTTTTTTTTTTAATCTTTCCCTGCCGCCATCTTTGATTTACATTTTGACTTCACGATCGGCTTTAGCACCCTCGAAAACTATGAAAACGACACCCATGACCAAAAATGTCACTGCCGCTATCTCGGATTTTCATTTTGACCAAATTCACACTTTCTCTCACTCTCTATATATACAGGGTTATTGGTAAAACACCAACAACCTCTTAAGGAGTCATTGTACTCATCATTATGAACAACTTTTACAATGGGAACAAATATGAAATCGCGAAAAAATTACTGTTCAGTACATTAATGTTCGCATAACTCATCAAAATGTACGGAATAGCTGTTTTTTTTTCGCGCAATCAACTTGCAGACGGCTTAAAGAACTTCGTCTAACAATTCGTTGTTCCAGACGAACAAATCGTTGTTCCAGAGATTAGCGCATTCAAACATACAAGCAAACAAACAGACTCTTCAGATTTATTTTTATTAGTTTATATGTAGATGAAAAACAGGAAAGGTCAAAAGAGTTTTGAATAAAGTGCATTAATAAAACTCATTTTATTCGTTTTGGAGCGGTTGTATAAAAACTCAAACATATTGTCCCAACGACAGTTTTGAAGCCAACCTGTATTAAAAGCAGTGCAGTGCTTAGTGGCGGCTGTTCATAAAAACTTTTTCGTTAACTATAGATAATCAATCAACACTGTGCCAGTGACATTCAGCATGACACGAACCGAAACTCCTGCGCAGTCAACTATAGCATACATTATGTATGTGCTGACAACTTCTACATTGATATACGGAGTGATATCCTGGCGCATGATAAAAAAGTTTAGCAATTACAGAAACTTCGTGTGCATAAACGCAATTTTGGCAAACGTTTTATACGTTACCCTCTATCGGAACGTACGTAATGTGAACTTGCTAATCCAAAAAAATGTGCAAGAGGATACTTATACTTTGTGCGTATTAGCAATTGAAATTACAATTGATTACTTATCAACAGTGAAGCACAACTGGTTAGTCGTGCTATGTCATATGTTTTACGTTGACATTGTTAAAGTTTTTAACGGGCATATGCGAAGAAGATATTTAAAAAGTTTCCTCTTTGGTTGGGGAGCTTCTTTAATGATAATCGTTTTACATGTTTCTGTTGGTTTTGTTACAATTATATTCGATATATATGTTGATACAGATTTTCCTATAACTTTTATTATTTTAATGTCACCCATGTTACTGAACATATTACTTTACATTGTAATTGTATATTCACTTTTTCGTGGCTCCAACACGAGCGCACCTACTGCTACTAACAAATGGCGTCGCTTGTACATCGCCACGTTGATATTCATATTGAGCGACGTCTCATTGTTTTCTACTTATGTTACAGTGTATATTAATCAAGGATTTCCACGAGACAGATCTATATTCATTCCAGGACAGCACAAAGAAATATTTCAATTTAGGTTTTACTGGTCTCCTAATAATACAATATGGGATCTTGCCGATAACGGTACAATATTATACAAATATCTAGAATTATTTAATCTATTCGTAAATCCAATGGTTTTGTCATTTTTTTTGGTATTTGTTAAAGGTAATAGAGAAATGTGGTTTAGGTTTTATGAAAGTAAATTAAATCAATGGTTATCAGCGAGGCATCACGATATCAATATACATGAGAGAGATATTCGAGAGTCTGCTGACAGCCGGCCGGCGCCAGCAGAGTTTGCTATACAACAACCTAATTGCGTTACACACTTGTAATGGTAATTCGAGGGTTTTGAAGGAAATTTGTAATCGATTGCTTCATAGTTTTGTTAAATTCTTCTGCTCAACAACGTAAATAACTAAATCAACGTGGCTGAGCTGTTAAAATTAGTGGCATCGCCATCGATTGCCATTGTAAGTTTTATTTATTTATTTGGCTAATGTGTACCAAATGTCCACACAAACAACGAGACCTATGTAATTGAATAGTCCACTAGATAAATAGTGAGTAACTGTCATTCTGACACTCACATAAAAATGAAGAGCTAAGAAGAAGAGTTAGTAATTTATATTTGTTAGACTAATGAATGATGCACCTATGTTTAGTAGTTTGATAGCTAATTAAGTAGGTACTTTTTTAAATTATAGTTGAGTTTATTGCCGTTTAAGTAGTAGATTCATAATGTACATATTTCGTTGTAATCTGTCTGATATAAATAATATTAGGTAATAATAGTTGATAGCCGGTAATTAGGTCAAATATCTGGTTTTGTTTTTTTTTTTCATATATACTAATGATAAATGATTTATTTTTGTAAGTAGGTTTGTACAAACACTTTTACACGTCAAACCCATTTTTAAAACTAGATAAGGTCGGCGTTTCCTATCTGACTACTCTGAGAAGAAAGGCCGAAACAAATTCAGAGGTCACAGTCTCTTTTAAAGTCCAGACATAATCTTGGTCAGATCATGTGAAGACCATGTAGATTGGTGTCTGAAATGGTCTTTTGAGGAAAGAACCACACAGATTGAGTGGACCTGTCCAGTCAGTGCACGCATTTGTCAGTGATCGAGCAGCTCAACTCAGGATTTAAGGAGCTCAACGATTTGACGAACAATACCAAAAACAGGACATTTGGGTAGGCCGCATAAATTACTCAAACTGCCAGACCATGATTAAATAAAACTAAGGAAAAATAAATAATAAAAAGAAAAGAATGATCCACATAGTCTTCACATTCACAATAATTAAAATAATATAATACTTTACAAAGTAAATAATTCATGTCATTGTAGGTATACTTAAAATGTCAAAGTGAATATAAAATCCAGAAATAATCTTGGTCAGATCATTTGAGGACCATGTAGATTTGTATGAGATGGTCTTTTGAGGAAAGAACCACACAGATTTGAGTGGACCTGTCCAGTCAGTGCACGCATTTGTCAGTCATCGTGTAGCTCAACTCAGAACTTAAGGAGCTCAACGACTCGACGAACAATACCAAAGAAAGGACATTTGGGTAGGCCGCCTGTAGTACTCAAACTGCCAGATAAATAAAATATATAATCCACATAGTCCTCAAATTCACAATAATTAAAATAATAATAATATTATACTTCACAAAGTAAATATTCATGTCACTATATATGTATATAATAAAATACAAAGTTATCAAAAATAACAAAATTCAATAAGTAAATTTAAAAAAAATTGAAAAAATTGGAGCAGCTCAATCCCAAGGCTTTTTGTCCTCAATGTAATCTTTAATGGTATAAAACGCTTTTTGGCACAACTTACTTTTAATAAATGTTTTGAATTTATTAAGGCTAAGATCTTGTACGTGGCTTGGAAGCTTATTGTAAAAGCGTATACATTGACATCTGAACAAGCCACCTATTTTCTTGAGCCTAGTTGTAGGTACAACAAATTTGTCTTTGTTCCTAATATTAATATTATGGATATCACTGTATTTTTTAAACAATTTTATATTTTTATGGGCATATAAAAGATTTTCAAAAATATACTGAGAAGGCACTGTCATTATATTTATCTCCTTAAATTTCTCTCTGAGAGAGTGTCTCGGACTTAATTTATAAATTGATCGAACACTTCTTTTTTGCAAAACAATGATAGTCTGAATGTCGGCGGCATTTCCCCACAATAGAATACTGTACGACATTACACTATGAAAATAGCTAAAGTACACTAAACGGGCTGTCTCTATGTCAGTTAAATTACGAATTTTTCTAACAGCATATGCCGCGGAGCTCAGTTTTTTTGACAATTTATCTATATGTGGGCCCCACTGAAGCTTAGCATCTAAAGTTAAGCCTAAGAATATTGTGCTATCTTCAGGATTCAATTCTTCGCCCTTTATCAACACATTAGTTTTCACCTGCCTAACGTGAGGTAGCGTAAACTTAATGCATTTGTTTTTTTTTTCATTAAGGAGTAAATTGTTAACATTAAACCAGTGAACTACTTTTGAGATCGCGCTAGTTACATCGTCAGTAACCAGCTACTGACGTTTAAGTTTAAACAAAAGTGAAGTGTCATCCGCAAACAACTATTTCATGATTATCCTTTATGAGGTAAGGCAAGTCATTAATATAAATAAGAAACAAGAAAGGATCAAGAATCGAGCCCTGTGGGACCCCCATTGTTACTATAGATCCGGGAGATCTTTTCCCATTAACATAAGACTCCATTTGAAATAAGATTAGACATTTAGATAAGCCTTTTTTACAGTCCGTTCAACCGATTTTGACTTCTATTGCTTTGGAAGCAAGACAAATAGCAGCTGCAGTAGACAGTTGGTATTGTGTAACTTTTTTTGCTTTTAATGCCATCCTTATGCCTACGGTATAGAAGTCAACATCGGTTGAACGGACTGTAAAAAGGTTTGTCTAAATGTCTAATCTTATTTCAAATGGAGTATAAGTACGCATAATTGTAAACTTTGTTTTAGGAAAAGTGTAAGTTATTTAGCGTTAGCAAACTTTGTCATTTAAATTTATCTAAAAATATTTTTTGTTACTTATATGTAATTTTAGACCTAAGTACTTTATTGATATACTAGCTTTTGCCCGGGGCCCGCGTGGACTTCGGATATCGTCTCACGGGAACGTACTACCGCAGACTATATGGCTTGTATATCCCATCCCTTAAATATTTTTTTAAAGAGCACACAAAAATGTTAATATTACATGTAAATTTTAAAATAATCCCCCATTTCTCCCTTTGGGGGATGATTTTACAAACACGCTGTAAATCATAAATTGGAATTTTCATATGCTGGGTTTCCTATACAAACTTTCATCCCCTATATCACCACATAAAGGATGATTTTTTAATCAAAAAGTTGTCTATGTCCTTCCCCAGGATACCATCTATCTCCTTGCCAAATGGCGAAATCCGTTCAGTGGTTTAGGCGTGAAAAGGTAACACAAAAACAGACAGAGTTACTTTCGAATTCATAATATTAGTATGGATGAACTGTCGCCCCTTGCGGGATGATTTTACAAAAAAGCTGTAAACCAATACCTTAACAAATTAATCTCTCACATACAAACAGACAAAAAATCCAAAAATGGTAGAAATGGCATCTGTTGGTTATCCTTTAGACCCCCACCTATTTTTCTTTTTAATATTTTCAATGTACAGAAATGAATCGTCTACAGTTTTATTATATGTATAGATAGATATAGATGTACGCCGTCAGCGGAATAACATATTGATACTTATACTTATTTTATTTACAACACCTATTTTTACACCGACTTTGACGAGCCCAAACACAACGGGGCTATCTTGTTTAGTTGAGCCTTTCTGCTCCATCATCAGACCCTGGACTACACCTTGAGCTACCGTACTTCTCAAGACAAATCCAATTAGTCGAAACACAATCTCCTAATAAAAATGTCTCCTTATTTAATACATTATTCAGTTGCGTAGGTTTCGTTTGTGACATATGGACCACCGCCGATTGGCTTTTGGGCAAATTTGGTTATTGTTTCTAAGACGTTAGTCAAGGTCACGGTCTAGACTTCTAGAGCTAATTATTGGTACGGGCAGCCGTACGTCTCACTGGAACTACAAAAACCGCCTTTACTGCAACGCGATAAAGGCGCTGTAATAGTCTAATAGTTTACTATGGACGTGACTATGAAAAACAGGAAATGTTAAACAAGTTTTGGCTAAAGTACAATAATAAAACTCTTATATAATAATACTAGCTTCTGCCCGCGACTTCGTATGCGTGAAATTTAATTTCCCCCCGACGTCGCATTGTACTGCCTGCCCGCGTTATTTCTTCGTTCGTTTAGCGTTCTTATCGTGCATTAACTCTCAACTTGTCAAAAACAAGGCTGTCTTCAACTTTAATTGCCTCTTATACAGTAAAATTGAATGAATGGGCATGCTCTTAAGCGGTAAACATCTTCGTTAAATAACTAATGAGTAAATTGGTCGCGCGCGCGCTCCGGCCAGTTGTTTAGAGTAAGGGGTAATTCTACTCATCATTATGAAGAACTCTTACTATGGGACCAATGCTATGTAATTGCGAAAAAAAAAAACAGATAATAGAATTCTAACAATAATAATAATTATAATAATATGAATGCATATACAGGGTGAAATTTAATTATACTTTACTGTGAGTACACTGATATGTAGAAAAACTACCCTTTTAACACAATTATATTTGCGTATTAAAGAAAAAACTGATTAAAAAAAAAACTATAGACGTCCGTGTGTCTGTGCGTATGGATCCCGCGTATGGTCAGGGTCACGATAACGTCCCAAATACTCCACATAACGAGATATATTTTTTAAATTCACTTTAAGACTTGCTTCACCTGATTTCGTTTCGATTTTTGAAATTCTGTTGTTGAATGAACGTTATGAGGCGTGCAATTTTGGGTTTTTCATATTTTTTTTGCTCGGCTCCTTTTTGTCCTGGCTTAATGTTAAATAGCGTATAGCCTTCCTCAAGAATTAGGCTATCAAACGCAAAAAGATTTTTTAAATCCGATTAGCAGTTTCAGAGATTAGCGCGTTCAAACATACAAACATACTCTTCAGCTTTATTATTAGGAATAGATATAGATGAGAAAAAGGACAGGTCAAACAAGTTTGTTTTTTGTGATGAATAAAGTGCATTAAAAAAAACTCAATTTATTAGTTTTGGAGCGTTTTAATATGAAGTTTAAACATATTGTTCAGATGTTGTACAGTTTTGAAGGCAGCACCTGTATTAAGAGCACCGCAGTGCTTAGTGGCGGCTGTTCACAAAAACTTTTAACGTGACTTATAGTGAAACAAGCAACAAGTGCCAGTGAAATTCAGCATGTATCGTGAATTACACCAACCTCTAGTGTTAACTATAGAATACATTACGTATGCGCTAACAATAGCTTCGTTGATATATGGAGTGATATCCTGGTGGACCATAAAGAAATTTCGCAATTACAGAAACTTCGTGTGCCTTAACACAATTTTGGCAAACCTTTTATACTTTACCCTTTATCGGAACTCAAGGTATTTAACGAGGCAAATCCTAAATTTAGTGAACGACGACTGGAATATGGAGTCGTTTTTAGCATATTATATTACAATTGATTACCTTGCCGCAGTGAAACACCACTGGTTACTCGTGCTATGTCATATGTTTTACGTGGACATTGTTAGAGTTTTTTACGGGCATATTCAAAGAAGATATTTAAAAAGTTTGCTCTTTGGTTGGGGTGGGTCTTTAATGATAATCGTTTTACATGTTTCTGTTGGTTTAGTTATAATTAAATTCGACTTAAATGTTGATCCAGATGACTGGCCTATAGCTTATGTTATTTTAATGTCACCCATGTTCCTGAACATTATACTTTACATTGTAATTGTATATTCACTTTTTCGTGGCTCCAACACGAGCGCACCTACTGCTACTAACAAATGGCGTCGCTTGTACATCGCCACGTTGATATTCATATTGAGCGACGTCTCATTGTTGTCTACTTATGTTGTACTGTTTATTAAACAAGAAAGTAAAGAATATTTATTGTCTTACGTTGTTGATTGGAAACGATATGATACAGCATCTCAATTGTTATATATGTGGTCTCCTAATTATACAATATGGTCGAACGCCAATACCGGAGTATTAAGCAAATATATAGAATTACTAAATCTTTTCATGAATCCAATAGCCTTATCAGTTTTTTTGTTCATTGTTAAAAGTAATCGAAACATGTGGTACAAGTTTTATGAACATAAATTCAATCAATGGTTATCAACAAGGCATCAAGATAAGATAGATAAACCACATGAGAGAGTTATTCGTGAGCCTGCTGCTGCCAGCCGGCAGGCGCCAGCGGTGCTTGTGATACAACATCCTAATTGCGAAACACACTTGTAATGGTGATTCGAGGGTTTTGAAGGCTAATTTCCTCATAGGTTTGAAATTTTTTTCAACAACGTAAATTAACGTGGCAAAATTAAATGCATTGCCATCGATTGCCATTGTATGTGTGTTACGCAATTACCCCGCAAGTTTAATTGACAAAAAATACAGTTGGCAAATGTGGTCCAAATGTCCACTACTAACAATGAGATGAGACCTATGTAATTGAATAATCTAGGAAACATTTGTGGTTCTCCAAAAATATATTATTTATAGCATATGTGTATAGGTACATACATAATGTATCAGAAACGTTATGTTTTTCTAATAAGTAAATATTATGTTTAAAAATTTATTAAAATTGTTAACTTTGTTCTAGGATAAGTGTAAGTAATTTAGCGTAAAGGAAAATGCCCATTTATCTACGGAGCGCCGTTACGCATCAAACAATTTTGTATGACAGCATAAATTGGATATAAAATAGGGGTGATGTCGTAGTCTCAAAGAAAATAAAAACAATCCATTTATTTTGTGGGGTTCTCTATGGGTTCTATGATTTTCTGTTCAGTTTTAAGGTTAGTTTTGTAACAAAGCTTCCACCAAAAAACGCATTCCTTTACATCATTATGATTTGAATTTATATAGATATGCAACAGAAAATAGTTCTAACAAATCAATTAATGATCCCAAATAAATAATATTATATAGGTAGGTGCCAAATGTAGTTTTGTACTTGTAGGAAGTAGAAAATAAAAATGATTGAATATAGGAATGAAATAGTTTTATTAATCTATTATTTACATATAAATTATATTTTTTTAATTATTAGATTATAAAAATATAAAAACACAAAAAAAATAAAAAAAATAGTAGCCCACCGGTATCAGGAACAGGGTCCAAGCTACCGGCCAATACGGACCGTGTCCAGGAGTATCGCTTTCTGAATCAGGCCCTTAACCCAGCTGCCCAACGACAGCCTATATAGGTGTTCGTGTGTCGAGGCTCTTAGCAATTAAGTCATTGGCTGATACGACTATCGGTACAATGATCGCAGAGTCCACATCTCACATGTCGACAACCTCGTGAGCCAAGTCAAGATACTTGGATTTGTTTATCTTTTTCGGCCTTCTGGAGGTTTCCGTCATGCGGGACCGTTATGTCAATGATCATTGCGCACCGCTCTGTTCAATCCACCACCACTATATCAGGCTTATTGGTAACAATAGTCCTGTCAGTGATGATGGATCGATCCCAGTACAATGTGATATTTCCATTTTCGATAACTGGGTCGGGCACATACCTGTAGTATGGCACTTCCGATTCCACAAGGCTTTATTTCAGAGCAAGTTGGTGATGGATAATCCTGGCTACAAGGTTGTGTCTATACAAGTACTCTTCGTTAGCTAGACGAGAACACCCGGAGAATGTGTCGGATTGATTCTCCCCGTCGGTGGCATGCCCGACAGATGTTTATTATTCTATTATTTATTAGTCTATATTACTATCATATTCATAAAATATGTCGTCTACTAACTGTTGCTGGAGTAATCCAGGATCGTAAAATTCTGACGATTACATCCGTTGCCTTCCCGACTTGGCGACGGGGTAGAGGATGTACCAAAGAAAGGGAACAATTCACACAGCGTGACATTTTAACGAAATCGTTGTTGATTTACTGCACAGAGGACCGTAGTCGTAAAAACGTTCTACACAATCCACAATCCATTGGACACTCACACAACGCAATTATAAATTATTTATTAGCACAACAACAACACGATGATTTGTTTGACAGTGACGCTTTTGACAGACTTTACCTTTCACATTTCCCGCGATAGTGTTATCAACAATTAATTTAAATCATCCTGACCATAAGTGATTTGTTTGTCACCTAAAGAAAGATTTGAATAAGTAGAGTAGTATTATTTTAATAAAAAGTTAGAATATTAATAACGAGGAATGAAAAATGTCATAGTTGAAATTATTTTTAAAACTCATCATCCGCTCGTGATCCGATAAGACCGATTAGGGAAGTTCTAAAAATTGGCAACACAGGTTTCACCAAAATACGCCATATAATCGAATAACTAACTAATTAAATACAAAATATTAACCCCACATACGATTTTGATCAAATTAACTAAGAAAAGCTAAAAAAATATTTTATAATTTATGAGTATATTTTTATGGCCATACTCTTACACTATAAAGCGGTTTTGATTCTGGGCAATCTCCTTTTGACATTTAATTGTAACAAAAATGTAATTTTGTTAAGTGTAATTTTAGACCTAAGTACTTAATTGATATTTGTACGCCGTCAGCGGCAAAACATGTTGATGTCTTTAAATATTTTATTTACAACACCTATTTTTACACCAACTTATGGTTTACAAATAAAAACTTTGAATTTGAGGAGCCCAAAATCCACGGGGCTACCTTGTATAGTTGAAGAGTTCCTGTGGCTACTTAAGCTACCATCCTGCTCCATCATCGGACCTTGGACAACACCTTGGGTTAATGGTTAGACAAATCCAAATAGTCGAAACACAACCCAGCTATCTCGTTAAGTTGAAGATTTCTTGTCCTTTCTATCTCGCCGAAAACGATTGTAAAAACTTTATCTGCATTAAATTTTTGTAAATCTGCAATTCTTGGGCATTTCTTTTTTACACTATTATTTCCCTACAGATTACACGTACTACGCAATGCAATAAATTGAGTTGAGGAATCGAATAGACCTAAACTAAACAGACAACATCACTTTAAGAAGACAAAATAAAAACTTTTTACAAACAAAAAAAAAAAAACTAAAAAGTGAAAAATAACTTCAATTTCGGAAGTCGGTGGAAAAAATCGAAAATTCAAAACCAAAGACACTTTTTAGTGTTTTTAAAAAAAAGTCGTTTGTTTTCTTTAAAGGACTTTTTATGTTCCATTTACTGCCATATGACCCAGGCTTTTGATTATATTAATCATGACATTCTACTCCGTAAACTGGAAGCTTATGGTATTAGAGGCAATGTACTAAATCTCATAGAATCCTATCTGAAAAATCGTAAACAATATACAAAAATTTCTAAAATAAACATTAATACTAAAAAAGAAGAAACATATGCTTCAAAAAAACGTATAGTGAAATATGGAGTCCCGCAAGGGAGCGTATTGGGTCCTTTATTATTCATAATTTATATAAATGACTTGCCATTAGTAACTAATTATCCTTTATCACTTTTTTCCGATGACAGTACAGTCACTATTAATTATATAAATAAAGATAGGTATGAACATGAAATTAATAATGCAATCAATTCAATAATTAACTGGTTAGATAACAATAATTTAAAAATCAATCTAGAAAAAACAAAAATAATGTTCTTCAGTCAACGTTTAAAAGCACCAAATATTAATGTTCAGCACAAATTAACTGTTATAAAAAAGGTAGATACTGCAAAATTTTTAGGTGTAACAATTGACAAACGTCTGAACTGGAAAGCTCACACAGAAGAATTTAATAAAAAGTTATGTTCTTCTGCCTATGCCCTCTATGAATTAAATCCTATTATAAGTACCAATGCGCTTATAGCTGCCTACCATGGTATGGTCGGCTCCTTATTGAGGTTTGGAGTTATATTTTGGGGAAACTCTACCAATAAAGAAATTGTTTTCAAGTCACAAAAAAAGTGTATTAGGGCTATGTTTGGATTGAAAATAACTGATAGTTGCAAACAGTATTTTATTAAATATAACATTTTAAGTCTGCCTTCCTCGTTTATTTATGAAATGGCTAATTTTATACGAAACAATCCTAAACGATTTAAAAAACTATCAGACGTTTCTATTCGTAATCGACGGGATAATAAATTTTGCGTACCACGATCAACCACGACGTTGATGCGTAAAAGTATTTTTTGTTTAGCACCAATCATTTCTAATCCCAAAACCTATCAGGCAAATGCCTCCTGCTCTGTTTAAAATACATTTAAAAAATATCTCATAGCCAAATGCTATTATACCATATCGGAATTTTTAAATGACTGCAATTAATTAAATAGATTCCTATAATTACAACATTTTCTCAATTTTAGCCTCAAAGTAAAGACAAATTAGCATTAGGATTAAGTTATATATAAATCTCATATTTTGTTGTGTAAACTCAAATTTTGTTTTTATGGTTTATTCTAAACCAAAAATTATGTTGTTTTGTACGCCATAAATGGCAAAACATGCAGATCTACCTGTTATTTTAAGACCTCGCACATATTATTTGATGTGTACACTCATGTTTCACAATAAAATATATTCTATTCTAAATTTTTTTTTTCACTTTTTAATTGTGGTACCTAGTACATACACCACACAAATTCGATTACCACTATGTAAACAACAGTGATATGAACTTAAAACATCGTCCATATAGGCTAATAGGGAAAAATACGTATTAGTGAAGCTAACTCACAAACTACGCAAGCAAAGTTATTAAAATTTATATAGAACCACGTCTAAAAATGACCTACCAAACAAAAAAGAATCATCAATATCAATTCATAATTGGCGGAGTAATAGCGTAACAAACATCCAAAAAAAAAAATTCGGTATTGAGAACCTCCTCCTTTTTTAAGTCGGTTAAAAAAGAAAATTCTAACTAATTCCTATAACAACCCGTCGGGCCAGCGTGATATATTGAGAGGGATGCGACGCGACTTGCAACATGTATGCTAGTAGTATCTGATTGTGTCTACCACCAGAACTATTTCTGCCATAAAGCAAGGTTACTTCCTAATAATAAAACATGGTTTTATTATTATACAAGATAATTATAACAGAGAACTAACCATTATTTATCATATAGCTGAGAGCAATGGTTATTGTAGGAAAATGGTTAATGATTTGATACAAACGAAACGCCGTAACATAGTTCGTTCTCTTTTGTATCCACTGCCTCCAGAAAAAACAAATCAATATATAGGTAGTTTGACATACTTAGGGTCAATTAGTGATAGGGTTTCAAAAACTTTGTTTAGAAATGAAATAAGGGTAGCTTTTAAAACAGATAATTCTTTAAGGCGGATCTGTAACGGAAAAGATCGTTTAGAAAACCATAAAAAATCAGGTGTTTACAAATTAAATTGCGATGATTGTAATGGTATTTACATAGGTCAGACTGGACGTAATTTCCAAACAAGATATAAGGATATATATATATATTGCAGCTTATAGGAATAATTGACCAGAAAAATCTCATTTTGCTCATCACTTAATAGATTCAGGTCATTCATTAAATAATAATAACACTTTCAAAATTTTACATACTTGTGATAAAGGATTTAAAATGTCAGTATTAGAGAGTTTAGAAATTATTAAAAATAATACAGCGAACGTTACACTGTTGAACGAATTAAATACCAGTATGCCAAGGTCGCCTTTGTTGCGATTGTTCGCCCCTTATCGCGCTTATCGCACTGACAACGATTCTAGCCAATCAGCGCCGAGCAGCAATCCTCTATAATTGGGGTTGACGGGCGATTTGATTCACTCCGCGTCCAGCGCTCGGTGTGGTAACACATCGCGTTCTGGTTTGCAATTGGTCAATCGTCATCCTGAGGATGCCTCGTTGAGAGGTGAAACACGTGTCGATTTCTTACAGGGTTTTTTAGGACTCTTGAAGAAAAGTCAAGCGGAATAGGTTACTAAATATATCTACGTCTATTGTATTTTATGATGGATTTCCGCAAAGTCACGCCTGAATCAATGAACTAAAACATGGTTTTTAAAATCTTCAAAAATAATTAAATTTTAGAGGGCTCTTCGTGGTTTTTTCTATCGTATCAAATTAGTTGTATTGAGTTTTCAACACACTATCTAACTAGCATTATCCTGAAGAATTTCATATATTTTTCTGATTATGATTAGTGCAGTGGATCATATGGCATTATGAAACTTGAGTTTCGCTTCTGTGGTCCTCTTAAATGAGTGACCGTGTAATTAGAGGAAGATGCGATATTTCATACGGTGACCATTTATCATCGAGCTACCTTATCGGCTTGTTTGCTAACCAAATAACATACAAAAGAAACCAGAAATTATATTATCATTCAGCTATAACTTTTTAGTGATCGAATCTTTAGAGTGAGTACCGAGATGACGACTACTACAGAAGTATGGAGGAAAAAGACCTGTTGCGCCGACCACATTGCGTGTGAGGTAATAAAACAAATCAGGTTTATTAGATTCCCATAACGTTCCTGAAATAATTTCATGTACCGGCCGTCTTAGTATCATATACTAAATTCATCCCATCAGTTTGCGGAGGGCTGTCCCATACACCCTGTATAAATAGCGATAAGGGCAGGAAAATAATAAGTCTCCTAATAAAAATGACACCTTATTTATACACTATTATATACACTATTCAGTTACATAATAGGTCTCGTTTGTGGTGGACGTTTGGACCACCGTCGATTGTCTTTTGGCAAGATTTAGTTGTTGTTGTTTCAAGACGCTAGTCAAGGTCACGGTCTAGACTTCTAGAACTAATTATTGGTACGGGCAGCCGTTCGTCACACTGGAACTACGAAAACCGACTTTACTGCAACGCAATAAAGGCGCTGTCATTATCTAATAGTTACTATGGATGTGCGTTTGAATACCATAAATAATAAATATGAAAAACAGAAAAGGTTAACAAGTTTTGACTGAATTGCAATGATTAAAATCTTATATAATAATACTGGCTTCTGCCCGGGACTTCGCCTTCGTGAAATTTCTTGTTCTCCGACCCACCGACAAATTTGTTGTACCTACAACTAGGCTCAAGAAAAAACTTTTTACAAAAAAAAAACAACCGACTTCCAAAAAAAAACACTAAAAAAGTGAAAAATAACTTTAATTTCGGTCGTCGGTGTCTTTGCTTTTCAGTTTTCGTTTTTTGCCACCGACTTCCGAAATTAAAGTTATTTTTCACTTTTTTTGTGTTTTTTTTTGGAAGTCGGTTGTTTTTTTTTTGTAAAAAGTTTTTATTTTTCACTTTTTAGTTGTGGTACCTACCCCACTCAAATCCGAATACCACTACCTGCTATCTAAATAACAGTGAAGGAGTCAAACAGGATATCGTCTAGATAAACTAAGTGGGAAAAATACGTAATATTGAAGCTAACTCAAAAATTACGCAAGCAAAGTTAATAAAATTTATATGGGACCACCTCGGAAGCATGACCTACCAAACAAAAAAAGAATCATCAAAATCGATTCATAATTAGCGGAGTCATCGAGTAACAAACATACAAAAAAAAAAAAAAAAAAACATACAGACGAATTGAGAACCTCCTCCTTTTTGAAGAAGTCGGTTAAAAATAGGTGGCTCGTTCAGATGTCAATGTATACGCTTTTACAATAAGCTTCCAAGCCACGTACAAGATAAAAGTAAGTTGTGCCAAAAAGCGTTTTATACCATTAAAGATTACATTGAGGACAAAAAGGCTTGGGATTGAGCTGCTCCAACTTTTTTATTATTTTTTTATTTACTTATTGAATTTTGTTATTTTTGATAACTTTGTATTTTATTATATACATACATAGTGACATGAATATTTACTTTGTGAAGAATAATATTATTATTATTTTAATTATTGTGAATTTGAGGACTATGTGGATTATATATTTTATTTATCTGGCAGTTTGAGTACTACAGGCGGCCTACCCAAATGTCCTTTCTTTGGTATTGTTCGTCGAGTCGTTGAGCTCCTTAAGTTCTGAGTTGAGCTACACGATGACTGACAAATGCGTGCACTGACTGGACAGGTCCACTCAAATCTGTATGGTTCTTTCCTCAAAAGACCATCTCAGACAAATCTACATGGTCCTCAAATGATCTGACCAAGATTATGTCTGGATTTTATATTCACATTGAGATTTTATGTATACCTACAATGACATGAATTATGTACTTTGTAAAGTATTACATTATTTTAATTATTGTGAATGTGAAGACTATGTGGATCATTCTTTTCTTTTTATTATTTATTTTTCCTTAGTTTTAATTAATCATGGTCTGGCAGTTTGAGTAATTTATGCGGCCTACCCAAATATCCTGTTTTTGGTATTGTTCGACAAATCGTTGAGCTCCTTAAATTCTGAGTTGAGCTGCACGATAACTGACAAATGCGTGCACTGACTGGACAGGTCCACTCAATCTGTGTGGTTTTTTCCTCAAAAGACCATTTCAGACACCAATCTACATGGTCTTCACATAATATGACCAAGATTATGTCTGGACTTTAAAAGAGACTGTGACCTCTGAGTTTGTTTCGGCCTTTCTTCTCAGAGTAGTCAGATACGAAACGCCGACCTCATCTAGTTTTAAAAATGTGTTTGACGTGTAAAAGTGTTTGTACAAACCTACTTACAGAAATAAATCATTTATCATTTACCGCGTCACATCGCATCGCCCTCCCGCACTGTTACTTCGTATTAGCTTAGCGTTCTTTCAGACATTTTTGCTTTTTGCTCGGCTCATACGACCCTTGCGTGGTATTAATTAGACCTTCCACAAGAATTGGGCTATCAAGAGCAAAAAGATTTTTCCAAATCCGACTGGTAGTTCCAGAGATTAGCTCGTGCAAACAAACAAACTCTTCAGCTTTATAATATTAGTATAGATAGATAGTATAGATGAAAAACAGGAAATGTCAAACAAGTTTAATAAATTGCAATAAAAAAACTCATTTCATTAGTTGTGTAGCGCTTGTATATAAACTTAAACATATTGTTCCATCGACAGTTTTGAAGGCAATACCTGTATTGAAAGCATTGCAGTGCTTAGTGGCGGCTGTTCATGAAAACTTTTTCGTTAACTTAATAAATCAACACTGTGCCAGTGACATTCAGCATGGAGGAATTACACGAAACTGTGGTGTCAACTATAGCATTCATTATGTATGCGCTGACAATAGCTTCGTTGATATACGGACCGGTATCATGGTGCACTATAAAGAAATTTCGGAATTACAGAAACTATGTGTGCCTTTGCACAATTTTGGCAAACCTTTTATACGTTGCACTTTATCAGAGCTTACAATATTTCTGGTCGATCACCTATAAAAATTTGGATTATGGAATGTTTCGGGTGTGCATGATGGCAATTTACATTACAACTGATTACCTTGCCGCAGTGAAGCACCACTGGTTACTCGTGCTATGTCATATGTTTTACGTTGATATTGTTCAAGTTTTTAACGGGCATATGCGAAGAAGATATTTAAAAAGTAGTCTCTTTGCTTGGGGTGGGTCTTTAACGTTAATCGTTTTACATGTTTCTGTTGTTTTGTTATACTTGAATTCAAATATGTTGACATAAACGACTGGCCAATAGGTTATGTTATTTTAATGTTACCCATGTTACTGAACATTTTACTTTACATTGTAATTGTATTTTCACTTTTTCGTGGCTCCAACACGAGCGCACCTACTGCTACTAACAAATGTCGTCGCTTGTACATCGCCACGTTGATATTCATATTGAGCGACGTCTCATTGTTGTCTACTTATATTTTACTGTATTTTAATCAAGGAAAAGCACATTTTTTTTTTAACGTACTTGCGCATTTTCTCCCAGACGCTGACGAGACGCTGACAAAATACATTTTTTTATGGTCTCCTAATTATACAATGCACACGCTTACCTATCGCGGAATATTATACAAATATCTAGAATTATTTAATCTTTTCATAAATCCAATAGTATTGTCATTTTTTTTGGTCTTAGTTAAAAGTAATCGTGAAATGTGGTACAAGTTTTATGAACGTAAATTAAATCAATGGTTATCAGCGAGGCATCACGATATCGATATGCATGAGAGAGATATTCGAGAACCTCTTGAAACCCAGCCGGAGCCATAAACAACAACCTAATTGCGTAACACACCTGTAATCGTAATCCGAGGGTTTTGAACGAAATTTGTAATCGATTACTTCATAGTTTTGGTAAATTCTTCTGCTCAACGACGTTAAAATCGATATGAACGTGTCTGAGCTGTCAAAATTAAAGACATTGCCATCGATTACCATTGTATGTGTGTTACGCAATTAATTGACAACAAAAAGATAATAGGCAAATGTGGTACAATTGTCCACCACTAACAATGAGACCTATGTAATGGAATAGTCTAGTAAAAGAGAGAAAAAAGAGAGAAGAAAAAATTTACATCTTTTTAGTAAAAGAGGCGATAGACATAATTATAGTTCTAGAAATAGGGACTTATTAGTTCAACCAGGTTTCAGACTGGCTAAAGTAGACTCATCTTTCATGGGGTACTGTTTAAAATGTTACAATAAAATCCCTCCCCACATACTTCAACTGAATGAGACGAAATTCAAAACTTGTATAAAACGCACACTATGTAGGCAGGCATATTATAAGTTGGAGGATTACATCTCTGATAAAAATGCTTGGCTCAATGCTGGTCCTGCTCCACAACCACAACTAACTAATTAACATTCTAAAATGCTGTTGGAGCTGCTGAAGATTGTAAGACTATCTTTGCATTGTATAAACTCAATCTCTCCTTTGTATTATATAATTGCACAGGTGTGAGTACTATGTACTATAGAGCTACCATTTACCGGGTATTTTGTCTTTCATTGACTTGAATGTGCCCTGGCGGCTGGGAATGTCATGCTCACTCAAATGTCTCGCTGATGGTGGCGTATGTGTTGGATCATTTAGCTCCCTTCAAAATGGTTGAGCTGAATGGTGCTGATCCATGCGTCATGTTCGTGAACGGGCGCCGTCAGTTGTGACTGGTCATTTCTTAGCTGCCATGGCTTATTTTAATTTTTGAATTGTGCTTATTTTATAATTGCGGACGCTTTTAACGTGCTTTTTACATTGTTCTCACATGTATAATTTCAACATGAATAATTAACCATTATATTGTAACAATATTTTGATTTAAAAGAGTGTCCATGGCGTTTCTTGCCCGTTCTTCTCCATAGGTACCTACTACACTTTGGAATGGGCAACTAGCTTCATATTTCTGACTGACTGACTCCTTGACAATTCAAAAGTGCCTGTAAATGGTTTAATTGAAATAAATGCTTTGAGTTTGAGTTTAAATAAGGAGTGAGTCACTGTTATTCTAACTCACATAGAAAAAATGAATTTAGTGCATGAAGAGTTAGGTATTAAGAGCTGTTATTATATTTGTCTTTCTCTAAATATTATATTATTTAATAGCATAATGTATCAGAAACGTAGTTTTACTAATCATTTAATAAATATGTCTAAAAATGTACGCAAAGTTGTTAACTTTGTTTTAAGATAAGTGTAAGTATTTTAGCGTTAATCTTATTAGTATTACTTGTAAAAAAATTAGGAATATCGTATACTTTTACAATGTTTGTACATGTGTGATCACCATGTATAATTTATCTGTCATTGCTTCATTTTAATTATTTTTACCTATTGTGGTATAGTATACTTGTTTTATTCTAGGTGCATCGTCTTCACATCTTATTAATGTATACAAAATAATGTAAAACATTTTAAAAGAGTACCGGGGAGTTTCTTGTGCATTCTTCTCCATACGACAACTACCATTTGGAAGGGTACAAGTTTTTTTTTTTTTTGGAAATTTTGCTTTGAATCGTGACTTTTATGTACCTACTACCTATTAAAATAAAAGATTTATCTTTGACTTTACGTTAACAGCTGACTTTGCCATTTAATTTTTACCCGACTACGGCGAAGAAAAAAGGAGGGTTATGATTTTGACCGGTATGTATGTATGTATGTTCATCTGTTCCCTCATATCTTCTACACGACTCATCACAATTTCACAAATGAGGTATCGTTGGAAGCGTCTTGATCGTCCGCTGGTTATAGGCTATGTGACGTCACACTAAATCGGCGCCCTCTAGAGCACATAAAGTCAGGAACTAAAAAAAAAAAATTGTTTAATCGTACCATGTTGGGTATCAAATGAAAGGACTTAATGAGCACATTTCAACAATATATATATTATAAACCCAAAAGAATTAAAAAATAAATTAAGTAATAGAAACTAAAACCCAACTACGACTAAAAAGGTATAAACAAGACACCACAGACAGACAAATTAAAAATCCGGAGTCACACGTAATCTGTTTGATTTAACACGTGTGACTCCGGATTTTTAATTTGTCTGTCTGTGGTGTCTTGTTTATACCTTTTTAGTCGTAGTTGGGTTTTGGGGCAGTATAATTAAAACCAGATTTTAATACTATTATTTTAAATTCAAACGTAGAATCTATCATCATTTCAGCCGAAAGACGTCCACTGCTGGACATAGGCCTGGTATCCTGCCTTTTTGCCAAAAATTGTTTGGCAGATTAATCACTTGCCAACCAACGTTTCGCTGATGTTTCACTTTGACAACTAACGATTAGCAAATTTTTGTATGACAACGTTTCATTTGGTAGAATTATTGTAATGCTGATTATTATAATAACACAAAACGTTTGGGACATTTATCATTTGTCAAACATTTCAATCTTAGGTTACGATATGTTAGGTTAGGTTAGAGTATGACAACATTTATCATTTGTCAAACATTTCAATCTTAGGTTACGATATATACGATAGGTTAGAGTATGACTAACAACGCACGAGCCGAGTGAGCGAAGCGAGCGTGCCGCGGCAGCGAACGGCGATGTACCAGAAGCTTTTGTAAAAGGAAACAGTTAAGTTAGGTTACATCACATTAAAGATAAAGTAAAAAAACACTCACTCACTGAGCACTCTTCAATACACTCACTCATTTTAATTGAACTCTACTTGAAAGTTGGCATTCTGCCACTTAACTTTGGCAATACTTCGGGCTATGTAGGACATGTCGGTTACCTTGGTTCTCCTACGGATCTCTTCATTTCAGAATCAATATTTAAAATCAAATAAAATATTTCCATTCATAGACACTCTGCTGACCTATGATGACTTTACCATAATTAAATGTTAAACTGTTGTTAAAACTGACTAGTCAGACTGGAGCGGGCGCGGCTCCGAAATACGAGCCCCCACCCCGCGCGATACCCGCACCCCGTGCAAAATACCTGTGTATTATCAGATTGCCCAAAGACCACAGGGCAATATTTATAATGACGAGGCAATGTGATAAATAAGGAAGTTCAAATTATAATTTATTATTTTGCCCTAAGTAGCTTGTCATTATTCATAATGCGCGGACATTATGAAAAATGCCCGTATTTATCACTTGGTCCATAACAGATACACAACGCAGCTATCTCTCGTCCTATCTCCTAAAAGCTATTGTAAAAACTTGATCTGCATTAAAATTTTGTAAATATGCAATTCTTCTCTTTTAAACTATTATTTCCCTAAAGATAACACGTACTACGCAATGCAATAAACTGAGTTGAGGTTATTCAATATAGACCTAACCTAAGCAGACAAGATCACTTCAAGACAAGAAAAATGAAAATTCGGAACAAATCCCTTTAACAACCAGTCTGGCCAGATATATTGAGAGGGATGCGACGCGACTTTCAACATGTATGCTAGTAGTATCTGATTGTGCACTACCAACAGAAGATTCGCCCGCGTGGACCCTAATACATTTTCTAAAATAAAAGTAGCCTTACACTCGCGACAATCTAAGAAATCCGTTTTGACGTTTCGTTCTCGTACATGTAATAAAACGTTAAACCTTGAGAATCAGTTTTTATCAATGTAGATAAGTCGTAGATTACAAACTCTCTAAGTATGTTCAATCGATATGTCTCGAGAATCAGTTTATAAGAAACTATTTTTTTTTTGCATCGCTTCACATAGCATTTTGATTGCTGTCAAAACGGACTTCTCAGATTGTCGCGAGTCTAGTTACTCCTTGTAATATTAGCTATCTGCCAGTAAAAGTTTCGATAAAATCGGTAGAGCCGTTTTGAAGATTAGCTGGAACAAACCATTTAAAAAACAACATTTTAAATACTATATAGTATTATAACTTTTTTTTTGTTGTTACAGTATTGTATACATTTATGCATTTAGTATAAATTGCAGTAGCTGTCATTTTGACATTACAAACGGACACTTCAATTTTATTTATTTGTATATAGGTATATACATATACAATAATTCATATATGGATAAAACATAACTTATAGGAACTCTCTTCCCCCTCCATATCTATATCTGCTCTCGCCCCCAATTACAAGGGACTTGAACATAACTGGCAAAATGTGGTTGCAATATAGGCACCTCTGCCCAAACCTTCGGGGATTACAGGCGTGATGTTATATTATGTTATATAGGAACATGGCAGTATTGGCAGTGGTAGTTATTAATTTAATGCTAAGAAGAGATTTCCTCTAGGTGTTGGGGAATACGTTGTGGACTAACCGCTGCGCGCATTTCCTCTAAGCAATGCAGACGTGTGACGTTCGTTTGATTCTTAAGAAATAATATGACAAACAGGAAAGTCTATACAATAAAAGGATACAATAAATTTAATTCGATTTGGAGCGTTTGGTTAAAACTTAAACATATTGTTCCATCGACAGTTTTGGAGGCAACACCTGTATTAAGTGCGTGGTAGTGCGTAGTGGCGGCTGTTCACACAAACTTTTAACATGGAGTATTTTGAAATATTCAAAACTGGGCCGACTTTCAGCATGACGGTAAACAAAACTGTGTTGTTAACTATAGCATACATTATGTTTGCGCTGACGATAGCTTCGTTGATATACGGAGTGATATCCTGGTTCATAATAAAAAAGTTTTACAATTACAGAAACTACGTGTGCCTTAACGCAATTTTGGCAAACTTTTTATACGTTATCCTTTATTGGAACTCAATATTTACAGGAAATAATCATATATTTAACGTCCCAGTACACTGTTCTGAAGTCACTTTCAGTGCATTATATTACAATTGATTACCTTGCCGCAGTGAAGCACCACTGGTTACTCGTGCTATGTCATATGTTTTACGTTGATATTGTTCAAGTTTTTAACGGGCATTTTCAAAGAAGATATTTAAAAAGTAGTCTCTTTGCTTGGGGTGGGTCTTTAACGTTAATCGTTTTACATGTTTCTGTTGGTTTTGTTATAATTAAATTAGATATATATGTTGATACAGATTTTCCCATAACTTTTGGTATTTTAATGTTACCAATGTTACTGAACATTTTACTTTACAGTGTAATTGTATATTCACTTTTTCGTGGCTCCAACACGAGCGCACCTACTGCTACTAACAAATGGCGTCGCTTGTACATCGCCACGTTGATATTCATATTGAGCGACGTATCATTGTTGTCTACTTATATTGTACTGTTTATTAAAAATGAAATTTTAGGGTCGGCAATTCATGAATTGCATCCAGATTATGTAGCACTTCAATTAACGTATAGGTGGTCTCCTACTTATGCAATGCTGAGGCTTCGCGATTGCGGAATATTATACCAATATCTAGAATTACTAAATCTTTTCATAAATCCAATAGTATTGTCTTTTTTTTTTATCTTAGTTAAAAGTAATCGAGAAATGTGGTTTAGGTTTTATGAACGTAGATTAAATCAATGGTTATCAGCAAGGCATCACGATATCAATATACATGAGAGAGATACTCGAGAGCCTGCTGATAGCCGGCCGGCGCCAGCAGAGCTTGCTATAGCATAATCAGCCTATAATGTTCCCACTGCTGGGACACAGGCCTCCTCTCTGTGAGAGACAGTGGGCCGTAATCTACCACGCGGGCCCAGTGCGGGTTGGTAGATGTCACATGTCTTCGAATTTTTGGTTCTAGGATATGCCGGTTTCCTCACGATGTTTTCCTTCACCGTTTTGAGAGCAGTGGCGATGAAATAATGTACACAAAGTAAAGCGCCTGTCAGGGTTTGAACCTACGACCCACAAGTCGTAAGTTGTGGCCGTTACCATTGGGCCACCACTGCTCATGGCTTGCTATACAACAACTTTATTGCATAACACACATGTAATCGTAATCCAAGGGTTTTGAATGAAATTTGTAATCGATTGCTTCATAGTTTTGGTAAATTCTTCTGCTCAACAACGTAAATAACGAAATGAACGCTTCTGAGCTGTCAAAATGAAAGGCATAACCTAACCATCGATTACCATTGTATGTGTGTTACGCAATTACTCCAATAGTTTAATTTACAACAAAAATACACCAGGCTGATGTGTACCAAATGTCCACACTAACAATGAGACCTATGAAATGGAATAGTCTAGTAAATAAGGAGTGAGTCACTGTTATTCTAACTCACATAGAAACAATGAAATGAAATGAAATGAAATTGTTTATTCTGTAAATAGGATATCAGAATCACTTTTACACGTCATATTTAAAAAAATAAAATAAGCTCGATGAGTTCGGCGTTTCCTATCTGACTACTCTGAGAAGAAAGGCCGAAACAAACTCAAGAGGTCGCAGTCTCTTTTAAGGTCCAGACATAATCTTGGTCAGGCCATATGAGGACCATGTAGATTAGAGTCTGAAATGGTCTTTTGAGGAAAGAACCACACAGATTTGAGTGGACCTGTCCAGTCAGTGCAAGCATTTGTCAGTAACCGAGGAGCTCAACTCAGAGCTTAAGGAGCTCAACGACTCGACGAACAATACCAAAGAAAGGACATTTGGGTAGGCCGCTAAAAGTACTCAAACTGCCAGATTAAAACTAAAGAAAGAGAGAAAAGAGATAATAAAAATGATCCACATAGTCCTCACATTCACAATAATTAAAATAAAATAATACTTTACAAAGTAATAATGTCATTTTGTATAAAATATTCAACAATGTCAATTTGTAGGTTTATAAAACTGGTATATTGTAATGATTTTAGATAATAATTAAAATGTCAAGTTCTAAGGTTTTAGCAGAGCGAGCAGCTCAATCCCATGCTTTTTTGTCTTCTAAATAATCCGCAATTTTATAGTACCCTTTTTTACAAAGTTTGGTTTTAATACAGCCTTTAAATCGTTTAATGGGTAAATTTCTAATATCAATGGGAAGTTTGTTGTAAAAGCGTATACATTGACCCATGAACGAGTTGCCTACTCTGTGGAGACGAGTGCGATGTACAGCAAGATTGTGTTTGTTCCTGGTATTTATACTATGAATATCGAACATTTTCTTAAAATTTGATATATCTTTGTGTACATACAACAGGTTTTCAAATATATATTGTGAGGCTACAGTCAGAATATCTACTTCTTTGAATTTTTCTCTAAGGGAATCTCTTGGACCTAGGTTGTAAATGGCTCGAACAGCCCTTTTCTGTAAAACAAAGATAGTATTAATGTCCGCACAGGTTCCCCAGAGAAGAATTCCATATGACATAAGACTATGAAAATAACTAAAATAAACAATTCTGGCTGTATCTACGTCAGTTATCTGTCTAATTTTTTTAACAGCATAGGCGGCCGAACTAAGCCTTCCTGACAGTTTTTCTATGTGTGGGCCCCATTGTAATTTAATGAATTTTGTGCATGAAGAGTTTGGTATTAAGAGCTGTTATTAAATGTATTTGTCTTTCTCTAAATACTGGGTGTTAGGGTAGACACCGTTATCCTTGAAACTAGTGGTTTGGTGTCATCTATAATATTATATACTTTTTCTACGGCACCAACCTTGAAATCGCGAAAAAAAATCAGCTGTTCCATACATTTGTGTTCACTTAAATCGACAAAATGTATGGAACAGCAGTTTTTTTTTTAATAGCATAATGTATCAGAAACGTTGTTTTACTAGTAATTTTATGTCTAAAAATTTACGCAAAATTGTTAACTTTGTTTTAAGATAAGTGTAAGCGTGTAGTAGTGTAATTTAGCGTTAATCTTATTAGTAGTCTTAATTGTAAAAAAAAATAGGAATATCGTATACTTTTACAATGTTTGTACATTTACATTTTGTACATTTTTAATGAATTTATCTGTCATTGCTTCATTTAGTGATACTCTTGTTTTATTCTAGTTGCATCGTCTTCACTTCTTATAATTAATTTATAAAATAATTGTAAAACATTTTAAAAGAGTAACGGTGGAGTTTTTTGCCCTTTCTTCTCCATACGAGAACTACCTTTTGGAAGGGGCGACTAGAAACATGTTTTTTTTTGTTGTAAATTTTGCTTGCAATCGTGCCTTTTATGTGCCTATTTGAAAAAAATATTTGTGTGTTTGACTTTGTGTTAACAGACTGTCATTTAATTTTTAACTAAAATGTAATTTTGTGTTTAATTTTAGACCTAAGTACTTCATTGGTATTTGTACGCCCTCAGCGGCAAGCCGTATTGATCTCTGTATACATTTTATTAAAAACACCTATTTTTACACCCACTTATGTTTTACAAATAAAAACTTTGATTTTGACGAGCCCAAACACAACGGGGCTACCTTGTTTAAGTTGAGGACTTCCTGTGGCCATCTTCCTGCACCATCATCTGACCCTGGACTAATGGTCAAGACAAATCTAAATAGTCGAAACACACCGGGGCTATGTCGTTAAATTGAGTAAGAGCCTGTCCGAGATTGAAATTGGCCGTTGTGATCGAAATCGATCGGGAGAATTATACATATATTATATCGATACATCGCAATATTAACTATCGCCAAAAAATATCGATATATCGTACAAAAAGTATCGATACATCGATATTTTCTCGCCAAGCCTACCTGGTTGCGCGTCCTGCTGCGGCAGATAGATGGTGGGCAGAGGCTTGAGCGCGAGCGCGGGCGCCGGCGCCGATGACGTCACGGCGACGCATGCGCAGCGCACGCACCAGCGCCCCACCGACCCGCCCGAGCGGCAGATCGCGGCGATTACTAGGCTGCCGTCTGAGGGAGGGGGGAAATGAAGTATTTTTTTTGCAGTGGCAAAGAAAATTGAGCAAATGTGGTATTTCGACCAAAAGCGAGTCAGTTTTAAAATGTTTTAAGGTTCAAAGGGGATTGAAAATCTGAACCGGTTTTTTTTTTTTGAAAAATACACTTTTATAATATACAGGATGGATATTCAGAGGGGTCGTACGGGGAGGTAACTTAGTCGTCAATCATTAATTTACTCGTGATATGGTCGCGCGTTGGTCGCAGGCCGTCAGTCGCAACGTGTGCGCGCGTCGCTTCCGTGTGCGGTGTGAGTAAGTATGTACAACTTACTCTTATGTGCAATACTGGCCGCCGTGATGTGGTCGCGCGTTGGTCGCAGGCCGTCAGTCGCAACGTGTGCGCGCGTCGCTTCCGTGTGCGGTGTGAGTAAGTATGTACAACTTACTCTTATGTGCAATACTGGCCGCCGTGATGTGGTCGCGCGTTGGTCGCAGGCAGTCAGTCGCGACGTGTGCGCGCGTCCCTTCCGCGGGCGGAGTTAGCACGCCGATCAGTCCGGTCGCTGTTATGACGCAGGCACCTTCGCAGGCTATACCACTGAAATATGTTATGCATAGCGAATTATAAAAACCGAAGAAAATAAGTACTTTATTTAAATTTTGTTGATTTTCCTTTTATTGATCCGTTCCTAAAATGGACTTTTCTAAGCCCACGTCGTGTCTGTTTGTCATTTACCTAAAGTTTGTGTGTTGACTAATATGGAGTGCACTTCAGTACGGGAAAAGCGATGGTTTCAGAGAAAGACGAATTTTGCTTTCAGGTTTAAAAAAAAATTAAGTATGTGTGTGGTTTTTAGGGTTCCGTACCCAAAGGGTAAAACGGGACGACGACGGTATTTGGACGGTTTTTCAATACATTTCGAGCCTAGTTTTACATATATTTTTTTTTAGCCCTTGCCTTTCTCCTTTCCACTCCTCTCTATCTTGAGCTATACTTCATTTGAACTAAGATTAGACATTTAAACAAACCTTTTTACAGTCCGTTCAACCGATTTTGACTTCTATACCGTAGGCATAAGGATGACATTAAAAGCAAAAAAGGTTATACAATACCAACTGTCTACTGCAGCTGCCATTTGTCATACCACCAACGCAATAGAAGTCAAAATCGGTTGAACAGACTGTAAAAATGGCTTATTTAAGTTTCTAATCTTATTTCAAATGGAGTATAGCGTGGACCAATCCTGTCTGTAGGCGTCAAGGTTGTCTCGCCATCTCTCCTGGGTCTGCCTCGATGTCGACGGGCGAGAAAACGCCCGTCCCAACGCGAGACCCATAGTGGTAGATTTCGCCCATAGATCCTAACTATTCCTAACTAATATTATAAATGCGAAAGTGAGTTTGTTTCTTTCGCTTTCACGCTGAAACGGCTGGACGGATTTGGATGAAATTTGGCACAGGGGTAGACCATGACTTGGAATAGGATATATGATACCCCGATATTCCCACGGGTTCGAGACTTTCGTGGGTTAAAGCGTGGGGCGCAGCTAGTTAGAAAAT
The DNA here is from genome assembly GCA_948473465.1 of Lithophane ornitopus. Classification (NCBI taxonomy): domain Eukaryota; kingdom Metazoa; phylum Arthropoda; class Insecta; order Lepidoptera; family Noctuidae; genus Lithophane; species Lithophane ornitopus. The sequence continues at coordinate 10,042,804 of OX419641.1, read as the reverse complement.
GTATTATGCTTAGTAATAGTAAATATGTACACTGTGTTATTTATGAGGCAACCGCGAAGCCTGGTAAAGGAAAAATGGAAGCTGCTTCCGATGTACCCTTTACCAGGAAAAAACATTTGGGTAAATATGCATCCGAATTTCTAAGGAGGAGAGGGAGGAGCCACGAGGTTAAGTAATAACAGCCGCGCGAGTCGATCCATCAGGTTAAAGCTACGCTTACCGGGGTTGGTCCGTGGTTGGGTGACCTTATTTACATATCGAGACTCCTCCGTGCCTCGGAAAGCACGTTAAGCCGTTGGTCCCGGCTGTCATTTGTGGATTTTTGAGGGTCGTTACGGGTCGTCAGAAGCCCGAAAATCTGACAACCAGTCTTACCTTGGGGTATCGTATTACCCACCAGTTACTGAGTTTTGGAGATCAGATAGGCAGTCGCTCTATGTAAAATACTGGTATTCAGCTGCATCCGGTTAGACTGGAAGCCGAAAAGGCTGGGCAAATTGATTTTTTTGAGGTGTACTTACCCGAATCCTTTGAGCGTGGGTGTGGGTCTCAGCATTTGTATTCTCTCAGTGACGGGAGCGTCGAGCTTCTTGTCCACCATCACCAGCCGGCGGCCGTTGTGGAAGAACGACGCGCGGATGATGTGTTCACCTGAAAAATACAACAAATGACTTGTAGGTTTGAATTTCACTACATATTATAAAACAAAGTGCTCCGCCGCGTCTGTCTGCCTGTCTGTTCGCGATAAACTTTTAGGGGTATGAGGAACAGGGTATAAAGTTCACTCATACTCCATAGAAGAGGGAGGCTCCTCCAACCAGACGGGTGTTGTGTCTGGCGGGCAACTGCCCAACGATTGATGTTGGGTTCTCGTATATATATACGAGAACCCAACATCAATCGTTCACTGCACGGTAAACTTTAATTGCGCGATGCAGGATTTATGTGACGTCTGTCTGACGTCAGGTCTTTGATGCGTAGTTCGCATGTGGCGATGTAGATACCGCCACATCACTCCCCTCCGGAGACCGGAGGTCGATAGTGGGCTGAGTCTTGTATCTTGCGATGCTTGCCAGTGCCAGTTGTGGTTCCAGTGAGTCGGAACCGGGTGCTGCATTGTTCGCGGTGGGTCGGAACTGTTTGCGGCGGTTGTGGTGATTGAAGTGATTGAGGTGATTCCCCAGTGGGTCGGAGTGATGAGGCTGAAGGTGATGACCAGGAATGCGCGTTCGCCGCATGCTGGTGGTCAGGATACCCGTTGACGCCTCGGGTGTTGGCTTGGCTGTGTGACTCGCCTCACTGAAAGCTTGCGGGAGTGATGAGGATGACGTCACGCTGGAGTAGTTGCACGAAGGCTGCGTTGACGTTCATATTCGGGGTCACCAATTTAGGGGTATGAGGAACAGGGTGTAAAGTTCACTCATACTCCATAGAAGAGGGAGGATCCTCCAACCAGACGGGTGTTGTGTATGGCGGGCAACTGCCCAACGATTGATGTTGCGTTCTCGTATATATGTCCACTGAACGGTAAACTTTAATTGCGCGATGCAGGATTTATGTGACGTCTGTCTGACGTCAGGTCTTTGATGCGTAGTTCGCATGTGGCGATATAGATACCACCACAAACTCAAAAACTGCTGCACCGATTTTCATGCTGTTTTCACCAATGGATAGAGTGTTTCTCGGGGAAGGTATATAATAACCGACCGTTTGTCAATTTTATCCATAGCTTGATGTCAGGGTTGTTCTAACTTTATCAAACTCATTGTGTATTTCTATTGCCGCTATAACAATTTTAGGTTTACATAAAGTTCGGCGTGCGAACCCGACTCGCACCTGGCCTTTTTTTTTAACTTATTCATAATCATAATCATTTATTTGCTTTGAAAGTAGGTACATAAATTAAGGTGTTTACAAAATGTTGAGATCCCTGTACAATCTACCACTTAGGCATGCAAACATTGAAGGTAAATTTCATTAACAAATCAAATTAAAATCAAAAGGTCAAATTAAAATAGGCAAAATAATTAATAATTTAAAAATAAAAATAACAATCATAGTATTTAAATCTAGCATAATAATAATAATAAAGAAATACAATGTCAATAATTAAATCTAAAGAGTAGGGTCATTTAAAAAATCATTAATCGAATAATAACACTTATCAAGTAATAGGGCTGTCAGTTCCTTTTTAAATATTTGGATTGGGTGATTTTTATTCTGCTAATGATCTACAGGTAAAGTCTACGCACCTGGAAAGTTAGCAGTATAGATGCAGGTCCATTCATTGAGGAGGTAATCCTTTTGAGTGTATACGGACACTTCTCCTACCGTGGTCGCTACCAGTAACTGTTTGCCTTCAATGTCCCATTCTAGTACTGACACCTGAAATTATGAAATTTTTTATAGAATCAATAACAATTAATCTATAGTTGCCTGCTCAGAACAAATTAAAAACCATGATGGAGCGCTGTCAACAGTGACGTGAGGACTGTTTCGTAAACATGTGTGCACTTAGTGAGGTGTAGTTTGATTGTAAAAGTGTACGTGTGAGCGTGTATGCAAGGAGCGGAGGTGTAGTTTTGGCATGCTTCACTGTATTGTTCACAGCGCTATGTGTTGAATTTTATTTGGTCTGAGAGTTGCCTGCAAGAGACACATTGAAGGATATTAATTAATAATTCTATCCATTTTTATGGATCCATTAATATTTAATTTGTAAAAAAAATGGGATCAAACCAAATAACAAAATCAGTCACACTTAAGAACTTATTAGGCTCTCCGCACACGGGACACCGGCCACAACGACAAAACGCCGCCACCGGCATATTTCCTGTAGTAAACGCCGCGGCGTTTGTGGCTGTCGCCAGTGTGCGGTGAGCCCATATAAAATGTATGAAAACTACTAGAAATATGCCGGTGGCGGCGTTTTGTGGTTGTGGCCGGTGGCCCGTGTGCGGAGACCCTTAGTCTTATAGGCCAGATTGTTATTAATTACTAAAATACTAATAAAAAATAAAAAAAATACTTACGGGATACGCAGTGCTGGTAACTTTATGACTGTCCCACGGAGTGTCGAGATCACACACATACACATGCCCTCCCCACGTGTCTCCCTCCGTGTCATCCAGCTCGGTGGGTGATGAGAACGCTATGATGTTGCACGTTGATATCGTGCAGATCGGCCGGACCACTTCATGGTCTGATATGCTGTGGAGAATCATTATGTGTGTAAGCTTCAATTATAAATTATAATAATAATTCTCGTTAGGTGGTTGAATCAAGGGCCTGATTCAGAAGACATTACTATTCGATACGCTCGCATAGTCAATTAAAAATTTAAAAAACCCCCGACCAAAACAAAGCATTTAAAAAGTAAACAAATAATATGTATTGGCCCTTTAAGTTTAATATAAAAGTTTTAGGTAATATTTTGATCCAAGCGTCGTCGCGTCGGGGGACGGCTCATGAAAATAGGAAATTAACAGCAGCTATCCTTTCTACAATAGCATTTATTCATTATTCCTAGTGTATGTTGGCGTTTTCATTAGCCGTCCCCCGACGCGACGACGCTTGGATCAAAATATTACCTACAACTTTTATATTAAACTTAAAGGGCCAATACATATTATTTGTTTACTTTTTAAATGCTTTGTTTTGGTCGGGGGTTTTTAAAATTTTTAATTTACCTTTTATTTCCAGCTTTTTAAATTTCATATTATATTACTAGTACAAACGCTATGATCAACCCGCGGCTCGCCGATATCTGCGTAGCTGTACGTACTTTTGCCACAGTGAAGCTAGTTTCTAATTTAGTCTCATTTCTCTTTCCTACTCCATCATCAGACCCTGATCACCATCCATCTGTAACCTATTTTTTGAGACCTTTCCAATGAGCCCAAACACGATAGGTACCTCTGCTGTAAGTTGGTGAGGGAGTTGGGTATCCTGCATCCAGGTGATGCTGCAGCATCAGTTCAAGGTTACTATATTCTTCTAATATCATTGAAGTAACAGAATTCTAAATATCAAATCGATTAGACCTGTGAAAGATGCTCACATCCATTCATCAACTAGAAAAGAGCTGATAATCTTCAAATAGCTGAACCGATTTTCTTGAATAATAGCTAAGAACACTCTCGATTAAGTCACCTTTCAAACAAAACAAAAAAAATCAAAATCGGTTCAGCGGTTTGGCAGCTACGATGGAACAGACAGACACACAGATACACAGATACACACGTTAAACTTATAACACCCCTCTTTTTCAGTCGGGGGTTAAAAACAGGTCTCAAAAATGAAATTTATTTGCAAGAATAGTAGGTACGTTTGGTGTGGGTTTTTTTTTTTGAGGTAAATCACCTGGGTGGGGAATCATGGGTGATGCATTGTTACATGCCAAGATCCCAACGTGTCTCGTCCCGCTTGTCATTCGTAGATCTTTGGAAGCTGTTATAGGTTGTCGGAAAGTCGAACGTCTGACAACCAGTCTTACCAAGGGGTATCGTATTATGGAGGTTGGATAGGCTGGCTCATTAATCTTAGTAAGTAACCAGCTGAAATTTAAAGACCGTAACGATATTGTGAGCTTATCTGTTGAGCGGACAGTTGAAATAGCCTGTATAGAATTGGAGCAGTTTATTGTATTAAGTGTGTACAGACCCCCTCCAGGATTATAATAGGTCTTTACCTATGAAATTGCCGTTTTGTATGAAAAAATTTAAACGAATTTTTTTCATGAATTTTTTATTTGTATTAATCGAAGTAATCACCCATGCAATCAATGCATCTTTGCCATCGCAGTGGCAGTTTATTGATGCCCTTCTTAAAGAAATCAGCTGGATGGGAGGCAACAAATTCTTCAAAGGCATTTTGTACTGCCTCTCGGGTATTGAATTTTTTTCCCGCCAAGAAGTTATCCAAATTCTGGAAAAAGTAGTAGTCTGTAGGCGCAAGGTCTGGTGAGTAGGGCGGATGACGGAGAGCTTCCAACCCCAGTTCTTGCAACTTGGAGACCGTCTGCTGTGCAGTATGAGGTCGCGCGTTGTCGTGCAGGAGCAGCGGAGACGAGCGATTGACCAATGCTGGTTGGAGATGCGCCAGCTTCTCCATCATTGTGTTCAGTTCTTCACAGTACACATCTGCAGTAATGCTCACCCCGTTTGGTAAGGAGCTGTGATGAATCACACCGGCGCTAGACCACCAAACAGTGACCATCACTTTTCTAGGGGTAAGTTTTCGTTTAGGGCATTGTTTAGGTGCTGAACCAGGATCCAACCAACTTGCTGAGCGCTTGCGGTTATCAAACAGAATCCATTTTTCATCGCAGGTAACAATGCGGTTCAAAATTCCTTCATTTGTGTGTCTGTTGAGCAGTGCAAGGCACGTCTCGACGCGTACTTCGCGCTGGCGATCATTGAGTTCGTGGGGCACCCATTTGTCAAGCTTTTTTTCCTTGCCAATTTGACGCAAATGGACCAATATTGTTTTGACGCTAACGTCGAAAGCTGCTGCTAATTCAGCCGTAGATTGTGTATCATCAGCTTTCACAATTGCCTTTAATTCGTCATTGTCGACCAAAGTCTTCGGACGACCGCGAGGTTCATTTTTCAGGTCGAAATTTCCAGAACGGAAGCGAGCAAACCAATAACAGGTGGTGCGTTGGTTTGTAGTGTTAGCTCCGTAAACGTCGTTGATGTTGCGTGCCGCTTGTGCCGCGTTGCTGACGCGACGGTACTCATATTCCATAATTACTCGAATTTTTTACGTATCCATGATGACGAAAAAGATTGAAATGCGATGAAAATGTAACACTAATCAATAAAGAAATGACTACTTTTGGAAAAAAAAAACCATGTTTTTAAAATAAAATTAATTTGAAATTAGAATTCTTAGCCAAACAAAAATTATTTTGATTTGAAATGGCCAGTACTGCAGAACGGCAATTTCATAGGTAAAGACCTAATATGACTGTTTTGAAAAGGTAATGGATGAAGTGTTACACAAGATTTGTAACTCAAATAAGTCAATTATCACTTGCGGTGATTTTAATGTTAATTTATTAGAAAATTCAGGTTCTTGTAGTAAAATAATAAGTTTGTTTCAGTCCTACAATCTTGTAAACCTATTTTTGGAGCCCACAAGAATAACCCCTACTAGTGCCACATGCCTAGATAATATTTATACGGATGTCAAGCCACAAAGAAATTATAAATTTACTAGATTCTGATCATTGCGGGCAAAGGGTTACTATCCCAATCCAAAACAACAAAGCGGCTAAAAAGGATATCACATTTAACCCCAAAACTGCAAGTCGCTTGGAAGTTTTTAAAGAAAAACGAATGAATAAATTACCGGTTTTGTCAATTCAAGCTGACCCTAATCATCTTTATGATAAATACATTAAAATATATACTGTAAAAAATTTAATTCCACCTTTATTCCCAAGACTATCTCGGTTAATAGTAATGTATCTTTCAGTGATTGGGCTACGATTGGTATTCTTAAAAGTAGAACACGGCTGTATGAGCTGTATAATGAAAGGCCAAGTCGCGTTATTTGAGTTCGAAGATTAAAAACAGTAGTAATGTAATTAAAACGACTTGAAATATTATTAATAGTGAAACGGGAAGGTCTAGTAACCAAAATACTGACTACAGCCTGTCTATTAATGACAAAATAATAAAATCAGACTCACAAGTCGCCGAGGCCTTTGAGAATTTCTTTTCAGATATTCCCGTTTCAACTACTAAATCCCTAAACTCATCACCTTCTGTTGCTGAGTCTTTGCTTAAGGAAAATGATAATTTTTGCGATTCGGAATTTCTTTTTGAACATATTACCTGTAGAGACATAATTAAAACCTTTCACACTTTAAATGTAAAAAAGACTACAGATCTGTGGGGTAATTCTGTAGAAGTAGCTAAGTCTATTATTGACATCGTAGCACCTACCTTAGCTCTTATCTTTAATAATTGTATCGACTGTGGGGAGTTTCCTGACCTTATGAAAAATAGTAAAATAATACCTTTGTTTAAATCAGGTTGTACATCAGACCCCACAAATTATAGACCTACTTCAGTACTACCTACCTTTAGTAAAATTTTTGAGAAAATAATTTTATAGCAATTGGAAAGATTTTTTAATAGACATAAATTGTTACATAGCAAACAGTTCGGATTCACAAGGGGTCGTTCCACTACTGATGCCGGTGTTGAAATTTTAGGACATATTTATAATGCATGGGAGGATAGATGCGATGCCTTGGGCATCTTTTGTGACTTGTCTAAGGCATTCGATTGCGTTGTTCATGAAACGTTAATCAGGAAACTCCGCCACTATGGAATCCGGAACACCGCTCTGGATCTTCTTACGTCATACTTGAGTAATAGGATTCAAAGCGTTGACGTTAATGGGAAAAGATCTCCCGGATCTATAGTAACAATGGGGGTCCCACAGGGCTCGATTCTTGGTCCTTTCTTGTTTCTTATTTATATTAATGACTTGCCTTACCTCATAAAGGATAATCATGAAATAGTGTTGTTTGCGGATGACACTTCACTTTTGTTTAAACTTAAACGTCAGTAGCTGGTTACTGACGATGTAAATAGCGCGATCTCAAAAGTAGTTCACTGGTTTAATGTTAACAATTTACTCCTTAATGAAAAAAAAAACCAAATGCATTAAGTTTACGCTACCTCACGTTAGGCAGGTGAAAACTGATGTGTTGATAAAGGGCGAAGAATTTAATCCTGAAGATAGCACAATATTCTTAGGCTTCACTTTAGATGCTAAGCTTCAGTGGGGTCCACATATAGATAAATTGTCAAAAAAAACTTAGCTTCGCTGCATATGCTGTTAGAAAAATTCGTAATTTAACTGACATAGAGACAGCCCGTTTAGTGTACTTTAGCTATTTTCATAGTGTTATGTCGTACGGTATTCTATTGTGGGGAAATGCCGCCGACATTCAAACTATCTTTGTTTTGCAAAAAAGAGCTGTTCGATCAATTTATAAATTAAGTCCGAGACACTCTCTCAGAGAGAAATTTAAGGAGATAAATATAATGACAGTGCCTTCTCAGTATATTTTTAAAATCTTTTATATGTCCATAAAAATATAAAATTGTTTAAAAAATACAGTGATATCCATAATATTAATACTAGGAACAAAGACAAATTTGTTCTACCTACAACTAGGCTCAAGAAAATAGGTGGCTCGTTCAGATATCAATGTATACGCTTTTACAATAAGCTTCCAAGCCATGTACAAGATCTTAGCCTTAATAAATTCAAAACATTTATTAAAAGTAAGTTGTGCCAAAAAGCATTTTATACCATTAAAGATTACATTGAGGACAAAAAGGCTTGGGATTGAGCTGCTCCAACTTTTTCCAATTTTTTTTAAATTTACTTATTGAATTTTGTTATTTTTGATAACTTTGTATTTTATTATATACATATATAGTGACATGAATATTTACTTTGTGAAGTATAATATTATTATTATTTTAATTATTGTGAATTTGAGGAATCAGATAGGAAACGCCGACCTCGTCTAGTTTTAAAAATGTGTTTGACATGTAAAAGTGTTTGTACAAACCTACTTACATAAAATAAATCATTTATCATTCATCATTTATCAGTTGCTCTATGTAAAATACTGTTATTCCACTGCATCCAGTTACTCTGGATGCTGACTCTTGTGAAAAGGCTACACAGATGATGTTGTTTTGTTGTCCAGTGTGACAAGGTGGCTAGTTACTTTTTTGCCATCATGTTACATTTCTCTGTCATTTGAGGGAGTGTATATATCTAAAGTCCTCCAGACCGTATTGGGTCACAGCGGCCAATCTCAACAGAGACTAACCTTTGGCGCGGGAGATATTGTAGTGCACAAGTGTGTGCGCAGATACAGATCCCTCACTGTCAGGGAGTGTAACGAGATTTCGAAGAACATGTTAAAGTTAAGTGGCCCTTGAGTATTCAGGAAAAATCACTAATCCAATACCATATCTTGGAGAGCTATGTTGTTAGTTCAACAGTCAATGAGAATATGACTTCTATGATAGCCAGATTAGCACTCTGCAAGCATTACTATCATTTGTAACATGAACTAAAAGCTAGCATTTCTAAAGGCATTTGTTACATGTCTATAACTCGTCTCTATTCTTAAGTAGGTAGGAATCTAAGCAATTATTCGGATTACGTACTCTAGCTCCTCGTACTTGGACTACATTTTAATAATAACTAAGTAGCTCGAATCAAACACTATTTGTATTTCGAACCCAAACAAAATGAATGTGTTGTTGTTACCTTTCAAAGTGTGGTGGCTCGCATTTCAAAGGCTTTCGCCTCATGGAGTATATTAATTCCATTGTGGTTTACTTTTTTTGTTTCACAGATTTCAACTAATATCGCTTAAACCTTTAGTTTTTTTTGGAAATAACAATCGTTTTATTGTAACAGTGCAACCAACGAAGCAAGCAATGCAATGCAAGCAAACAACAAATCTGACTGTCTGTCATTAGTGTCATTGTCATTTACTGTCACTGTCACTGCCTGTCTGCAGGAAAATGACATGATTTGACAGTGACAATCTGTTACAATAACTTGCTTTGCATGAAAGGGCTAAGAGAAAGAGATGCTTATCTCGAACATCACGTAAAAGAGAGAGATGCATGTTTAAGGTTTGCAAAATGTGTGGAAATCGTACAATGTAGCGTTTAGTTTTTGCTACAATTTTATGGACGGCTTCAATTAGTTTTTTTTCTTTTGCTTGCTATTTCTATGTCATTTCAATTTCAGAATGATTAGTTCTAACAAAAAGATGAAAAAGAACATTCATTCAAAATTGATTAAACGTACCTCTAAAATTCTATTCTATAACATATCATCAAAAGCACTTTTAAATTATTCTAAATCTCTATTTTGAATGCGCCGCCTTTTGTTTGAAACAATAAATTACAACATAAAAAAGAAGGCAACTTTTAATAATATCGATAAATAACAAAACGTAATTATTTTTATCGACTCAATGCGATTCGGATGCACGCAGCACTAGTACTGCGCCTATCTTCAATGCAAGTAACCCTTCAAACGCTGCAGCATTCACGTCACATAAACTCGGGAGGCGGGCATTGCCCTTTTCATTATTGAGTTGTGTTTCCGAACGCAGCGGTGCTCGCTCGAAAATGGCGGATCGGCCGAAGTAACATCGACATAAAGCTGTGTGAAATATAACACAAAATATTCGTGAATTTTATGTGAAAATGTGAATCGTATGAATTAAAACTTATTGTGTAGTGTTGTTACAGTGTTTTTCAACATGTGGCGGACAGGGATGTATCGTTTCGGTGTTGGGAACTGGATATTCTTGTTCGCCTGTCTCCATTTGTTTACATACGCTCAAGGTAAGCTCCTTATAAATATTACCATTTACTATCGATCGTTGGTCTTGAAACTGTCGCTAATAACAGGATCTGTGTAATTATGCAGAAAATTGCATCTAGATGTAATTTAAATATTTGAATGTATGATTTGAGTTGAAACGCTTTATAACTTGGAGTCGATTTCTCTCGAAGCTATAGGTAATTATACGTACTACATTGTTCCAAACTTGAATGCCGAGCAGTAGAGGGTTTATTTACTTTTTTTATTTTTTTACTTGTTTTGCGCACATTGATGCATTATTCATTCGGTAATAAATTGAGTGCCATTTGAAAATGTGCAGAAAAAGTTCGTAGGTACCTACTTATTTCTCATCTTTAGGGCTTCGCCGACAGCGCTTCGCCCTCAAATTCTAACGACACACATAAATACCGCATTATTAACTGCTTTGGGTTAATTAGTAGGTTTAATTCCTTTTGTAAACAGATAATAAAATTTTACGGTTCCTATTGGAATGGTTCTGGAAAGCTTCCAAAGATTCTCATTATGGTTCCAAGTTGTTTATTTAAGAGTGATTAATTTATAGGATTAGTATTGTGTGCGCGGTGGCCACTGAAATAGTTCGTTTCCTGGAATATAACTGAATCAGATGGTCTATTAGTTTATCAAGACTTGAATAATATAAGAACTTGCAAACTTGTTTTTCTACTTTTTCTCTTTTCTTATTATTTTTAATGTCAATAAGTTTCGAATCAACATCTGTTTACCGCTTAGAGTATCTACCGACATGACGACTAATAGAAAAGTATGGATGAAAAAGGTATGTTGCGCCCTCACCCAATTAAAAAGCCGGCCAAGTGCGAGTCAGACTCGCGCATGAAGGGGTCCGTACCATTATCTATAAAAACGGCAAAAAAAATCACGTTTGTTGTATAGGAGCTCCCCTTAAATATTTATTTTATTCTGTTTTTTAGTAAGTATTTGTTTCCGACAGACAGACAGACGGACATGGCGAAACTATAAGGGATCCTTGTTGACTACGGAACCCTAAAAAGACATAAGTAATCCATTAATAATTCGTAAAAATGCATCGAAGTGTACTAGTATATATATTACAAAATAAACTCCCCACATTACCTACCTACCTATCAAAACGCAGATAGTGTTCAGTGTATCATGAAAAACTAGAGAATTCATTATTTCAGCCACTTAAAATCCAAATCGCCTTGTTATCGCCCGAAAAAACAGAAGCATGCCTCAGTGCGAGCGAAAATAAAAATAACGCTAACAAAATGCAAATACGACAACCCAACCCGAGCAACCGAACTGGAATAAAAACAAAAGAAGCGCGAGCTTAAATAAAAACTTTTTACTAAAAAACACAACCGACTTCAACCGATTTTTGCCACCAACTTCCGAAATTAAAGTTATTTTTTTTCCTTATTTTGTGTTTTTTTTTTGTAATAAATGGTTTTATTTTTCACTTTTTAGTTGTCATACCTACCCCACACTTTAAATACCACTACCTGCTATGTAAATATCAGTGACGGAGTAACTTAAAACATGGTAAAAATAAAATACGTAATATTTAACCTAACTCAAAAAATCTGAAGCATGACCTACCAAAAAAAACAATTCAAAATTGGCGAGTAGTCTAACAGACATACAAAACAAAAACCTTACAGACAAATTGAGAGCCTCCTCCTTTTTGAAGTCGGTTAAAAAGCTGACAAAATGCAAATACGCATGCTACTCAGCAAATAATCTTTCGACCGCTCATAAAGTCGCGTTGACAATAGCCAACAAGCCAACACAACTTCCAAGTATTTAGAAAGCTGGTAGGTACAAGGAATTCTGACATCCTACCTAGTTGATGTATCTATAGTCAATCTAGCAAATTCTTGTGCCTAACTATGCATACCTGAGGCTTAGGCGCTGGGGTATTTAGCCACGAATTACTTGCGCTGATCGACAATGCGATTAGACGTGTTTAAAACCAAATGCTTTTCTATTATTCAAAGGTGACGACAGCGAAGGAGCATTACATTTGCGAGAAGCTTGACATAATAAATTCAAAAAATAAAAGTTATAAAACTAAAACCCAACTACTGCAAAAAAGTCAACTAAAAAGGTATAAACAAGACGTCACAGACAGACAAATTAAAAATCCGGGGTCACACGTAATCTGTATGATGACATTGATGAACCTAACACGTGTGACTTCGGATTTTTTTTTTGACTGTCTGTGACGTAGTTGTCTTTTAATTTTATAACTTTTAAATTTTTATTTAAATTTTTTTGGGGTTGTAATTTACATGTTTTTGAAATATGCTAATTAAGCCCTTTCATTTGATAAACAAAATGGCATCATAAAAAAAAAGTTTAGTTCATGACTTTTTGGCTTCTATAGGGCGCCATAATCAATTTAATGTGACGTCACATACCCTATAACCAGTGCACGATCAAGACGCTTCCCACGATATCTCATTTGTCCAATTGTGACGAGTTCAGAAGATATGAAGAAACACATGAACATACATACCGGGAAAACTCATAACCCTCCTACATGCTTCGCCGTAGTCGGGTAAAAAGAGCTATTTTTGGGTATGATTGTTTATATGTTTAAAATAGTATAAAGTCAAAACCTCTTCACTATCCACTTCCTGATTTTTAGACTTTAGCGTAATATCGTTTTCGTAGCAAAAATAATAAAAGCCGCGTTCACTTGAATACACAAACATCCACCAGGGGGCCTAAACCGGCCACATTAGCAATTCCTCTAAAAGCAGTTCATTTCCTGAATCCCAGCTGTCATTAGCAATCCCTTTAATTTGACAAAATAGCAATTCATATTATGTGGACCATTTTACGAATATCCATAGAAAACTGTCAAACAGATGAATTATTTCGTTATATGAATCGCATGCAGATTATATTATGAATTGTCAGTTTGTTAAATTTTACAATGATTCATAATATTTTCGTATTATGATTCTGCCAGAGTGGCTGTTTTAAGCCCCCTGTACTCCCCGAAGTGTCAGTCAGAGGTGTATACAGCTATTATAGTACACCCACATTTCGCCAATTACGTTTAAGTCCCATGTAATAGGGGGCAAGCCTTTTGCCAGCAACCGTGCACAAATCCTGACTCAGGGCTGCTACTGAGAAATTCCAGATGGAAAACCCAATAACACTTTGCCGGACCCGGGAATCTAACCCAGGACCCCATGCTTAGCAGTAGAACGAGCGACAACTAGACCAACGAGATAGTCAACTGAGGCCCTAGACAAAGTGACATTCTATCAGCGATAACGACGGTGGAAAAGGCATAAATGTATTGGACTGACATAAGCTATCGCTATCGAAAAGCTTATGTCAATGCAGTTGAAAGTCGTTGTAGAAATACGAAACGCTTTCGAAGCGATTGTCACTTGTCTAGGCCCTCTGAATACTTAACTCAAAATTGCTGATTCTTTAGTTATGTCACCCTTCATGCCAATGAACGATATACGTAGTATGTTATCTAACGAAGGGCGAATTTATTAACATTATTATAAATTATTATAAACATTATTGTTAAAACATTATTTTCTCTTTTTATTTTTTTTGTATATTGTGTTTCACGAACTGTGTCCAAATAAATGTTAGTCAATTCTATAAAAAAAAAGACAAAAAAAAGTTTATTTTTATTTTTTTGTAACAATTTCACAAAAAATTATATTGATTAAAAGAAACAAACTTGTCTTTCTACGTTGAAACACAAGTGTGCGTGTTGAGAGTTTCTTTTACGTATCAATTTAATAGTTTTGTGAATATTTCACTACATATATTCAAAAAAAAGTCTGCATACTGTATTTACTTATAATTTAGGTTGCTATACAATTTTTGCTCTTACTTGGACTCTCAGGAAAAAGTCGGTACTAGGCTTGCAGAAAAAATATCGATAAGTATATATATTTTTTTTTTTTTCGATATATCGATATTTTTGGCGATATTTTTTATTTCGATATAAAATATCAAGTATCGAAAATGTATCAAAAACGATATATTTTTTCCAATACCAACACCGTTGTCGCCACTGAGTAAAATCGCCGGAATACAGAGCCGTAAAAAGTTTTTATTTTTTAAATATCGATACGATATTTTTTGGCACTTCTTGCATCCCTAGTCGGTACTGTTTCACTAAATACAAAAGCATTACTCAGATTCGACGAAAAATGTTGGCAATATGTCGTCCATCTAAGCCTCAAAAAGCCTATTAATCAAATCAGTCCCATTATCACAGTCACATAATACCAACATTCATATTCGTTGAATTAAAGCAGCATTTGTACCTACTTATAATCTGAGTACATTGAGTTCATGGACGAGTCAAGTTCTTGAACCCTATCGGAGTCCATATCTTACGGAATATAAAAGTCTTGATAAAATGGCAAACAGCCAAACATACAGCTAAAGTAGGTATGAGATTTGTAATATTACTACCTTCTGCCCGCGACTTCGTCCACGTGAATCCATACTAATATTATAAACTAGCTGCGCCCCGCGGTTTCATCCGCGTATGGCACGATCCCGTGGGAATATCGGGATAAAAAGTATCCAGGTAAGAAACTATCTGTTTGCCAAATTTCATCCAAATTCATTCAGTAGTTTTTAATCGTGTTTTCGCCAAACATAGGACCTAGCATCAATCCTCAACTTTAACGTATTATTTATATTTTATCAAAATTAATGCTGCAGTATTTTCGGCGTAACGCAGGATCATGCTAAGCAATTTGAGGTAGGATAGGGCATTAAAGTAGAATATTATAATATTAACGCAATTTATGATCTTCAACACGGTCTGTGAATTCAGATCTAAAATAACATCAACGACACCCAAGTTTGGTATTAAATATTATTCTGCTACTGTTTTGCGGTTTCGCATTAATAAATCCAAAGGCTTTTAAAATTAATCAAGCCGCTCTCTAGAACGCTTTGTAAATGATTTCCCGCGAGCTCCTGTCATAATGTTTTACAAACATAATCTCTAGAAGGTCGCCCAGAGACATACATATTAGAAAGGAAGAAAGAAACTTAACTAGCTTCATCTTTCTGACTCACCGACCCCTTGACAATTCAAAACCTGTAATTGGTTTATTTGAAATAAATGTTTTGAGTTTGAGTTTGAAAGAAAATACATTTATTCAGCACAGACTAAAAGGCACACAATTTACATAATATACAGCAGATAACAAAATAAAAAAATAAGAAGGTAAAGTAGGACATTATCAGGGGAGTGTGCCTCACGGCTGCGCCAAAAAGGCCCAGTTCAGCAAAAATGCCAGACAACTAGTGCCTGACGCTGGTTTTCAACCGGACCCGAAAGTGTGAAGTTACGGATGCAAATCAGTTTTATATTGTGATGTGTATGCATACCTACTTAAATAAAATAAAACAAAATAAGTGTCACATAATAATAATAACTAATATTACGAGTATTACCACCATTTCTGACTGCAACCACAGCAGAAAGCTGGAGTAGTGTTGGTCCAGTGGAAGAGTTGTAGGTCGTAGGGTCGAACCCAGACAAGCGCTTTACGTTGTGTAATCTATACACATTATAAATTAAAGTCGCTTCTCGTGTTTGTCTGTATCTCCGCGTGATTCTTCTAAACCACGCAACAGATTTTGATGAGGTTTTCACTATCGTTTAGAGAATTTATTCCTGTATAATACGTTAATATTAAAGTTACATATAAGTAAGAAATGTCTATGTTTTTTACGTCATAAAAACCGTGCGAAGTAATAGCGGGTCGCTAGTTATAATTGATAAGGTCATCATCATTGCTCTCAAAACGGTGAAGGATAACATCGTGAGGAAACCGGCATGTCCTAGAAACAAAAATTCGAAGACATGTGACATTCTACCAACCCGCACTGGGCCCGCGTGGTGGATTACGGCCCACTCCCTCACAGAGAGGAGGCCTGTGTCCCAGCAGTGGGGACATTATAGGCTGATTATGCATATATGCTCGTCAAAATGAATGTTAAACTAAGCATGCGACCTTTGAGAGACTAGTTATCGACTAACTTCAAGTTTATACCCATTCCCGTTAACTATTGTGCAGGTGACGGTGTCTCTGATTTAAACCTTTGTTAGCTAGAAATCTACCGCTGTTGCCATGGTTACCGGTTAAACGTTGTTTTAACGAGTACTTCCCGAGGAGTTTCTAATATCTGATGTTGTATTCTCGTGTATGAATTCATTATGCTTTGTTTTGTTCAAGATAGAAGTTACTGGATAAAGAGTCTTCCCTTAAAATGACGACACAACGACAGTTAGAATGAGTTACTTCTACATTTATAATACTAGCTCCATCCCGCGGCTTCGCCCGCGTGGTATGTCGATAAAAAGTAACCTATGTCCTTCCCCAGGATGCCATCTATCTCCTTGCCAAATTTTGTCGAAATCAGTTCCGTGGTTTAAGCGTGAAAAGGTAACATACAGACAGACAGAGTTACTTTCGAACTTATAATATTAAGTACTAGCTGCGCCCCGCGGTTTCACCCGCGTAAGTCTCGATCCCGCGGGAATAGCGGGATAAAAAGTATCCTATGTCCTATTCCAGGTCATAGTCTACCCATCTGCCAAATTTCATCCAAATCCGTTCATCCGTTTAAGCGTGAAAGCATAACAAACAAACAAACTCAATTTCGCTTTTATAATATTAGTTAGGAAGTTAAGATTAGGAAGGTCAAAAGAAAACCGAACCTATCCTAGACGGATGAAAAGTGCCCAAAAGGCTGGCAGCATTGCAACGTAGAAGGGCAATCCTGATTCATAGGTCAAAATTATAGGCCAGCCCTCTGGACGCGTGAAGAGCATCTTAATTCGATCATAATTATCGATGAAATCAAATCAAATCAAAATATTTTATTTCACATAAGCCTACATGGGCACTTATAAAACGTCAGAAGCTAGGTGCACGGTTCCAATTGGTCGTTTCCTATGGAGAAGAGGCAAGTTTCTTGCCGGCTCTTCTCCACGGTTACTCTTTTAAAAGAAAATAATAATTGGCTTTCACAATATTTTCATTTTACAGTGTTAATAGTTATGGGAGGACAGTGCAGGCCTTTCATAAAGTTTCAGATATGTTAGGCTAAGCCTACAATGTTCTCACATTCACAAGGTAGAAAAGAATCTATATAATAGATAAATAAGATACTAAAAATAAAAAACCTATTTAAACCAAATTACATGATTGCCATTACAACTGTAACAAATCTGATAATTAACATGTCCACAAAAGCCACTAATAAAGAGTTGAAATTAAATTGTAGGCATATAATGTCAAATAATATTATGATTATGTCTGTCAGGGATGAATGTAAAAAATAAACATGGTAATTTGGGAGCAGTTAATAGACTCTTACAAAATTATGCCGTTAATGAGGTACCAGGGAGACCACATGTGCAGAAGGAGTTATTGCCAAACTTCCCAGTCTTCAACGTAGTCTTTAATGTATGCTTTTTTGATAAGGACATCATTTTTTATAAGGATCAACAGAATAATGTACAGTTTGCACAGTCAGCGTGTCCACTCGTTAACAATGGTTAATAAATAAATTCAAGAATCATGGCGTCGAATATAAACGTCTCTGGTCCCCGCGTAAATTCACAGTAATGGCGGCTGATGCACCGCGCGTCCTATTCGCGCGCACACGTTCGCGCGGTAAATCAACGATACAATGCATTCGTGTTTGTATTGTATTGTATTTATTTGTATTGTTACTACGACTAGCTTTAATGTTTAGGTTAAAAAATGTGTTTCTACGTAAAGTTGGAAGGGAGTCTTTGTTATGAGGATTCTTTTCTGAGGCAGTCTACATTTTCTAAGTTATATGGCCATGTTACTAAAACAAACTAATTGAAACAATTAGTTCCTTGAGCTGTTATCACTTGTCTCAAACATCTTAGTTTAGAAACTTGGACAAATAAGCCGTGGTTTGTTGTGAAAGTCTCGTTCTAAACTGTTCGGTAGTAAAGTGGACAGTGTCGGCAATTAGCGAGCTTGCACAGTTGCACGGCACTACGGCTGTGCCCTGTGAGCGAAGGGAAACGTGGTGTATGTTTCTGTTATCCTAGTATACCCTGGCGTCTGTCAATTTAGAGTCACTTTCATTAATTGTATCGCTTTTATAAACCGGCTTGTGGGGCGTTTTTGTTTTTATAACATGGCGTAATCGACCAAACTTTTATCCCTAGTATAAGTCTAATCTAGCGAGTAAATTTATATTCAATTTTTGACGGATTTTTTGCACAAAAACTGTCAGACGTCAATTTTATTCCCCGAATAAAAGACATCTAGGGCTTTGGTTAAATCAGCCCTAAATCAAAAGTCTATTCTTCAAAGTAGGCTGAGAATCAGCACTTTTCAAACGTTAAAATTACCTACATAAGACAGTCCCCAAAACGTCATTTCCTAGTGATTTAGCTGGGAAGAAGAAGTGACACAACAAACTAATCCACCAGCGCAGCTGTCTGTTCAGTTAGAAAAACTTTATTCTTTGTATGCAAAATATTGACAAGCATGGTATGTTTCTGAGTGTAACGTTACATAGTATAGGTAGTCCAGGCTATATAATAATCTATGCTCGAAATCGGTAAAGGCTCCAAAAATCAAGCAATTTCTAAGAGCAATTTATTGCGCAATCTAAAAACCATTAGCAGCAATATCACTAAATGTACAAAGTTGCAACCATAGAAATATAAAAAGGGCATATCTCCTTCTTTCTTATATCTATGGTTGCAACACATGTGCTGAGTTTGGCGTATTTTTCGGCAGGTGTGTCGCTCGCTAAGCACGCGGCAATTTTAGTCACGTATTTTGCGGTTATAAAACAGAATACAATAGACACAGCTATATTTAGTAACTTAATCCGCTTAACTATTCCTCAAAAAGCCCTGTAAGAATACGACACGTGTTTGACCTCTCAACGAGGCATCCTCAGGATGACGATCGACCAATCGCGAACCCGAACACGAAATAAAGAAAATAAATTTATTTGACCTAGGTAAGGCACCCAATATTTATACAAAAAACAAAGAACATAAAAATAGTATTGTGCGCCTTGACATGTTGCCACGCAGAGTGGGCCATATTGCGTACCTATGTATTATTGTGATTTATAATGGATTTCCGCAAAGACACGCGTAAATCAATTAACGATGTTATAAAACAGATCAAAATAAAACAAGCCTAAAAAACAACGCTAAGATTAAAACGCAAAAAAATATTCTTTACCATTAATTAACCCAAGCCTTCATATAAGCGTAACCCTTTTCTTACAACTGGTTCGTACGACATAAATAGTTCATTCAACCAGAGCCAACCACATCGACCTCCGTCGATCGCTTCACATTAGCTAATCATATGGCTGGGCTGTAATTACCGCGGTTACAACATCCTTGGCTAAGGGAACTTCGCACGCTTTGGAACTCAGGAGTTGAGTAGTGGAGACAAGCTTACCATTCGTTTGACTAGCATAAATACAACGTCCCGACATCAATCGTCGGGCAGTAGCCCACCGGACACGACACCCGTCTGGTCGGAGGATTCTCCCTTTTCTATGGTGGATGAGTGAACTTTACACCCTGTTCTTCATACCTCTATAGTTAATTTTTGTGTAGGGGTTAGTAGGGTAAAAGGGACTCCCTTTTACCCTTTTACTTGAGCTCCTTAAGTTCTGAGTTGAGCTCCACTATTACTGACAAATGCTTGCTTGCACTGACTGGACAGGTCCACTCAAATCTGTGTGGTTCTTTCCTCAAAAAACCATTTCAGACTCGAATTTACATGGTCCTCATATGGCTTGACCAAGATTATGTCTGGACTTTAAAAGAGACTGTGACCTCTAGAGTTTGTTTCGGCCTTTCTTCTCAGAGTAGTCAGATAGGAAACGCCAACCTCATCTAACTTATTTTTAATATTTTTTAATATGACGTGTAAAAGTGATTCCAATATCCTATTTACAGAATAAACAATTTCATTTCATTAATCTTGGGAACTACTGACTTTCACTAATGGGTAGCTACAGTATTCCCGAGTGTCATTGGATATATATTTTATGTTAAAACCAGAAATTAAAAGCTGACAAAGTCACGGGGAGAAGCTAGTGTGGTATAATTATCTACCGTCCGTCCGTCCCCACCGGTCGTCTGATGTGTTCCTAAGGGCTTATACTACCTACTACCTCAGCGCAAATTCACTTTTTATCTCGCTCGCACCATACTACTCGCGGCCTGAGTGAGAGCGAGACGGAGTGGGGTGCTGGCGGCTCTCAAGCCTCGAACAGTTCAGTTAATTGCTCTTTACGGTGAAAATAAAGGTAATTATAAAAAAATAAACATAAGAACTGCTTTATAGTTCGTACCAGCCACATTAGCAATTCCTCTAAAAGCAGTTCATTTCCTGAATCCCAGCTGTCATTAGCAATTCCTCTAATATGACATAAAAGCAATACATAATTTGTGGACTATTTTACGAATCTTCATAGAAAACTGTCAAACAGATTATTTTGTAATATGAATTACACGCAGATCATATTACGAATTGTCAGTTGGTGACTTTTACGATGAGTCATGATATTTTCATAATACGAGTATGATTCTGTCGGTCACTTTTAAGCCCGCAGTTATTATGCAAAGTTTCATGATCTATTTTTATAACCAGCGGTTTATAGTTCGGTTTAGAGGTAACTTTGGATGTTTTTTTGTGTCGAGATTTTATATGTATAATCGTGTTTTCGCCAAACATAGGACCTAGCATCAATCCTCAACTTTAACATAATTATATTTATTTCAAAATTAATGCTGCAGTATTTTCGGCATAACGGAGGATCATGCTCAGCAATTTGAGGTAGGGTAAGGCCTTAATGACGTAGTTTCCTGTCCGGAACCCATTGTACAACTTTGATCATTTATGTTAACATTGTGTGTTTATTAAACAACTTTGGGATGTTATTACCAAACTATCCTATAACTACCGGTTCATATAGAGTTCTCTTTATTAGACTGAGTTTTCAGTGGTCATAGGGTATTAAAATTACGACCTTATATCTGTATAAACCTAAGGTCTTCTTTCGTGAACTTGAAAGCCTTCGGAGCTTGAAAACCTTGAAGCTGAACATAATTATTATGTATCGTTGTAAAGGCCCCACATATCAGCCGAAAAATCAATGATTTGAACCAATTTTAATTTGGTGACTTAAGGAGCATATATCAGCCGAAAAATCAATGAACTAAACCAATTTTAATCGGTGACTTAAGGAACATATATCAGCCGAAATATCAATGAACTGAACCATTTTTAATTTGGTGACCTAAGGAGCATACCTATATCAGCCGAAAAATCAATGAACTGAACCATTTTTAATTTGGTGACTTAAGGAGCATATATCAGCCGAAAAATCAATGAACTAAACCTGTTTTAATTGGTGACTTAAGTAGCCAATTAATAAAAAAAATGGACGCTTCGCATGTGACGTCTTTGCCTATCTTTCCGCATGCATTCATGCGGAAAGATGGGCAAAGATCGTCACTCATTAAATGATAAATGATATAGTTCTGTAAGTAGGTTTGTACAAACACTTTTACACGTCAAACACATTTTTTAAACTAGATGAGGTCGGCGTTTCCTATCTGACTACCACTTTTAGTGCCCAGAACCTGACTCACGAGTGCAACGATACTTCACAACTCACCTCGCGGGTCGTTTATATATTAAGCTATAGGCGGCGCGGCGCGCCGATGGACTCAACTGACCGATTGTTATAGATATGTGAGACACATTTTATGGTGGCATGCTAATTTTCATGCCTTCTATGTACTTGGCAGTAAAAGTGCTACTCTGAGAAGAAAGGCCGAAACAAACTCAGAGGTCACAGTCTCTTTTAAAGTCCAGACATAATCTTGGTCAGATCATGTGAAGTCCATGTAGATTGGTGTCTGAAATGGTCTTTTGAGGAAAGAACCACACAGATTGAGTGGACCTGTCCAGTCAGTGCACGCATTTGTCAGTGATCGTGCAGCTCAACTCAGAATTTAAGGAACTCAACGACTCCTGGAGTCGTTGAGTCGTCGCTGGACGTCCTCCTCATTGGACGCCTGGAGGACATCCCCTTCGAGGTAAACCGCGCCGAAGCTGGTGTGACGACCTTATCATGTTTGCTAACATGGCCAGAAATGGCATATAGGAAAGAAAACGGGGAGGCTTTTGCCCAGTAGTGGGAAACAAAATAGGATAATAAAAAAAGGAGCATTGTGTATGAAGACACGGATAGGAACAGATGACTGATTGCTCTGACCAATTGTGTGCACATACACAAAACAATCAGACTGTTTGATCTTAACGATTTTCTTCTAATGAATTGATCGTGGCTAAGTAATAACATCCGACCGGGTCGATCTGTCAGTGGATGGGTGACTATCTTTACATGCGTCGACTCCACCGTGCCTCAGAAAGCACGTTAAGCCGTTGGTTCCGGCTGTCATTCGTGGATCTTTAACAGTCGTTACGGGTCGTCAGAAGCTCGAAAGTCTGACAACCAGCACGAAGTGGTATCGATTACCAAGTTACTGGGTTGTGGAGGTCAGATAGGCAGTCGCTCCATGTAAAATACTGGTATTCAGCTGCATCCGGTTAAACTGGAAGCCGACTCCAACATAGTTTGGAAAAGGCTAGCAGGTTGATTGAATTGATCGTCTAAGCGATCATTCTTGAAACTCAAACTCAAAGCATTTATTTTAATTAAACCATTTACAGGCACTTTTGAATTGTTAAGGAGTCAGTCAGTCAGAAATATGAAGCTAGTTGCCCATTCCAAAGCGTAGTAGGTACCTATGGAGAAGAACGGGCAAGAAACTCCATGGACACTCTTTTAAATCAAAATATTGTTACAATATAATGGTTACATCATTCATGTTGAAATTATACATGTGAGAACAATGTAGAAAGCACGTTAAAAGCGTCCGCAATTATAAAATAAGAACATTTCAAAAATTAAAATAAGCCATGGCAGCTAAGAGATCAGTCACAACTGACGGTGCCCATTCACGAACATGACGCATGGATCAGCACCATTCAGCTCAACCATTTTGAAGGGAGCTAATTGATCCAACACACGTGCCACCATCAGCGAGACATTTGAGTGAGCATGACATATTCCCAGCCAATAAGGCACAT
This sequence comes from Lithophane ornitopus, assembly GCA_948473465.1. Classification (NCBI taxonomy): domain Eukaryota; kingdom Metazoa; phylum Arthropoda; class Insecta; order Lepidoptera; family Noctuidae; genus Lithophane; species Lithophane ornitopus. The sequence continues at coordinate 10,019,189 of OX419641.1, read as the reverse complement.
TCAAGTCCATGAAAGACATATTACCCGGTAAATGATAGATCTATAGTACATAATACTCACACCTGTGCTATGCAATTATACAATAGAAAAGAGATTGAGTTTATACAATGCAAATATGGGCTTACAATCTTCAGCAGCTCCAACAGTATTTCCAAATGTTAATTAGTTAGTTGTGTTTGTGGAGCAGGACCAGCATTAAGCCAAGCATTTTTATCAGCGATGTAATCCTCCAACTTATAATATGCCTGCATAGTGTGCGATTTATACAAGTTTTGAATTTCGTCTCATTCAGTTAGTTTGTTGAGTTTATAACAGCCACACACGATACTCATTTTGGTCGGACGAATCCGAAGATACAACTGACTGCGTATATAGATAACCAAGCTATCAACTAATGTAATCAAAGCCCATTCACTTACCTCTCCACATCAAACCAATCAGTGCTCACATACTTAGTGCTATAATTACAGATGAACTGGTCGCTCGCTCCTAATAGATACCATCTTGTAGATTGTCATTAGAACATCAAAATCAACTGTCTCTCACCGCTATGTGGGTTGAAAGACTGGTTCAAGTAGGCGGATAAACTAAAAAAATGAAAAATAACTTTAATTTCGGAAGTCGGTGTCTTTGCTTTTCAATTTCCGTTTTTTGATACCGACTTCCGAAATTAAAGTTATTTTTCACTTTTTTAGTGTTTTTGTTGGAAGTCGGTTGTTTTTTTTTTGTAAAAAGTTTTTATTTTTCACTTTTTAGTTGTGGTACCTACCCCACACAAATCCGAATACCACTACCTGCTATGTAAATAACAGTGAAGGAGTCAAACAGGATATCGTTTAGATAAACTAAGTGGGAAAAATACGTAATATTGAAGCTAACTCAAAAATTACGCAAGCAAAGTTAATAAAATTTATATGGGACCACCTCGGAAGCATGACCTACCAAACAAAAAAAGAATCATCAAAATCGATTCATAATTGGCGGAGTAATCGCGTAACAAACATACAAAAAAAAAAAAAAAAGACAAAAAAAAAAAACAGACTAATTGAGAACCTCCTCCTTTTTGAAGAATTCGGTTAAAAAAAAGAAAAAATTATACATATATTTTACAACATAGAGGAGCTCGTAGCTAAGTAATAACAACCGCACAGGTCGATCCATCAGGATAAGCTACGCTTGCCGGGGTTAGCCCGTGGATGGGTGACCATCTTTACATACCGAGACTTATCCGCGCCTCGGAAAGCACGTAAAGCCGTTGGTCCCGGCTGTCATTTGTGAATCTTTGAAAGTCGTTATGGGTCGTCAGAAGCCCGAAAGTCTGACAACCAGGCTTGCCAAGGGGTATCGTATTACCCAGTTACTGGGTTGTGGAGGTCAGATAGGCAGTCGCTCCATGTAAAATACTGGTATTCAGTTGCATCCGATTAGACTGGAAGCCGACCCCAATATAGTTGGGAGAAGGCTAAGCAGATGATGATGATGAACAAATAATAAATCAAGAACAAAAGGACACTTAGGCGTCGAAGTATTCGTCCGCATCGCTGCCGCCGCGCTGTCATCCGGAAACGTGCCCAGAAGACTGGCAGCATTGCCACGTTGAATGGCAATACTAATTCTTTGGCCAAAGATCGAGCCAGCCCTCTGGTCACGTGAAGTGTCGACCGGTCGGTGAGAAATTTTCTTAAAAAGATTCGCCCTACCGCTTCACAAGATGATCACATTTGTCGTTTTGACACACAATGACACAGTGACTATACTTAATTGGCATGGTTCGTGTATATGCACCTTCCGGAGCCGACCGTCTGTAGGTACTTCTGTAGGCATTTATCGTGATTATCTGAATTCTAAATCAAGTTGATCTGATTCTGCCTATCAACTTCACACAAGGAATTAACCTGTCTTCGGTATGTGAAGCCAACCTGTTACTGACGCTTATCTATAAAGGGACGTATTTAAGGCAGGCGGCAGCTTCTCGATGAGGGTCGAAGCGCATTACTGAGGAGTTTCGAATCTAGTTATGATCGTGACAAGCATTGATAGGTACGATAATGGTAGGTACTCATACCATCACGCTTGTATTCTCCGAAGAGACACACAGAACACATTCCGCAGTTCCATGTAATAGTAGGCGAGCTTTTTAACCCCCGACTGAAAAAGAGGGGTGTTATAAGTTTAACGTGTGTATCTGTATGTCTGTCTGTTCCATCGTAGCTGCCAAACCGCTGAACCGATTTTGTTTTTTTTGAATTTTAAGAAAATGTCCGATATTCATAGTTTAAATACCAGGAATAAACACAATCTTGCTGTACATCGCACTCGTCTCCACAGAGTAGGCAACTCGTTCATGGGTCAATGTATACGCTTTTATAACAAACTTCCCATTGACATTCGAAACTTACCCATTAAACGATTTAAAAGCTGCATTAAAACCAAACTTTGTAGAAAAGGGTACTATAAAATTTCAGATTATTTAGAAGACAAAAAAACATGGGATTGACCTGCTCGCTCTGCTAAGCATTGTAACATTTTGAATAATATGGAAAATCATCAAAGTATATCAACCAGTTTTATTTACAAATTGACATTATTGAATATTCTATACAAAATGACATGATTACTTTGTAAAGTATTTTATTATTGTGAATGTGAGGACTATGTGAATTTTTTAATTATTTTTTTTCGTTCTCAGTTAATTTTATCAATGGTCTGGCAATTTGAGAATTTTATGCGGCCTACCCAAATGTCCTTTCTTTGGTATTGTTCGTCGAGTCGCTGAGCTCCTTAAGTTCTGAGTTGAGCTCCGCCATTACTGACAAATGCTTGCACTGACTGGACAGGTCCACTCAAATCTGTGTGGTTCTTTCCTCAAAAGACCATTTCAGACTCGAATTTACATGGTCCTCATATGGCTTGACCAAGATTATGTCTGGACTTTAAAAGAGACTGTGACCTCTGAGTTTGTTTCGGCCTTTCTTCTCAGAGTAGTCAGATAGGAAACGCCGACCTCATCTAGCTTATTTTTAATATATTTTTTATAATATGACGTGTGAATTCTAATATCCTATTTACAGAATAAACAATTTCATTTCATTTCATTTCGTTTTTTTTTGTTTTGTTTGAAAGGTGACTTGATCGAGAGTGTTCTTAGCTATTATTCAAGAAAATCGGTTCAGCCATTTGAAGATTATCAGCTCTTTTCTAGTTGATGAATGGATGTGAGCATCTTTCACAGGTCTAATCGATTGGAAATTTAGAATTCTGTTACTTCAATGATATTAGAAGAATATAGTAACCTTGAACTGATGCTGCAGCATCACCTGGATGCAGGATACCCAACTCCCTCACCAACTTACAGCAGACGTATCGTGTTTGGGCTCATGTGAAAGGTCTCAAAAATTGGTTACAGATGGATGGTGATCAGGGTCTGATGATGGAGGAGGAAAGAGAAATGAGACTAAATTAGAAACTAGCTTTACTGTGGCAAAAGTACGTACAGCTACGCAGATATCGGCGAGCCGCGGGTTGATCATAGCGTTTTACTAGTAATATATATAATATGAAATTTAAAAAGCTGGAAATAAAAGTTAAATTTAAAATTTAAAAACCCCCGACAAAACATAGCATTTAAAAAGTAAACAAATAATATGTATTGGCCCTTTAAGTTTAATATAAAAGTTGTAGGTAATATTTTGATCCAAGCGTCGTCGCGTCGGGGGACGGCTAATGAAAACGCCAACATACACTAGGAATAATGAATATATGCTATTATAGAAAGGATAGCTGCTGTTAATTTCCTATTTTCATGAGCCGTCCCCCGACACGACGACGCTTGGATCAAAATATTACCTACAACTTTTATATTAAACTTAAAGGGCCAGTACATATTATTTGTTTACTTTTTAAATGCTTTGTTTTGTCGGGGGTTTTTAAATTTTAAATTTAACTTTTATTGAGACAGTACTTTGTCCGACCCGGAGAACGAATCCAGTACGTCGATTCTGTAAAATTCAAACAACAGCTAGCATCTCACATCGTTATTCACTCTCACTTCGCATAAGGTTCAAAATGTGGGTTCGAGTGCGAAGTGAGCGTCGAAGTGACGGGGGAATTTCCTTACTTGAATGCTACTTCCTACGTCATCTCATACTTTATCTGTCAAAATCTCACGGTCAATGTAGTTCAACTCACTGACACGCTCGCAAGGGTAGCGCTAGTGTATCAACCGAGTTTTTAGAATGCCAATCAAGAAACTCAGTGGATTCAAATTCGAAGTTTAGAATGAGGTCTTACAGAATCACACCCCAGGACCCTGGGCCCCTGGCAGGGTTGCGGGAATGTCCGAAAGGGATACCGGGACCCTGGCAACAGGCAACTGAAGGAACACGGGTGGGTTTTAGTCAATTAAAATCTGACACACCCTTCCGCTCCGCCCAGAGCGGGAGAAGTGATTTGACCCTGGGCAATCCGCTGGCAACCATAAGACCTTACTACTACACTTATTTTTTTCGCATAGACCTTTACTATACCTTCAACAATAATCTGCGTTCCCAATTTAGTTTCCAAAAAAGTAAACACGAGTTTTTGCAGATTTAACTTTATAACCTGCAAATAAAGTTCAATTTACGACAACTTTTTTAAATAGTCCTTTCCCCCATTCTCATCTGCCTTCCAGTCTAACCGGATACAGCTGAATACCAGTATTTTACATGGAGCGACTGCCTATCTGACCTCTATAACCCAGTAACTGGGAAATACGATACTGGCAAGACTGGTTGTTAGACTTCCGGGCTTCTGACGACCCGTAATGACTGTCAAAGACCTACAAATGACAGCCGGGACCAACAGCTTTACGTGCATTCCAAGGTAGGAGGAGGACTCGGAGGAGTCTCAGGATGTAAAGATTGTCACCCATCAACTTACCAAGCGGCAAGCGTAGCTTAACCTGATGGATCGACCCGTGCGGCTGTTTTTACTTAGCCACGAGCTCCTCAATGTATAATATCCAGCCCTAAAAGTCCTCATTCTAAAATTAACTTAATTTACGCACTCATAAAGTTGATATTTCTTTAAGTGGAAATAATATCAGAGGCCCTAGACAAAGTGACATTCTATCAGCGATAACGATGATTGAAAAAGCATAAATGTATTGGAGTGACATAAGCTATCGAAAAGCTTATGTCAATCTTGTTGAAAGTCGTTGTAGAAATATGAAACGCTTTCGAAGCGATTGTCACTTAACTAGGCCCTCAGATTAGAAAAGAAGTTAACTACCCTCCGCAATAATTATTATCCCAAATATGTCCTCATCTTCCATACTAAACAGTTCCAGGCAATATTAAAGCTAGTATTGCCAGGTGTCCCCGGATTCCCGCGGCTCTCGTTATTACTGCAAATACCATGACGTGCCATAACGCGCGCACGCTCGAACGTGACTAAAATAAAAGAAGGTTGTGTGTTTTATTTTTTCTTTCTTTATTTAGAAGTAACTTGCTGAGTGCGAGATATTTTTGTTTGGTTTTGTACACCTTTTCAAAAATGTAAAGTTTTTACGTGATGGAAGGTCTCAGTGTTTTTAAGGTTCCGTACCCAAAGGGCAAAACGGGACCCTATTACTAAGGCTCCGCTTTCCGTCCGTCCGTCTGTCACCAGGATGTATCTCATGAACCGTGATAGTTAGACAGTTGAAATTTTCACAGATGATGTATTTCTGTTACAAAATTGTAAAATAAATATTTACGCATGAGATGACGTAAGAAGTAGCATTCAGTAAGGTAATTCCCCCGTCACTTCGACGCTCACATCGCACTCAAACCCGATTCAAAATTCGAAGTGAGAGTGAATGTGAGATGCGAGTTGTTGTTTGAATTTTACAGAATCGACGTACAGGGCTTGGCATGTTATAAATACCTGCGCATAATCACAGGTGTGGCGTAAATTCATCAATATCCATTAACCCTACTTAAGCCGACCCAATTTATAATCTTAATCATCCATCGCCCGTTTACCTCGCTGATATTAGGTCAGCTCCGTTCCAAGCGGGTAATCTAACGCCTATTGGGCGAAGATTTTAATTTTTAATTGAGGGAGAGTTGCCAATCATTTATCAAGCTTTAAATTAATCAGTTTTTTATAGGGTATGCTGTTATTTTAATTGGAAAAGGATAAAGCAGGTTTTAACAGAAAGGGTGTGTGCTTGCATAATGATACTGTAGGGTTACGCACCCTGTTCGGTCAACCCTGCCATCAACAGTACCAATCTTGCAGGCTGGCTAATCTATGTATGTAAATTGGGAATAATAAAATCGTGTGCGGTCGGGGGACCACCGTTAGGAACGCAGTTCCTTCTCCCGTATGTTTTAAAACAAAAAAAAAAAATCGCCTAGCTATCAAGTTTAGCAAAGTCGAAAACTATGAAAACATTCGACGAAAATTATCGCAGCCGCCATCTTGACCAAATTCACACTTTATCTCTCTCTTTCTCTCTATTGAATTAGAAGAAGGCAATCGCAAGTATGAACGCTTTCCGCGTGACAATTTCAGCCAGCGCACTCCTACCGCAAGCCGCGCCAAGTTTTGGAATGAATTTCTTTAAATTCATTCCAAAAAACTTTTACACGTCAAAAATAAAGAACTAGGTGACTAATCTTAGAAGAAAGGCCGAAACAAACTCAGAGGTCGCAGTCTCTTTTAAAGTCCAGACATAATTTTGGTCAGGCCATATGAAGAACATGCAGATCAAGGTCTTTAGAGGAAAGAACCCACAGATTTGAGTGCACCTGTCCAGTCTTTTTATTTACTGCGGCACGTGCTGTTTTCATAGAATAAGTCGTGCCCACATGGATGAATAAAACGTCTGTCATTAAATAAATAGGACTCATTTAGTTAGACTTCTCCAAAATGACACTTAAAACATGTAAAGGCTTTTCGCTCTACTATTATTTATCAAGTAATAATAAACTTTGAAAACAGTACTAATTTGATCATATAAATCCGCTCATCACATTCTTATCAACCATAGACTCTCAATACTCATAAAGAAGAGTACACAGAGAACTGTGTACTGTTTACGGGAACCTAATCAAACGCGAAGCTCCACCAATTTACATTTAATACCACCCCTAGCGCGCGTAAAATGTAAATTTGAAATTCAATCAAGCATTTGTAGGGTTGCCCCGCAGAGGATTCTTATAAGTAAAGCATTGGACGGATTTTTTCATTAATTATACTGGAGTTACATTTAGAAATTGCTTCTCTGTGACCTTTAAGATGTTAAAGGTGTACTTATCAGTGATTTATTTTATTTTCATGGACTTTTAGAAATTGATGGAAAGGTTTTCAAATCATAATTTTTTCCGTATCAAAGAAAGAAAGAAAGAAAATACATTTATTTAGCACCGACTAAAAGGCACACAATATACAGCAGATAACAAAATACAATAAAAAACAAACGACAACATTTGAATGTATTTTTTGCTTTCATTGATGATATTTTCCCGGAGCTTCGCCCGCGTGGATATCGGGAATTATCCAACTGAAACATATTACCGGGATAAAAAGTATCCTATGTCCTAACTCAGATCACGGTCTACCCGTGTGCTATTTATCCAAATCCGTTCAGCAGGCGTGCAAAGGTAACAGAACTAACAGACAGACAAACTGAGTTATAAGGCCGTCCATTGTATGTTTTGTAGTGTTAAATTTATCTATTTTCGCTATGTATTTTCTGGTGTATAGTAAAGTATATATAAATAAATAAATAAATAATAATTTGTGTGCCACGTAATGAGAAGAAGCTATAGTTTCTCAGTAAAAACTGTATTGAATATCCTTATAAAAATAATAATATATGCTTTATTTCGGACTACACATACAAGTACACACAATCCATATAGTGTTAGTAACAATGACTTAAAAAACTATGTTAGTAAACTTTTACAAACTAAAACTGACGTGGCCCAACACACGTTGGCACGTGCCTCCGTATGTACTCATAAAGGGACTGTCTACTGTGTTTAATAATGTCTTATGAAACGCCTGGAAAGAGGAAGATCCCCCAATATATGGTGTTCTATCGAGAGGGAGATGAAAGCACAGAACCTAACTCCAATGCCAACCCAGGACAGAGCGTCCTGAAGACCTGTCCCCAGATAGAACTGGGATTAAAGGATGGAAGAAGAGGAAGATAATAATAGTCTGGATGTCATTCATGACATGCCCTTGCGCTTTTCTTAAACAAAATGCTGATATCTCAGGGGTGTGATTCTGTAAGACCTCATTCCAAACTTCGAATCTGAATCCGCTGTGAGTTTCTTGATTGGCATTCTAAAAACTCTGTTGATACTCTAGCGCTACCCTTGCGAGCGTGTCAGCGAGTTGAACGAAATTGACCGTGAGATTTTGACAGATAAAGTATGAGATGACGTAAGAAGTGGCATTCAGTAAGGTAAATCCCCCGTCACTTTGACGCTCACTTCGCACTCGAACCCGATTCAAAATTCAAAGTTAGAGTGAATAGCGATGTGAGATGCGAGTTGTTTGAATTTTACAGAATCGACGTACTGACGAATGATATCTCATTATTCTAAGCCCCTAAAACCCTCTTAAAACAATATTAACAATTCGCCATCCCTAACACAAAACCAGAGAGCTTTATCGCCCAAAACTGGAGTGCCATTCATCCTCGATTACCGATTCCAAGATGGCTACCGTTAACAATAAACGCGGGAACACGTGAAAATGGCCGCGATAATGTCCGCCGCGAATAATTTACGCGGGAAATACAAGATAATTTTATGTTTCTCTGGCATATTTGTAAATTGTGGTAGTGCTTCCGATTTGCGTTGCTTGGTGTCCCATACGCATACATATTAAAGCTATCTGATGCCGTGCCGTTAGCGCAAAATGGGTTTGAGCTATGCGGTTCTTTCTTTGGTATTATTCGTCGAGTTGTTGAGTTCTGCGTTGAGCTACACGATTACTGACAAACGCTTGCACTGGATACGTTGATACCATACACAGGTCCAAATCTGTGTGTTTCTTTCTCATAAACCAATTTCAGACACTAATCTAATTGATCTTTGCATGATATAACCTAGATTATGTTTGGACTTTTAAAGAGACTGATTCCTGAGTTTGTTTCGCGATTTCTTCTCAGGGTTAGTCAGATAGGAAATCTCGACTCCATCGAATCAAATATAATCATATCGAAGTGATTCCGATATCCCATGTACATACTAAACAATTTCATTTCAGCGTCAGACAGTATATTCTGTCTGGCATGAATGCTGAAATGATGCTTTATGGCGCAGCCGTGAGGCACACATTATCGTTGTAAAAACATTATAAATTTTTTATTTTGATATTTGTATTTTGTGTTTCATGAACTGTGTCCAAATAAACGTTATTCTTTCTTTCTTTCTTTTTAACCGACTTCTTCAAAAAGGAGGAGGTTCTCAATTCGTATGTAAGTGTTTTTTTTTTTTTTTTTTGGTATGTTTGTTACTCGATTACTCCGTCAATTATGAATCGATTTTGATGATTCTTTTTTTGTTTGGTAGGTCATGCTTCCGAGGTGGTCCCATATAAATTTTATTAACTTTGCTTGCGTAATTTTTGAGTTAGCTTCAATATTACGTATTTTTCCCACTTAGTTTATCTAGACGATATCCTGTTTGACTCCTTCACTGTTATTTACATAGCAGGTAGTGGTATTCGGATTTGTGTGGGGTAGGTACCACAACTAAAAAGTGAAAAATAAAAACTTTTTACAAAAAAAAAACAACCGACTTCCAACAAAAACACAAAAAAAGTGAAAAATAACTTTAATTTCGGAAGTCGGTATCAAAAAACGGAAATTGAAAAGCAAAGACACCGACTTCCGAAATTAAAGTTATTTTTCAATTTTTTAGTGTATTTTTTGGAAGTCGGTTGTTTTTTTTTTTCTAAAAATTTTCTATTTCATTTCACATTGCCCTATGCCATCCCGACCCCATCAAATGAAACCATCATTTGATGGGGTCGGGATGGCATAGGGCAACTGAAAATAGGTTTTACTATTTGCTAACTGCTGCAGTTCTAAAACACTTAATTCCCTTCTTTCCCTCCTAATGGTTATTTACCATACAAAAGATAGCAACTGACTGGGAATTATATTTCAATGCTGTCCGCGACTTTGTCTACGATCCAGAATGAAAAGTACTCTATAGCCATCTCCAGGTCACGGTCTACCCACGTGCCAAGTTTCATCCAAATCCGTTCAGCCGTTTAGCGTGAGAGCGTAACAAACCATCAAACTCACTCTCGCATTTAGATATCCTTACATATTATAAAACAAAGTCCTCCGCCGCGTCTGTCTGTCGTCCTGTGCGCGATAAATTCAAAAACTACTACACCGATTTTCATGCTGTTTTCACCAATGGGTAAAGTTGTTCTCGAGTAAGGATTTGGTATATAATAACCGACATCCACGCGGGCGAAGTCGCGGGCATCAGCTAGTATTAATAAAGTAAGCATATTCAAGCCTCCTCAGTTACTTAATTATCGTACATTCATCTGCACTTCCACGTGAGGAGCTCGTGGCTAAGCAATAACAGCCGCACGGGTCGATCCATCAGGTTAAGCTACGCTTGCCGGGGTTGGTCTATAGATGGGTGACCATCTTTACATACTGAGATTCTTCCGTACTTCGGAAAGCACGATAAGCCGTTGGTCCCGGCTGTCATTCGTGTATCTTTGACAGTCGTTACGGGTCGTTAGAAGCCCGAAAGTCTGACAACCAGTCTTACCAAGGGGTATCATATTACCCAGTAACTGGGCTGTGGATGTTAGATAGGCAGTCGCTCCATATAAAATACTGGTATTCAGCTGCATTCCGGTTAGACTGGAAGATGACCCCAATGTACAGGGTGCAAGGGTAAACACCGTTGTCACTTAAACCATGGGTAAATATAAAAGACCGAGTAACAACAAAAAAAAACGTTATTTACATTAAAAGATTTAAAAAAGTTTCGATCCGACACTGGCTCGCTAGCGAAACAGCCGACTGACTGAGGGAGGGGTCGCGCTCGCGGCTGGTCAGGTCACATCCTGCGCCACCCACCCATGTTGAGATGCAAGTTCGTTGCCCTAGCGCATAGGGTGAAAGGGTGAAATAGTCTTGTGGCAAAATGTAATTAAAAAAAAGGTGGTAGTTTTCCATTGATTTTACGTTCTATAAATGACACCAAACCACTGGTTTCAAGGATAGCGGTGTTTACCCTAACACTCTGTAGTTGGGAAAAGGCTAGGCAGATTGATTATCAGCACTTCCACCAAAACAATTTGACAAACAGCGCGTTTATTTCCTTGCGATAAAGACGTAATTATTTCGTACTCAAACATGCGGTTGATCGTACAACTCGTTCCTCCATCCGTGATATAGCCATTTTCTAGTTTTCTATTAAATTAGTTTCACTCTGAGCTCGGTTATTAACATTCAATCTGTTTACGAGTTAATAGAACATGTGATTGCCAGGTCTTTGTGCTCCTCCATGAGCACAGCTATGAACAGTAATGTAATAATGTGTTCGTGCAGTTGCAAATGAAAATGGTTGCTGGGAAAATGTAATGATATGCATAATGCATTTATTAAATTATGTAGATTTGGGTTGACAGCACAGATAAGCTGAAAGCTTTTGATATTTATATGGAAAGACTGTGTTTTATTATATGAATTTATAGATCCTAACTAATATTAAAAATGCGAAAGTGAGTTTGTTTATTTGTTACGCTTTTACGCTAAAACGGCTGAACGGATTTGGATGAAATTTGGCATATGGGTAGATCATAACATGGAGAAGGACATAGGCTACCTCAGACCAAATAAAAAACCAAGACTTAGAGCTGCGGAGCTGTCTGCTTATAGGTAACTACCTTCCGCCCGCGGCTTCACCCGCGTGGTATGTCGATAGCTAATGTCCTTTCTCAGGTTCTAGACTCTCTGTGTACCAAATTTATTTTAAATCGGTTCAGTAGTTTGGCGTTCAGTAGATTAGTAAGGATATTTTAACCAGCTTATATCCGTTCGATTAGACAATAAAACTCAACCTTTACTCCTGCTCATCCCCCAGATGATAATCCTGTGTTATTCCAACAAATGCTCAAAGTCCAAAGCAAATTATTCAAAGTTGTCTCATTTAAAATTATGTCCCTTTCGCTGGCTGTTCAAATAATTTCTATTCATTTCCTGAAGGAACAATTTAATGAATTCTCTCAACAATTTGTAAGTGGGTGTGAGCGGGATGACACAGAATAAATTGGTGAAGAAGGTCGGTTCAACTCAACAAGCGAACACACACGAACACACGCTTCACGTACAGCGAGTGCAAGCGCGTGCAAGCGGGACTAGCTTTTGTTTGAGATCGCAGTTCGTACGCTTCTATGTGTGCGTGAGCCTGTTATTCTTCGTTGTACGGAGCTGACCTTCTGCATCCATTTATTTCGTGGGAATGATCTGTCTGAAGACTGAGACAAATGGACTGCTGAGAGAAATTGTTAGCGACGTAAGAAACCATTTCTGTGTCGTATTCGAATTTTATGTATATACAGATAGTGTCAGCTCCGAAGACGCGTCTACTTTAGTACGGAGTGGAACGGAGTGGATGGCACTATCTAAACTTTTAGCTTCTAGCTTCTCCCGCTCTGGGCGGAGTGCGAGGGCGTGTCAGACTGTTCCTGACTGAAACCCACCAGTTTCTTCAGTTGCGAGTAAGATGCCAGAGGCCACGGAATCCGGTATCCACGGTACGGACTTTGTACTTGGGAAGCTAAATACTGTTTTACTAAAAGACGTCTTATACTAAACCTGGCAATTTCGGAACATGATGGTTAGCGGAGTAAACTCACTCATCTTATCTTAGTTATTTAGATACATAACCGTAATTTTTTTCTATGAATATACATAAAACTCTTAGTATATTGTGTGCCTTTTAGCCTGTGCTGAATAAATGTATTTTCTTTCTTTCTTTCTTTCTTAGGTCTTTTTGTCATGTGGTCAGAAAATAAAGAAACCACGTGCTTCAATTCTTACAACTCTTTTTGCCCCGACCATGTTCACGTTCGAATAATTGACATAACTGAAAATCACTTCAATTATTTAACGAATTGTTATAGAATCTGCCACAGAACAATTTGTTTTCAGGCCTGAATTCCTCTAACGCTGATGCCGGTCGCGTACGGTCGGTGCGCAATGAACTGGCAGAGTAATGATGACAAATAATTTATCATTTGTGTCGTCATCAATAATTTGATACTAAATCTGTTTAGGGGAGAGAATTCAGACATCTTGTCAGTTTGTCGGTTTTCGGGTCAAATTATAATGAAAAAGAGAAATGATTCGAGCCTGGTAATTGGTCTTGCATTGAAATAATAGATGTCAACTTGCTCAAATTGATGTCAAAGTGCTTTATCTGAAACATAATTTTCTTTGCTGCTTGAGATCCGGCTCGACGGACCAAGATATAGCCTTAAATATAAAAAAACCCCTAATAATAGTGAATATGCATGAGGAGCTCGTGGCTAAGTAATAACAGCCGCTCGGGTCGATCCATCAGGTTAAGCTACGCTTGCCGGGGTTGTCCGTGGATGGTTGACCATTTTCACATATCGAGACTCCTCCGTGCCTCGGAAAGCACGTTAAGCCGTTGGTCCCGGCTGTCATTTGTGGATCTTTGACAGTCGTTACGAGTCGTCAGAAGCCCGAAAGTCTGACAACCAGTCTAACCAAGGGGTATCGTATTACCCAGTTACTGGGTTGTGGAGGTCAGATAGGCAGTCGCTTCATGTAAAATACTAGTATTCAGCTGCATCCGGTTAGACTGGAAGCCGACCCCAACATAGTTGGGAAAAGACTAGGCAGAATTAATAGGGAATATGCATATATTTTTAAAATATTTTTATTCGATATTTTACATCGCCAAATAATAGTTTTTTCAAAAATTGATGCCAGAAAAGCAATTCAAAGTACTTAAAAAATATGTAAAAAATATCCAACCGACCCGGGGTATTTAAACGCCCTATATTTGTTGCGCTTGGTGTCGTGACGTGACAGTCTATCTCTATGACAATAAACAAACAAGTGTCAAGTCAATGTCAAACACTCCCAAAATACGTTGACATTTTGATTATAGGCTGTTACGTCACATCCGCTCTGACCATTAGCGTCGCTTTTCAAGTATTTGAATTTCCCACAGTTTTTTGTCACTTAAAAAAAAATATTATCGCTCAAAAAGAAATATTATTGAAAAATATTGATGGAGGCATAATTCTGAAGTAATATCGTTTATACAGAGTGTTAGGGTAGACACCGTTATCCTTGAAACTAGTGGTTTGGTGTTATCTATAATATACTTTTTCTATGGGACTAAATTTGAAGCCGCACAAAAAAAATCAGCTGTTACATACCTTGTCACACATACGGTGTCTACCCTAACACCCAGTATAAAAAATACTTGACCCTTATTTGAATCACATGCATATTCCCTGTTGCCCTGAATATAAATTCATAGTGTTTGTTACTAATTACAGCGTCACTTTGAATGTGGCTCAGAGATAGACCATGTCCTGCATTACAAAACTTTTATCCATATAATATTCAGTTCTCCTATACTCCATTTGAAATAAGATTAGACGTATAGATAAGCCTTTTTTACATTCCGTTCAACCGATTTTGAATTCTATGGATGCGTTGGTAGCATGACAAATGGCAGCCGCAGTAGATAGTTGGTATTGTGTAACTTTTTTTGCTTTCAATGCTATCCTTATGCCTACGGTATAGAAGTCAAAATCGGTTGAACGGACTGTAAAAGGGTTTGTTTTAATGTCTAATCTTATTTCAAATGGGGTATAGAACAGGTTAACCCGTGGCGAACAGCTACCTATACTTTCAAAATGTACCAAAATTAAATCGAAACTCTTACTGTCGATCGCTATGTACCTACTTTAAAAAGTATATTGACATTGACCCTACATAATACCGTCTTTTTACATTATTACTGAAAGTATCGGAAAAGGATCATTTGGTAAGTGACAAGCATTTTGGCGCCCAACACACGTATCGACAAAGTTAACTTGTACCGCTCGAGGTCAGCAGATTCTGAACAAAATGTTTCGCGATTGGATTTTTTTATTACTTTTATAAGATTGTAGGGTCAAGTTGGGGATCTGAATTTTAATAAAATGAAGAGCCCCTTGTGACTCGGTATCCGGGGATATTTTTTGGGTTCCGTAGTAGGCAAAGTCAAATAAACCTTTTTCCTTCTTTCTTATAATAAACTCTCAGTTATTTGCAATTATAGTCTGAAAATAGAAATGACATTTGTAACTGAAATCGAAATCTGAATAATGATTCCGGCGGATTAATGAACTCGGCGCAGGTAAACTAAAACGTTTGAGTATTACTGTTTCATTATTATTATTTTCTACTTATTTTTCTATTTATTACTATGTTTTAGAGATCGTGGCTAAGTAAATACAGCTGCACGGGTCGATCCATAAGGTTAAGCAACGCTTGCCGGGGTTGGTCCGTAGATGGGTGACCATATTTTCATACCGAGACTCCTCCGTGCTTCGGAAAGCACGTTAAGCAGTTGGTCCCGGCTGTCATTTTTGGATCTTTGGCAGTCGTTACGGGTCGTCAGAAGCCCGAAAATCTGACAGACAGTCTTACCAAGCGGTATCGTATTACCCAGTTACTGGGTTGTGGAGGTCAGATAGGCAGTCGCTCCATGTAAAATACTGGTATTCAACTGCATCCGGTTAGACTGGAAGCCGACCCCAACATAGTTGGGAAAAGGCTAGGCAGATTGATCGACTATGTTTTAGAGATATTATTTCGCCAAAACTAGATAGAAAAGCATCTTAAGTCAGTCTCAAATTCTCCTTCTATAAAACATATTATAACAAATCCTATATTTTATTAATTGTCCCTGAAATGAGATTGCGACTTGAACGTAATTAATTACGGGAATTGGGAATCTGATTTATTGAATATCATAATGGCACGCCACCAAGAATTCACTAGAAGCTAGTTGCCCATTCCAAAACGTAAATCTCTATAGAGAAGAACAGGAAAGAAATTCCAAGGTCACTCTATTAAATAAAGTTAGGTATTACAAAATCGAATGGATGCGAGAAGCACAGAACTGTTCGAAGTGGCGGTGTTTGGCGGAGGCCTATGTCCAGCAGTGCACGTCTTTCGGCTGAAATGATAATGATGATTACCTACAATCCTGGACACATGAGCCATAGTCAATGTCGGATGCAAAACCATCCACAATACTTAGTCCACTCCTCATTTTACTTCGCAACTACTAACCCTACGTATCGGCGACGCCTCCCAACGTATCCTTACTCCTTTGATATCATCTCACGTGCCACACCTCCTTAGAGGCGAGAGGATCACGTACACGACTGATTTATCAATTATATTGTGATGCGCTGGTGTACGGAGTTCGGAAGTGTTGCGTAGAGATTGTTAAGGGAATTCGTGAAATATGACAGCACGTACCCTACGTGTATCTAATCCAATCTTACCGGACTTACTTATAACTTTTTATACGACTGCTAAGAATTATTATATTTTCGCTCGTTATGTTGTGTTCTCGGCAATGTTTAGATCTTGAAGTCTCTTTTGGGTGTCATTAAAATGAAATGAAATTGTTTATTCTGTAAATAGGATATTGGAATCACTTTTACACGTCATATTTAAAATGGAAAAAAATAAGCTAGATGAGGTCGGCGTTTCCTCTCTGACTAATCTGAGAAGAAAGGCCGAAACAAACTCAGAGGTCACAGTCTCTTTTAAAGTCCAGACATAATCTTGGTCAGGCCATATGAGGACCATGTAGATTAGAGTCTGAAATGGTCTTTTGAGGAAAGAACCACACAGATTTGAGTGGACCTGTCCAGTCAGTGCAAGCATTTGTCAGTAATAGTGACAAAGATTCGCCCTTGTAACAATTTTCCCGCCATGTTTCTAGATTTATGAACCTAGAATCGAATGCGCTCGATGACATCTAATAATAGTACGGCAGCTGTCCTAGACAGAATACTCGAGTAAGAATGAGTGGTCTTAAATCCGACATCTTCGAATTGTAACGAAAATGTGACAAAGTTGCATTAAGTCGACTAAAATTCGATTTCTTTCAGTCGAAGAATTCGGGAGTAAGTCCGTAATGTGATTGAGGTTACAAAATGGAAGAGGGACATAATTTGACTGCTTCGTTGGTTCAGCATAATGTTCCCACTGCTGGGACACAGGCCTTCTCTCTGTGAGAGGAAGTGGGCCATAATTCACCACGCGGGCCAGTGCGGGTTGGTAGATGTCACATGTCTTCGAATTTTTGGTTCTAGGACATGCCGGTTTCCTCACGATGTTTTCCTTCACCGTTTTGAGAGCAGTGGTGATGAAAATAATTTAAATAATGTAAAGCGTCTGCCAGGGGTGGATAAATAAATAAATAAAAAATATGTTTAGAAAGTTTTAAACTTTCACTCAATTTTTATCGGGAATTTTCGTGCCATTTTACCCCGAATGGCGGTATGGTCCTAATGTTCTTGCCAATGTCCAAAAATGGATCGTTTTGGTAACCAATCGTAGCACTTTGTAATAAATAGCTGGACCTTTGAAAATAATGAAGGTAATTTTACCCGGTTCCTTTTTTCGCTTCGACATTGTACCGATACCTGAAAAATTGTTGGATTTATCTAACAGCAGTTTCGAACATGGGATTAAAGGATTATACTTTTATAAGTTACTAGCTTCTGTCGGCGACTTCGTGCGCGTGCAATTTCTTGGTTTAACATAAAGTACCTGATCGACCGAGCTCCAGATAAACATATCGTCCAGGTATACGAACGTTGGACCACATTCCCGAGGCCAATTTTCCCAGATACAGATTTTCGCCTCCATACACCCCTATATTGCAACTTTCATCGAAATCGTTAGAGCCGTTTTCGAGAACTTGATAACAAATATATATTCTATAGTAGACAAAGATGTTTATATATTTTATAATAGACAAATATCATTTAATAGTATTGGATAGGATATATCTTATGACACTCGGCAGTACTGTAGCTTCCCATTATTGAAAGAATTTTCGGAATCGGATCAGTAAGTAGTTCCGAAGATTACCCCTACATACAAATCAATCTGCCTAGCCTTTTCCCAACTATGTTGGGGTCGACTTCCAGTCTAACCAAATACAGCAGGATACCAGTATTTTACATGGGGCGACTGCCTATCTGACCTCCACAACCCAGTTACTAGGTAACACGATACCCGCTGGCAAGACTGGTTGTCAGACTTTTAAGCTTCTGACTACCCGTTGCGAGTTTGCGAGTGTCAAATATCTACGAATGACAGCCGGGACGTGCTTTCCGAAGCACGGAGAGGTTTTGGTATGTTATGGATGGTCCAAAAATGTTACCTATTTGTTATTATTAGTATAGATTGGATCGCAATCAATGGTGAGTCTAAAATACCAGATGCGTTGTCTTGTCGTCCCAGAAAGAAATGTCCTACGTCTGTTTAAATTCTAGCCCTCTAAAGCCTTCTAAAGCCCTCTTTTATTTTATTATGTGCTGCATATTATAATAGACAGATAGAATACTCTTTATTATGTACACCATAAAAATTACAGACATTTTAGAAATTTTACATAGTGACACAATGGGCGGTCATATTTTATTTAGATTTTAAATTCGCCAGTTTTTTACCTTCAACTCATCCGCTAAAAGTACAAAACTGATCGCGGATTGCGACAGAAGAAAAAGAAAATATAAGTAATTAAATTACTTCTGCAATATCCCAAAAGCAATATACCTACCTAGAATGCTGTATACCTCCCAAAAGTTCGTTTCCCTTCGGAAGTTAATCGCCCGCGAACAGTTTAATGGCCCATAGTTTGCAGCACAAGATTCGGCTTACAAAAGGGTTACCGGAGACTTGTAATTGAAAGCGAGTTTAATTGAGAGCTGGTAATCGTCGGGCTGTTAGTGATGATGCGGAATGGTTTTGATTTTAGCGATATTTTTTTTGTAATTAATTCAGTTTCGGCTATCGTGAAACACTTTAATAATGTCCGACCGAACATGGATTTTCAGCAGAAATCGAAAAAGAAGCGTCGCCTTTAGTCTTATTTTCGTCAACAAAAGAAAATGATTTAGAGATTAAAAAATACTAATATTTCTGTTGTACACTGAAATCTTGTCCGTTTAATGCTCGGTTCCTATAAACAAAAACGGATCGTTTTGCTTACCAATGGTAGCTTTCTTATTGCCAAACTGGGCATATAAATAGATTCGTAAGCTAATTTTACCTGTGATAGCTACTTCCATAAGGAAAGGTCTACTATGCAAAGTTATGATGTCTCTGCTTCATTATTGGTAAAGATACAAGAGTCAAAATTTTAACCAATAACGGTCCGTAAATTATAGGAATCGGCCAGAAGTCAGCTGAATGAAACCACTACCGAACCCGATTCACCCCGAAGTTAACCGAACGACACCTGATATTGCCGAGCTTTACGAAGCAGGCTGAATGACGCACGACAAATCACGAACTTCTGATTTTCGGCTTGATCGAAGCTTCTACTGTTTTATGGCTGAAAATGAAAATATGGCTGAATCATGATGTTTGGCTGAAAATGGCCGAAAACGAAGCTTCGGTTGGTGAGTACACTTTCAGCATTGCAGGTCCGCATTTATCAAGTTGAGAAGGCACTTTTAGTTAGTATCTCCATCGCGTTCATTTATTTCTCTTACCGCTTCGCTCATATCACAGAACAGACCCTGAAATTCATGTAATTAAAATCCCAACAACCACAAACAAACAAACAAACATGGAATTAATTAAAGCCCTCAGCAAATACGACTCTCAATAAGTCAATAGTCGAGTATCCATCCTTTACAGAGCGTTCAAATCAATCAGTGTTTGTTAATAAGTACTTTTGGTCCGGTTCGTCACAGATTAAATACCTTGGTACAGAAGCTCCATAGTCCATATTGCGAGCGAACACGCACGCGCACATACATACTTCATGTACAGTAAACACGCGCCCGAATTTTTATGTCTGTGAATTTAGCTGCTTTTCTTCAGAAGTTAAAGGAAATCCCAGAAATCTCTAAAGGAACGGTGTCCGGTATAAAAAGACAATAGAAACCGCGGCCTCCTTCCTTTTTAAAGTCCGTTTTTATGAGAAATTTCGATCTGCAGCTAACTTCATAAAGATACTTGGCGTGTAATGAACAGCTGTTCTTCAAGGGTTATTCGGCGATCGAATGACGTTGAGAGGGCATTTTTGGTTATTAAACATTTCTGAATTTGTTCTGTGAAATGTATAGAAAAAACAAGATTTAAGTTTTAGTTTCGATTTTTACCACTTGTTAAAACGGAGTATTTCTCAAAGCGCAACTATTTTGAAACAAATGAAGACATTAGCTATACAGTAAGTGCAAAGATACCCGTGACTGGCAATAGTTTGACATAGCTTGAGATTCTCCGTTCGTAAATCGTACTTGTCTGTGTGCGTGCGCCTCTTTCCGCGCGTGGTATGTAGTCGCCCTTCTGTGCCATCTATTTTGTGGGTTGGTTTGCTCACTGCAAATATTACCAAAGGTATTAATTCATAATGGAGAGCAATTACCCGTAACGTTAACGGGAGGGGAAAATAGGAGTAGGTTACAAATTAAGGTTTTTTTAATAGATTTATTTATTCCGTTATTAATTTAATTACATACCTACATGTTCAGTTTTAATTTCGGGTGGACCCATCTGATCTGACAAAAATTGCTACCTACCGTCGAGAGTTTTTGAGATTGCATACGAGTTGGCTGGCGGCACGAATCACAAACAGCCTATAATATTCCCAATGCTGGGATACAGGCAACCTCTCGGTGAGAGGAAGTGGGCCGTTATCCAACACGCGGGCCCAGCGCGTTGGTAGAAGTCACATGTCTTCGAATTTTTCGGTTCTAGGACATGCCATTTTCCTCACGATGTTTTCCTTCACGGTTTTGAGAGCAATGGTGATGAAATAATTTACACAAAGTAAAGCCTGTCAGGGTTTGAACCTACGATCTACAACACGTAAGTCGCGGCCCACTGGGCCACCACTGCTCTCTAAATAGGCCGATGAAAAATCGTCTACTTATGAAAGGGATTGTCATTCCCAATGTGTTTCACAATTAGGGTAGCGGATCTCACCAACTTAGCCCCAATTTATTTCCACACCTCATCGCATCTATTTCTAACCAAACATCCCTTGTCAAGTGACACTTCATTTATTTATAATCCTCCGTGTCTCTCAGGAATATTTAAAGCGGTCAGCGGCCATTTTGTTGGCGTGTTTATTAAAATGGCTACCTTTAGTGATATACTGTGTGAATGGGTGATTGGGATTGGTAGTGGATGTGGATGTTGCTGATAATAATTTAAGCGTAGTTTGTTTGGGCTTGAAATAAAATGGTTGATAATTATA
Organism: Lithophane ornitopus; assembly: GCA_948473465.1. Lineage (NCBI taxonomy): Eukaryota > Metazoa > Arthropoda > Insecta > Lepidoptera > Noctuidae > Lithophane > Lithophane ornitopus. Next base: position 9,997,671 of record OX419641.1, on the reverse strand, counting down.
AGTACATTGCTGCCACGGCCTGCAAAAGGCGCATCGATGTACCAACGTAAAAATGTGGGCAGAGGCAATCAATCTGCCTAACCTTTTCCCAACTATGTTGGGTCGGCTTCCAGCTTCCGGCTTCGGATGCAGCTGAATACCAGTATTTTACACGGAGTGACTGCCGATTGACCTCCACAACCCAGTAACTGGATAATACGATACCCCTTGGTAAGACTGGTCGTCAGACTTTCGGCCTTCTGACATTCAGTAACGACTGTCAAAGATCCACGAATGACAGCCAGGATCAGCGGCTTAACGTGCTTTCTGAGGCACGGAGGAGTCTCGGTATGTAAAGATGGTCACTCTTGTACTACATTTATGCAATTAGGAAGAAGAGTGGGGCGCTTCTTCTTGTATGGCACTATTTGTAATGCAAGTCACATTGTTAGAATTCTTTCTAATTAAAGAAACCCTGCTAATAAGTTATAAGTAACGCTCAAACTAGTTAAACCTGTGTGTCGGACCTGGTTCTTATAAGATCTGGTGTAAAGAAAAGGCGGATCGAACCAGATGCGCGTGATTAGCATTCGATATGGTTACGATTAGAGACGGTCCCACGGTACTACGGTAGATAAGTGATTGCATTTAAATAATGTAAGTATGCCTGTTTATTTAGTGCAGTTTTTCGGGTGAACTACTGAGCAGATTTTGATTAAAGGCAGAGGACTGTTTGATGGGTTTTGAATGTGGGTAAATGAATTATGGCAACCTTGTCAGCTTTTTGGGTGCAGTACTCGTTGGCGGCGAGGTGGCAGGGTCCTAAAACGTATTTTTTCTATTAGGGACTTGTAGCAAAATAACAACATGGGTCCGCAAAGGTCCATCGAAGGTTGAGCTACTCTTGCCGAGGTCGGTTCGTGGATGGGTGACCGTTCATTATCGAGACCCCTTCGTGCCCAGCAATAAAATGTAATATACTTATTTTAAAATATAACTAAACGCTATTTATTAACATAATTACGAGTTACGATTTATGTAAGTAATAAATTCACTTACGTATCTTCATATTGATATTATTGTAATCGATTTGCAAGTGCAATTTCGTATCAATATTATTATATTTTGGTATTGACAACATTTTTAATTGAAAATGTAGCCATGAAATGTGTTGTTAAATTGAATAACTATTTAAAATTACTTTTTAATGGTGTGGTTCAACAGATTTTATTTATATTGTATAATTCTTCCTATTTTTTAATGTGAATTATCATTATTATAGAAAGTCGGACACTACATACAATTTGAGCCGATTATTGGCATTGTCTTTTAGATTTGGCTTGCAAATAGAACTGTTTAAAGTAAAGAAGAAACAAATGAGCATATTGGCGCGTGAAAAATGATCGTTGTCCGTCATTGATTCTAGAATTTATAATTAATTTACTGTTTCAATTTCCGCTCATTGTTTGAGAAAAGTACTATACAAGCCTTGGCCGCAACCAGGCATTGATAATCTGCTACAGAATTACAGATAGTACACCTTTTGCGATCTTTCCATCGCAAAGATCTGTGCGATAATAGTATCTATGAAATATCAATATCGTGCACATCGAAGGGCGATGCCCCGATTCACGATAACCCAGGATTATATCAACCATGAGTAGAGATATAAACCTAGGTTATCTGGAATCTATTATGAGACAGATGTCTTATATGCTTCAGTTTATGTGATGAGAACTCTATTATTTTTAACTGACTTCAAAAAGGAGGAGCTTCTCAATTCGTCAATATTTTTTTTTTGGTAGTTTTTCTATGCGATTACTCCGCCAATTATGAATTGATTTTGATGATTCTTTTTTTGTTTGATAGGTCATGCTTCAGAGGTAGTCCCATATAAATTTTAATTAACTTTTCTTGCGTTGTTTTTGAGTTAGGTGCAATATTATGTATTTTTCCCGCTTAGTATATCTGGACGATTTTTGAAGTTACTCCGTCACTGTTATTTACATATCAGGTAGTGGTATTCGAATTTGTGTGGGGTAGTTACCACAACAAAAAAGTGAAAAATAAAAACTTTTTACAAAAAAAAAACAACCGACTTCCAAAAATAACACTAAAAAGGGAAAAATAAATATAATTTCAGAAGTGTCTTTGGTTTTAAATTTTCGTTTTTTGCCACCAACTTCCGAAATTAAAGTTATTTTTCCCTTTTTAGTGTATTTTTTTTGGAAGTCGGTTGTTTTTTTTTTGTAAAAAATACATATAAATGTTTCGTCGGAACAATTTTACTTATTGTCAAATCCAAGAGCTTCTGCCTATCCTCTTGCGATAGTCCCCTGTACATCGTCCTGTAGAACTACGGTTATTTCCAGACGGACTTGACGACGACGTTGCGTTTAACAGATGGTATCACAAAGTTATCTGCACCGCATCTGTCGTGACGCGCGCTTGTTCTATTTATGGCTATTTTCTTATTTAGCTTTGATTGTTTGTGGTATAACAGGAAAGGGTAGGGTAGGGTAGGTGGCCAACAAAATTGCGACACAAGTCGCTTGTATTATTTTGGCAACACCAAAATAAATACCTTAAAAAAAGCGCGCTGTTGTATTTTCAATTTTCAGTGCTAAGCCAAGCGTTGAAAATCCAACAGCGCTAGTGAAAACGTGTATTAGTCATTCATCTTTTTAAATATATATTTCGCGACTAATTTAAACTTCGCTTTGTAACCATTCCATTACTCCTTTTACTTCAAGTTAACGTAATTTTATTTTGATCTTTAAGCAACGACCACACTGGCGAACTGACATTCAAGACAAAACAAATGAACAGAGATCTCGCCGCATTTGTAATATGACTACTGTCTTACGTTTGAGGTTTTTTTAGTCGTGTCGTGTCGTGTCGTAGTCACAGTGTCGACTGGGTGGCCAAGGCCTTATTTATACAGATAAATGTTACATAAGATGGACCTATTAATGATCGTAGGTGCATCGTCTTCACATATAATTGTATAATTTATATATTTATTTATACTTATGTATACAAAATATTGTAGAACATTTTTAAAAGAGTAACGGTGGAGTTTCTTGCCCATTCTTCTCCATAAGAAAACTACCTTTTGGAAGGGGCAACTAGAATCAGTCCTATTTCTCTTTTTTTGACATTCAAAAGTGCCTTTTATGTGCCTATTTGAAATAAATTATTTGACTTTGACTTAGATATGTAATTTAAAGGGACTGTTTGAAGAAAAACTTTTTAATAACCAAAATAAACTAGAAACTGAAGAACAAAATGCCGGATTTATATTACTTTGTTGTGTCCTGTCGTGACGCTTTCTGACGCAGTGTTAGCCAATTATTGTGATTTGACGTAGTCCTGAACAGATTCGTTTGATTGCTGTATCCCGCGTCACGACACAACACGACACAGTAATGTGTCGGTGGCTTAAGCTATCTTTAAGATCTGAAGGCGTTTCGAAAGCGAGCCACTGTATACATAACCCGACTACGCTAAATTATTCAAAAAAATCATCGGAACCCACACATTTTATACGTGTGAAAATAATCAGTTTTGACATAATCAATTAAAAGTTTTAACGTTAACATCACGATCTATCAAATGCTTAAAATGCTACCTGCAACTACCTTACCATAGAGTAGATAACTAATGGAGAGATTATATACTGACGACTATGCGCAAACTCCGTAATGTTTTACTTCAAGGTCAGTACTACAATCTGTGCATGACTCGTAAGAAAAAAGTGTAAGAATGAACAAAAATAAAATTGATGGTACCTATATCTCTTCTCTTAAATCATTTCGCACGTATAGTATTTTTATTACTTGTTCTGGTAAACTGTTTTATTTGGAATTAGCTTCCACCAGCGGCTTCGCCAATAATTTTAAAAAATACAATAGACGTAGATATATTTAGTAACCTATTCCGCTTGACTATTCTTCAAGAGTCATAAAAAACCCTGTAAAAATCGACACGTGTTTCACCTCTCAACGAGGCATCCTCAGGATGACGATTGACCAATTGCAAACTAGAACGCGACGTGTTACCACACCGAGCGCTGGACGCAAAGTGAATCAAATCGCCCGTCACCCCCACTTATATAGGATTGCTGCTCGGCGCTGATTGGCTAGAATCGTTATCAGTGCGATAAGCGCGATAACGCCTAGTTTTAACTATCTGAAATAATTTTGTAAATCGGTCTAGTAGTTTTTTGAGTTTATTCATTACAAATAAAAAAACTTTTTTTTTTTGAAAAGTTTTTATTTTTCATTTTTTAGTTGTTGTACCTACCCCACACAAATTCGAATACCCCTACCTGCTATGTAAATAACAGTGACGGAGTCAATCAATATATCATCTACATACTAAGTGGGAAAAAATACGTAATATTCAAATACTCGTTCGTAATACTCAAAAACTACGCAAGCAAAGTTAATAAAATTTATATGGGACCACCTCTGGAGCATGACCTACCAAACAAAAGAATCATCAAAATCGATTCATAATTGGCGGAGAAATCGAGTAATATACATACAAAAAAAAAAAAAAAAACATACAGACGAATTGAGAACCTCCTCCTTTTTGAAGAAGTCGGTTAAAAATACAAATCTTTTCTTTTTATAATATGAGTGTAGATATTAGGCATACCTACCTCCTGAATAATAGCAAACAAATCAAATATTACCTGGAACGCTTCATCCTCGCTCTGTCAATGAAAACAACGACTCGACGTGCCCGACTGTAGGTATTTTATCTCAAAATCAATATTCATGTACGCTCTCCATTTCTTCCTCAATCCGTGTTTTTCCCTTTCCCATATGCATTAGCGCTGTGTTCAAGTTTCGCGCCCGTACGTGTTAATTAATGCTAATTAGTTGCTCATTGTTTGAGCAACGGACAAGCAACGGTATATTGTGATGAAGCCTGGCTTAAACTTGCAAAATGACTGACCTACATAAGGTTTAAACCCTTGTTTTCTTTGGCAAGGAATAAGTTATCAATTGTTTAAAAAATAGTCGATGTTATTTCTTAAATTCAAATTTTTTGGGTTCCCTACCCGGAGGCTGACAAACCGCTTAGTTCATAACCAAACCGCTGTTCATATTACTGAGCCTCCGCTGTCCGTCTGTCCCTCAGTCTGTCTGTCAGGTATCTTATGAACAGTAATAGGTAGACAGTTGAAATTCTCAAAGATTGTGAATTTCGTTAAAAAAAAAAAAAAAAAGTTAAAGGCCCCTTTAACTTTATTTTATTTTCAAATCGAATCAAACCAAAATATTTTATTTCACATAAACCTACATGGGCACTTTTCAAACGTCAGAAGCTAGGTGTACGGTTCCAATTGGTCGTTTCCTATGGTAGCTAGCCTTGCGGACCTAGAACAAGCCCTACCACCAGCCAAACCGAGCAGAAATCTATGCCCTCACAGGGAATCGAACCTATGACCTCTGGGTCTGAGACAGGACCACAAGTCCACAAAGGCGGTTATACCCATTGCAGCTTTGAGTTGACTGGTCCCGACATGCGGCACAAAAACGAGTAAAAACTGAACAAACCATTTGATAATACCTTTAGGGGTATGAGAAACATGCGGCGCTGACCTCACGCGTCCGGCCCTGGTCCAGGCCATGGTACGGAGCGAGAGGGCATGGGAGGCGGTCGCCTCCTTCTGCGAAGCAGTGATGCTTGCAAAGGAGGAGGCGGAACGCGTGAGGGAGAGGCAAAGCCTGCGCCCTCACGCCCCTAACCGTCGCCGCTGGAGACACTCTGGGCGTCAATGCGTAGCTCGAGCAATGGGTAGCTCGCCGTCCGATAAGGACCAGGCCCGGGTCGATAGCGCGTCGTGTTCCACGCGCGCCTCAAAGAGATGTCAGGACACCTGACGGGGTCCGTTAGGACCGATGCCTGCCAGGGTTGCGGAATAGTCCGAAAGGGATACCGGGACCCTGGCAACAGGCAACCGAAGGAACACGGGTGGGTTTTAGTCAGTAAGAGTCTGACACGCCCTTCCGCTCCGCCCAGAGCGTGAGAAGTCATATGATGATTACCAACCAAAAAAAAAAAAACAGCGGTATGAGAAACAGGTTAAAAAGTTCACTCATTCACCATAGAAAAGGGAGGATCCTCCGACCAGAGTGTTATGTCTGGCGGGCAACTGCCCAACGATTGATGTCGGGTTCTTGTATGTATGGCCATTGCACGGTAAACTTTAATTGCGCGATGCAGGATTTATGTGCTGTCAGGATTTTTGTGTGACGTCAGGTCTTTTGATGCGTAGTTCGCATGTGGCGATGTAGATACCGCCACAGACCTTTCTACCGACCTACCAGGATTACCCATTTATAATCATGTATGTCACTTGCATAAATCACATGTAAAGACAGCCAGCTGTGTAACAAATACCTTATTACCGTATCGGATCTTATTACCGTACCGGACCTTATTCCCTTATGGGCCACACATCCGCACTTTACCGGAATCGACCCTATGCGGCTACGTATATGGGCATCGGACAGGACGCGCAGTCATTGGGTCATTTATTTGGATTTGAACGGTACTGGAGTTTTTAGAATTTTAGTGCTGATTCTGTGTCGGCTTCCGGCAAAAAGAAGGCTGTATAGTCATTGACTTCCGGCGTCTTAGTGGATGATGCTGATTATCAGTATTTTACATAGGGCGCTAGCCGATACAATACGATACCCCTTGGTAATACTGACAATAACTGAAACATTTGATTGTTAATCGGACGAATTAATGCGTGCACGCATTACTTCGATTCGATACGGTTAGCCAGAGGTCACGGGTTTGAATCCTGCTCGTGCCAGTTGTTTCTATTTAGGTACGGCTAAAGATATTTATGTCTCTAAATAATTACAAATTCACATATAGAGAAGACATAAATAGATTTAAAGTTTTGACCAATATTATGTTTTTATGATGTATAATATGTATATAATAAGTAGGAATCATATGTCTAGCAGTGGACGTCTTTTGGCTGAAAATAAAATATTGCTACACATAGTAAATATCATAAAAATAGATTTAAAAGTTGACTGTAAGATAACAAACATCTTTTATAATCTCTTGTCACATTTCCTATTGATCTGCAAGCATCCAGCTGTGAAATTCTTTGAACTCAACTACATATTTGTCTTCCTAATATTCAGACCAAACACATTTCATTCCTCAAAGAGGATTAATGTCTTCACTAATAAAACCCGACGATTCCCACACATTCAGTCATCCGTCACACACATGCGTCCATCGTAAAAATAACTTATCCATAACTATCCAATTCCCTTAAATAGAAATATAAGTAATAAAAATCTACCCAATATGTGCCCAATGTAACTTGGTCTCTGATTTAGTTTCTTTCAACAATTTCAGGAACTATTTCACACCGTCACAGTAGTATTTTTAACAGACTTCTTCAAAAAGGAGCAGGTTCTCAATTCGTCTCTATGTTTTTTTTTGTTTATGTTACGCGATTGCTCCGCCAATTATGAATTGATTTTGATGATTCTTCTTTTGTTTGGTAGGTCATGCTTCAGAGGTGATCCCATATAAATTTTATTAATTTTGCTTGCGTAGTTTTTGAGTTAGCTTCAATATTACACTGTTATTTACATAGCAGGTAGTGGTATTCAAATTTGTGTGGAGTAGGTACCACAACTAAATAGTGAAAAATAAAAACTTTACAAAAAAATAACATAGCACAAAAAAAGTGAAAAAGAACATTAATTCCAGAAGTCGGTGTCTTTGCTTTTTTTCAATTTTCGTTTTTTGCCACTGACTTCCGAAATTAAAGTTATTTTTCACTTTTTTTGTGCTTTTTTGGAAGTCGGTTGTTTTTTTTTTTGTAAAAAGATTTTTCACACTAATATTTTTTCCTATATTCTTTGACTTTTCCTTCCCTCAATATGACGCGTCTCCAAGTTATGCGGTTTTCTACAGTGTGGACCGCTCAGTAAATGCTGCCTCCTATAGCTTTCTTGATCGCGTCTGACCATCATGCCAGTGCTCTGCCTTGAGCGCATTTTCCTTCCACCCGGCCCAGTATCTTATGCTACGTCGCTTAAACTTAAGAGTATTCTCTCAGGGGGGAATAGTGGAATAAGCTGACTATACTACACTTCAGGTGAGCAGTACCATTCAGTAGAGAGAGATCTAAAAAAAAAACTGTGTAATCTTTAGAAATCAAGCAATACTGGTCTTCTAATAGAAGAAAGAAATAATAATATACGGTCTAACTCTAATTATTATTACACTTATTTATCCTAACTAATTAGACCGTATAGGTCTAATTAGTTAGGATAAATAAGTGTAAAATTTAACAACAACCAGACTCAAATTATTCAGTGGGACCAACGGGAATTAAAAATAAAATTATAAATCATTCCCGTTCGTTCCACTGAGAAAGTCAGTGGGACGAGCGGGAATAAATTTAATATAATTTATTAAATTCCCGTTCGTCCCACCAGTGGGACGACGCCAGTGGGACGAACGGGAATACACGTAAAAAAAACGGTGTAATCTTAAGAAGTCAAGCAGTACTGGTCTTCCTATACAAGAAATTTATCTTCGGTCTAACTCAAAAACTCTCTAGTGAGTCCAAATATAGTGTGAGTATATAAATGAACTAACTTTGATCTCAGCTGTTAGAACGGACAATTAGCGTTTTACTACCGACGGATGTAGTTACATAGGATAGATGCAGTAGGTTAAATTCGAGCAAACTCGTGTTTTGCTGTTAAACCGAAAGTATTGCCATCTCTCTTTATTGGCTGGAAAACGACAGACGCAGAACAGAGTCGAAGTTAGTAATCCCAACCGAAGAGCAATCAGCAATCAATCATTATTTTTAATAACGTTCACATTCGCATCTCATTCGCAATCTGTCAAAAAAAAACATGAAATTACCAACATTTTTAACAAGTTTGACAGATTGCGACTTCAATGTGAACGTTTTTACCCGACTGCCCCAGAAGGAGGGTAATGTTTTTCGAGAGCATGTATGTATGTATGTCTATTTCTTTGGCACGCTCTGTAGCCTAAACGGTTTGATGGATTGCTTGACATACGAGGTGTCGTTAGGTTCGTCTTAATTGTGGGAGTGACATAGGTGACAAACCAATAACCTGAAATATGGTGTAACTTTTGTTTGTCCCCGTCTGCAATACCTTACAAAAACAAAGTTCAATGCTTGTTTTTCTCTTTTTGGTTTTGGTTTTTGCAGTTGGGTTTTTTGTTTTTTAAATTATTTGTTTTAAGTAAGAGAATTGGCCCTCTGATGGTTAGTGGCACAGGTACTGGTTACCACATCTGCAATACCAAAGGCTTCGCAGGTGCGTTATCGTCTCGGAGACAAAGCTTACATATCTCAAGTGACTGTTTCATGATATGAAAGAGATTGCCTACTAACACTGTAATTTGAAAATATTGTAAAAGCTAATTATTTTTAAAAGAGTAACCGTGGAGTTCCTTCCCGGCTCTTCCATAGGAAACGACCAATTGGAACCGTACACCTAGCTTCTGACGTTTCATAAGTGCCCATGTAGGTTTATGTGAAATAAAATATTTTGATTTTGATTTTGATTTTGATTGAAGGGAATGATAGCATGATGGTTGAGAGGAGAGAGTGGAAGAAGAAAACGTGTTGCGCCGAAACCAAGTGTCATAATGGAAGGGTAGGGTGATAATTTGTGTTGCGGGAAAGTCGGAAAGGGATTCCGGGGACCTTGGCAACAGGCAACTGAAGGAACACGGGTGGGTTTTAGTAAGTAAAAGTCTGACACGGCTTCCCGCTCCGCCCAGAGAGGCAGAAGTCACATGAAGATTCCCTACCCTCAAAAAAAATTAAAGTAATAAAAACTAAAACCCAACTACGACTAAAAAGGTATAAACAAGACACCACAGACAGACAAATTAAAAATCCGGAGTCACACGTGTTTGGGCATAAATCGGACAGATTACGTTACGAATCCGGTTTTTTTTTTTTTTGGGGTTATAATATTTATATTTTTCAATGTGCTCATTAAGCCCTTTCATTTGATACCCAACATGGTACAATTTTTTTTTAGTTCCTGACTTTATGTCCTCTAGAGGGCGCCAGCGGACGATCAAGACGCTTCCAACGATATCTCATTTGTCAAATTGTGATGAGTGGTTTAGAAGATAGGAGGGAACAGATGAACATACATACATACATAAATACCGGTGAAAATCATAACCCTCCTTTTTTCTTCGCCGTAGTCGGGTAAAAAGGGTGCTGATGTGACTGAAATTCCATGCCTGCCTGAATTTATTGAGTGCTAAAACTCACTCAACTCGCACAGCTTAGTTCAAAAGTGATCGTGACGAACTATGACGATAGGAACTTTTAAGTTGTGTAATATCAGTTAGTTTTCTGCATCTACCTCTGCTGTGGCTCGAAACAGGAGCCGAGAAAGACGTTTCAACTAGTTGGCAGTTAAATAGTAAGCCACGTGTCGTGTCGGTTGGTAGTGCGGTCAGATGTAACTAGGTGCAGTTTCAGGGCCAGCGGGCAGACTTTAATGAATGATACTTTCGTCTATCTTAACAAAGTTGCTAGAAAAAACATTTTTACAAAAAAAGAAAACGACTTCCAAAAAAAACACAAAAAAAAGAAAAATAACTTTAATTTCGAAAGTCGGTGGTAAAAACGAAAATACTGAACCAAAGTCACCCGACTTCCGAAATTAAAGTTATTTTTCACTTTTTTGTATTTTTTTTGGAAGTCGTTTTCTTTTTTTGTAAAAATGTTATTTTGGAAGTCGGTTGTTTGACCAAGGTTTTGAGATGCTTTGATGGTTTCCATTTGACACACCCATAGCTTATATCAACATTACGTAATCCAGGCCGTCACACTTAGTCCTAACGTGATCTGACCAAGATTAAGTATGTATGTGGTCAGATCATGTGAGGACCATGTAGTTTAAGTGTCTGAAATGGCCTTTTGAGGAAATACCCACACAGATTTGAGAGGACTTGTTCAGTCAGTGCACGCATTTGTCAGATATCCTAACAACCTTTATAAAATCAGTGATTTAAGTCAAATGATATGTAATGATACGAACCATCAAACATTTGCCCAACATCTTACACATTCAGTATTTCAAAAGATATTAATAAAATAAACATACCAGACGTCTGAATTGAGGAGCCACCTTAAATGCCCTGTCACTTTTTAAGGGTTTAACTACAAATTCCAGGATTGGGGCTACAAAATCTGATAATTTACTACTGAATATTGGCAGTACCCGCGTTTCGATATGAGACATGGCTCCTCAATCCATACGTACATAAGTAAATCGCTGTCCTTCGCACCACACCCCACGTTACAATGATGAATGACCACGTGTTCCATGTCCGTACACATATGTTATGTTACATCTGTGATTGACGCGGGATCACCATGAAAGCTCAACTCTAATATATCATGAAACACTAATAGGACGTGAGTGATGGGATTTTAAAATGTTTTGCGATTTATGGGTTTGCGTTTACCGGTGAATTTTATGTTTTTAAGTTGTGCAATAAGCACGGGAAATAAGAAATAATAGATTCTCATAAGTTATTCAATTATGTTAACATTATAAAAACATTTTACGTTTTGGTACCTACCCCACACAAATTCAAATACCAGTACCTGCTATGTAAATAACAGTGAGGGAGTTAAATAATATGTCGTCTACTAGACTAAGTGGGAAAAAATACGTAATATTGAAGTTAACTCAAATACTGCGCAAGCAAAGTTAATAAAATTTATATGAGACCACTTCGGAAGCATGACCTACCAGACAAAAAAGAATCATGAAAATCGGTTCATAATTGGCGGAGTAATCGCGTAACAAACATACAAAAAAAAACATACAGACGAATTCAGATCCATGATCTCCTTTTTGAAGAAGTCGGTTAAAAAAGAGGACGAGGTTCTGTAGTCTGTAGATATTTATTTCTTTATTTGCATTACAAAATGTTTTTTCTAGTGCGCGAGATCCATAAAGCTAAGGTACAATTACGGAGCCTATATGGCACAACAAAAAGAATAAACATAATTCTTAAAATGAAAGTAAAGAAACAATTCATAATTTACTTACCTACAATAAAAAATATGTTCTATTTAACATTTTTTTTATATGTTAATTTTGAATTTATGTGATGATAACAACATACCTACTTCTTTAAACTAGATAGATTTACGTTTGCCAAGTGAAATACCTAATCATTTACGATCTACTTCAATGAAAATGAGTCTTCTCAAGCAGGGAAGGATCGAGCATTGGTCACCAGAGTTACTCACTGCGTCTTCTCAATTTCAGACAATTTCCTCTCAATCTTTTCCCTTGCAACCAAGCCAGTGTTTTAGCCAACATTCGACTTACTAATATTGCACATACGTACAATTAGAGAAGGGAATAGATTGCTTAACATCAATAAATCTACGACAAGGTATCAATTTGCGCAGTAAATCATCTGAGCATATAATTTGAGCGAGCTGTCCAGGTGCGTGCACATATACATACATATATATATACAAACGCAATAATATATTGGTATGTTGTACAAGCATCAGGAGGAGCTCGTGGCTAAGTAATAACAGCCGCTCGGGTCGATCCATCAGATTAAGCTACGCTTGCCGGGGTTGGTCCGTGGATGAGTGACCATTTTCACATATCGAGACTCCTCCGTGCCTCGGAAAGCACGTTAAGCCGTTGGTCCCGGCTGTCATTTGTGGATCTTTGACAGTAGTTACGAGTCGTCAGAAGCCCGAAAGTCTGACAACCAATCTAACCAAGGGGTATCGTATTACCCAGTCACTGGGCTGTGGAGGTCAGATAGGCAGCTCCATGTAAAATACTGGTATTCAGCTGCATCCGGTTAGACTGGAAGCCGACCCCAACATAGTTGGGAAAAGGCTAGGCAGATTTGATTTGTTGTACAAGCATCACGTCTGTCTGAACGCGATAAACTCAAAAGCTACCGAATGGATTCTCATACGGTTTTCACCAATGGACGGAGTGATTCATGAAGAAGGTTTATAAAAGTGTATAAATTCATTAAGTTTTTGTGTGCTGAAATATGACGATGATTGCTGAAGATTTCGGAAAAGTCATGCCGACTGGGCGCCACGTCGCCGCTTAAAAAGGTAACAGAAAGACGGAAAGGGTTTTCACATTTATAATACTAGCTGATGACCGCGGCTTCGCCCGCGTGGATGTCGGTTATTTTATACTAAAACCTTCCTCGAGAACCACTCTATCCATTGGTGAAAACAGCATGAAAATCGGTGCAGCAGTTTTTGAGACAGACGCGGCGGAGGACTTTGTTTTATAATATGTTGTGATATAGTAATGGATAGCTGTATCTGGTGTTAGCTGGGTGATCTTTAGGGGTATATTTTTCTATTGAATCGCCTTCTAGTAGGTATTTTTTTGTGCGTGGTATCTCGGGCAGTGAGTCCTGCTTCTGACCTTTCTGACTAACGAATGTTTCTTGTATGCGTACTTTCATCATACAAGTACCTACAGCTGTTTGTACATACACATGTTACTACATAACTCCCAGGAAGAGAGACAATTCACATAAGTATCGTATGTCGCATGTTCTGGTCCATCGCATCACTTCCGTCATGCGTCAGCGGCTGATGCGTTGCGAAACTATGTATGAGACTATTACTTTTATTCAGTTTTATGCTGATATTTCGTTTCCTGATTTGTCATATGTATTTCAAAACAAGCAAGGAAAACAGCACGCTATTTGGGCATAGTGTTGCCAGGTCCGATTTGTTTTAAATCGGGGCAGAAGGTAAAACAAATCGGGATTTAGGGTTGTAGATCGGGACACAAAATATTGTGCCATTTTTGGAGCGGTGCCGGCGTCCAGTCTTTGTTTTGCACTGCTGCCTTCACTACTTCTTTGACTTTACACACTTCTTCATAGAGGTGATCCATGTCGAAGAACGTTTCAATTTTTAGATTTTCAATCACGGTGACCATTGACGCGTATGTGAATGAGTCGTTCTGGACAGGACATGTATTGATTTATCGGGACATTTAGTATCCCGATCAGGTTCAAATCGGGACGCGTCCCCAGACACCTGAGAATGCCAGCAGAATACCAGTATTGTACATGGAGCGACTGCCTATGTGACGCATATATTCCCCCAATTTGTTATTTTTCGTGTAGGTATTTGTCCTTTTTTAGCGAAATGTTTGCCGCAAATAAACGTATTTTCTTTCTTTCTGTTCTATACCTCCACAACTCAGTAACTGGTTAATACGATTCCCCTTGGTAATACTAGCTTTCAGACTTTCGGGCTTCTGACGACCCGTAACGACGGTCAAAGATCCACAAATGACCACCGGGACCAATGGTTTAATGTGGTTTCCGAGGCACGGAGGAGTCTCGGTATGTAAAGATGGTCACCCATCCACATACCAACCCCGGCAAGCGTAGCTTAACCTGATGGATCGACCCGTGCGGCTGTTAGTACGTAGCCACGAACTAGACATTACAAGCAAAATAATTCTGGTACAAAAAAACTCTCATAATCCAAACCGTATTTCGGCCACGACGCGGCGGCCAATCTCAACAGAGACTAGCCTTCGGCGCGGGAGGTATTATAGTGCACAAGTGAGTCCGCAAACACAGGTGCATCCTCTCCTCCTCCTCATAGTCCTCAGGGACAGCAATCCGACACGACCGGAGAGAGATCAGGCGCAGGACCAACGGCTTAACGTGTTTTCTGAGGCACGGGAGTAACACACCGCCAACTTTCAAACTCTGGGCTGTTACTAAGGAATTCCTAATGGAAAACCCAATGACACTTTGCCCGACCGTACCCAGGACCCCCACGCTCAGCAGTCGCGCTTGAGACCACGAGACCAACGGGGAAGTAGACTCTCATATAGTATGAGGAAAGGGTGGAAAGATGGAGGATCTTTACACCCTTTCCTCATATCAATAGAAAAGGTCTTCCGACCAGTTGGTTGTTGTTAGGTGTGCTAATACCCGTTGTCGGGTTTCTGTCCTGTGCCAATCGCGTGGATAACTTTGCTTGTGCGATGTAGGATTTGTGCGACGTCAGGTGTGATGCGTTCTGCCAGGGTTGCGGGAAAGACCGAAAGGGATACCGGGACCTTGGCAACAGGCAACTGAAGGAACACGGGTGGGTGTTAGTCAGTAAAAGTCTGACACGCCTTTCCGCTCCGCCCAGAGCGGGAGAAGTCATTTGATGAGTTCCCAACCTCAAAATAAAAAAGAGGTGTGATGCGTTCTGACGTTGTAGATCGCCACACCCATATAACTTTTACAAGTTGAATTACGTAGAAAATGGAAATCTTTAATGTATGACAGTAAATCTGCCGCTGTTGCTTCAATCTCGCGACTTTGTAGTACCGGAGCAGAGCAGGAGGCTTCAAACGCTCACTTTAGCAGAATCATAATATGAAAACATTATGAATCATCGTAAAATGACAATTCGTAATATGATCTGCGTGTAAATTATAAGTCAAATTGACTGTATTACGAAATAATTCATCTGTTTGACAGTTCTCTACGGAGATTCGTAAAATGCTCCACAAATTATGAATTGCTTTTATGTCAAACTAAAGGAATTGGTAGTGACAGCTGGGATTTAGGAAATGAACTGCTTTTAGAGGGATTGCTAATGTGCCGGTTTAGGCCCCCAGGACATCAACTGTTCCATTAAAGATGAATTTGACGATACGCCGAACGCATCAATATCTATAATAATAATTACTTTGGCACAATTGCGCATTCGATGCGCCGACGGTACGTATCCGGTAGCATGGCGCCGTGTGCCGACCGGCTGGCATACTCTTCACGATTCACGATGTAATGCTAGGAAATCTAGGAATGACTATTTATAGACTACGCTCGTGCCATACGTTTTTGTATGTACTTTGAAAAGGGCAGAAGAAAAACTAGGAAAGCTTTTATTGCAACTAGCTTCTGTCAGCGACTTCGGTCGCGTGTTTCTTGTATTAAGGCCCTACTGTACTTCCCCCCACCATACTACTCGCGGCCTGAGTGAGAGCGAGATGGAGTGGGGTGCTGGCGGCTCTCAAGCCTCGAATAGTTTAGGTTGCTTTTTACGGTGAAAATAATGGTAATTTAACAAAAGTAAAAAACATAATACATACTTTATAGTTAGTTCAGTTATTATGCAAAGTTTCATGATCTAATTTGAAGTATTTTTTTAATACCAGCGGTTTATAGTTCGGTTTAGAAGTAACTTTGGTTTTTTTTTATAGAGAAAATTTTATGTACTTAATCGTGTTTTCGCCTAATATAGGACCTAGCATCAATCCTCAACTTTAACATAAGTCTATTTATTTCAATATTAATGCGGCAGTATTTTCGGCATAACGGAGGATCATGCTCAGCAATATGAGGTAGGGTAGGGTATACAGGGTGTTTGGCAGAACGTTGAACATATGAAAACGGTGGATAGGTGGGGGGGGTCAACTGCTACTTATTCAGCCCTAATTTATTTGGCCCTGCTCCCCTGGATATTTTTTTATTTTATTTTTTCTTTCTTCTATTTTCACCACTTTCTTAACTTTAAAGTGTAATTTTTATTAAAAATGGGTAAAACAGGCAATATTTTTTTTTATTTTTTTTTATTACCCTTTAAAGTTGAGAAACTGGTGAAACTAGAAGAAAGCAAAAACAATTTTTTTTAAATATCCAGGGGGCCAGGGCCAAATAAATTAGGGCTGAGTAAGTAGCAGATGACCCTACCTATCCACCATTTTCGTATGTTTAACGTTCTGCCAAACACCCTGTATAATATCCTACGACACTCACACAACACTGTAGCTTCTTATCTTCCCATAGATATTTGAGTATTATACCTCGTGACACGACATATTACATTAGCTGCACTCGGCTTGAAGATAATCCTGTAATTAATTATGTAAGTACCAGGGTATGATGGCGGGCGAGGAGCTTGCATGAAGGCTTTTAGGTCACAGAGGAGGTATGAGGGAGTTCGAGTTATCTATCTATCTTCTATACAGGGTGTAAGGGTAAACACCTTTGTCACTCAAACCATGGGTAGTTGAGTTAAATATAAAAATAAATGACCGAGTAACAACAAAAAAAAAAGTAATTTTCATTAAAAGATTTAAAAAAGTTTCTATCCGACACCGTGCTCGCTTGCGAAACAGCCGATTGACTGAGGAGGGGTCGCGCTCGCGGCCGGTCAGGTCACCTCCCGCAACCCTCGCCCGTGTTGAGACACAAGTTCGTTGCCCTAGCGTATAGGGTGAAAGGCTGAACTAAACTTTATAGCATGGCAGATGAGAGTATGTCATGCTCACTTAAATGTCTCGCTGATGGTTGCACGTGTGTTGGATCATTCGGTTCCCTACAAAATGGTTGAGCTGGATGGTGCTGATCCACGTGTCATGTTCGTGAACGGGCGTCGTCAGTTGAGACTGATCACCTCTTATTTGCCAGAGCTTATTTTTAATCTTAAATTTTGAATTGCTTTTGATTCTTTTTTTGTTTTACATTGTTCTCACATATAGAAGCAACATGAATACTGTACCCAGGATTTGCAATATCTATATCCATTTTTAAAAGAGTGTCCTTGGAGTTTTTTTCCCGTTCTTCTCCATAGAGATCTACGTTTTGGAATGGGCAACTAGCTTCAACTCTCTGACTAACTGACCGACTCTTTGACAAAAGTGCCTGTAAATGGTTTAATTGAAATAAATGCTTTGAGTTTGAGTTTGAGACTCTTGTGGTAAAATGTAGATATTCTTTTTTTAAGTTGTAATTTTCCATTGATTTTACTTTCTATAAATGAAACCAAACCATTGGTTTCAAGGATAACGGTGTTTACCCTAACACTCTGTATAAGGTATAGCTATTCATACACGAAATCTCTTAAGAAGCCATTGTACTCGTCATTTTGAACAACTTTCACTATGGGACCAAATCCGAAATCGCGTAAAAAAAAATCAGCTGTTCCCTACATTTATGTTCGCATAGCTCGTCAAAATGTAGGGAGCAGCTTATTTTTTTCGCGATTTCACGTTTGTTGTGTGGTTCGAACTCGAGAACTATGATTGGCAGTCCGAAGGTGACACCACTAAGCTATCACCTCTTTTTAGTCAGAGCTTTTTACCCGACTACGGCGAAGGAAAAAGGAGGGTTATGATTTTGACCGGTACGTACGTATGTATGTATGAATGTATGAATGTATGTTCATCTGTTCCCTCCTATCTTCTAAACCACTCATCACAATTTGACAAATGAGGTATCGTCGTCGTTGATCGTCCGCTGGTTATAGGCTATGGGACGTCACATTAAATTTAAAATGGCGCCCTCTAGAGGACATAAAGTCAGGAACTAAAAAAAAAAAAATTGTTTATCCCGTAATTACAGACACAATTAAAAATCCATTGTTTCTCCACGAGATCCACGTTCCGGATACCAAAGGTTAATCGTACCATGTTGGGTATCAAATGAAAGGGCTTAATGAGCACATTTCAAAAATAATATATTATAAACCCAAAACAATAAAAAAAAAATTAAAGTAACAGACAGTAAACACGTAATCTTTTCGATTTATGCCTAACACGTGTGACTCCGGATTTTTAGTTTGTCTGTCTGTGGGGTCTTGTTTATACCTTTTTAGTCGTAGTTGGGTTTTAGTTTTTTAAGTGATATAATTTTATTATTTTATCTAACCAAGATTATGTCTGGACTTCAAAAGAGTCTGCGACCTCTGAGTTTGTTTCGGCCTTTCTTCTCAGAGTAGTCAGATAGGAAACGCCGACCTAATCTAGTTTAAAAAAAATGTGATTGACGTGTAAAAGTGTTTGTACAAACCTACTTACAGAAAATAAATCATTTATAAACGTTCCTCTCCTCTCTGTGAGAAGGAAGCCTGAGTCCCAGCAGTGGGAACATTATAGGCTGATTATGCTTATGGTAAACGTTCCTCCCTAACTAAATGGTTAAACTCAAAATACTGGTAACTTAATGTGTAGTGTTGCCACTCATATTACGCACTCACTTTGATGTCTCGAGTAGTTGCGTGCGGCTTAGCGCGTAGTGATGCGCTGCGGCTTCAGATATGCGGATACTTTGTGGCTACGCGCGGATATTACAGGTTGTGTTGTGGTTGTGTTTCGTGTTGGTTTAATATCAAGACAATTAAGTAAGTTAAAAGGTAAGTACAGTCAACCGCACGTCAGATAGTAACAGTTGAACTAGGAAAACCGCTCTACTGCTGTTAAAATAATGGTGCCGTTAATCTATAATTGGGAGTATGGACGTGCAGTTGAGTGTATAATAATATCTGTAGAACATAGAGAGGACGTTAGATTATTTTAAAATGTTTAATTATTTTAAGCTAGTTTGTTTAAAAAACCCTTTTTAAAATAACTTTAGAAGCTTTTTCACATTTTCATGTAACATTAGCTATTTATTTTATTTTTGTAATGTATTTTTTGACGTGAATCCTCCTTACATGAAGGTTAGACGTAAAAAAGAGAAAACAAATTTTATAAACATTGTTTTATTTTTATTCAATTTTGGTAGACCTTTTGCCAAAAGCCAGAACAATAATATTGTCTGAGTATGTGTGACCCCTAATCATGACAAATTTTCATTTTATTATCCGACAAGCATTGCGGATACGCGTATATTAAGTACTGTAATAAACATCCCTAGCTATTTTAAATGTTACACCCTACACACGCTCATCAAATCAATTAAAACTCTATAGCGCTAAGGATAGGATTCAAATTCAATTAGCAAAATATTCCCTACAGTTTCAAAGAACTAATAGACATTTATTAGTCTAATTGCTTAATACATTACTGCGTGCGGAATTGAATCTTACATTTTAAAAATGAGGTTGATTTTAGATTAGCGAATTTATAGTGTAGGTGATATTAATACTGGTTTTCTGTGTGTAAATGCCTAGGGAATGTTGTTATTTGAAATTAGATCCTTATGTTGTGGGATTAGGGTGCATTTTCAATTGATTTTCAGGATGTACAAAATGATGATTTCTTATGAGCATTATGTGTGGTGTATAAGCACTTTGTAGACAATATTTGTTCAAGATTATCGTGATATTTGTTTCAAAGACTAATTTTAATTAATTAAATATGAAGAAAGTTTTGAGAATGAATGTGGATAGCTATAAGAGTAGGGGAAGACCAAAGAAACGATGGATGGACTGGGTGAGAGATGATATGGGTAGAAAGGGAGTGACTACCGAGATGACGACTAATAGAGAAGTATGGAAGAAAGGTACATGTTGCTGCGATTACTAATCAAATTGGGATAAGGGTTAGAAAATTATGAATTAATTACTTATTCACAAATACCGGGTAAGTGAAGAGCTCGTGGTTAAGTAATAACAGCCGCACGGGTCCATCCTTCAGGTAAAGCTACGCTTGCCGGGGTTGGGCCGTGGATCTGTGGCCATCTTTACATATCGAGACTCCTCCGTGCCTCAGAAAGCACGTTAAGCCGTTGGTCCCGGCTGTCATTTGTAGATCTTTGGCAGTCGTTACGGGTCGTCAGAAACCCGAAAGTCTGACAACCAGTCTTACCAATGAAGTCAATGAAGTCTTCGACCAGAACAGTCAGTACGAAGAATTACCACGAAAAGATAGGGCAGACTCCACTGGGAGTAGCGCCTCACACGCCAACAGAATCAACACATCTGCTCATAGTCTAAAAGACTGATCGCATGATAAAATTAATAAAAATAAAGTCTTACCGAGGGGTATCGTGTTACTCAGTAACTGGGTTGTGGAGGTCAGATAGGCAGTCGCTCCATATAAAATACTGGTATTCGGCTGCATCTGGTTAGACGGGAAGCCGACCCCAACATAGTTGGGAAAAGGCTAGGCAGATGATGAAATACCTGGACTGCCTAAGCGCTACTGCTGAGCATGATGTCCAGAGTTTGATCCCCAGGTCTGTTGTCTGCTGTTGTAATGGGTTTTTCATCAGGAATTTCTCAGTAGCAGCCCGAAGCATCGAAGTCTGAGTTTATGCCTGGTTGATGTCAATAGGCTCGCCCCCTATTAAATGGGACTTAAAAACATAACTGGCGAATTGTGGGTGTACTATAGGTACACCTCTGCCTAGCCCTTCGGGGAATACAGGCGTTATGCTATGTTATGTTCATGAATTAATAATAACTGGTTTAAATAAATTAATCTTTTTGTTGAGTTTTTCAGCTCATTCAAACAAAAACTGCTAATTATAACTCAAACAATCACACGTTGATAAAGTACCGTTAACAAAACTAATTATAATAAATTTTAATTAAAATAACCAACTTAATGCTTCATAATTATAATATTTCTCTTAATTCTACTCAATTCCATACAATCATATATTTTGTCCTAATTTCTGTGGAATGATTTAATATTAAGTACACGATTCAATGTGATTGTAAAATGCACTCTGTTTGTTAGAATATAAGGTGGATTTTAGTTTGTTGTATAAGATTTAAACAAAATAATTATACTTTCGCAATGGCAGTGATTAAAGGATGCTAGGGTGTGGTCCCAGTGACATCGATCAGCTTAGGATATTAATTAGTACTAGCTGCTGCCTGCGGCTTTGCCCGCTTAGTCCCGATTTATTTTTCTAATCGAAACTAAAAGTAGTCTGTTAGTCCTTATAATATCAGCTATCTCCTAGTGAAAGTTCCGTCAAAATCGGTCCAGCCGTTTCGGAGATAAGCCGGAACAAACAGACAGACAACCATTTAAAAAAATAGTTTTTTGTTATAAGTACCGTTTATACTTTCGTATGAATTTAGTAAAAAGATGTTATTTTGACATTACAAAAATGACACTTTAATTTTATTTATTTATGGATTCACTTACGCAATAAACCGTTACTATCCGACTAGCCCAGAAGATGCGTAATGTTTTTGCAATTTCGATTCGCCGCTAACGTGTAACGTAACAAAAACCTTGTATAACATTCAAACAACCTATCATAATCCATTCCATTGCTGATAAATGTCAAATCTTGCAAAGGAATGTTACATAAGTTCGAAAAGTGAACTGTCATGCAAAGTGACAAGCAATTTTCTATTCTACAGTCAATCGCATAACGGTGGTAACCAATGACTGTTTAATACTCTTTGTTGGTAACACTAGCACTACGAAAATTATCCTTATTTCTACACAATAAAGGCGCTGCCATTAAATTTGTTGACTGTATCATGTGCAGTTCTATTGTTAAATTACATCTCATGAACTGTCCTGAAAATTATGACACTGAATGATGCCCTGATGAGAATTATCGTAGGGACTCTGAGGGCCTAGACAATAGTGACAATCGCTTTGAAAGCGTTTCGTATTTCCACAACTACTTTCAACAGAATTGACATAAGCTTTTCGATAGCTTACGTCAGTCCTATACATTTTAGCCTTTTCCATCATAGTTATCGCTGATAGAATGTCACTTTGTCTAGAGCCTCAGGTCAAGTAGATTGACGTCACAACAATGAATTCTTCTAATCGCCCGCTCTCCGCTCCGCTCTCACTCGCACCGCACCTCATAAGCTACAAATCGCGTGTTTGAAAGCATTAACGTCTTATCGACACTTCATAAGTCAACTCGCTCAAGTTGGGCTCAAGTGAGAGGCAGAGGCTTGAGTGATACGTCCAATGGCACGTTAACGTCCACTAGTGGACTTTGAGAATGGTATGAATGGCACACTGACCCTAATAATGTCCTCCTTGTAGGATTTGGAGACTAGGAAACTGTGAAAGGTTCGAGGGGTCGTTCGTCTAATATTAGTGATGTTGCTTAATCGGGTATCAAAATCGAATCCATCGATCATATTTTTTTTTTTTTTTGATGTAACCATAGTCAAGGTTTTATGCTGAAAACCAGCGCTTAGCAACCCACTAGGTGACCTAAGCATAATGCTGACGCTTAAGGCCCTATCCTACCTCAAATTTTATCTCGCTCGTACTATACTACTCGCGGACTGAGTGAGAGCGAGACGTGGGGTGCTGGCGGCTCTCAAGCCTCGAATAGTCTCGGTAATGGCTTTTTAAGATGAAAAATAAAAAACATAAGACCTGCTTTATAGTTATTTCAGTTATTATGCTTTCATGATCTAATTTGAAGTATATTTGAATACCAGTGGTTTATAGTTTGGTGTAGAAGTAACTTTGGTTTTTTTTTCTATGGAGAAAATTTTATGTACTTAATCGTGTTTTCGTCAAACATAGGACCTACCATCAATCCTCAACTTAAAAATATATTTATTTAAAAATAAATGCGGCAGTTTTTTCGGCATAACGGAGGATCATGCTAAGTAATTTGTGGTGAGGTGCCTACCCAACCACAAATTGCTTACTTTTTGCTTTCTTTGCTTCCCTCCTGCCTCCTTTAAGTCCCATGTAATAGGGGGCGAGCCTATTGTCATCAACCGGGCATAAATCCAGGCTCCGGGCTGCTACTGACTATTCACTTAGGTACATAGGGTACTTACCATCAGACACTAAGTACCAAAAATAATGAAGTTTTTTTTTTGTTTCCAGGTACGTCACTTTACATTAGAGTCAGCACGATCGAGGTACCAATCAAAATTAAATGTAAAAAAGGTTTGTCTTCATACAGCGCCGTCTCTCTCACTCAGGACAAGATTCATAGACCGAACCTTGACTTTACTTTGCTGAGTAAGCAATTCATGCGAATAAGAACCTTATTTTAATCGTATTCATATTCATATTCTTATGTCATGCATACTTTACTAAGCATAGTAAAGTAATGCTAGCCACACACGTAACGATTTACTTGCGCGCGCAAAATCGTTACGTGTGTTGGAAGAAATTTGCGCAAATCTCTTCCAACAAACTTCACGATAGATTTGCACAAGCCTCAATTTGCGCAAGTAAATCGTTATGTGGCTAGCATTAACACTTTAATGCTAGCTTTTTAATCTTGCTCTCATACCTATTTGACAGTCTTTTTCGAAATTTCAATCTGTCATAATTGCCAGGTACATACTTTAGCTACATTCCTGTATGCTATAAAGAGACGAGTAGTAAAAACTTTTTAATGACAATGCAATGTTTTACTACCTACCCACAGTATAAATAAGTAACCGTATTATATGTTCAAAGAAAACGGTTAAAATGTCGCGCGTCAAAATCTCAGTGTGAGTACAGTACGACAGAACTTAGATGTGGCATCGGCAAAATTCGTAAAACCGATCGCCATCCGAATTGAATGCGCTTTCAACAACTCCAATCTTGGTTACTGCTTTCGGTGAAAATGATCTTTATGAAAACGCAATAACTTGAAGTCATATAACCAATACATTCGTAGAATTGAAATGAATGAATATGCTACATCTAAGTTGTGTCGTACACAACAGTATCGAGTACGGACGCGAAAGGTTTATCTACCAAGCGGCTGTAGCTAATTATTTCCAGGTCGTGTCAGACTTTTACTGACTAGAACCCATCCGTGTTACTTCAGTTGCCTGTTGCCAAGGTCCCGGTATCCCTTTCGGACTTTCCCGCAACCCTGGCTGGATTCAAGGTCATACCCGAGACACAATACTGTTACTTCATTATACTGTGCATAACACAGTTCGCTGTTTGAGATAATAAAGTTACGTAAACATAACATCACGCCTGTATTCCCCGAAGGGTTAGACAGAGGTGTACCTATAGTACACCCACATTTCGCCAGTTATGTTTAAGTCCCACGTGATAGTTATGGGGCGAGCCTATAATTGCCATCAACTGGGCATAAACCCAGACTCCGGGTTTTACTGAGAATTTCCAGATGCAAAAACCCAATAAAACTGCCCAACCCGGGAATCGAACTCAGGACCTCATAGTCATCAGTAGCGCTTGCGACCACTTTACGAGAGAGGCAGTCTGTCTGTTGATTTATCCGGAAGTAAAGCAATGTTTTTGAGAAAAAGCAGAAAGAGTTTATAGCCAGCGGTGTGCGAACTCCTCCGTGGATACGTAGCTCTGTGGTAGGCTTTGACAGACGTCATGGAGATAAGGGGGCTTGCCAAGAGGACCGGAACTTGTGCTAAATAGAACAATGAGAAAAATATAAAAGTTTACCCTCAACGGAAGCTCTTTTCCTTTTATCCGACCCAGCCCGACCACAACATACATACATATACAACGCAGGTTAATTAGTTTCTTATCATAATAGTTAAGGCGGGTCCACAAATACTATCTCATTCCGAAAGGTCAATTATCACAGAACACGCATCTGTCATAACGTAACACTAACACTTGTGTCGTTGTTGTTCTTAGGCGACCGTCCACGACCCTACTAATAGTAAAAGTGACGTGTTACTTATTCAAATCACCAACGGTACAGTACGACACAATTTAAATGTAGCATCGGCAAAATTCGTAAAACCGATCACCATCTGAACTGAGTGCGCCTTCAACATCTTCAATCTTTATTACTGCTTTAGGTGAAAATGATCTTTACGCAAACGCAATAACTTGTAAAGTCATATAACCAAATACATTCAACTAGGCTGAGAATCAGCACTTTTCGAACGTCAAAATTTCATAAGACAGTCCCCCAAAACGCCCACCACTTCACCACTTCCTAGTGCTTTAGCTGGGAAGAAGTGGCGCAACAAACTCCCCAGCAGATTGTTGGATCCGCTCCTGCCTTTAGAGTAGCGATCAATCAATAGACGACACGGTTGGCGCAGTGGCTGAGCGATGGACGGCTGCGCAACGTGTCGCGGGTTCGATCCCCGCACGGAACAGATATTTGTATGATCTGCAAGTAGTTGTTCCGGGTCTGGGTGTTAGTGTATGTGAGTTTCTATGTTTGTAAACGCACCCACGATACAGGAAGAAATTCCTAGTGTGGGGCAAGGTATAAAAAAAAAAAAAAAAAATAACTTATCAAAATATTTTATTTCACATAAACCTACATGGGCACTTATGAAACGTCAGAAGCTAGGTGCACGGTTCCAATTGGTCGTTTCCGACAGAAGAGCCCGCAAGAAACTCCATGGTTACTCTTTTATGCGCGTCGTGGATCATGGTCCTTATTGGACACGTGACCTTGTTTCCTGTTGCTTTATAAAGATCGTTGTTACTGCTAATGAATGCGATGTCAAAGATAATAGTCGATTGTTTCGTTTGTTGAGGAATTATGTAGTGACAGGTGTTGGCTTCACCTGTCAATTGTATGTAATTAATTAATACATAAATTCACGCCTTCTTCCCATGGGGGTAGGCAGAAACTACAGAACGCCACCGATCCTTACATACGACTTTTACATACCTAAATGAATGAATGAATTAAATGCATCGACCCCAGCGTGGTTTAACCAGACTCGATAAATCGAATGAACCCCAGGATTTGCACTAGGCCCTGGAGCCACATGGTTCATGGGGCTTCAGAGGCCATTTCATATCAAGGAGTAGACCGGGGGGCGCGGTAATGGTAGGCTAGACCGTGCCCTGTCTGGATAATGAAAGATTTGAATCCTTGAGTAGGCAATGGAAAAGTGGAGAGACCGGTAATATTTATACAGGGTGTAAGGGTGAACACCGTTGTCACTCAAACCATGGGTAGTTGACTTAAATATAAAAATAAATGACCGAATAACAACAAAAATAAAATATTTTCATTTAAAAAAATTAAAAAGTTTCTATCCGACAACGTGCTCGAAAGCGAAACAACTGACTGACGTAGGGAGGGGTCGCGCTCGCGGCCGGTCAGGTCACGTCCCGCGACCCCCACCCGTGTTGAGACGCAAGTTCGTTGCCCTAGCGCATAGGTGAAAGGGTGAAATACTCGAGTGGTAAAATGTAATTTTAAAAAAAGTCGTGATTTTCCATGGATTTTACGTTCTATAAATGACACCAAACCACTGGTTTCAAGGATAACGGTGTTTACCCTAACACCCTGTATAAGGATCGACATCTTTTTACGACGTCGTTACATATGGCTTTTACATCATACCTGCCAATTAATTCCTCAGTAGCAGCCCGTAGTCTGGATTTGTGCCCGGTTGATGTCAATAGGCTCGCCCCCTATTACATGGGACTTAAACATAACTGGCGAGATGTGGGTGTACTATAGGTACCTGCATTTCGGGGATTACAGACGTGATGTTATGTTATGCCAATTAATTGTGGACAATTAACATTTTAGTACAAGAAAAATAACATGCAATGGAGACTGATATAAAATAAATAATCTGTCTAATGTGTAATGTTATAAAATATTGCTTGTAAAGATTTTCAGAACAGGGGGCTTAAAACAGTCACTTTGGCAGAATCATAATAGGAAAATAATATGAATCATCATAAAATGTCACAAACTGACAAATATGATCGGCGTGCGATTCATATTACGAAATAATTCATCTGTTTGATAGTTTTCTATAGAGATTCGTAAAATGGTTCACATAGTATGAACTGCTTTTGTGTCAAATTAGAGGAATTGCTAATGACAGCTGGGATTCAGGAAATTAACTGCTTTTAGACGAATTGCTAATGTGGCCGGTTTAGGCCCACAGACAGCCGTTAGCTGGGGAGTTTGTTGCGCCACTTCTTCTTCCCAGCTAAAGCACTAGGAAGTGGTGAAGGGTGGACGTTTTGGGGGACTGTCTTATGTCATTTCGACGTTCGAAAATTTTGTAGTTTGAATAAATTACTTTTAATTTTTTTCCGATTTCTTTAGTAATGTCTTCAAAGGTCATCATTATTCTGGATAGTACCTAGTTATCTTTCCACTTGAGCCGCCATATTTTTTTTTTTTTTTGGGTGGGAAATCATCAAATGACTTCTCCCGCTGTGGGCGGAGCGGAAGGGCGTGTCAGACTTTTACTGACTAAAACCCACCCCGTTCCTTCAGTTGCCAGTTGCCAGGGTCCCGGTAGCCCTTTCGGACTATTCCGCAACCCTGGCAGGGGCACTTGAGAGGCAGGCAGACCTCAAGAGTGGGTTACCACAACCTACATGCATACTTCTGGAACTCCAACAGGATCCCTTGCTCGCCCAGAGACAGTCAGTCAAAGATGGTCCCGTGGGATAATAGCGTAACAGACAATGGCAATGCTTTTCATTTTGACAGTTCAAGAACATGCGTTATGTCGTAAGTTGTTGAGCAGGCAATTTTTTTTTTTATGTTTGTTACCTACGCATTAGGCATTAGGCTGTAGTAGTTCTTTTATTGATAGGTCGTATCTTGTTTGACAAATACATGTTATATTGTTTGTCGTAAAATAGTAGTGTCCTATAGACAAATATAAAAAAAGCGATCGCTGTAGCACTATCGCTCGTAAAGATTAAAAGCTATATGGGCATATATAGTTATAACGGTTTTTATAGTTAGTACGACATACATGTTTTCGATTTGTTTAACAAACCCTTTTCAAAATGCTAGAATGATATAAAGATAATATCTGAAATAATGGGTATTATGTTTTAATCAATCGTAGAATCAAACCAAATGTTTTTCTAAATCTAAATCAGAAAAGAAACCTATAATAATCATATAGGGGCAATGTTTAGAATTCAGCGACTGATATAATTACAAACTACTAGCTGCGCCCCGCGGTTTCACTCGCGTAAGTCTCGATCCCGTGGGAATATCGGGATAAAAAGTATCCTATGTGTTAATCCAGGTTATAAACTATCTGTTTGCCAAATTTCATCCAAATCCATTCAGCCGTTTTTGCGTGATTGAGTAACAAAAATCCAAACACACAAACCCACAAACACACAAACTTTCACATTTATAATATTAGTAGGATAGTAGGATTAATTATTCAAATGCCTGAATGTATGCAGTCTTACCAAGGGGTATCTTGTTACCCAGTAACTGGGGTGTGGAGGTCAGAATCGCTTCATGTGGAATACTGGTATTGGAAGCCGACCTCAACACAGTTGGGAAAAGGCTAGGCAGATTGATTGAATTATCAAAATGCCTGTTCAATGTACCGTATATATTTTACTTTGTTCCTTAAATTCTCTTTATTTTCATCGCACATGTAGATACTAAACGCCCATGGAACGATCATGGTGTATCGTTGGAACGCGCCAATCTTACAGTGTAATGACTTTGAAAATTGCGCGCCGTTTGCCTCACGAAAACACATGAGGGGGCTATAGGCTGTAATGGGAAATTACTCCCAAATATACTGTGGGTGAGCTGTGTTTCTGGAAAGTTTTGGCTTTATACACTTTTGCCGTGGGTGTCTAAAAAAAGCTAAGAAAAAATGTCATGAAAGCAGTGTCCTACGGTCCAGTGTGTAAAAAAAAAACACGACCTTTCATTCTAAAAGTTGGCAACGTCGCAAATAGCTGTCAAATTTTTGATTAATTTGGACTATTACATACTGTATGGAAATATGAAATATCGCTAATAAATATTAATAATGAATTGCAATTATAACACTGACTTTGATGTTGTAACCGTTTTTGGTGTAAAAAGGGCATTTTTTTTGTATCTAAAACGAAATATTCGGTGTTACGATATTAATTATTCCTTTTCATAATCAATATTTTAGCTCACAAGATAACGATATTTCATATATTAATAATATTGCTAAATTCATCAAATCTGCAAAATATTTGACAGATATTTGCGACGTTGCTAACTTTCAGAATACTGATTCTATGCCTATTTCTATGTTGACTGCCTTGTTATTCCAGTGGTTGCAAGCTCATGAATGGTGGCTGTTGAACGTGGGGTCGATCCCCAGATAGAGCTGTGTTATTGAATTTTTCCATTAGGAATTCCTTAGTAGGAGGAGCTCGTGGCTAAGTAATAACAGCCGCACGGGTCGATCCATCAGGTTAAGCTGCGCTTGCCGGGTTTGGTCCGTGGATGGGTGACCATCTTTACATACCGAGACTCCTCCGTGCCTCAGAAAGCACGTTAAGCCGTTGGTCCCGGCTGTCATTTGTAGATCTTTGACAGTTCTTACGGATCGTCAGAAGCCCGAAAGTCTGACAACCAATCTTACCAAGGGGTATCGTATTACCCAGTAAATGGGTTGTGGAGGTCAGATAGGCAGTCACTCCATATAAAATACTGGAATTCAGCTACATCAGGTTAGACTGGAAGCCGACCCCAACATTGTTGGGAAAAGGTTAGGCAGATGATGAGTAATTCCTTAGTAGCAGCTGGGGGTCTGAATTTATGCCCTGTTGATGACAATAGGTCATTAAAACATATAGCTGGCGAAATGTGGTTGTACTGTACACGTCTGCTTACCCGAATTCATGATGGTTTTTATTTTTACCCGACTGCCCCAGAAGGAGGGTAATGTTTTTCGAGAGTATGTATCTTGTATGTATGTATGTCTATTTCTTTGGCACGCTTTGTAGCCTAAACGGCTTTATGGATTTTAACATACGAGGTGTCGTTAGGTTCGTCTTAATTGTGAGAGTGACATAGGCTATATTTTTTTTTATATATTTCATCTGTAAATACAAAAAAAAACGGAGGGAAGGTTTTATTAAAAATAAATTATAACAATGTTGGTATCAAATTAAAACTAGTAATGAGTTAATTCCAAATATATATATTAATCAAACTAAAAAGCTTGAAATAAAACAAATTATTTAAAAATACCAATAACTTGAAATGATATGATACAAAAAACAAAGTTCAATGCTTGTTTTTCTCTTTTCGGTTATAAGTTTGTGCGGTCGAGTTTTTAGTTTTTTAAATAATTTGTTTTATTTAGGCAGTTTTGCCCCATTGCAAAAATCTTAGTCATATTGCCAAGACCCATTTCAAATTATCACCATCGCTCTCAAATCAATTTCTAGCCATTTAGCCACCTAGCCACGAATCTAATGGCTATTGTAACTTAATTCACAGTACGGTATTGCATCATTTACGAGCGTCTGGCAGGGCGGCTACATGCGAGTCCCCCCTACGTCTGCGGTTACGTGTGTCTGTGTTCCTTATAGAGAATCGTGTGTAGGCCACCTATGATTATGTAGGGATGCCTTTGAATATTTGGATGGAGTTTGGATTATGAATATTGTGCTTTAATGCTGTGAACATAAGGTCGCTGTTCAAGGCTTCATAGGAAAGAATAAAGTACTGGATGCTGAAAGAGATTTAAAAAAAAAGCTTTACCCTTGTACCTAACTCATAATGAGTTCTTGTTTATTTTTCGGCAAAAATCAATCAATCTGCCTAGCCTTTTCCCAACTATGTTGGGGTCGCCTTCCAGTCTAACAGGATGCAACTGAATACCAGTATTTTACATGGAGCGACTGCCTATCTGACCTCTACAACCCAGTAACTGGGTAATACGATAACCCTTGGTTAGACTGGTTGTCAGACTTTCGTGCTTCTGACGACTCTTAACGACTGTCAAAGATCCACAAATGACAGCCGGGACCAACGGCTTAACGTGCTTTCCGAGGCACGGAGAAGTCTCTATATGTGAAAATGGTCACCCATCCACGGACCAACCCCGGCAAGCGTAGCTTAACCTGATGGATTGACCCGAGCGGCTGTTATTACTTAGCCACGAGCTCCTCACGGCGGCTCCTTTCGGCGTTTACATAAATAGTTCAATCACAAAAACCCTCCTCTTTTAGCTTCACAGCTGTTGGGTAGTAGAGACAACTTATTTATTAAGACCTTCTTCAAGTCATGTATGAACGTAAACGAGGCAAAACGAGTATGTAAGGATCGTAGCAGGTTGCGTTCTATAGTTTCTGCCTACCCCCATGGGAAGAAGGTGTTTATGTAAGTGTATTTCAAGTCAAATTGTAAATGCGGAGTCTTTTTCTATTTTCCTAGCTTAAAAGCTTGTGGGTCAGTTTATTGAAAAGGCTTTCCATTGAGGGATAAGATTTCGCGAACCCGAACACGACATGTTGCCACGACGAGCACTGAACACATCACGCATGAATCAATTAACTTCATATTTTTGCCACAAATTTTAGATAGATAGATAAATTGTTTATTTGGTGCACACAAAAGACAGCACAACATACAAAAGTACGATAAAATAATAACGATTTACATAAATATGAATTAGGAAATGGCTACCTGCAAGGTGGTGTTGTGCGGTGGTGGATTTACAACTATCGTGCGGGGCCTCGTGGCAAGCTCGTGTCATAAGTGTCAATCTGTCAAACTACCACGTTAGTGACAGTTCGCCACAGACGTTTGCGAGAGAGAGAGAGGAATTCGTAAACCGCTAGAGTGCGTTTCATCAAATAATTAGTAGGTAGTAATAGGTCCGTTTTAAAAAATACAGTGGAGCTAATAAAGGAAAGGAACTATTTGATGATTGTATCATCTGAAAGATAGTAAGAACAAATGGAGATCATTCACCGCCTATACATTTTTGGGTTAATATGAAAGTGGCCGGCTAAACAAAAAAAGCTATATTCCGAAAGATTACGTTTTTCTCTTAATTTTTTATTACTACAAGCTATTACTTTAATTAGATTATTATTAATTATTTTAACTAAAACAAACTAAAAACACAAACAGTAATTTTTCAAAATCGTATAACAACGCAGGGAATTGCCCTACAGATTTGGTCTGGTAGTGAAAATTGAAGAGAATAACATGTTCTAACGGAATCAATCTGCCTAGCCTTTTCCCAACTATGTTGAGGTCGTCGGCTTCCAGTCTGGCCGGATGCAGCTGAATACCAGTATTTTACATGGAGCGACTGCCTATCTGACCTCCACAACCCAGTAACTGTCAGACTTTCGGACTTCTGACGACCCGTAACGACTGTCAAAGATCCAAAAATGACAGCCGGGATCAACGGCTTAACGTGCTTTCCGATGCACGGAGGAGTCTCGGTATGTTAAAATGGTCACCCATCCACGGACCAACCCCGGCAAGCGTAGCTTAACCTGATGGATCGACCTGAGCGGCTGTTATAACTTAGCCACGAGTTCTAATGGAATATATATATTTTTTGTTTGGCCCAAAATGAATGATCAAGTTTCCTGAAAATACATCAAGCTTTTTTTAACAAATCCGCTATTTATTTCCTATCCATATTTTTCCTTATCTAACATCGCCCTCGGGATGGAAATAATTTAAATCCAAACAAAGCCTTACAAAGTAATTAAGCCACGCTCCAAGTTCCAAGGACTTCAGACTTCAGTACACGTTACAGAACTTCGGTTAGAACAAATAAAACGAGCACATGCTCTGAATAATATTCACCTGTTTCGTTGAAAAGTTAGCATTTCAAGTTTACTGAGCCTTCCAGGAACGGTATTTCTGTAGAGAGAGATGGAGCTATGAAGCAGCATTCCTTTTTTGAAAGGAAAAGTTGTGGCTTAAATACTTCGAAATACGGCCCAAGCAAAAAGCAAGAAAGTTGTCCTACCGCCGGCGATTAATGAGTAGCGAGTGGAGCTAGCAACTAAAAACGAGTTGGCGCAGCGAGTGTGTAGTGCCGATAGTTTTGTAGCGGCATCTACATCGCCACATGCGAACTACACATCAAAGATCTGACGTCACACAAACGTCCTGACGTCACATAAAAATCCTGCATCGCGCAATTAGAGTTTACCGCGTGATGAACATAATTATATGGGTGTTGTGTCGGAGGATCCTCCCTTTAGTATAGAGGATGAGTGGACTTTACACCCTGTTCCTCATACTTCTTAATTGGTGACCCCGACGTGATCTGTACACGCAACTTCTTTCTGATGTTGCTGGGTTATCAGCGAGTGTCCGAGTGCGACAAGCGATTACTAGCATTCGACCGCTGGTTGGTCTCTCGTCTGACCTGAACCTGCTCAGCAGGTGCACTTGCAACCTCAACACCAACGAGCCAGTGAAAGTTATCAAGGACGAAATTACAGAAAAGCAAGATTACATAGGTACTAATTCCATGAGGAGGAGCTCGTGGCTAAATAATAACAGCCGCACGGGTCGATCCATCAGGTTAAGCTACGCTTGCCGGGGTTGGTGCGTGGATGGGTGACCATCTTTACATATCGAAACTCTTCACGTTAAGCCGTTGGTCCCGGCTGTCATTCGTGGATCTTTGACAGTCGTTACAGGTCGTCAGAAGAGTGAAAATCTGACAAGCAGTCTTACCAAGGGAATCGTATTACCCAGTTACTGGGTTGTGGAGTTCAGATAGGCAGTCGCTCCATGTAAAATACTGGTATTCAGCTGCATCCGGTTAGACTGGAAGGCGACCCCAGCATACTTGGAAAAAGGCTAGGCAGATGACAATTCCAAGGAGAAAATGCGACCTCAAATCCAAAATGACGATCGCATTTCCTCCCAAGCAGAAGACTGGCATACTAATTGTGCCAGAATTATTTACATTTGTTTACAACACTTCTTCAAAGGTTCATAAGTTTCTAAAGCAAATAAAAGTTAAGCATGAGTTGAATATTTGAATAATTTTCGGTTGTTCCTCAAGGAATTGTGAATTGTGTTCAATTTTGTTTCTTTGTTTAACGAAATTACGTCTATTGTTGTGTAGTGTGTTGAGAGGATTGGGTTTTTTTATTTAATCAATGTTTTAAAAGGAAAACAAAAATACGGATTTCAGTGACAAGAAACCAAAGAGCGACTTGCGAAATTAAATGTGGTTTTTTTGAAAGTCGGTAATTTTTTTTTTTTGTAAAAAGTTTTGTGTTTCACTTTTTAGTTTTGGTACGTACCCCACACAAAATCGAATACCACTACCTGATAAGTAAATAACAGTGACAGGAACTTATTATAACGTCATCCATCCAAATATACCAAAATCAGTCCACAAATCGATGGATATAAGTAAAAAAACATAGAACCTCCTCATTTTTGGAAATCGGTAAAAAAATATTCATCATCTTAATGTGCCTTTTCCAAACTGTATTGGGGTCGCTTTCCAGTATAACGGGATGCAGCTGAACACCAGTATTTTACATGGAGCGACTGCCTATCTGACCTCCACAACCCAGTTACTGGGTAACACCGAACACGATATCCCAAGGTAAGACTGGTTATCAGACTTTCGGGCATCTGACGACCCGTAATGAGCTTTCCGAGGCACGGAGAGCTCTCGGTATGTAATGTATGGTCTTCACCCATCCACGGACCGACCTCGGCAAGCGCACTTAACCTTGAAAATAAATCGACCCATCGAATCTACGCTAGAGCAGTCTCAAGATACCCCTCTGCCCACCCCTTTCGGAGAAAATAAGCGTGATATTATATCAAAAAGATGGAACTATGTAAATATTCCATATCCATTATTGATCTATCCATTACAGTGTCGACTCTACGTGAAGTATCTTCCACGAGCAAAATGCTTGCTACGCCGTAGTCACGTAGCGCTACGACGCTACGCCGTAGCAGCATCATACTTTTATTTGTATTGAATTTTTCGTTGTGTGTTTTGGAATATTGAAGTTCTTTTTCGCGGCTTGCAAACTCGCAGAAATGTAACGCTACAAGTGTTAATACTTGCGAGTCATCATCAGCCTATAGCAGGCCACTGCTGGACATAGGTCTCTCCAATTGCACGCCATTCAGCTCGATTCTCGGCAACTCTCATCCAGTTGCTACCAGCCACCCTGCGAAGATCGTCGCTCCACCTAGCTTGAGGGCGTCCTATCTTACGTTTCCGATTCGCGGTCTCCACTCAAGAACACGTCTACCCCAACGGTCATCGGTTCTACGGCTAATATGACCGGCCCATTGCCACTTCAGCTTGCTTATTCTGTGAGCTATGTTGACAACTTTCGTTCTCTGCCGTATTACTTCATTCCGGATTCTATCTATACTTGCGACTGTCTTCTTCTAATTTAAAGAGAAAGAAAGGGAGACGGAGAACGCCGGCAAAAGAAAAGAGGAAATTGATTACAGTGTCGTGGGATAAAATTGTACACATCGGCCTGAGTACACTTCATGGATCTCTTCCGGAGAGATAATGTTTTTTTGGTGTCATAATGAAAATCCAAGATGGCGGGTTTTTTTTTAAATCCTACTGACAGAAAGTAAAAAACTTTAGAACGCACCGGTTTTTTTTCGAAAATTCTTCTCGGAATGTCATCAGCTTTTTAATAATAACAAAACTACATGTTTTCTATAACGTATACATTTAACATTTTCAAAATGTGTATTTCTAACTAATATTATAAAGGCGAAAGTTTGTAAGTATGGCTGAATGGATGGATGTCTGTTGCTCTTTCACGTTAAAACTACTGAATTGATTTGGATGAAATTTGGCAAACAGTTAGTTTATCACCTGGATTAACACATAGGATAATTTTTATCTCGATATACTCACGGGATCGAGACTTACGCGGGTGAAACCGCGGGGTGCAGCTAGTGTTTTAATAATACGAAAGAATTACCTTCCCGATACGTAAAAAGCTCGGTGCCCTCTTAAATGGACAAAAAACAATTAATATTGCCATTCATAGAGTGTATTTTAATGCACCGCCATTCCTATTAAACTTGCGACGTAATTAAATTAACCACTGAAACTACAAGTCACGGCAATGACTCGGCTACTCATTACTATTGAACACACGCGCCGAGCCCCCTCGACTGACAGCCGACGTGTGACGTCATCGTGAAACAGTTGACAGCTGTTAGAGTGACATTATTTAAATGACATAATGTGAATAGTGGTGGCCCAGTGGTAACGGCACCGACTTTAATCAGCGTCAGGTGGTGTACGAGTACCTTGTATTGTGGGGTCGGCTTCCAGTCTAACCGGATGCAGCTGAATACCAGTATTTTACATGGAGCGACTGCCTATCTGACCTCCACAACCCAGTAAATGGGTAATACGATACCCCTTGGTTAGACTGGTTGTCAGACTTTCGGGCTTCTGACGACTCGTAACGACTGTCAAAGATCCACGAATGACAGCCGGGACCAACGGCTTAACGTGCTTTCCGAGACACGGAGGAGTCTCGATATGTGAAAATGGTCACCCATCCACGGACCAACCCCGGCAAGCGTAGCTTAACCTGATGGATCGACCCGAGCGGCTGTTATTACTTAGCCACGAGTACCTTGTATTGTCATCTGACATTATGCTGAGCTGAGGCTCTTTATTTCCATAGTTTTAAGGTGATTTTTGTTATAATGCCTAATTTTGTTTTAATTATTTTTGAAGTGAAAACTTCTTTAGGGCCGTTGAGCACTTTTTGGGTGAACAAAAATCATGGAACTCGCGTCATCGTCACGCTTAAAGAAATGAATGAATGTTACTTAGTTTTCACTTCTATCGGCAGTCCCCAAAGACTGCCCCGCATGTTTTTTTTTAAAATAACGATACAGATACAATTTTCATAGTAATTTATTTGGCCGCTAAACACGACAGATATGGAGTTTCATAGTAACATTGCCGGTCGCATCGTCACTTGTTTTTAACCAGTACAGCAATTTCGATTTATCTCGAAGAAGGTTGTCAAATTAATGCTCGAATTTACAAGCATTTTCCAAGTTTTTAAGATTTCGACCTTTAATTTATACCATCTTTTTAAATCGAATAAACTGGGATGAGTCCATAAAAAATAAAAAATATTAAACCGTATAAAACCTCCATCCGCACACAATTCATTACATTAGTTATGGTTTTACCGCGTGTGGGACACGGGTTCAATACCCGCGCGATGTAAATATTTTATTTTTTGTTTATTTGGGTTCTGCGGCCGATGTGTGAGATCTGAGGAAACAAATGGAGTTGCTTTGATTCTGTTTGATGTTAAATATTTTGATCGGTTCGGTGAATATTTCTAATTTCAGCACTGTTGACCGTAGACAAATTAATGTTCTCAGCATGTTGTTATTTATATTTACCTTTTGCCCGCGGTTTCGCCCGCGTGGATGTCGGAAAATATTCCACGGGAACGTACTACCGGGATTAAAAGTACAATCAATCTGCTTAGCTTTTTCCCAACTATGTTGGAGTCGTCTTCCGGTCTAACTGGATGCAGCTGAATACTTGTATTTTATATGGAGCGACTGCCTATCTGACCTCTTGGTAAGACTGGCTAGGAGCTCGTGGCTAACTAATAACAGCCGCACGGGTCGATCTATCAGGTTAAGCTACGCTTGCCGGGGTTGGTCCGTGGATGGGTGACCATTTTTACATACCCAGACTCCTCCGTGACTCGGAAAGCACATTAAGCCGTTGGTCCCGGCTGTCATTCGTAGATCTTTGACGGTCGTTACGGGTCGTCAGAAGCGCGAAAGTCTGACAACCAGTCTTGCCAAGGGGTATCGTATTACCCAGTTACTGGGTTGTGGAGGTCAGATAGGCAGTCGGTTCATGTAAAATACTGGTATTCAGCTGCATCCGGTTAGACCGGAAGACGATCCCAACTGATGTTATCAAATAGAACTTGCTCCGAGTCAAGCTGTTTGTGTAATAATAATAATATATGTCGATTCGTCCACAGTACAAGGAAAACCATAGGGTTCAGAAAAATAAAGAAAAACAAAAAATCCCTCTATGTTTAGTACAATCACGCACACAAGTGTTTGTTCGTGACATCCGCATTATGCTGACGCTGCTGTGTTCGACTGTACGCCTTTCTTTCAATTTACATAAATTCGCCAAATCTTTGCCCCAAAACACATTGGCTTGCACTGAAAAAGATACCTTATGATTATTAAAATAAAGGTAATTCTGCAATGAGAAGACATGCTCACGCTTTAAATATTCAGAGTAAACCTTACATTCATAAAAATAAAGCATACATTTGCGTACTAATATATTTGTTTGTGATTCAAACCGAAGCGAATGCGTACGTGTTCCAAACAATGCGTTTTGTGTTTAATGATAATAAAGCTAAGGTGTTTATTTGAATGACAAAGGGTCGAGAATTTCGGCTGTAAGGGCATCGTCATGGCTATTTCAATGCGGTGTGGGTTGTTAGGCTTGCTGCACAAGTACTCGACTTGTTAGCCAAACGGGTCGGGTCATGTCACAGGGCCTTAGGCGGATAACTATACTCCATTTGAAATAAGATTAGACATTTAAATAAGCCTTTTTTACAGTCCGTTCATCCGATTTTGACTTCTATTGCGTTGGTGGTAAGACAAATGGCAGCTGCAGTAGACAGTTGGTATTGTATAACTTTTTTCGCTTTTAATGCCATCCTTATGCCTACGGTATAGAAGTCAAAATCGGTTGAACGGACTGTAACAAGGTTTGTTTAAATGTCTAATCTTATTTCAAATGGAGTATAGGGGTTCTGAGAGTATTTTAGAACTAAAGTTGTAGGAGTTGTAAGTTTACTACACATACCTAATTATGTAGGACTAGC
The DNA here is from genome assembly GCA_948473465.1 of Lithophane ornitopus. Classification (NCBI taxonomy): domain Eukaryota; kingdom Metazoa; phylum Arthropoda; class Insecta; order Lepidoptera; family Noctuidae; genus Lithophane; species Lithophane ornitopus. The sequence continues at coordinate 9,958,369 of OX419641.1, read as the reverse complement.
TTCTCCCCGCGGCGTCGCCCGCGTGCAATGTCGATAAAAAGTAGCCTATGTCCTTCCGTAAGATGACATCTAATTTCTAGCCAAATTTTGTCGAAATCCGTTCAGTGGTTTACGCGTGAAAAGGTAACTACAGGCAGAGTTACTTTCAAATTTACAATATTACTAGCTGTGCCCCGCGGTTTCGCCCGCGTAAGTCTCGATCCCGTGAGATTATCGGGATAAAAAGTATACTATGTTCTATTCCAGGTCATGGTCTACCCCTGTGCCAAATTTCATCCAAATCCATTCAGCCGTTTCAGCGTGAAAGCGTAACAAACAAACAAATAAACAAATCACTTTCGCATTTATAATATTAGTTAGGACTAGCTGATGTCCACGTCATCGCCCGAGTGGATGTCGGTTATTATATACTCAAACCTTCCTCGAGAACCACTCTATCCATTGGCGAAAAAAGCATGAAAATCTGTGTAGTCGTTTTTGAGTTTATCGCGAACAGGACGACAGAGAGACGTGGCGGAGTACTTTGTTTTATAATATGTAAGGATTTTTTTTTTTTGTATTTTAATGGATTGTTAGTAGTGCGTAGCCTCACTGTTATTGTTTCAAGTACAGTTTAATCTCAAAACGGTGAAGGAAAACATCGTGAGGAAACCGGCATGTCCTAGAACCAAACATTCGAAGACATGTGACATCTACCAACCCGCACTGGGCCCGCGTGGTGGATTACGGCCCACTCCCTCTCACAGAGAGGTCTGTGTCCCAGCAGTGGGAATGTTATTGGCTGATTATGCTGTCAAGTAGGTACAGGGAGCTTAGCACCACCGCTTACAGCAGTATAATTTCAATATTACTTCAGTGTAGGAAATAGATGAAGCTCTACAGGACGTATAGCTCCATCCCTTTCCCCCACGAAGTAAGATTAAAATAATACTGCTGTTAGTGGTGGTGGTAGGCCCCCTGTACAGAGCCTTTTTTTTTTTTTGGCTGCCCTTCTGGGTAAAGACCTCTCTACTCTCTTTCCATCTCTCTCTGTCCAGAGCTGCTAAGGACCAATCTTTATTGAAGGAGCCCTGCTCATCGCGCCATCTCCGTCTGGGCCTGCCGCGATGTCGTTTGCCACTAAGCGGGACCCACTGAGTCGTGAGTTTGGCCCATTGGTCGTCTGACATGCGGCAGATGTGTCCAGCCCATTTCCACCACTGGCCCATAATTATGATATACGCTGCGCCCCGCGGTTTCACCCGCGTAAGTCTCGATCCCGTGGGAATATCGGGATAAAAAGTATCCTATGTGTTAAACCAGGTTATAAACTATCTGTTTGCCAAATTTCATCCAAATCCATTCAGTAGTTTTTATGTGAAAGACACATCATCCATCCATACCTTACAAACTTTCGCGTTTATAATATTAGTTAGAAATACAACGTGTAACGTTAAATGCGCAAAACCTCAGACACCCCAACTGATTTTTACTTCAATTGACGTATTTCAGAGAGAAAAAAGAACATTAAACTTACCAAGAAAAACCTACTAAAAAAAGAACATTATTGTACCTACCTATTGTCTACATTTCTTTCTCATTTCTCCTTTCGCAGGTCTGCTGGAAGAAATTTCTTAAGAAATAAGCAGTACCTTTGTACTCATATCATAATTATGTCATATCTCTTTGTATTTTACTGTGTGTACATTAATAATAAATAAATAAATAAACTTTAAAAAATTGAAAAGGTTTTATGTGTTGTTTTAGTTTTGGAAGATTCGTATTTGCATTGAAATAAAAGCTATTATTATTCCCTGTATGGGAAAAATTTAATTGGTCGACAACAATTTGTGTTTGTTTACCTATTTTGGCGGATTTGCGCATGTGATGGCTTGACCTATTATAATAAATAGACACGGCAACGTTTATATTGAAGATTTTTTGAAAAATGTCACCTATATTAAAAAGTTCTTCAATTGATTCTGCTCGTTATTCTGATCAAACTATTTTCAGGTTTTGCCCATTTAACGTTACACATTGTATAGTTTTAGAAAGAGACGATAACACAAAGGAAAATCCGAATTACATTCGAGCCCTAGTTGGTCGCTTGTTGGTCTGGAGCAACAAGATTTCGGTAACACATTTCTTTTTAACTCTGCTTACCCTCCATAACATAAAGTACCGTGATAATGGCACTATAAAACATAGTAACAATGGCTGCCGACTGGTTACTGCAGATTTATGCCATGTTAACTGCAGACTGTGACTGCAAAATGTCTGGTTTGTAATAGTACTATGAACCTCAAATACTTGCTGTATTGAAGTTATTATTACTAGCTGCGCCCCGCGGTTTCACCCGCGTAAGGCACGATAGCATGGGAATATCGGGATACAAAATCTATCCTATGTTAAATAATCCAGGTTATAAACTATCTGTGTGCCAAATTTCATCCAAATCTGTTCAGTAGTTTTTGCGTGAAAGAGTAACAAACATCCATCCGTCCATCCATACATACTAACAAACTTTCGCGTTTATAATATTAGTTAGATAGTCCGGGCTGCAACTGGCGCACTGATAGACGTGATCAATGCGCCAGTTATCATACGTGATCGTGAAAATGTGGGCCGAGGCGAAGCCGAGGCAAAAATACGTGAGTCCACCAATGTCTGTTTGCGGCCCTGGCTTATATAGTACTTTTCTCAAATAATGCGCAGAAATTCAAACTGAGTATATAAATTATAAATTCCAGAATTAATGACGGACAACGATAATTTTTCACGCGTCAATATGTTCATTAGTTTCTTCTTTACTTAAGACAGCTCTATTTGCAAGCCAAATCGACCTCTTTAGTAGCCATGTATTAAAGTAAAAAGTTCGTTATATTTTTAAATAACACGACAGATATGAGTTTTCATAGTAATTTATTTGGCCGCTTTAATTTCGAATTATCTCGAAGAAGATTGTCAAATTAATGCTCGAATTTCCAAGCATGTTTGAGAAAAAAGTTGTTTATCTTATTTGGCTTTTAGAGAACCACCAGCTACACGTTAGAAACAAAACCTTTTGAAAGATTAACGCTTTGACAATTTTTACGTTTAGATAGAGTGTCGGGTGTGGTGTACGAAGACCCCTCCGTGCTTCGGAAAGCACGTTAAGCCGTTGGTCCCGCGGTCATCTTACCAAGGGGTATCGTATTACCCAGTAACTGGATTGTGGAGGTCAAATAGGAATATAGCAAAAAACGAAAAAAAAAAAACACATTTCTTATAAAACCCCCCTTAATTTTTTACTATTTTTTTTATTATTTATTGTTCAGCGGCAATAGAAATATACAATCTGTGAAAATTTCAACTGTCTACCTATTACGGTTCATGAGATACAGCTCGCTGACACACGGACGGACAGCGGAGGCTCAGTAATAGGGTTCCGCTTGGACCTTCGGGTACGAAACCCTACAAAGAATATCCAAGAGATATATATAAAGTAACCCATGCTCTTCCAACATCGATGGGTCAACCACAATGTCTGTTAACCCTTCGCCTGATTAGCTCTATTGTGGGTACACACATTCCCCGGACGTCTGACCTCCAACCAATAGTGTCAATTATATTATGTTAGGAAGAATTTACCAATGTATTCTGTCTGTTATTGGTCGGTTCCGCATTGCATTGGTATCAATATTACTGCAAGTCGGTCGGCCTACTTGGACTAGTGAACACAACCGCGCCTGCTGAAAGGGTTTTTCCAGGGTTCGTTCCCCAAGTTGGCCAAATTGGGTTTTCGGAATGAAATTCTCTAACGCGGCTTCCGATAGGAGTAAACTGGTAGAAATCTTCGCACAAAGCAAATGCGTTACGCCCGAAAAATACAGAGCTATCTAGTGCAGTAATTTATCTACCTTTTGCAGTATGTTAGCACCCTTCAAAATGGTTGAGCTGAATGGTGCTGATCCAAGCGTCATGTTCGTGAACGGGCGCCATCAGTTGTGACTGGTCATCTCTTAGCTGCCATGGCTTATTTTAATTTTTGAATTGTTTTATGTTATAATTACGCTTTTAACGTGCTTTCTACATTGTTCTCACATATATCATTTCAAAATGAATGATGTAACCAATATATTGTAACAATATTTTTATTTAAAAGAGTGTCCGTGGAATTTCTTGCCCGTTCTTCTCCATAGGTACCTACTACGCTTTGGAATGGGCAACTAGCTTCATATTTCTGATTGACCGACTCCTTGACAATTCAAAAGTGCCTGTACATGGTTTAATTGAAATAAATGGTTTGAGTTTGAGTTTAATAAGTATCATTTTTTAGCAAGCACTTGAGATCATACTAAATGGCTCTGTATGGATACATAATATACAGCGAAAGTAACTTTGTTCCAAAAAGGTGTACCAACACACGAAATCTACCGATTAAAAAAAAATCGTAAGGTAATTGTCAGTACCAGCCGGATGTCTCCGTTAGCACCTGGTTAATGGCCATAGGCTTGCCCTCATTACATGTGCTTTTTAACATAACTGCATGGTGATTATAATGCGCTTGTAGGTGCTTACAACCACAAAAAAAAAAAAAAAGAGTTTGTGAAATCATCAAATAACTTGTCCCGCTGTGGGCGGAGCGGGAGGGCGTGTCAGACTTTTCCTGACTAAAACCCACCCGTGTTCCTTCAGTTGCCTGTTGCCAGGGTCCCGGTATCCCTTTCGAACTTTCCCGCAAGGTACTTACACCTCTGCCTAACTCTTCAGGTAATACAAGCATGCTAAATTAACATAACATCACGCCTGTATTCCCCGGGTTAGGCAGAGGTACCTATAGTACACCCACATTTCGCCAGTTATATTTAAGTCCCATGTAATAGGGGGCGAGCCGATTGACATCAACCGGGCACAAATCCTGACTCCTGGCAGCAACCGGCGGGGCACAAGCTGATCCTAACTTAATATTATAAATGTGAAAGTATTGTTTGTTTGTTTGTTACGCTTTCACGTTAAAACGACTGAACGGATTTGGCACAGGGGTAGACCATGACCTGGAATAGGACATAGGATACTTTTGATCCCGATATTCCCACGGGATTGAGACTTACGCGGGTGAAACGGCGGGGCGTAGCTAGTATGATAAAATCAAAACAATTTCTCAGCATTAGTATTACTGACTCATAAAACTATTACAAACCTTTCTGAACAGCTGACAATTTTAGTATTGTAACCTTCACACATGAAGTATTTCAATATTATAGTTTGGATGCAAAACATCCAGCTTTGTGTCACAATATTGTGGATACCGTACTATCCGTGTCACTATACGCTGTAACAATGTTCTGTGTTACAAGTCATCATCTGCCTAGCCTTTTCCCAAGTATGTTGGGGTCGGCTTCCAGTCTAATCGGATGCAGCTGAATTTCCGTATTTTACATGGAGCGACTGCCTATCTGACCTCCACAACCCAGTAACTGGGTAAGACGATACCCCTTGGTTGTCAGACTTTCGGGCTTCTGACAACCCGTAACGACTGTCAAAGATTGACAGTGTATTTCTATTTATTTTATCAAAGAAAAACCTATCGCCAAATACAGAACTATATTTTTCGTTTTTGGTATTCGGCCGAAAATGCAAAGCAGGACGTATTGATATCGTATTCGGACAAAAAAAATTGTTTTCGGTCGGACTCTACACAAATTTCATACAATGAACGGTCAATTGTCAACAACTGTAAAAGGACTGTAGTGAGCAGATGTGTGGACGGCTGCGCAAGAGTGCTGGAGTGGACGTTGTACGGTTGGCAAATATGTGTGCATTATTTGATAAGCGACCAATGACCAGGTGAAGAAAAAAATTATTGCTCGCATTGTGGTTTCGTACCTATTAGCGGAGTATTTACTAATGGAGCTATGGGGTTGCGATTTCTGCACGTTACATACATATTATTTAAAAAAATCGCTTTTCGTGTTAGTCTGTATGTCCGCGTTGTTTTCTAAACCACGCAACAAATGATGAGGTTTTCACCATCATTTAGAGAATTTATTCCGGAAGGTTTATGTGTATAATACGGTAATATTAAAGTTACATATAACTAAGAGATCTCGATGTTTTGTCAAGTCGTAAAAACCGTGCGAAGCAGGAGCGCTAGCTAGTTTATTATAATCTGTAATTTAAAGAGTATTTCTGTTTATGTATCTGCATCAGCATCCTCACAACATTGTGCAAACGCAGGAAGTAAACTGTCTAAGTTATTCTACTTATCTAATTGTATGACTGGGTCATGCCAAAAGAAGTTAGATATTCTTTTATCATTTGTTTGACACGGGCAAGTTATTCACTATCTTACAGGTTGGTTATTTATTGACATATTTGAAACAGTTTGTCCTCGAACAGTAATATTAGCGACCGCAGTCAGGAATCTGGCACCGGGCACCACGAAAATGCGGTGCACCCACACGTCACTCGAATTTTTTAACATAAAAAAACGTGTCTATCCTTCCTCACCCACCATGTTTCCCTGACCTAGTGCCTTGTGATTTTTATCTGTTTCCAAGAAACAGAAAAATTAAAGAGGAAAACGTTTGAAAGCAAAGAATGCACCGACTGCCTATAATTTCGAGATTGCTGAGTTATTAAAGAAGAGTGGTCAGAGGTATTTTCCAATTGGTTCAGACGTATGGAAAAGTGTATACGTGCTCTGAGCGAATTCTTCGAATAGATTGATACATGTAATAAAGAAAAAAAAAAAAAATTGAGTATCTAATTTCTTTTGGCATGACCCTCGTACACACGGCTACACATCAAGCTATACATTTCCAGTATAAGCTGACCTCGCATTGTACGGAAATCCTATACAATGTGAGATCAGCATAAACTGGAAATGTATAGCTTGATGTGTAGTCGTGTGTACCTTTTCTACAGCATGAAATCCGATGAGTAGTCGGCCTGTCAGCCGTGCTGCGCGGGTGATGCGCGCGGGGCACGGGGGAGACGCAAGCGCACCTGGCGCGCACGTGGGTACCGCGCATGCGTACTGCACAAGTATGTGCAGAAGGTTCACTTGAAACATCCACCCGATGGGATACCGTTGCCTGGTGATTTGTTTAAGTAATTCTTGATGGGTTTAGGAATGGCCTCGACGACAATCGGGCTGGTTGCTTTGACGATGGTAAAATAACAACAGTTTATTAATGTAATATCGCGCCTGTATCTCGAAGAGAGGTAGTTTATTTCACATAAACCTACATGGGTACTTATGAAACGTCAGAAGCTAGGTGCACGGTTCCAATTGGTCGTTTCCTATGGAGAAGAGCCGGCAAGAAACTCCACGGTTACTCGTTTCATTGTCAGTGTTATACATATTAGAAGTTTTTTAGAAGAGTTCAAACCCAAGGCACGCATATCTTTCCGACTTTTCGGATACATGTATGTGTGTGTGTGTGTGTATTGTACTCCTCCTTTTGGCTTCACATGCCGTCGAGATATATCTAATATCATGCTGGTTTCCTTACGATGTTTCCTTCACCGTTTTTGAAGCAAGTGATAATTATACAATGCGCACATGAATCTGAAAAGTCAGAGGTGCGTGTCTTGGGTTTGAACTCCAGACCACATGACATGACTTGGCAGTCTGACGGTCACACCACTAGGCTATCACTGTTCTACGATGACACTGCCCGACTTGTATATCAAATCCAACAACCGCACACTAAGGTCAGAACTTCAAAACCCCCAAACTGAAGAGCAAGTTGTCTTTACTTACTAGTCTTACTTTTATTCTTCGTTTCGCATTGTGTGGTCCTTGGACAGGTTGAGGAGCTCGTGGCTAAGTAATAACAGCCCCACGGGTCAACCCATCAGATTAAGCTACGCTTGCCGGGGTTGATCCGTGGATGTGTGACCATCTTTTCATACCGAGACTCCTTCGTTCATCGGAAAGCACGTTAAGCCATTGTCCCGGCTGTCATTCGTGGATCTTTGACAGTCGTTACGAGTCGTCAGAAGTCCGAAAATCTGACAACCAGTCTAACCAAGGGGTATCGTATTACCCAGTTACTGGGTTGTGAGGATCAGATAGGCAGTCGCTCCATATAAAATACTGGTATTCAGCTGCATCCGGATAGACTGGAAGCCGACTCCAACATAGTTGGGAAAAGGCTAGGCAGATTGATTTGACAATACAAGGGTACTCGTATTGACGCTGATTAAAGTCTATTCTATTCTAATTTTTTTTTATGGCAAGCGCAAACACAAAAACATTCATTCATTTCTTCAAGCGTGACGATGACGCGAGTTCCATGATTTTTGTTCACCCAAAAAGTGCTCTACGCGCCTAAAGAAGTTTTCACTTCAAAAATAATTAAAAGTAAATTAGGCATTAGAACAAAAATCACCTTAAAACTATGGAAAGAAAGAGCCTCAGCTCAGCATAATGTCAGATGACAATACAAAGTACTCGTGGCTAAGTAATAACAGCCGCTCGGGTCGATCCATTAGATTAAGCTACGCTTGCCGGGGTTGGTCCGTGGATGGGTGACCATTTTCACATACCGAGACTCCTCCGTGCCTCGGAAAGCACGTTAAGCCATTGTCCCGGCTGTCATTCCTGGATCTTTAACAGTCGTTACGGGTCGTCAGTTGCCGAAAGGTTGACAACCAGTCTTACCAAGGGGTATCGTATTACCCAGTTACTTTGTTGTCGAGGTCAGATAGGCTGTCGGTCCATGTAAAATACTCGTACTCAGTTGCATGCGGTTAGACTGGAAGCCGACTGATTGACATTGTATTGTCCTTCTGCTCTTTCATTTCTTTCTGCCACGTGTTCGGTGTCACTCAATAGAAGCTTGTGTATGTTCAATCAGAAGAATGCTATTGTTAGCGCAGGCGCAGGGACGATTGTAATGGTTGTCGTGGATGAACCGGGATGCTGGCTTGCTTAAAATGTTTATAAAGAGCTTTTATTAATGGTTTGATTTGATTGTTGTCCTAATATAATGCGATTCATCTTTTAATTTTTTTGTCTTCACTAGGAAGTGGTGAAGGACGGGTGTTAAGGCTCCTGTGGACAGACGCGACGCGACGTGACCCAAAGGCGCGATGCGACACCGGTCGGACAATTTCTGTGAAGTTTTTATAGAACTTGTTCCAACAGTGTCGAGTTGCGCTATCGCGTCGCGCCTGTCTGGAGGAGCCTTTACCTTATGTATCAAAAAAATGCTGATTCTCAACCTAATTTAAATATACGACTTTTTATTTAGCATAATCAACCTATAATTTTCCCACTGCTGGGACGCAGGCCTCATCGCTGTGAGAGGGATTGGGCCGTAATCCACCACCCAGGCCTAGTGCAGTGTTAGATGTCACATGTCTTCGAACAGTAATATTTTATGTAACAAAAATAGCACAAAACAAAGAAAACAAATCTCTCCAGTTTCCTTCCACATCAGCCTTGTCGGACATATCCGTGCATTAGTCCACGTACACACTGCCCGACTGTCGGTGTCGGGTGTCCGACATCGGTTAATGATGGATGCGGTCGCACGTGTGCCCGAGCCACGGAACAGATCGGTACAGAAGACTCACTCCAGAAGCCCTAGACAAAGTAACATTCTATCAGCGATAACGATGATGGAAAAGGCCAAAATGTATAGAACTGACATAAGCTATCGAAAAGATTATGTCAATCCTGTTGAAATTTGAGGTAGGGTAGGACCTTAAATAAGCGTGTAGGTCTGCGGAGTTTCGCTAGATAAATTAATTTGACCTTGTATGCACGTGCGTGTTTTTTAGCTGTATGGCTCCGACCTTCTGTACCTATCTACTCGGTGTAGCCGTGTCTTCAACGGGAGCCAATTGTGGTATATTTATGTCTTAAACTCTTTTGTTTCTGAACTTTGAAGTTATGTCTTTGTTGAATATTGCGTAGGTACAAGAATTTAGTTTCTTAAATCAAAGGAATGGCTTCAATAAATCTACACATATTTCTCTACGGTAACATACAACTTGTAGGTTTTAAAGATAGCCGAGTTTCTCCATATTAACTTTATCAGCAGCATCAGTCTTTAATGTTCCCACTGCTGGGACACAAGGCTCCTCTCTTCGAGAGGGACTGGGATGTTATCTATCACGCGGGCCCAGTGCGGGTTGGTGGATGTCACATGTCTTCAAATTTTTGGTTCTAGGACATGCCGGTTTCCTCACAATGTTTTCCTTCACCGTTTTGAGAGCAGTGGTGATGAAATTATACATTTGAATAAATAAAAATTTATTAATAAGCTGTAAGTTAAAAGTGCAGTTTTTATTCTGCAGAAAAGAGCGATCAGAGCCATTTATAATCTCCGTAGGTGCGATTCTTTAAGGGAACTGTTTAAGGATATTAACATCATGACGGTACCTTGTCAATATATATATGAAAACATCTTGCACGTAAGAAAAAAATTACATCTTTTTAGTAAATGAGGTGATAGACATAATTATTGTACTAGAAATAGGGACCTATTAGTTCAACCAGGTTTCAGACTGGCTAAAGTAGACTCATCTTTCATGGGGTACTGTTTAAAATGTTATAATAAAATTCCTCCCCACATACTTCAACTGAATGAGACGAAATTCAAAACTTGTATAAAACGCACACTATGCAGGCAGGCATATTATAAGTTGGAGGATTACATCGCTGATAAAAATGCTTGGCTTAATGCTGGTCCTGCTCCACAACCACAACTAACTAATTAACATTCGAAAATACTGTTGGAGCTGCTGAAGATTGTAAGCCCATATTTGCATAGTATAAACTCAATCTCTTTTGTATTGTATAATTGCATAGCACAGGTGTGAGTAATACGAGTATGTACTATAGATCTAACATTTACCGGGTAATATGTCTTTCATTGACTTGAATGTGCCTTATTGGCGGCTGGGAATATGTCATGCTCACTCAAATGTCTCGATGATGATGATGGTTGCGCGTGTGTTGGATCAATTAGCTCCCTTCAAAATGGTTGAGCTGAATGGTGCTGATCCATGCGTCATGTTCGTGAACGGGCGCCGTCAGTTGTGACTGGCTCTTAGCTGCCATGGCTTATTTTAATTTTTGAATTGTTCTTATTTTATAATTGCGGACGCTTTTAACGTGCTTTCTACATTGTACTCACATGTATAATTTCAACATGACTGATGTAACCATTATATTGTAACAATATTTTGATTTAAAAGAGTGTCCATGGAGTTTCTTGCCCGTTCTTCTCCATAGGCTACCTACTACGCTTTGGAATGGGCAACTAGCTGCATATTTCTGACTGACTGACTCCTTGACAATTCAAAAGTGCCTGTAAATGGTTTAATTGAAATAAATGCTTTGAGTTTGAGTTTGAGTGAACTTTTAGTAAGTTAAGAAAGAGTTCAAAGCTTGAAAATCTTCGGAAACAAACTCAGCACTCTTAAACCAGCCACCATTTCTTTATCAGCTCCATTTACCCCTCAATTTACATACAAATAGTTCCGGCACATGTTACAGTCTACTTGCAATTCTTAGCACTAAAGCCTCTCCGCATCATCGATTTTGGCACAGTCTCCAGTTTTCAGTCCTAGTGTTCTTACGATCTCGTACGATTGTGTATAGTCAGCGAAAGAGATGAGTGTGCAACGTAGCCAGTGTAGCTACAGACACTTAAGTCCTGGGGGCCTAGACAAAATCCCTTTTCTGTAAGCGTTAACGCCAACGGAAAAATTAAATTGTATGGAGTTGACATTAGCTTTAGAGATGTCACGTGACTGCTGCTAAATTGTTAGACAAAGTCATTCCTCATGCGGAAAGGAACGATGAAGTGAGCGTGAAGTTTAAACGCCAAAAATATTAATCAAAATGGTAGACAAGTGCCACTTTTGACAAACGTAAATGCTATTTTGGGGGTTCCGCAACACGATACATTAGCGGAGCTCGGACCCTGACGCTAACAGTAAATAGTGTCATTTTTGTGTGTTTTTATTTCAAATTAATCAATTAAAATACATAGTTTGCATTAAAATACGGGCAGCTAATAATGAAGGAGCATTGCAAGACGGCAAACAAGACTAAAATATAAACATAAAATTATAAAATTGGAATTTTCATGGTTTTAGGCCTAATAAACAAAGCTTTTGGCGTCTTCGTCATGATCTTCGGCGTATAACTTCTTAAAAGTCATTCAGGAAATTAGTTTACAAATCTTGAAGCACAGCTTGTGGCATTGAAAGATCACCATGGCTAAAATTACTATTAATTAATTATAACATTATTGTACATTAAGAACAGGAGTCTGTAAACATGAATTTTGGCACTCTAACACCCTACATATGCAATAAGTATTAATATTAAGGTAATTCGAGTATAAACTCGAATTACCTTAATATTAATACTTACATATGTTACATACGTACCACAATCATATATAACCACAAGAACCAAGCGCTGTTTAATATTATGTTTTATATTTTTTTTTTTCTCTGAGGTCCGAACAAAGAGTATCTTCTTTGTTTGGACATCAGAGAAAAAATACCAAGTATGCGGTTTCCATAGTAATTAAGTAGTTGATTGTCAAACAATCATCACCTGTCAAATCTTTAACATCAGAATAAGAATGACAGCACTGTTGGCTTTAGGGCTTTTTTTTTTTTTTTTTGGGGTGGGAAGTCATCATATGACTTCTCCCGCTCTGGGCGGAGCGGAAGGGCGTGTCAGACTCTTACTGACTAAAACCCACCCGTGTTCCTTCGGTTGCCTGTTGCCAGGGTCCCGGTATCCCTTTCGGACTATTCCGCAACCCTGGTAGGCATCGGTCCTGACGGACCCCGTCAGGTGTGCTGACATCTCTTTGAGGCGCGCGTGGAACACGACGCGCCATCGACCCGGGCCTGGTCCTTATCGGACGGCGAGCTATCCATTGCTCGCCGTCCGCAAGCCCGCGCCTATGGTGGCCGGGAATCCGCCTGGGATTCCCGACGCCCAGGGTGTCTCCAGCGGCGGCGGTTAAGGGCGTGAGGGCGCAGGCTTTGCCTCTCCCTCACGCGTTCCGCCTCCTCCTTCGCGAGCATCACTGCTTCGCAGAAAGAGGTGACCGCCTCCCATGCCCTCTCGCTCCGTACCATGGCCTGGACCAGGGCCGGACGTGAGAGGTCAGTGCCGCCAATCGCCTCCACGAGGACACGGCGGTGCTCCGCCCAAGCAGGGCACACCTCCACCGTATTGGCTTTAGGGCTGAGTAATTGATTTCTGCGGTAGGGGCCGTGCTTTTTGAAGCCTAGTTTTTCCACGACTGGCTGTTTTTCTTTGCCCCGTAAAGAACTTTCTCGACGGGGCAAAGAAAAACAGCCAGTCGATGCATACACACACTCGCATATAATAGGGAGACAGAGAGAGAGAGAGAGAAAGTCGCCTAGGTAGAGGGGTTTTTTTTCTTAAGTGACGATTTCTATCAACATCAGTCAATTTCTACCGCAAGTCGCGTTAAGGAACTTCGTTCCAAAATCAAAATCAAAATCAAAATATTTTATTTCACATAAACCTACATGGGCACTTATGAAACGTCAGAAGCTAGGTGCACGGTTCCAATTGGTCGTTTCCTATGGAGAAGAGCCGGCAAGAAACTCCACGGTTACTCTTTTAAAAATAATTGGCTTTTACAATATTTTCAAATTACAGTATTAGTAGGCATGGGAGGACAATGTAGGCCTTTCAACAAGTAAGTACCAGGTACTTAACAAAATAGATGTTCAGTAAATCTACAGTCCAATAAGCCTACAAAGTTCTCACATTCACAAAATAGAAAATAATCTATATAAAAGACAAACAATAAAAAATAAAAATAAAAACCTATTTCAGCCAAATGACGTGATTGCTATTACAACTGTAACAAATTGAATAATTATCATGTCCACAAAAGCTACTAGGAGTTGAAATTAAATTGGAGGTATCTATAATAATAGGAATAATGTCAAATACAATGATTATGTCAAGGATGAATGTAAAGAGAATAAACATGGTAATTTGGGAGCAGTTAATAGACTCTTACATAATTATGCCGTTTAGGTACCAGGGAAGCCACATGTGCAGAGAATGTGTGTTCCAAAAACAATTGCCAATAAAATTGCAATTATATTTCTTTAGAGCCTGTAAACCAAACTCTTTACTTGTCTGTACCTTCTTCAAAAGTTCGAAGGCTTGATATATTGTGTTGTGAGAGTCGGAGCTATCAGGATTATGGAAGGAAGGCGAGACTTCTGGCAGCCAGCATCGTTTCTTTGAGTTATCGATAAAACCCTGCAACTACTTAGTTTTGTTTTATTTTTGAACACCCTGTGTAAGTAAGAGTCCGCGGCTAGATCTTTAACAGTCGTTAAAGATGACAACCAGTCTAAAGCCTCGTGCGGACTGGCTCGACGCGATACCGGTAATTGTTAAACCGTGAAGTTTTCTTAGAAATTGTTTTGTTAGAGTCGCGTCGCGCCAGTCCCCACGAGGCCTTACCAAGTGGTATCGTGTTACCCAGTAACTGAGTTGCGGAGGTTGGATAGGCAGTCGCTCCATGTAAAATACTGGAATTCAGCTGCATCCCGTTGGACTGGAAGTCGACCCTAAAATAGTTGGAAAAAGGCTAGGCAGATTGATTTTTGCTGTCAAAAGTAGGAAAGCACTCGTCAATGGCTTCCCACTTTTGACAAAAATTCCTACTTTTGACTATACTTCTACTAGATTCGTATTCTACTACTTAAGTAGAATACGAATCTAGTAGAATTATAATATAACTGTATGCAAGCCAACGACAAAGCTTGTCGGGGATTATTAGACAGGACACAAGGGCTTACCGGCAAGCTGTGCCGTGTGCCGTGTGCCGTTAGGAGGCATGCGTGTTTGTAAATACTCTTATACAGTCAGGCAGACGGATAATTTTGCATAATTTCCTAACAACTCTAAATCGAGGAGCTCGTGGCAAAGTAATGACCTTAAAAAGGTGGCTGGGACAGACTGGATGCAGTAGGCGATGGACAGGGTGTTGTGGCGCAGCCTGAGAGAAGCCTTTGTCCAGCAGTGGACAGCTTTTAACTTTTAAAGCTGTCATTAAATACTAATCTTCCATAAAGTTGTTGCAGAAATGGTTCTTTGATGAAATTAATGAAATCATTAGCGTTAATGCTCCATTACATAATGGGGCATTAATCTTGTATTTGTCCAACTGAGAGTAAGCTATTTTATACAACTTTCAAAGAATGACAGTAATGATTTGAATATACACACAATAAATTAGTATTCAAATTGCTTTACATTAACAATAACAGCCGCTCGGGTTGATCTATCAGGTTAAGCTACGCTTGCCGGGGTTGGTCCGTGGATGGGTGACCATTTTCACATATCGAGATTCCTCCGTGCTTCGGAAAGCACGTGAAGCCGTTGGTCCCGGCTGTTATTTGTGGATCTTTGACAGTCTTTACGTCAGAAGCCCGAAAGTCTGACAACCAGTCTAACCAAGGGGTATCGTCTTACCCAGTTACTGGGTTGTGGAGGTCAGATAGGCAGTCGCTCCATGTAAAATACTGGTATTCAGCTGCATCCGATTAGACTGGAAGCCGACCCCAACATAGTAGGGAAAAGGCTAGACAGATTGATTCAAATTGCTTTACAATTTGTTTGCCTGATTGCTAATCACTCTAACTGACACTAACCGAAACCACCCTGTATACAAATCCCGCATCATTCTAATTCGATCCGACATCGAATGTCCAAACTTCCAATGTATATGTAGAATAATCCTATTCCAGAATCCTATTTAATCCGAGGCCGCTTCGTCTCGTAAATCACCGAAGATCAGGCAGATCCGCGGTGACATCACGCGAGGTTGATCACTATCTGTTATCTGTGATGTATCCGACTAAAGCCGCAGGGAAATTACGAGATTAGACGTTGTACTAGGCTTTAGTGAGAAGCAATTGGAATAGCCAAGTTACAGGCGACAGGATTGGTTTTTAACCGACTTCTTCAAAAAGGAGGAGGTTCTCAATTAGTCAGTAAGTTTTTTTTTTTTCGTGTGTAATTTTTACGCGGCTACTCCGCCAATTATGAATCGATTTTGATGATTCTTTATTTGTTTGGTAGTAAATACAGGAGAATTGAGAATCTCGTCCTTTTTGAAGAACGTCGGTTAAAAATAACTTTAAATTCGGAAGTCGATGTCTTTGCTTTTCAATTTTCGTTTTTTGCCACCCAACTTAAATTTATTTAATCAACGAAATTAAATTTATTGGAAGTCGGTTTTTTTTGGTAAAATGTTTTTGTGCATACGGTCAAGACTCCAGGTTGCTACTGAGAAAACCTAGAAATATAAGAGGAAGAGGATATATAATGGAAGAGCCTAGTAACGTAAAGCCTTAAACTGAAAAACCCAGGAACCCATGTCTTACCAAGGGGTATCGTATTACCCAGTTACTGGGTTGTGGAGGTCAGATAGGCAGTCGCTCCATGTAAAATACTGGTATTCAGCTGCATCCGGTTAGACTGGAAGTCGACCCCAATATAGTAGGGAAAAGGCGAGGCAGATTGATTGTCATGTCATGGCTAGCCGTGCATCCTACAAATGATTATAGGGATTGGACATCAACAGTGGACAAAAGAAAATGGCGTCAAACATGCAAATACCAGACGTTTGATATATTAGAACATCGGCCGTCGTCACTAGGAGCGCATAGCATTGCGCAGTGTCCCTTTCACACCGGCCCGCCCACGCGGCGCACTTCGGCTTTCTAGTATTTGCAACTCTGTCAGTTTATAGGCGCCTGGTACTTTTTGATGGAAGTCATTGTTCGCGTTCCAATCTATTGTTTAGATTTTGATGTTGTTTCCATGATACTTTTGTTAATTTGTATAATTTCTGTGGGTACACTAAAATAAAAATATCTAGCTTTTGCCCGCGGCTTTGCAAGCGTTGGGGTCAGGAATTATCCCATGAGAACGTATTATTGTGATAAAAATGTATCCTAACCCAGATCATGCTTACCTGTGCGCCCTCATCGAAATCCGTTCAGCTTTTAAGGAGTGAAAAGGTAACAGACAGAGTTACATTCGCACTTAAGCATAATATTAGTATGGATCGGGCGAATCTAACGATTTAAATCTTTGCCGCTGTCATCATCTTCATGACAGCCGTCACTGCAGCCGTTAGCTTAGATTCAATACGAATAGAGTTCAAAATAGCTTGACAAGTAATGGTGCCAATATGACGGCAGGGACAACTTAAACTTAACTTTACTGCTTATGCACTTGACATCTTTTCTACGCCTTTTATCATCACACAAGACGACGTTGCATATATATTCATTTCTAGTTACCAGGGCATCAGGCAGTACTAGGAGCTTGTATTAAAACTGAGAGAGCATTCAAATTACCATCCTTACGCAAGAAGCGTTAAGATACAGTTAGATACGAGAAGTTACTTAGCTTTAAGTATATTCTGCGGGTAACTTAGAACTTTGGTTACGTAATTAGTTTTACTTAAGTAAATTCTAGTAGCTTTTCCTAATGAGATGAGATAGGTACGTATACATAAGTTTGGAGCTTCCATTGGTATATGTACGGGGCCCTGTTTATCAAAGTTACAAGTCTACACGTTCACAAGTTAATTAGAATGTTAATTTTCGTTAAATTCATAGTCATAGATCATATTCATAATCAGCCATAATGTTCCCACCGCTGGGACACGGACATCAGGTCATCTCTCTCTTTTGACCACATTTAAAAAAAGAAAATCTGATTTAAACATTTATTGCGGTACTAAGCACGACACTTGTAAACTTGTAAGACGGAATAGAGAGTCGCGGACACTCTCAGGATTTGTTATGATTTTCTACAAGTTGTAACTTACAAATAATTTTTTGATAAACAAAATCACAAATAAAAGTGTCAAAATATAAGTACTTGTGAACTAAATAATGACATTTGGTACTACGAGGCTTGTAAGTTTTGATAAACAGGGCACTGGTCTTATACAAGTGCCATATACCATATACAAGTGCAAGTTCGTTTGTTAGTTGACGTCGACAACAGACTTGCATCGTGTAAACTTTCATTGCAAGTCAAGTAAACAGAAATTCTGTTAAATTAAAATATGCAGCTTTTGACAAGAAAACATGAAGTTACAGAAAAAGTTTGATTTTGTTTCTGACCTATAATCTGCTGGTGAGAATTTAATGTCTGTATTCAACGTTTTGTTTATGAAAATATTTAAAAGGTCTCATATTGGGCCTCGGGTACTATAGATCTATGTATCCAGTATACGAAAAAAGGCGGTTGACTACACATTTCCCTCTTTTCTTTTTTCTCAAAGATGGAAAACAGCCAATGTCCGCGGTTGAGCGTGTTATATGACCAGGCTTCCAGAATCGGGAGGTGGTTACCAGCTACCACGTAATTGGCAGCATGGTGGTCAAGCGATACTGTCAAACCATCGTACCCCCTGAGTTATGTCGCGGGAGATATGGTGTTATCTTAATTAAGTTCATGGTTCGGTTACTTACGACCAGTCTTATGATTTATACCCTGCATGGATAGTTATTTATGGCCTGGCCAACTATGTTGAAAGGAAATTAATAACATCAGGGGGCCCACCACCACCGCTTACAGCAGTATTATTTTAGTATTACTTCAATGTGGGAAAGAGATGAAGCTCTACAGGACGTATAGCTCCACCTCCTTCCCCCATGAACTAAGATTAAAATAATACTGCTGTAAGCGGTGGTGGTGGGCCCCCAGGCCTTTATATCTCAAAAGGGCGAGCTGAGAGGTCCACATTTCACCAGTTATTTTTAATAGCCACGAGCGTATTGTTTATAAATGTTTCATCGCTACACGTGAACTACGCATCAAAGACCTGACGTCACATAAAATCCTGCATCGCGCAATTAGAGTTTACCGCGTGGTCGACATTTATACTAGATCCCGACATCAATCGTCGGGCAGTAGCCCACCAGTTACAACACCCGTCTGGTCGGAGGATCCTTCCTTTTCTATAGAGGATGAGTGAACTTTACACCCTGTTCCTCACACCTTTAAACGTTCATTAATCAAGTCTTCCATCTGCCACAGCTATTGCTAATGAGAAAACTTAAGGATGGGAAATCATCAAATTACTTCTCCCGCTCTGGGCGGAGCAGGAGGGCGTGTCAGACTATTACTGACTAAAACCCACCCGTGTTCCTTCAGTTGCCTGTTGCCAAGGGTCCCGGTATCTCTTTCGGACTTTCCCAAACTACCCCACCTGAGGATCAAAACCACGACCCTATGCCTAACAGTCTTGCTTGCAACCACCTTCTGAATTATTTGGAGGAGCTCGTGGCTAAGTAATAACAGCCGCACGGATCGATCCATCAGGTTAAGCTACGCTTGCCAGTGTTGGTCCGGGGACAGGTGACCATCTTTACATACCAAGACTCCTCCGTGCCTCGGAAAGCATGTTAAGCCGTTGGTCCCGGCTGACTTATGTGGATCTTTGACAGTCGTTACGGGTCGTCAGAAGCCCGAAAGTCTGACAACCAGTCTTACCAAGGAGTATCGTATTACCCAGTTACTGGGCTGTGGAGGTCTGATAGGCAGTTGGTCCGTGTCAAATACTGGTATTCAGCTGCATGATATACTAGATGCCCAACATAGTTGGGAAAACGCTAGGCAGATTGTTTTCCAGAATTATTTTGTTGTCTTTTTTATTGCTCTACCCATTTCTTAGTTTTCCATCTCCTATTCCTGTCTCCACTACATTAACCTCAGCCAATTAAACATAAAACAGCACAGATTACTTTAAATAAATAAATTCCCTTACAAAGCTAGAATGCATCTGTCTGAAACAGTCGTCTTCATGGTCGCCATTTGCATTTAATTGACTATTGCGCTGAAAGGCCACGACGAGGAGCTCTCGACGGAATATATCTAAAATGTAGACTTCTACAGCGTTTCTTGAAGTTAAAATGTCAGTAACCTGAAATGGTTTAGAAGCTACTAGCTAATCCTAACTAATATTATAAATGCGAAAGTGAGTTTGTTTGTTTGTTCCGCTTTCACGCTAAAACGGCTGAACGGATTTGGATGAAATTTGGCACATGGGTAGCACATGACATGGAAAAGGACTCGGGATCAAGACTTACCGCCTGGCCACGGGAAATTCGCTACTGCGAATTTTCGGGCGGCGCGAATTGCGGCAAAACAAAATGTATAGAAATGTACTACTAGCATGCCACGGGAACCGCGGCAGGCGGGGCGATTTGCGAATTTTGCCGAGCGGATTCCGTGGCGGAAAAAACAAATGCGAATCAATACGGTGCATGTAGTAGCAGTATTTCGTACTTTTTTTACAAGAAATAAAGTACGAAAGAGACGAAAAATAAACAGTATTTTGAAAAAATTAAAATTGTTACATTTGTTTATATACATTATTTTTTGGGAGTGCCAAAAAATCACTTGCACATGTTATTAATGTATCATCATTTAGGCTTCGTAAGCCTCATCACCAGTGATCGGAATAGGTAGACCTAATCTACCTAAAGTTCAAAGAACAGAGACAAAAAAAAGTGGAGACTTCCTTACTACTAAAATATTTTTTCGGGACTTATGTCGGGATTTCGGGACATCACTTAAGTACATTTAATATAAATGCTAAAGGTGTGGAGTAAAATTCTCAAAAAAAAAATCACGGGTTATGGTAAACAAGTAGGTACCAAGTGGAGTCTCTCTTTTCTTTAAACAGAAACAGGAAATGAATTCGATTGTTGTGTTAGTTTATTAATTTTGGTTGTACTTAAGTAATGTTCCGAAACCCGGGACATTAGTCCCGAAAAAGTATATTGTCGTAAGGCGTCTCCACTTTGTCTCTGTTCTTTTTCGAACTTTAGGTAGATTAGCTCTACCTATTCCGATCACTGCTCATCACATTTCCATGTAAAATTAAAATAGGTAAATGCTTGTAATAAATTATGTAATAAATGTAAAATAGCTTGATGTGTAGTCGTGTGTACCACAACTAAAAAGTGAAAAATAAAAGATTTTTACAAATAAAAAAAAACGACTTCAAAAAAAAAGCACTAAAAAAAAGAGAATAACTTTAATTTCAATTTTAAAAAGTTTTTTAAGTAAGGGAATTGGTCTTCTGATTTCTCTACCGTATGTTTAATAAGTTTATGTGTGTTTTAAAGTTGCGTGACTTCACATGCATCCAACATCTCAGCCCTTTCCATATTCATATAACTTTGTAAGCTTTTACAGTGCTTCCACTTAAAAGATAGCGGCGCTGATTTTGTGCACAGAGGAAACTAAAATTAGTGTTGCTATCTTTTACTAACAGGCTGAGTTAGAAAGAGATGGCGGCATTTTAGAAGTGTCAAACTATTTGATATGGTTTTAGGCGGAGTTTCGAGGAAGGTACTAAAGTTGTAAATGTACTTAGAAGTTTTAGCTCCATTTATAAGCTTTAAAACAGTAATTATGACAAAACTAAATAACTTTTAGATTTCTTGAAGTTCTTGACATTCTCAACTTGATTTTCTTAGTATTTGTGTTCAAAACGAATCTCTTTTGTCTAAACTCAAAGTTATGTTGAGTAACTTGAATTATGAATAACTTTAATTCCATTCAGTTATAATTCAACTGTCAAATTCAATATGTGCGTAAAGTCTAAACAATTGCCTTTGTAGAGAGAACCGACTTAGGGCATACTCCATACACATTGTTTAAGTTAAAATTACATGACGCCTGTAGTCTTCGAAGGGGTGGGTAGAGTAGAGGTAAGTATACATACATTTATAGCATACGTAGATTTCGCTAGCTATAATCAAATCCCATGTTATTGTGGGCGAGTATTCAGACTTTGTTCTGCTACTGAAAATTATTTAATGGAAAGCGATAAATGAGTAATAGTATTGTAATTATTACAATTTAATTATTAATTAAAGATTTATGCACAAGTAAAAAAAATACTGTACAAAGTCGGACTTAATGTCTGAGGCATTTTCTACCAGTCAACCTTACAGAGAGCAGAGACAAACAACACAACAACAACATTCAACAACAACAATTATCATTATGATTGGTGTTTACAGTTGATTGATACTAAAACTAAACAATAATATTTTTCTAAAAACTATATTTAAACTCAAAACCACCGCCTCGATTAAGCAAACGCGGCATTCAAATACCAGCCAGATTAAAAGCCATTTGGTGTGCAAATAAAACGTTTGGGACGTTATCAGGCGCCGTTCTATTCAGCGTCACATAATGTCGGGACGTGCGCCCGCCACCGCATCCGCGACGCGACTGATTGGCGCGCGGCCAAAATGGTCCATAGACTATAGACACGCGGATATCATTTACTCTATGATACTAACTTATAATGTTATTTTTTTGTTACAGGTACTTTTTTCGACACAGAGGTCTTCAAAGATGAGCTGTCATCAAGAAACAAAGGTTTTTAGTTAATATTTTTTATTGTTTTTAGCACCGTTGCCCACTGAGTCGTGTCGTAGTTTAGTAGACAAAAGGTGCTGCTCTTATTGTTCTGTTTCCGTCGATACAATGTGTTACGCTTCAGTGGGTTACAGGCATAACGAGTTTAATTAGAACTCTTTGGTTTGGCATGTTACAGCTGATTGAACATTTGTTATAGTAGTTCATTTTGATTAGAATAAGAAGAATAATGATGAAAGTTCACTTTTTCATTAATATGCATTAATCTTCGAAAAAAGTGATTGATTCAGGGAATTATCTAGGGTTGGCAAATCGGTGATAGTAGTATCGGGGTAGGGAGCGAAGAGCGTTGTCGATCCGATGTAATATGTTGACCCGTAGGTTTGCACGATGTACTAAAGAAGTGAAACTCACTCTTTTCCAGTCATTCTACACGTGCAGCCTGTGGGTTAAACATACGCAGAGGGCCTACAACGCTCTTCGCGTGCAATATAATAACGCGTTTAGGGTGCTGTTGGGGCTCCCGCGGTTCTGTAGCGCATCGGGCATGTTTGCCGAAGCAGGTACGGATTGTTTTCAGGCAATTATGCGAAAGAGAGCAGCATCCCTGATGAGAAGAATGCGGGGGAGCACCAACAGCATTTTAAAGGTGATTGCGGACAAGCCTGATTGCCCATTCCTGGAGCACTGGACCCCTATGCACAGCTGGTACTGCAGGAAGCGGACATAATTATATGTTCCGGTTTTTAAATTAGTTTTGTGTGTATTTGTAATTTTATTTCTGTTACTAACGTAGTTTATAGGTGTTACTAACAAAATTATGAATCTGTATGTGTTCGAAATAAAAATAAATAATAATAATAATAGTAGCCCCACCGCCGTATCTCTACGTTGACGTCGTGGTGGGGCTTGCGCGCTCCGAACTCTGGGTCTGTGCCGGTAGAGTTTACTTTGCCGGAACAGGTCTAGAGTGAGGAGCCAGACCAAGAGAGATACAAAAACCCGCAGGGCAGCATGTGGCGAGCTGTTGTGCAGTTGCGACCCCACGGACCCGATCTCCCGGGAGAAGTCTTGTTCCTCACCTCTGGCATGCCTTTATTGGCTGGCTGGAGTGAACAATGACGAGGAACAGAGCTCCTACCTCATTCTTGCCTTCATTGGCCGGCTTGAGTGGAGACTCGCAAGAGCAAACATGCTCGGAGGAAGGAAGTATTCCAGTAAGTGCTCGTAGGGATCTTAACCATCTTCCGGGCTCTGGGATTGTTCTGAAAGCCGTGGAATACCTCTACACTCCACAAGCACCTCAGGAAGTGTTGCCCCCTTATCGCTACGTCACTATGTGCTAGCGACTGTTTTCGGGGGCCCATTATTGAGTGTGCAAGTCACCCCCTGCCATTTTATCCGTGTATATATAAAACATTGATCAGGCAGGGGCCATAGTCTTTCCATAGTTCTTGGTATCCAGTCCACTATAACCATCCAAACCCATAAACCAATATGTTTTGTTTCCATGTTCTGCAATAGTCCTACACCAACCGGGGGTTATCCTTGGGTGCACTTGCATAGTGCATACAGGGATAATCGTCGGTTGGTGCCTCATTCCTTTTGAAATTGTCTAAGGGGCCTCTGCGAGTTGGCTTCGGCCCCTCGTACGCCTTCCAAAAGGCCGGGACCCCATGGTCCCGAGATATGTAATACAAAAAAATAAATAATAATAATAGTAATCTAGTAAAGTAAGAAAGTGGGTTCGGTAAAGAAGTAACTTTTAAAATATTCTTTTGTTGCTGTCTGTTGGTTTTCTTTTTGTGAACTCCAGCTCACATTTTAACCTACAAGGTTTGTGGCTGCTTAACCGGACTTTCCTGTGGGTCCCTCATTAAACTGAAGCCTCCAGGCAGTGCCTCTAGGTGGTGCCTGTTTTATGCCCTGCATAAAAACCACAGCAGGGCAGGACAGGGCATAAAACTTATAAACTAAGCGACTACACGCTAAAGGCATATCCTGTGGGGTACGGACCTTGGCTTAGGGCATCTCTGGGGATGACAGAATCCAAATCTTATAAAAAAGAGACTCATTACTGTGTGCTGATTATCAGCAGCCAGCCGCGATGCTATTGTAGTAGAATAATTTCTATTAAAACTTCATGTAAATTGTCCTACAAGAATCGCGCCGCATCGCGCCTTCTGTAGGAGCCTTTAGAAGCCACCAGGTACTGGTACCTACCTGCCATACCTTCCTTTATAGATTAACAAAACTCACATGCGTTTTTCCTAATTATTTCATTCCTAAAATGTCAACCTTATTACAAATTACATTTGTAGAATGATTACCATTATCATCCCCACATTCTCCCGCCAGCCTCCTTCACAGTAGTATATTCAGTGACTCCTTGCTCCTCCGAGGTGGCGGCGTTGGCAAGTCTGACAACTAATACCGCCGAAATGAAGCTTCATTATTAATGAGGCAGGAAGCGTGTGGCAGACTGGACACTAAATGTTGCTCTTGTGTTGCGCGACTTTCTTAGAGTTGTCTGAAACGGTCAGAGTAAAGTATTGGTAAGCATCATCATAGAATAGAATACTTATTCTTTATTATGTACACCATAAAAATACAGATAAAAATGTAGAAATTTTACATAGGGTGACACGATGGGCGGTCTTATCGCTAAAAGCGATCTTTTACAGATAACCTTTGGACGGATTAAAGTAAGAAGGAGAGGCAATACTGCCTACTCAGCGGTGTAAGATTTACATGTACAAAAAATACATACATAAAGCATATACTTATCTATATAAATCATCATCATCATTTCAGCCGAAAGACGTCCACTGCTGGAATTTGACTAATAAATGTTATTACTCAATAAAGGACTATTTCGACGACAATTCTATAATTACTGCCTTAGAACACCCTACCTGACCTGTTTTAATGACCTTGAATTTTGTTCGACATTATCATTATTGATTATGGCATGTAATTGAACCATTTGACATTTATTTAGAAATTGATTGTATGTTTATTTTTCTTTTGATATGCTATGCCTATTTAAACTGATTTTATTACTGACGTGAAAGTTGACAGAATTTCACCAATTTGTTATTTTTAAACTTAAACAATTATATTTGTACACCTCTGGGCAAAACATGGAGGATCTATCTGTTTATAACACCTCACACTATGTGTAACTTGACCTGTGTTCACAAATAAAGCTTTCTGATTTCTGATTTCTGGACATAGGCGTCCCGCAAGATATTCCATTTTTACAAACGTGGCCTCTGTCTATATTCTTGACAGAATATTGTAGCTCGTCAGTTGCCCTCGAGTAGCGCGTCTGTTGCCCCAAGTGGCTCGTCTGTGGCGCGTAAGTGAACAACTGGGTCGCTCCCGTATACATGGCAGTTTGATTGTCGTATACATGCTGGATTGACTTGCAGTCTACAAGTAGGAGAATAAAACATGGCGACGGTCACATTGTGGCGTGTGAACTTGTAAAGGGTAGTTCACACTATTGTTCTTTTATGACCTTGGAAGCTATGGTCTATACTAAAAGTATCTAATGAAAATGTAAACAAATGGATCAGAAAACGTACTTTTGGATGCCAATGTTTTGTGCCACATGAAAAAGAAATGCCAAGACTTTTCCCGACTATGTTGGGGTCGGCTTTCAGTCTTACCGGATGTAGCTGACTACCAGTATTATACATGGCGTGCCTATCTGACCTCCACAATGCAGGAACTGGGTAATATGATACCCCCTTGGTAAGACTGGCTGTCAGAGTTCCGGGCTTCTGACGACTCGTAACGACTGTCAAAGAGCCACGAATAACAACCGGGACCGACGGCTTACCGTGCTTTCCGAGGCACGCAGGAGTCTCGGTATGTAAAGATGGCTTAACCTCATGGATCGACCCGCGATATCGTTTTTTTTTTTTTTTGTAATGTTCCTTTAGTTTATGCAGAATAAAATTTTTTTATTTCTTTCTTTCTTTCCTTATAGAAAACCTTTTTGAAGGGTGAGGAACAGATAAGCAGTTCAAAATTGATACTAGAATATGTATAACCCCGAATGCCGTGTCCGTCTAGATTCTAGAATATTTTATAGTGCTACTAAAAGTTTGTTTCTCGCGGCGACGAATCTCCCGAATACTGTATTATGCAAAGATTGCCTGTCACATAGTGAATCAGTTGCTCTAGTTTCATGTGCCCCTGGTAACTTTAGTCTAGTTCTGCAAGCTTAATGTGTTCTACATATTGTATGAAATGTCAGTGGAAAACCTCGAACTACAATCTAAGATTTAACAATGATTTAGTAATATGATTTGATATTACGCTTAAGAAACCTCAATGTTCAGGGGGCTTAAAACGGCAACTATAACAGAATCGTAATAGGGAAATGTTATAAATCATCATAAAATGTCACAAACTGATAATTCATAATAATGATCTGCGCGCAATTCACTTACGAAATATTTCGTCTGTTTGACAGTTTTCTATGAGGATTTGTAAAATGGTCCACAAATTATGAATAGCTTTTTGGCAAATTAGAGGAATCGCTAATGATAGCCTGCTAATGACTTCAGGAAATAAATTGCTTTTATTATTTATTTAAACATGTTTCCTTTGCCATTACAGAAAACTCACACTCAAAGCATTTATTTAAATTAAACCATTTACAGGCACTTTTGAATTGTCAAGGAGTCAGTCAGTCAGAAATATGAAGCTAGTTGCCCATTCCAAAACGTAGTAGGCACCTATGGAGAAGAACGGGCAAGAAACTCCTTGGACACTCTTTTAAATCAAAATATTGTTACAATATAATGGTTCATCACATCATTCATGTTGAAATTATACATGTGAGAACAATGTAGAAAGCACGTTAAAAGCGTCCGCAATTATAAAATAAGAACAATTCAAAAATTAAAATAAGCCATGGCAGCTAAGAGATGACCAGTCACAACTGTTCACGAACATGACGCATGGATCAGCACCATTCAGCTCAACCATTTTGAAGGGAGCTAAATTATCCAACACACGCGCCACCATCAGCGAGACATTTGAGTGATCATGACATATTCCCAGCCGCCAATAAGGCACATTGTCAAGTCAATGAAAGACATATTACCCGGTAAATGATAGATCTATAGTACATAGTACTCACACCTGTGCTATGCAATTATACAATACAAAAGAGATAGAGTTTATACAATGCAAATATGGGCTTACAATCTTCAGCAGCTCCAACAGTATTTCCAAATGTTAATTAGTTAGTTGTGTTTGTGGAGCAGGACCAGCATTAAGTCAAGCAGATAATCTAATGCGACAAAGTAACTTAAAATATAGGTACTTAACTATACCTTACATGTTACACAGTACGTGGCCCTACGTACGTACGTGGTGGTACGTTTTAGAGGAATTGATAATGTGGCCGTTTTAGGCCTCCTGCAATAGCCTTATATAGGGTAATACAGACATATACTACGTTCCAGCAATGCATCGATCTGCGATCGGCTACTTCCCTTTGCAAACGTCGATAGCCGCTTACCACCAATTGGGTCGCCGCCGGTAGGTTTTCCATCCATTATCTTCTGTCTAGCCATTTCTCAACTATGTTGTGGTCGCCTTCCAGTCTTACCGGATGCAGTTGACAGTATTTATAATAGAAGGATTGCCTACCTGACCTCCACAACCCAGTTACTGGGTAACACGATAACCATTGTCAAGATTAGTTATCAGACTTTCCTGATTCCGACTACCCGTGACTACTAACATAGAGATACGAATGACAACCGGGACCAACGTGTTTTCCGAGTCACGCAGGTAATGGATGGTCAGCCATCCAACGACCGACTTCGGTAAGCATTGCTTAACCTTGAAGATTGAACCGTGCGGCTGTTGTTAAATAACCACGAGGTAGCACGAAAAAGAAATAATAAAAACTAAAACCAAACCAAATTAAAAATCCGGAGTCACACGTAATCCGTTCGATTTATGCCCTAACACGTGTAACTCCGGATTTTTAATTTGTCCGTCTGTGGTGTCTTGTTTATACCTTTTGAGTCGTAGTTGGGTTTTAGTTTTTATTACTTTTTTATTTTTTTATTCTTTTGGTGTTATAATATATATCTTTTTGAAATGGGCGCATTAAGCCCTTTCATTTGATATCCAACATGCTACGATTAAACAATTTTTTTTTTTTAGTTCCTGACTTTATGGCCTCTAGAGGGCGCCATTTTTAATTTAATGTGACGTACCACGACCAGCGGACGATCAAGACGCTTTCAACGATACCTCATTTGTCAAATTGTGATGAGAGGTTTAGATGATGGGAGGGAATAGATGAACATACATACATACATACATACCGGTCAAAATCATAACCCTCTTTTTTTCTTCGCCGTAGTCGGGTAATTAACTGTCTATTTCATTTTAATTTTCTTTATTTTTTATGGCCCTAAGCTGTAGACTGGAACCTCATCACAATGCAAGCCGTATGTACTGCCTTCTGAATCAGGCCTTTGATCCAACCGCCTAACGAGAGCCTCGCGAGACGTTGTTCGAGGCTTTCGGCCATCAGGCTATTGGCCGTTACGACAATCGGCACAATGACAGCCGAGCTCACATTCCACATGTCAACAACCTCGTGTGCTAAGTCGAGAAATTTTATTTGTGTCTCTTTCTCAGCTTTCACGAGATTCTTTTCATGTGGAATGGTAACATCAACTATCATTGCGCGGCGCGCTAATTGATCTATCACCACCATATATTATTTTACTAAGTTCCGCCCGCGGCTTCGCCCGCGTGGTATGTCGATAAAAAGTAGCCTAGTCGTTCCCCGGGATGCCATCTATGTCCTTGCCATCTATTGAAAACCATTTAGTGGTTTAGGCGTGAAAAGGTAACAGACAGACGGAGTTACTTTCGAATTTATAATATTAGTATGGATTATAATTACGTAGTAAATTGGTACCGACTCTTTTAATTCACAGTCGATGTTTCTGCCTAGTTCGCGTGTCACGTTATGCGTGATGCGAGGATTTATAAGCTCTTCAATAAAACGGTTTACGCGCCGAGTGGCGTAAACGACGCGTTATTATTTTATTGCGTCGGGTACTGTGTGTGTCATGTCGCACTTATGTTTTTGATATTTGTGGCTAAATCTGTGCAGTATGCGGCCTTTAAGCATTAGGCCGCATATAAAGGAAATTCGCTCGTTGCGTACTCGCTGACTGGTCGACACTTCACGTGACCAGACGCCTGGCTCGTTCTTTGGCCAAAGAATTAGCATTGCAATTCAACGTGGCAATGCTGCCAGTCTTCTGGGCACATTTCCGGATGACAGCGATGCGAAAAAATGCTTCGACGCCTTAGTGTCCTTTTATTTTAGTATTTATTTGTATAGTTAGTTAGTCCCACGGGACATTCCGCTGCAGCGAATTTTTGCGCGGTGCGAACGGCGAAGCGTCTTGCGACTTAAACAAATGAATTTAAAAAAAACCGAATAAGGTACAGAGGTGGTACGTAAACCCACATTTCTCGGTAATATCGCTCCCTATTGCCATCAACCAGCCACTATTAATCCAAACTACGAACTCTTCTTGAGAAATTCCTAATGGACAAACTCAATTGCCAAAGTTCGGCTTTGTGAAGCGTTCTCATTCACACTCATACCTATGTGATAGTCTCTTTCCTATGTAACAAACTCAATGTGGAGGAATTTTTCGACGCCATATTTTAGATATTAATTGTTTATTTGTATAGTTTGTTTTAATAAATATTAGTAATAGTTAGTTTTGTTAGAGTTAGTGTTTAGATTTATACCCCATTTAGAGAAATAAAGATAGTTAATTGATTAAGGCGTGACTTTGCGGAAATCCATTATAAAATACAATAGACGTAGAAATATTTAGTAACCTATTCCGCTTGACTATTCTTCAAGAGTCCTAAAAAACCCTGTACGAAATCGACACGTGTTTCACCTCTCAACGAGGTATCCTCAGGATGATGATTGACCAATTGCAAGCCAGAACGCGACGTGTTACCACACCGAGCGCTGGACGCAAAGTACAGCAAGTACAGTAAGTAGGGTTTTTTAGGACTCTTGAAGAATAGTCAAGCGGAATAGGTTACTAAATATAATTATCTACGTCTATTGTATTTTAGAGAAATAAAGAAATATACAGTAATATTAGTATGTGTTATGTTAAGGAGAATGCGATAAGGTAGTCCGTGAAATTAAAATTTTCTTAAGTTTTTACCCGACTACGGCGAAGCAAAAAGGAGGGCTATCTGGGAGCACGGGAGTGCCCCCGCCAAGACGAGCCACGCGAAGCGCAAGGAGGGCACTACCTACCTTTTCTTAAAACGCTTCGTCGTTTTTTTGAACCCTCATAACTTGGGTTTGGATTATACCAGATAAACAAAATTCTCGGGATATGATGTCAATAGTGGACTTATTAAACGTAGAAAGTTTCAATTGCAAAGCTCTTATACTTTCGATTTTATTGATATCTAAAAAACCCCGATTTCTTCCCTGACTGACTCACTCACTCACTGATGATCATCATAATTCTTAGGTGAAGTCCTGAAGTCCTAGAAAGCTGAAATTTGGTGTGTATGCTAGTATTAGTACACGAACAACAAAAAAATTCTAAAACTTGGAACTTTTACCCCCCAACCCCTTAAACTAGGGGATGGAAGTTTGTATGAGACTTCCGCAAATTTTAATACTAGAGGTCTCAAAATTGATATAGGGACTCCTTGTTATAAATAATAAAATACATATTTCAGGATTTTTAGCAAATCACCTCCCAATCTGTAAATTAGAGGATGGAAGTTTGTATGGGTGTTCCAATATAAACCTAATTTTATGCTAGATATCTGAAAATTATGCAAGTAAACTTAATAAGAAGTCTGTGATTTCTTATTAGACTCGCGACAATCTAAGAAGTCCGTTTTGACAGCGATCCTTTGTGTAGCGATGAAAAATTAGTTTCTTCTAAACTGATTCTCGAGACACATCGATTAAACATACTTAGAGAGTTTGTAATCGACGACTTATCTACATTGCTTAAAAATGATTCTCAAGGCTTAAAGTTTTATTACAAGTACGAGAACGAAACGTCAAAACGGACTTCTTAGATTGTCGCGAGTCTAACCAACTACGACAAAAAGAGTCACACGTCTTAAGGCTTAAATCAAACAGATACGTGTGACTCCGGATTTTTAATTTGTCTGTCTCATTCAAAATGGCGCCCTCTAGAGTGTGTCTCTTTTTGTCGTAGTTGGGTTTTAGTTTTATAACTTTGCAGGTCAGGTAAAATATCACTCGCATTCGAATCACATTTATATCAACATACAAACTACCGACCTGTAGCGTAAGAAAATTTTAATTTCGCGGGCTGTCCTGACTCTTTCGCCCTTATGGCCGCAAACAGGAGGATACTTTAGAAATAATCTCTTTATTTTTCTCACGCCAAAAAAGTTCAATTTCATTATATTCACCATAAATATTGTTTTTATCACATCCGCCAAAATTATAAGAATATATATGTGACAGTAATGAAGATCCTAATGGCTGCAGACGTGAACCAACTGACGGAATTCTTGCGTCAAACTTCGACCGCGCCTTATCGGCTATAAAAGCCAAAGTCCTTAATTCCGGTTATTGAGTTCGGATCATCTTTATAGTGAGGCTTCGTAAAAAATATATTAAACCTCTAATCTGCAGGGTGGCTATATACGATTTGTGTCAATTTCCGCGTTTGCATCATGTCACCAACCCATTTAGCAATTATTTTTGCCCACATTGATGAGGCTCTTATTACATTCCGTGCAAAAGTATTTTTATTTAAATTTATTTATAAAAAGGGTTCCAGTACAGTGAAATAGAATGAACATTCCAAAATTACTCTCAAATTCTTCCATTCTATTACAATTTACTCGTCCATTCTACCCAATTTCACGTATTACGAATGAATTCATAATGTACTGACCGCTTGAAACATGCAAGCCAGAATGTTTTATGTATATGTTGACGACATACTTGTACTTAAGATTGCTTTTAAGTGACTGTTCAGGGGTCAACGCTACGTTCCGAGACCTTATGAATATGTTATCAAAGGTAAAAAGGTTTTAGTTAGCTTATTTATAGGTCCTTAAAAACGTGAACTTGGTGCTTAGCGGTATTTGGTAAAAGGCAAGAGTAATGGCGAAAGAAATATAAATCGCAGAAAAATGTAGATTTCAGTAATGAATCTTAAGGCTTACCTTTAGTCTTGCTTTTGCACTACATTTTACTTTTTCATTGAGTAAAAGGGGTCACATAGGTGGGAGCTATGGAATATCATGGTATTAGGATTACTAGAATCCTAACATTAGATTAATTTAGATAAAGTATGTAAGTAAGAATTTTGCAAAAAAAAGTCATACTGTTACTGTTAGCCTGCATCATCCGACTGCTGGGCAAAGGCCTCTCCCCATTCGTTCCAGCTCTTTTGATCCAGGGCTACTTATAAATCATATCACCTTATAAAGTTTCTCAGTTTAGCCCTCATGCAAATTGCGAATATTTGCAAGAATAACATAAATTATATTGTAGTTTCTAGCAACACAATGCAATAACACATTTCATACTGTTTGAAGAATAACTGAAGGTTTATTCAACATACTCGTACTTTATTGAAATAAGTACGAACTGAGCTGCGGTCCACACATCCCTCGGTTTGCTTTGAGTAACAGAAACATATTCTCTGAAAACAAAATACAGAAGAGAAACACAAGTATTTTCCTTTTTACTAAGCTAACAGAAATGCAAAGAGGTTACAAACAACGTAAAAAATAACATAAATCCTAAGCGCTTGTTGTGAATAAAAGAGAAGATAAAATGTCACCTGCGCTAAGTACCAGGGCTACATGTAACGCAGGAGCTCTTAATATAATTGTCAAACAAAACATTATTGTTCTGTCCACCCTCCTGTTTGAACTTCAAACGACACTGGACTCTATTGTGTCAACTTTAAAATTCATATTTGCTAATCACTTGACGCATGTTAATGATCTTCATGCCCCTCATTTAGACGTTTTAAATGGCATATTACATTTTATGAGGAAAATATTAAGGTTGAAATTGCATTAGCAACTTACGAATTTTTGTCTACGTCACGAGCATTCTAAATTGTACTTTATTTTCAAAATAATAAAGTTGTAAGTATAGTTCATATTTTTTTGGTGTATTCAGTCTGGACTCAGGGGAAATAGTTCCGATAATGGTCAGCAAATATTGTTCTTCCTGAATCGTGTATGTTATGAAATTAAATAACATAATGTTCACGGACTCATAATGAAGGATTCAGATATTAAATGTTTTAATGCTTTTGCAATCAGTTACCGTGTTTATGTTAAATACTTAATTATCACGGTAATGAAGTATTGTTTGATAAAGACTAGTAGGCGAGTGAAACAGGTTTTATAATACTGGAACTAAATATTTACAAAAACCTTTTCTGAATCTATGGTACTAAGAAAATGTCCAAATATCTACATTGTGATCATAATGGAAACCATCATCATAATATAAATTGCACTCTAATGCTTCAAACAGACCATTAACAGTTCGACGACATCAACTTACCCCCAAAATTAGGGAGTATTTTGATGATTAGCACTAGACATTTACAGCTTATTATTACAGTAAATAATCAAATATTGGTTTTTATATGAAGATCGTTAGACTGGAACAGCAATACTTAGTAAAAATATCGAAAGTCTTATGAATAACGAATGGCTTATATAAACTTTTCAATTCTTTCATAAAAAAGGAGGACCCTAATAATATGAACAGAATCAAGAGTACGTTCGCAGGCAATTCGCGAACAAAAGTTGTTTGCACAAAGGGTAGCCCCACGTTGGGCGCCAGTTCACCCGCACTTCCCACTTTTTATTTGTTTGTCCTATATTAAGACAGAGAAAGCAAATACCTTGAATGTTTTGTTTAAAGAGTATTCATTATTAAGTAATAACAATCTACTTGTTTGAATTAACTTAGTAGAATCTTTCGCATAATTAAGAAATTGAGACATTGTTTTCGAAATGATATTCTACGAAGGCTCCAAGCACCGAGGCGTCTAGAATTTATAATTTTAATAAAACAAGATAGTAACGAAGATGAGCGTAAATCTTGTTTTAGAGTTTCTTAACTTGGGCTAAACTTAGATGGAATATTTCTCGACATTTTCATCTCGCAGCCGTAAGTGAAATTGTCTGACGCAACGTCAAAAGTAGGTAGTGAAGGTTTCTAGTGTGTATTTCGTGAATGGAATCAGTTTCAAGTCAAGTCTGGCCACCTTAAAGGTAGTTATGGATACAAAAATATGTAAAGTTATTTAATTATTAGAAATAATTTTAGCTGCCTAAAATAGATGAAACATTTGATATTGTTAGTCCAACAGGAAAATAAACACAAAAAACAGTAATGTTTGCAAAACATTTTTACGTTTGTACCGACTTTAGGTGAGCAAACGCTGCGGGTCTGAGGCTACTAAAAGCACATTGGATTATGCCGGGTCAGGTATCCCTCGGGAGCCGTTGGCGGGAACAACACGTTTTATGTTGGCCCCATGTTGGGCGTCATTTCACTCTACGCACAACTACCCGCTTTGACGGCGTGAACACGTGACGTACGGTCATGCGAACGTCCTTAGAACAAGTTGTCATTGACAGCAGCTTTATTTTGTAGTAGTAAGGGCGCTTTTCGTAGTTCAAGTATTATTACTGACGTGCAGTTGATCGTACAAAATTAATGTATAAACCGCGTTACGCTATTTGGTTTTATAGGAATGTATTATTATAGCGCGTGTATTAAATGTTATCGTATTTTATTGTTTTAAGTGTATAATTTATATTACGTTTTGATAATATACAAATAAAAGCAAATGAGATTAAGTCGCAGGTGAGCCGTTTATTGGGCATAATGCGTTTACGGTCCCACGTTGGGCGCCAGCCATTCGCCTTAAGCGCGTTGTGAAATAATGGAGGCGTGGCCGCTCCGCAATAAAAAGATTTGACAATAAAAACTACAAACTGGATTCAGGCGAGGATTAGTTTAGCCGCAATATTTTTTATGCTGCCAGGTTCGAACAAAATAGAGTGGTTTTGTAAAAAGTTTTACACATTTTTCGCAGATAAAAAGGCTGGGTTTTAAAACTGTTTTTGCAAGTCTCTTGACAATAAACCCTGATCGAAAATGTTACTCAAAACAACACCTATGTATATTTTAAATAACTTTGATCACGAAACCAAGTACGAACATACTGAATACATAAGCAGACCTTATTTGCGTCCTTGTTTTAAAGCTTCGTAAACATTTACCTGGAGATTTCCCGCCAGCTTTAGTTTTACACGAAGTTTGGAAAATGAATAATTAAACTGAGCCAGGCGACTGCCTGTCCTTATTGACCCGGTTCATTTTGAATCCACGTTATTTATTCATCGTTCCTGCTCTTATATTACTGGAGGCAACGAACATATTTCTTTTGGAATATATTAGTAGTGCCTCCGAGGAGGGTAGTTAAGATAAACTTGCAACTTCAGGGTTAATTTTGTACTTTACTATGTTAATTTATAGTCGGACGTAAAATAGTTGGAGCTCTTTGTAAAATTTTATATCTTAAGCGTTGATTAAGACTTTGTAATAGCTTTGCAAGATTAATATACTTTTCTTTTCTAACAATAATGTGCCTGTGATTAAATTATTCTAGCTTTGCTAGTAGTTCAATAAAATAGCAATTATTCCCTGTATAATTACACAATTACACATAATTAATCAATTTTCCCGTGCGACTAAAACGAAGTGTTATTATTAAAGTCTAAATATAAGTGAATTGTTGTGCGTATTCATTCAAATCGTGAGTATTTAACTAGATAATCTTTTTTGTCTCTATGACTATTGGTTCAGAAGTCGACAATTCTACCAATGTCAGATGTGAAATTAAAAATAATGTAATGTAATTTTTTAAATTAAATGTTAATCCTTAGACATTAATACGAACTCTTTGATTTATACAGTAGAACACAATGTAGATCTTGTGGGGTTACTACGAGACTGAAACAAACAGTAAAAACATACATAAATAAAATCCTTAACTATTTAAACATTAAACACGCATATTTACCTAACAATATCAAATTCGCTTCGTAATTTAATACTTGTCAAAAGTATATTCCACATACTAGGACGGGTTGACACGGGATGTCGTTGAATGTCATTTCCGTGTTTCCTGTCCAACCCTCGCATTTTGGGAGCACTTTAAAAGGTTCCGTCGCGCCCTCTTGACCAAACCCACTTGAGCGACCGCGCCGGCCGGGGGCGATGCGATGTTACTTAGTACGGTCAACTGCACGTCGCTGCAGACACTTGAACTATGAATACCGCCCTTACTGCGTCGAAATAAAGGCGCAGTCAATGTTATTTTTTTACCATCGGTGTGTGATTGAGTGTACAGGATCGGAGGGTAGGTTTGTTAATTGAGTATGTATGTACATGTTCTGAAGTTTTGAGGGTAACTTGCCAATTTGTAGATCTTGTGCGGGCATTAGAATTACTTTTATAACACTAATCCGCTTAATATTAGTCCTCTATTCGGGACTTAGATTTGAATTAAAGGACAGCCTTTTGAGTCCTTGGAGGTTTTAATTGAATCATATTAATCGAGTCCCCGACGTGCTTATGAGAACTCGTTAAGTCAGCCCGAGTCGTAATTCAAATATATATGAGGCTTAGTACCGCTATTTTATTTATAACCGTGAATTAGCTTGCTCCATTAATATGACAGAACACACTGCGCCAGCCACAATGTTTTATGGCATTACTAGCCATTAAAAATTGCACGCAGAAATTATTTCAAATATTCATTTGAAATATTTTTGTGCTTTTTCGTGTTTATATGGAAAAAATATCAGAGTTTATACTGTATGTGGTATAAAATTTATGTAATTACAACTACAGTAATTTGTGTTAATAAGGTTTCACGTACAAATATATCATTAGATAAATTTATTTGATTAAAAACCAATATTGACATTAAAAACTCGATTACATAGACCTTGCTGTGTACATAACTGACTAGGTACTACAAAATTCCGAATCCCTTACTACACAAAAACTACATGTTTGACAAACAATAATACAATTTGTTTGGTTTTAATCCCAGAACCATGAAAACAGAATATTATGAAAACGTTATTAAATAAACACGAAAATCAATTAGTGTTTGTGAAACGACACTCATTCAGAGTTGGCGCTTAATTGGGAGGGTAGTCGTAAAAATAATAGCAGTTCTACGACACAAAATAGATAAGTACTTACAGAAGGTCGGCTCTACAGAGTCCAGTTAAATTAATTGGTGAAACTTCACAGAAGTGATGGTATCAATATCTAAGGACGATTTTTAATTTATTTTGATCCTGTATACACAAGCGGAAACCGGCGCTGACACACATAAAGCTGACGTACAGCAATCTCTGTCGAATGCCAGTTTCGTCTTCACGAGTGCACTTAATAATAATATAATAATAACGATTATTTGGACTCAATAAAATATAGCCTAATACAGTTATATTCTTAAGAACTATATTGTAAGTAAGTGACGGCCAAAATTGAATGAACTCCTGAATTCCAAACTAGGTAAAAACCCGTATCTTGGAAATCAGCGCCTTTCCGTTCTAAATTAGGTGTAAAAAACTTACAGAACACTATACAAAATTAAACAATTAAATGACTTAGACTATGATAGAAGCTAATTAAGTCTACAGCTTGAAACTCGCTATAAGTGTAGCGTGTCTGTTTGCCTGGGTTTTTGTTTGTTGTGAGGACCCGGCCTTCTGTATCTGCGTTATGTTCCGTGTTGGAGCTACGTTTTATTACGAGAGCACGTTTTAGTAATGTGTGGCGTCACTATCTTGTTGTGTTGAGACAGTGGAGGAGGGATAAAGTTACATTGTAGTATGTAATAAAGGAATTAGTAGAATGTGTTCGGTTTTAAAAGAAGACTTTTCTGTTAGTACAGTTAAACGCACGAGTAGCGGTAAGAGCGGTTTTCATAGTTTATATGTTACTACTGATGTGTTGATGACCGTACTATAATAATCTGGTTCTATAAAATACCTTTCAAACTGTTTTAAGAAATCATGACTAATTGGAGTTAATATGTTAATCTATAAATAAAAGAAATGAAAACTACGCTTCATTATTGGTAAAGTTAAACGAGTTTTAGTTTTCAACAATAACAATTGGTGAACGATAGCGTATTCTAACCATTTATACCGATATACGACCGACGTTTTGTTACGCGATAGTAAAGTTTTTTAAAGTTTCGTCGACGACACCCGTATGTGTTTTCGATCCAATTTCATGTTCAGTAGTAAAATCAGTTAAGTGTCTGTTAAAAGGCGTCGCTTAATTTAAAGTGTCGTGCTAAACAGTAGTATAAATAATTGCCTGCTCGTAAAACAATTTAATTACCTCTTCCATAGTGACCATCGTGAATTGGTAAGTTATTTTAGAAAAAGTTTAATTTTAACTATCGTTTCACATACTTAGTAGTAATAAGCATGAGTCCTGTTGTCTTTAGTTTT
This sequence comes from Lithophane ornitopus, assembly GCA_948473465.1. Classification (NCBI taxonomy): domain Eukaryota; kingdom Metazoa; phylum Arthropoda; class Insecta; order Lepidoptera; family Noctuidae; genus Lithophane; species Lithophane ornitopus. Next base: position 9,919,305 of record OX419641.1, on the reverse strand, counting down.
ACACTATCCTCAGCGCATAAACGCCTCCTGCAGACCATGAATTCCCTATAAACAGTCATAAGGGAAAAGCCTATTTTTGCCGGCATCCACAAAAATAAATTGTACTGAACTTTTCACCGCTAGTAAGTAGAAATGTAGTGACTGCGAGGGTCAGATGTCCCGCGGGGCTCGTCGGTTCCTCTCCGCATACAGAGGGCGCCATTATAGGGCCCCACGTTGGGCGCCACTAGCCGGCCGGGGCCCACGCGGGCGCCATTAAGACCTATTGATGTTTTCTCTGCGAACCCCTACGTGCGGATTGTTCGTTTATATTTACTTCAGTTGGTGAATAACGGTGTATTACGTGTTTTTTCTCTTTTGAATGTGAAAAATGATGTCAGGGGTTGAAAAATGAATGTTATTTGTGAATAGCAGAAATTTTGATATTTTTTGAGATCTTTAGGATAGTAAATATAGAAGTTATCAGGCAGTGAGCTATGTCACATGAAAATACGGGCACGCAAATACATATGAGTACATTTGCTGCTCAGTTATGCAGCGATAAACATAGCAAAAAATCACAACATCATAAATATGAATATTCTCTTTATACAAGCTAGAGAGAAGACTCCGCTAATCCCTCTGAGAATAATACTGAGAGATTACAAATTTCCACAACATAGGTTTGATACAAAAGTTCGGGAGAATTCAATATGAGCATCGAACTGAATCTCGCCCCAGGGACCAGCGTCGTTCGCTAGTAATGCTGTACTCTGGCCTGTATCGATTGATTATCTGTACGTGCTCAGTATTACTATGTATATTTTGTGTTTCGAATGCCGTTTTATATTGTTATGTTTTTGATAACCAAACAACAGTAGCGTATTGGAAACAAAGAAATAGTGTCTGAAATGTTTACTTTAGAAGTTATTCTAAGTAAACCGGGCAACGATATACTGAATGAGTTTTAACGGTATTCGAGTTACGAACGCAAGAGCGGTTTATTCTTGCCTGGTCCTTTGTGATAAATACTCTTCGCGAAAAGAGTATTGATTATACTTTTCATAGCCTTATTCAAACAGGTCACATTCAAAACAAAATCTGACTAATATACAAGCAATACTGAATAGATGAAATATAAAAATGCTTCACAAAATACTACAAATCTATTTGCTTCTCGCCGTAGCTCTAGCCCCCATTAGTGATATCGTGTCGTCGCACGGAAGCGTTGACGCGTTGTTTGCAAGTTTCACGTCGTCGGCGCCGGGAGTACCGACTTGCTAGTGATGGTCTGATGACTTATTGGCTTTCATAGCGTTTATGTTCCGTCAAAAGTTGATGGTATCGGGGAGTTGTTTACCGAACTGATTTCAAGTGTTACATTTGGCATGACTTTTGTTACTTGTCTGAGGAATCGTTATGGTTTCTAAATATTGTTACTAACTGAAACACTTATTTGAAAATACATAATGGAAAATAATAGTATTTATTGTTTGTTTCAGGTAATTACAACCAATTATGAAGAAGGTCAACATTAAAAAGTATCACCACAAAATAAGTAGGTGTTACTGTTAAGTTTAGATATAAGTTTCACGCTAGGAATCCCTTGTGACTTCGTGAGTGTACGATACTGAATACAAATCACTATCCAGCATATACTACAAAAAATACTTGAGGGAATTCTGGTATTGAAAGTGTCGATACTAAAAAGGTGGTATCGACTTACATCTCGCACTTGGTACCTTTGGCACATGTTTATTAGATAGATATAAATATGTTAGTATAGGAAAAACAAAAATAAATCTGTTCCGAACGATAAAAAAGCTCATTCTTAGCCGCGAACTTCATCGAGCCATGTATAAGATAATTGCCAGTTGCCACCCATTATCGTGCAATCCACTTTTATGACAATTCGCAATAGTTTTCTTCTAGTAGAATACCTCTGAGTCATTAACCACAAGAAACACTTTTCTTTAACACTTAATAGTTTGTAGTTCGCAATACAATTAGAGTAATTATCTTCTCTGTTAATTGGTTAGGCTAGAGTTATTGCCTGGGGAGACTTTAGTTAGCATCTTTAGAGGAATGTAAAGAAACTGGGTTTATTAGGACAATTAGGTTTGTTCTTTAATTGGGCTTGCCTTGGGAACTAAGTTAGTCTTGATAAGAAGCACGATTTGGAAATAACTTAATTACAAGTTATTGTAATTTAAAGTAAACTACAATTGCACGAAAACCAATGGTTAAACAAATACAGCAATCATTTCCCAATAACAATCAAAGGTCAATCAAACATTTTCACACCATTAAAAACATTTTATAAAACGTGCCGTTCAGCAGAACCTGCCGCCATATTTTAAAAGCGACAAATAATTCCGACGCGACCTTTGTTCGCTGAATCAATTCGTGATACGTATTCTGGATAAAAACGGCGGCAAACCGCAGCCGTGACACTAATGTGGGGGTCGACGCACTGTCGGGGCGCGGGGAGGAGGTGATGTTAACAAAGTTGTCCCGTAGACAAGTAAATTACACGTCACTGACGATTCAACGATCGCTATCGTCGCATGTTCCAAATGTTGCTATCCGAACATTTTTTCGTTTGATTTAATGGTCTTGGTATAAATATTTGATTCAGATGTTTGGATAAACATTCGTTTATGTTTTGACGTTCGGTTTATGAATTTATTTAGCTCTCGTATTTTACTTTTCATAACGGAATTTGTTATTGGATTTTTTATTAACTGGAGCAAAAAATGTTTGGCCATTACTTCAAAACTACCGACCTATAAAATGTTTGTTCTTTTCTCTTGGATCGGAAATTAATTCCCGATGGTATAGCCAACAAATTATGCTTATTTTGTGAAGTCGTTTAGCTGCTGGAAGCTTCATTATTCCTTTTATAATATAAGATCTTATTTATGAATAATGCAATAATAGAATATCGAATGGTAATCAATTTATGAAGAGACCAGCTGCTTCGGTCAGAGTAAATAATTTAATGTAACATAAATATTGTTCTGTATTTTAAGTCATGTGCAATATCTCAGTTTTTTGACTATGATTGATTATGACATAGATATCATAACTTATTAGGTACGCTTTGAGGAAAAATACTCCCAGTAAAACACTTCGGCCGTGTTGCACCGTCATTTCCGTCATCTATCAATGTATTAAATACAATGTTATTTTGGCAAAACACGTAAATTTGCTGCCATTAAAAAAATATTATTGAAAAATGTTCATTTATCAAGAAAATAAATTTTCTTTCAACGTCTTTAAGAACTCAACGTGAGCCCTAAAATCGTTCACGCTCGGAGTACAACGAGTACAAAGATAACACGCGCCGTCCACGTGACGGATTGTGTACTTTCCTTTAATGCTCCCTTTACCGGCTTTGATGTCGTCGAGATCTTGTTTGAATTTAGGGACGTAATAAACGAATACAAATTAATTACATGTTTGCGGCTCTTTCCCTTTAAAGCAAAAGGGAGCCATACATGAAAAATGTTTTATTTTTGAAGATTTCCTCTTGCTTTTATTTGTTAAAGCCTTCATTAATTTTAAAGGAATACATCCATCTTTGCGCGGGAATTCATTAGTCAATGTTCTACAGCGTTTGGTAATGCAGGCTTATTGGCGCCCAAGTGGGCCCAGTCATCAGTCACCGTGGAGTGACGCTAGCATAAACACACGGTACACACGTGACGGATTATGTTGCTACATCTCGCTTCAATGTACTCTCATATTCGTGGTACAAAAATTATGAGGTTGAAAGTTGACTGAGAGACTGTATCAGTCATTGCCTTGTTGAAGATAAGGGTACACGCGTTTTTTTATACTTTTAAAACACATATAAAAGTACTTTTTGATAATATTCCTATTTAATATTGTCAAAATAATTATATGGGTCAATGTAACCAAAATTCCCAAACTTTGAAACAATTTTTAATCGTACAATACTACGCTCGACAGGAAAGCAGTTTCGCGAAGTTAAATGTACTTCTAGCTGTCACCAAACCTGAAAAGAATATTTTATGACTCGATATCACGCCATATAAATTATTGCGAGTTACGCCTCCAAAAAAACTCAACGATGTATGGATACTTTTTTGTTTGGGAGTGTGGATACTTTTTTAGATAAAAACCGAGCAACTATTCGAACGATTATAGGTACTACTGCATCTATTGAGATAAGAAGGAAATGTGTTATGGTAAATGGTTATCTCATCATGACGAAGACAATAATGATTTACATATACACGAACTTATCAAGCAAAGTTCTTAAATAATCGTACATGGTAATGTTCTTCAAAAATTAACATAAGTACCATCAAATTTGTAGAGACTCTTAATTTACAACATATAAAAATAAGAATATCTACAAATATATAAACAATATTTCCATGTAGGTAATAATAAGTTTATTTGGTATCATAACATAACTGACTTCCCCAATTTTTAATTAGAAAAGTTACCGACAATTGTCCCGGGATGCGTCCTCCATGTTTTTCCTCTGAACAAATTAGTTTCTGGTGCCAACAGTTACACAGTTTTTTGTCCTCTAATGCTTATTACAAAACTGAGTATAAACGTCGTGGGTTAATATACATATCGTTTTTATATAATATAGTTTTTTTTTCTACTAAAGTAGTGCGATTGGCTGATCGCTAATGGAGCATAATTTTATGCTTCAGCTATCTCTAACTAACTACGTCGATAACTTTTTTTTTTTGATCTCAGTAAAAATAAATATAATTATGTAGGAGAGCACAAAGGTAAACTGTTAGAAACTTATTTATTTTAACTAATTTTTCGAAAAATAAGTAGAACAGTAGGAAGTTAGGTAAAGGTCGTTTGTAAATTAATCGTGTATAAATAAGTATTCTATCGAAATAAAAGTAAACCGTTACCCAGACACAGATGAAAATAAAGCCCTAATTTATTCTTAGTTCGAAAACCTCTGTAATACGTCACTACACCCACCGGTTTTATGCCCTGACGTCACAATATGGCGGCTATTTATTATTACCTACTTATTAATATTCACCTAATATATTAATCGAAAAATAAATACTCCTCACGCCTGGATTCCCTGTAGGGAATGTCCTATTGTAGGGACTAGTACGCGTAGCATGACATGACAGACAAAATGACAGATTGTGATAGTTTATCAGTCATTTTGTCTATTCTTCCGTCGACAAAACCCGTTTCTACGGTGGTCATGCTACGCGTGTAGGAGATTTTGCTGAATATTGTCTGACATAGAACGTCAAACAACACGCATGTGTTCCGACATTTCGCCAGTTATGTTTAAGTCCCATGTAATAGGAGGCGAGCCTATTGAAATTCCCATCTTTCATTTCATTCTTAGCTTTTAATTAATTCTGCAATATTCCGGTCACAACAGCTTTTACTTTCAATAAAGAACCTAAATTACCCCCTTTGCACTTCAATCGAACTTTTTATATGGCTATTAATTTAGAAATAGTTGCTATAATACTAAAAGTGCTATAATTCATGAATAAACTGCAGTTTGTCGTGTCGCCGGCACATAACCGTGAATCGTCGCGTCGCGTCAATATTGGCTGGGGTTAACCCGAGATGCGTCCGCTGCGAGCGAATGATTGACATCGACTGGACAGATTTAGGGGTTTTTTTTTAATGCAATTTGTTTAGCTTTACCAGACTATTTGTATGAATATTCAGGTTTGAGAACTAAGGGCATATATATAAAAAGCTGTTAGATTTTTATGGTGTCAGATTAATTTGTTTGGACTTTCACAGAGGTTAGGTTTAGGTTTTGTATATTTCAAGAGTAGCTGTGCCCGCGGCTTCGCTCACGTGGCTTGATATTCTTTTGGATTTACAACTCAACGGAAGCTTGAAGTTAGCTACTCGTGCCGCAGTTGGTTCTTGGATGGGTGACCAAATATATATATCGGGACCCCTCCGTGTCTCGGAAAGCACGTTAAGCCGTTGGTCCCGGCTGTCATTCGTAGATCTTTATCAGTCTTTGCGGGTAGTCAGAAGCTCGAAAGTCTGATTACCAAGGGGTGTCGTGATCGGTGTTGGACAATATAGGTTAGTTTGATTAGATCACACCTTTTTTCCCCAAAGGCGTGGCAGAAATGCAACCTACACGTCGCCTGTTATGTGTAAATCCCATGTATTAGGGGATTAGCTTTATGCCATCAACAGGTCACAAAACCAGACTCCTGGGGGCCTATCACCACCGCTTACAGCAGTATTATTTTAATCTTACTTCGTGGGGGAAAGCGATGGAGCTATACGCCCCGTAGAGCTTCGTCTCTTTCCTACACTGAGCTGCTCCCCTGAGCCTGAGCTGCTCCTGACAAATTCTTTATGGAAAACTACAACAACATTGACCGACCAGAGGATAGACCGTAAGACCCCACGCTTAGTTGTAACACTATACCAACGAAGTTGATACTGTCGTGTTGTTGTGAAGTTTTAAACAAAGCATAATCAGCCTTTAATGTTCCCACTGCTGGGACACAACCCTCTTCTCAGTGAGAGGGAGCGGGCCGTAATCCACCACGCGGGCCCAGTGCGGGTTGGTAGATGTGACATGTCTTCGCATTTTAGGTTCTAGGACATGCCGGTTTCCTCATGATGTTTCCTTCACCATTTTGATAGCAGTGGCGATGAAATAATTTACACAAAGTAAAGCGCCTGTCGGGGTTCGAACCTACAATCAACAACTCGTAAGTTGTGGCCGTGACAAATGGGCCACGACTGCTAAAAAAAAAATAGCTATATAATCTGCTTTAAACAAACAAGTTCTCAAATAAAAGTGTTCTCACTGTAAACACGACGGTTGGTAGCCCTGCTCTAAGCGCGAGTATCATCCACACGTGCTCTGTTTACTCTTTGTTCTCATTATGAAGATTGTGTGCGGAGTACACCTTTGTTTTAGTAAGTTGGCACTCTTGTGCGAGAGCGAGATAAACGGGGGGTTACTTTGGCAGACACGGCTTAGGTACTTATTATTGTGGAGGAGGTTTATGGTTATAAGATGTGAGAGGGTGAATGAAATGGAGATGGAGAATATTAAAAGTGATAATTATTATCCTTAAATTCATAGTTGCAAGGGCAAAGCGAAGGCGCAGGGAACGTAGGGCCTCATCAATGTGAACTGTAGTCCAATTCTGTAAGAACCTCACCGTGAAACCTTCGGTGAAGTCAGCTGTCATTATTTTCAAACCCCAGAATCAGTAGAAATGACAGCTCACTTCACCTGAGTCTTCTCGGTGAGAATTTTACAGAATAGAACGGCTGATGACCGGAGGAGCTCACGGCTACGTAATATCAGCCGTACGGGTCGATCCATCAGGTAAAGCTACGGTTGCCGGGGTTGGTCCGTGGATAGGTGACCATCTTTACATACCGAACCTCCTCCGTGCCTCGGAAAGCATGTTAAGCCGTTGGTGCAGCCTGTCATTTGTGGATCTTTGACAGTCGTTACGGGTCGTCAGACGCCCGAAAGGTTGACAACCAGTCTTACCAAGGGGCATCGTATTACCCAGTTACTGGGTTTTGGAGGTCAGATAGGCAGTCGCTCCATGTAAAATACTGGTATTCAGCTGATGACCTGGTGAAGGTCGCAGAAATCCGTGGGATGCGGGAAGCACCGATAGTTGTGCCCAACTTCCAATGTTTGTGAGAGGCTTGATCCAGCTAGCAATGGCTGTCTTTCGGGTGAGCGATGATGACATGATAGAGGGGAAGCCCGTCCGCACAATTTCACCACGTTTTTTCGTTGCAATTAATTGTTAATATTTTTATTCAATTTCATCACTCGCTGCGCACACCGATGCAACCAAAAGGGGAGCCTTGAAACGTAAACATAAAGAAATGTAATATTAGATCGATGCAGTCAATTATTGCACATTGTGTGACACGTGTGTGGGGCGGGATGGCGAGGGTGGTAGGGGATGGAGGGAGGATACGTTCTGCAGTTTGGGAACGTTTAGATGATGCTCTGTATAAAATATTTTATGTGAAGTGACGAAAATTTAAGATAGCCTACCTGAAGGCCTCGACAAGCGACAATCGCTTCGAAAGCGTTTCGTATTTCAACAACGATTTTCAACAGGATTAATATAGGCTTTTCGATAGCTTATGTCAGTCCTATACATTTTTGCCTTTTCCATCATCGTTATCACTGATAGAATGTCACTTTGTCTAGGGCCTCTGAACTGCCTAGGATAGGGTTGAGCTTCACGATGGCTAGAAGACATGACATCTGACTTTGTTTCGGAATTTCTTCTCAGGGATCAGTCAGAAAAAGGAAATGCTGGCGGCATTTAGTTTTAAAAACTAGCTAATACGGATAGCTAGTTTGGATATAGCATAGCATAGGAAAGCCGATGCATAGTAGACAGTGTTTATTTTATTATTTTCGGGAAACTCACAACATAATTATACAGTGTTCTTAAACAATATGAAATTTAAAAGGCATTTACAAGTTTCCACTAAAAATAAAAACGAAAAAAAAAGTTCAGTACAAAATACCCATAACATAAATTGGGTAACACGATCGACATATATACACACTAAAAATCATGTGTTCATTGTTAGTGTGTTCATTTACATTATATTATAATATACAGTATTATATGGATGACAACATTGTAATAAAAAAATATTTATCACATCAAATTCTGAAGGAATTACCAAAAAAATACCCAAGAATTTATGCATAGTCACGGAAACTAATTCCTCCGTACGGCCGGGGGGCGGGGGGAGGGGGGAGGGGTGCGTTATGTTGTAATGTTGTTATTGAACAATGTGTGGCAGTGTGTTAGAGGGTCGCGGGGTCGACCCCCAGTTGTCCGGAGCTATTGTTGTTTAGATGCTGGATTCTGCTCGTGCTTTTTGTAACATGATCGGGCTCTGTTCGGGTGCAAATAGAGAAAACAAATCCCAGATATAAAATAAATAAATATTCACAAAACAATTCATCTGATACGTAAAAGAAACACTCTGTACACGTATACTTGTATTTCAACGTAGAAAGACAAGTGTGACCAGTGTGTGTGTACAGCGTGTTTCTTTTCCGTATCAATTTAATATTTTTTGTGAATATTTTACTATAAAAAAATTAAAAAACATTTTTTTTTATGGTCCTAATATTTTTTTTAGCATTTATAGACGCTATACTATAATAAATATTCACAAAACTATTAAATTGATACGTAAATGAAACACTGTATACATAGAGTTCTATTTCAACGAAGAAAGACAAGTGTGTGTGTACAGAGTGTTTCTTTTCCGTATCAATTTAATATTTTTTGTGAATATTTTACTATAAAAAAATTTAAAAAACATTATTTTTTTATGGTATTTTTTTTAGCATGTATAGACGCTATAATATTGCAGGATTACGCCCTTCGTCAGATAACATTATAACTCTCTCGGTCTCTCACACTAAACCTCATAATCTTTATTTTTTTTTAAATTTCACTTTCTATTATGAGTACGTTGCTGCACTCGCAATTTTTCACTTTGCAGTGGATTTTTTGAGGTCGATGATATTAATTTACCTACTGTCATGTGGTACGGCATGGAAATGGCTTTTGCCAATTTTCACTTGTTTTCAAAGCTCAAACGACTTTTTTCCGCAGTACTCTCAGGCTCGATGTCAAAGCCTCTCAACTGACATACACTCACCTACCTGTATGTATGTGTGTCATATCTGTATCTCAAAGAGACATGAGCCCTTTATCATCGGACCCCGCGTTTGGGACTTCATAAGTGGTTCATTCGCATTTTTCTATAAAAAAAGAATGTCGTTGGTAAAGCTGACTGTTGTAAACTGATCTATAGATGTTTATGAATCTTTTTACCCGATTACAGCGAAGCAAAAAGGAGGGTCATGATTTTGACCGGTATGTATGTATGTATGTATTCATCACTATTTACATTAGAGCTCAGATCACGAAATAGAAATCATTTGTATAATAACCTTACCCGTCAATATAGAACTACCCTCTTTGGGAAAAGTGTCTTTGCTATGGCCACGAAGATCTACAATAAAATTCCATATGACATAAAAGTATGAAGCAATATTAATGTCTTTAAAAATAAATTGTTCCAATTTCTTATGGAACAGTGTTATTACTCTATAGATGTTTTTTTATCGACTAGAACTTTTTAAATGTTTAATATCTGCTTGACGATAATTTATTGTTGTTGACTGTCTAGTGTCTGTCATGCAAGACTAATAGTAATAATATAATTTGTATTTAATCTGACATGGAATTAGAATCTTAAACTCATATTTTCATTATGACATAATTTTATTATTGTTTATTTTTATTTAATAATTTGTATGCCCAAGTGGCTGATCATGGAATGAACATTATTTGTATTTAATTATTTAATGAACACCTGCATGTAACTCATGTATCACAAATAAACGATTTGATTTGATTTGTTTTGTATGTTTCCCTCCGTATCAAAACGTCCTAAAAGCAAATGGTCCTATTAGCAAAACGACTTATAATCAAAACGACACTTTAGCAAAATGACCTATTCGCAAAACGTCCTATTGTGTATGTTCATGTCATTGTGTTCCCTCATATTTTCTAAACTATTTGGTACAATTGGGCAAATGAGGTATCGTTGGAAGCGTATTGATCGGCCGCTGGTTATAGGCTATGACGTCACATTAAATTGAATATGTCGCCCTCTAGAGAACTCACTCATGAACTAAGAAAAAAACCTGTGTCACACGTAATCTGTTCGATTTATGCCCTAATACATGTGACTCCGGATTTTTAATTTGTCTGTCTGTGATGTATTGTTTATACCTTTTTAGTTGACTTATTGCCGAAGTAGGGTATTAGTTCTATAACTTTTATTTATTTTATTGTTTGCTTTATTTCAGGGTTAATTTAGTGATTAAGAAGGTAGAAAATTAAACAATTCGTTAATTTTAATTCCAATCTACCTAGCTTTTTCCCAAACCTACCTACCTAGTTTTTTTGACCATGTTGGGGTCGGCTTCCAGATTAACCGGATGCAGCTGAATACCAGTATTTTACATGACGCGACTGCCTATCTGACCTCCACAACCCAGTAACTCGGTAATACCCCTTAGTAATACTGGTTGTCATACTTTCGGGCTTCTGACGACCCGTAACGACTGTCAAAGATCCACGAATAACAGCCAGGACCAACTACTTAACGTGCTTTCCGAGGCACGGAGGAGTCTCGGTATGTAATGATGGCCCCCATCCACGGACCAGCCCCGGCAAGCGTATCTTAACCAAATGGATCGACCCGTGTTGCTGTTATTACTTAGCCACGAGCTATTTAAAGATAGTTAATTGATTCAGGCGTGACTTTGTGGAAATCCATTATAAAATACAATAGACGTAGATATATTTAGTAATCTATTCCGCTTGAAAGAGCTTAGAGAGTTTAGAAATTATTAAAAATAATACAGCGAACGTTACACTGTTGAACGAATTAAATACCCGTATGCCAAGGTCGCCTTTGTTGCGATTGTTCGCCCCTTATCGCGCTTATCGCACTTATAACGATTCTAGCCAATCAGCGCCGAGCAGCAATCCTATATAATTGGGGGTGACGGACGATTTGATTCACTTTGCGTCCAGCGCTCGGTGTGGTAACACGTCGCGTTCTGGTTTGCAATTGGTCAATCGTCATCCTGAGGATGCCTCGTTGAGAGGAGTAACACGTGTCGATTTCTTACAGGGTTTTTTAGGACTCTTGAAGAATAGTCAAGCGGAATAGGTTACTAAATATATCTACGTCTATTGTATTTTATTTAAAGATAGTCAATATAATATTAATATTAAATAATATTTAGTCATCGTCATTAACATTTCAGCCGAAACATGTCCACTGCTGGACATAGTCCTCCCCCAAGCACCGCCACTTCGACGGGTTCTGTCCTTCTCGCATCCAGCGGTTTCCTGCGGCCTTCACAAGGCAGTAGTTAGTAGTAATGAAATGATATGAAATGAAATTGTTTATTCTGTAAATAGGATATTGGAATCACTTTTACACGTCCCATTAAAAAATAATAGGTCTTTACCTATGAAATTGCCGTTTTGTATGAAAAAACTTAAACGAATTTTTTTCATGAATTTTTTATTTGTATTAATCGAAGTAATCACCCATGCAATCAATGCATCTTTGCCATCGCAGTGGCAGTTTATTGATGCCCTTCTTAAAGAAATCAGCTGGACGGGAGGCAACAAATTCTTCAAAGGCATTTTGTACTGCCTCTCGGGTATTGATTTTTTTTCCCGCCAAGAAGTTATCCAAATTCTGGAAAAAGTAGAATTCTGTAGGCGCAAGGTCTGGTGAGTAGGGCGGATGACGGAGAGCTTCCAACCCCAGTTCTTGCAACTTGGAGACCGTCTGCTGTGCAGTATGAGGTCGCGCGTTGTCGTGCAGGAGCAGCGGAGACGAGCGATTGACCAATGCTGGTTGGAGATGCGCCAGCTTCTCCATCATTGTGTTCAGTTCTTCACAGTACACATCTGCAGTAATGCTCACCCCGTTTGGTAAGAAGCTGTGATGAATCACACCGGCGCTAGACCACCAAACAGTGACCATCACTTTTCTAGGGGTAAGTTTTCGTTTAGGGCATTGTTTAGGTGCTGAACCAGGATCCAACCAACTTGCTGAGCGCTTGCGGTTATCAAACAGAATCCATTTTTCATCGCAGGTAACAATGCGGTTCAAAATTCCTTCATTTGTGTGTCTGTTGAGCAGTGCAAGGCACGTCTCGACGCGTACTTCGCGCTGGCGATCATTGAGTTCGTGGGGCACCCATTTGTCAAGCTTTTTTACCTTGCCAATTTGACGCAAATGGACCAATATTGTTTTGACGCTAACGTCGAAAGCTGCTGCTAATTCAGCCGTAGATTGTGTATCATCAGCTTCCACAATCGCCTTTAATTCGTCATTGTCGACCAAAGTCTTCGGACGACCGCGAGGTTCATTTTTCAGTTCGAAATTTCCAGAACGGAAGCGAGCAAACCAATAACAGGTGGTGCGTTGGTTTGTAGTGTTAGCTCCGTAAACGTCGTTGATGTTGCGTGCCGCTTGTGCCGCGTTGCTGCCACGACGGTACTCATATTCCATAATTACTCGAATTTTTAACGTATCCATGATGACGAAAAAGATTGAAATGCGATGAAAATGTAACACTAATCAATAAAGAAATGACTACTTTTGGAAAAAAAAATCCATGTTTTTAAAATAAAATTAATTTGAAATTAGAATTCTTAGCCAAACAAAAATTATTTTGATTTGAAATGGCCAGTACTGCAGAACGGCAATTTCATAGGTAAAGACCTAATATTAAAAATAAGCTAGATGAGGTCGGCGTTTCCTATCTGACTACTCTGAGAAGAAAGGCCGAAACAAACTCCGAGGTCACAGTCTCTTTTAAAGTCCAGACATAATCTTGGTCAAGCCATATGAGGACCATGTAAATTCGAGTCTGAAATGGTCTTTTGAGGAAAGAACCACACAGATTTGAGTGGACCTGTCCAGTCAGTGCAATGTAAAGTAACTACTAACTAGTTATAGCTCTCGTGTTGTCCAAATTTAAATACTTATACCTACCTCTAACACATTTACTGTGACTTTTAAATCCGTCTAAAATGTGAATCTGCAAGGGTGCTGCGTACTGACACATAAAACACAACACGACACAAAAAACACAACATAAAATAAATAATCCCTACATTTCCATTCAATCCACGCATCTAACACTTATCTCCAACTGACCGGCTATCAACTATAGCCGATCGGCCACGGCTATCGGCCTCAATCGGCTATCGGCTAATATCTCGCCTCGTTGAACCCTCTCGCCCCACTATTAGGGGTAAGTCGTATTGGCGCGACTCACACGAGCGCGTGGAGTTTTTAATTTAGTAGATTGTTTGTATATAGCGTTCGCAATTCAGTTTCCAGAAATGTAAACATAAATGTGTATTTGGAAAAAAAATAACTTTAATACATACACACAGGTTCAGTTTGTGCTAAAAATTCAAACAAATTGTGTAATTTAATTAGTGTAATAATATTAGTAATAAACTTTGAGTAGAGTTTAGATCCATATTTTGATCGCCATTTTCAGGAGTCGGTGAATATTTTGCAAACGGGTGAAGGTCAGATAGGAAGTAAATGATGGGTTAGTTTGGTGCGGAGTTACTAGTAAGAGTTTAGGAGTATTATGTGTCAAACTGTCAAATACACGCGTCACGTGACAAGTTATAATGAACGCACTGTAGGTACGTCATTGCCAATCAGTGATTGCCTAGTGGTGCGACCGTCGGACTGCCAAGTCATAGGTCTCGAGTTCGACCTCTAAAATCAAAATCAAAATAATTTATTTCACATAAACCTACATGGGCACTTATGAAACGTCAGAAGCTAGGTGCACGGTTCATGGAAAAGAGCCGGCAAGAAACTCCACGGTTACTCTTTTAAAAATAATTGGCTGTTACAATATTTTCGAATTACAGTGTTATTAGGTACGGGAGGACAGTGTAGGCCTTTCAAAAAGTACTAGGTAAATACTTAACAAAATAAAAAATGTTTAAAAAATCTACTACAGTCCACTAAGCCTACATCGTTCTCACATCACAAGATGAAAATGAATCTATACAAGAGATAAGTAAGATAATAAAAATAAAGACCTATTCAAACCAAATGACATGATTGCCATTACAACTGTAACAAATCTAAACAATTATCATGTCCACAAAAGCCACTATTATAGACACTATATTATAGACTGTTTCATTTCGGATTCATGTCCGTATTGTATAATTATCCTTTGCTTTAAAAACGGTGAAGGAAAACATCGTGAGGAAACCGGCATGCCTGAGAGATATTTCTCGACGGCATGTGAAGCCAAGTCAGAGGCCCTAGGGCTGTTAGTCACTAACTACACGAAAAGAAGATTGCCAATGAAAATGACAGTTCGAAAAGGTAACATACGCCAGCTACGTGGGATAATGGAAAATTCACTAAGTGACCGTACCTAGTATTTATTTACTTTTATAGGTCCAATCGTAGTTACCGATAAACATATTGTTTCGAAAAATTATGTGAGTAGTTGATCATAAAACGTTTTTCATTCTTAACTAGACCATTAAACGTTGTTATAGCAACATCGATAAGCTTAAAGAATCGTCCCCAAACAAGTCGGTCCTCATTACATAGCACCCTGTAACTTATTACCAAATAAACATCCTGTATTTGCACTAAACATTACTACAGAGGGCGCGACCCTTACTTCTTATGAACAAAGGAAAATCTACCTTATTGTCTCTAGAAATAAGACTGAAAATCGTCAAATTTTTTATTTTAATAATTGGGCCTTAATAAAAATTTCTGACGAATAAAAATAAACTCTGACCCAATAAAAATAAGATTGGAATTAGCTTGATAAAGTTCAGAAGAGATTGACTTATAAACTAACATTTTCGCATAAAGAAAAACCAACCTTCCTTTAATGGAATTAAGATAGAATTTAGCCCGTTTTAATACAGATAGTCGAAGAGCTAGGGTATTCTTAGTTTTTGCTTACGTGTCGTACTAACAAGTGTGTGTGTAATGTTAGGGGAGGGTGAAATTAATTGATCCCCGCCGGGGGAGGGGGACTTTCTTACTGAATTGTTTAGTGAGTTAGGCCCGGGATTTCATTTAGTCTGTGATTAATTTTAGGAAATAAGTTCAGAGCAGAAGATAAGTTATAAGTAAGAGATAAGTTCTTTTGACGGTTTTATTTTAAGTTACAAATAATATTAAAGTTATAAGTTAGAAATAATGTTAGTTACAAGTAGGTTTATAGAGAACTAGCTTCCGCCCGCGGCTTCACCCGCGTGGTATGTCGATAAAAAGTACCCTATGTCTTTTCCCAGGATATCTCCTTGCCAAATTTTGTCGAAATCTGTCCAGTGGTTTAGACGTGAAAAGATAACATACAGAGAGACACGAGTTTCTTTCGAATTTATAATATTATAGTATATATAGTATGGATTAAAAGAATTCCTTTGCCCATGCTAAAAATGTGGTCAAGTTAAATGAGTTTAGATCCTATTTTTGGACATAATTAAATGATACGCTTTATCAGATTTAAATGTCATGTTGACAGTTAAAATTACATAAGCCAGTAAACAATCTAAAATAAAAACTTTTTACAAAAAAAAAACAACCGACTTCCAAAAAAAACACTAAAAAAGTGAAAAATAACAAAAAAATATAAAATATAATAACAAAATAAAAGTTTTTATTTTTCATTTTTAGTTGTGGTACCTACCCCACACAAATCCGAATACCAGTACCTGCTATGTAAATAACAGTGAAGGAGTCAAACAGGATATCGTCTAGATAAACTAAGTGGGAAAATACGTAATATTGAACCTAACTCAAAAATTACGCAAGCAAAGTTAATAAAATTTATATGGGACCACCTCGGAAGCATGACCTGCCAAACAAAAAAAGAATCACAAAATCGATTCATAATTGGCGGAGTAATCGCGTAACAAACATACAAAAAAAAAAAAAAAAAAAAACATACAGACGAATTAAGAACCTCCTCCTTTTTGAAGAAGTCGGTTAAAAAAGGAACTACTAACCTACCTATCTACTACTGCTGTGGTTGTACAAAGGTACACCTCTGCCTAACCCTGCGGGGATTATAGGTGTGATGGTATGTATTATGTTAGAAATTACGTTACTTGAAGTTGAAAACCATTCTGCCCACACACATTAAAGCTTTTATAATTAAAATTGTCTGTTTGTGATAAACAAATGGTTTAAAAAAAAAAATGCCTTCACCACCGTTTATAATAAGCGTACAACATTATTTCTTATTACTTAACTAAATAATAATTGTCTTTTATTTTTCAAATAGAATTCGAGGCCTCTTTTCCTCTTTATCTCCGCCCTCTCCCTTAGCGTCTTACATAAATCAACAACATTGTATTCTTTAAAAAGCCAGTTAATAAATTAGAAGCTTCTCAAATGTCACCGGATTAGTATTCCGTACCGTTTGTAACAGATAAACTTATTAAAAAGGGTTCCGTACTATCCAAAGGGAAGGACCTATTATTTTTCTAATGAATACTAAACACACACAATAACCAACCTTATACGCTTACTTATAGAGTTCAGTTTTGTTTGTACAACTTTGCATTTCTGTATGCAATGAAATTCCAACCTTATGTTGTTTACACCAATGTTGATATTACTATGTCATGTCATAATTATGCTATTTAAGTGATAATATACAGTCTGGATAATTAGTTTTATGTGCAATCTCGCATAGCGCTGTTCCATGCATTTAGATGTAACCAAGGGATTTTAAGCCGTATACGAAGGAGTTAAGGTAGATATTCAGTTATGTAGTACCAACAAATAATGAATTTATTACGTTTTGAAGTGCAGATGAAGTTTTGCATTTTTATTGTCATTTAAGAGATTGTCGGAATATGTAGTTGTAAGCTAGGTTTTTTTTTTACTTTGACTTTGAATAAAAAAAAGCCCTTTATTTATTGCATAATTAAGAAAGTAAAACAAAGCATTTTAGTATTTATATTAATAAAATATAAGTAGGTATTGATTGAAATTATTATCATTCGATTTTTAAAATGAATTAAAAGATAAACAATGTGTAAATTACTTTAAAAAATCTTTGTTAGGTTTTTGGCAGAAAAAATGCGTTTAACAAATCCAAACTTTGCACTACTAAGCAATTCCTATGGAAAAATCCAATAACACTGGCCGAACCGGGACTTACACTTAGGGCATCACGCTGAACAACTAGGCAGTCACATGGCGTAATTATTTAATCAGTGTTCATGGTATCTCAATTAAATCATCATTGTTTTACCCGACACGACCTCTTGCCCATCTGTTAGCCGTACACTGTGATTCAAATAACATTTCTGACATGAGCTATGTATGTCTGTATGTGTGGGAATAACACCCAAAACTCCTGTATCAATAAATTTAACGACGTGCTGTTTGTTTTTATAACGTAGGAGTGATGTGTTTGTGAGGGATACGGTTTATTTCGAAGAGGTGTTGGCGGATTCGAGAGCCATGCGTTGTTTATAAGGATGACCAAGAACAGTGGTTTGTGTCTCACTCATAGCAAGATGAAATATTTTAGAGATGAACTAGCTCCTGAACTATTTTTTTTTTTTTGTGCTTGAGTGCTGAGCGTGGGGTGCTAGGTTCGATTCTTCTTCGTGGTTCTCTCAATGTTGAGGATCGTGACCACATTCGACGGTGTGTTCCTATTTATACGGTCTTCTGCAGTGTGGACCGCTCGGATTCGATTCTTAGGCCGCTGTCCCTCTGGCGTTTGACGAGCATTGGCGCTTCTCCAAAGTCTGCTTAGCGCCAACGTTGCGCAGACGTCGCGAGTTTCTAGTGGTAAAGCGCCAACGCTGCGCTAACGTCGCGAGTTTTTTTGCGTTTTTTGGCAACGGGGTGTATGTGTGCGACGCGACGTTAACGTTGCGTTCAGCGGATGTAAGGCTTGCCACTAGAAACCAACGCTGCGCAGACGTTGGAGAAGCGCCAACGCTCGTAAAACGCCAGTCCGATAGCGGCCTTAGGTCAGGAAAAATATTATTGAGTATTTCCATTAGGATTTCTCAGAAATAGTCTGGAGTCAAGGCCACATTAGCAATTCCTCTAAAAGCATTTCATTTCCCGAATTTCCAACTGTCATTAGCAATTCCTCTAATTTGACACAAAAGCGTCATAATAGGTGGACCATTTTACGAATCTCCTTAGAAAACTGTCAAACTGATGAATTATTTCGTAATATGAATCGCACGCAGATCATATTATGAATTGTCAGTTTGTGACATTTTACGATGAATCATAATATTTTCCTATTATGATTCTGCTAAAGTGACTGTTTTAAGCCCCCAGTGTCCGGTTGAACGGAACCGGAAATACAGAAATGATGAAATGTTATTATATTTTCTTAAAAATTTGCAGTGATAGCCTAGTGGTGTGATCGTCATACTGCCAAATCAAAGGTCTCGAGTTCGAACCCAAGACACGCACCTCTGGCTTTTATAAGCGTATACAATTATCACTTGCTTAAAAAACGGTGAAGGAAAACATCGTGAGGAAACCATGTCTGAGAGATATTTCTCGACGGCATGTGAAGCCAAGTCAGAGGCTCATTTATTTCAAATTAAGAAGATACTTCAATTTATTTATCCCATATTTTCTTACGTAAAAGAGCATAAAACCGAAGCGTATAATACAGGTAACAATATTCACAACATATGTTTCTCATAAAAATGCTCACTCACGAAAAAATCTCACCTATTTTTATACACGTTACCAAAGTGAACTCCGAAAGTATTCGTTATTAGTTATATCGCGCGCAGACGCAGACTTTATTACATTTTGTGAGAGAATATTGTTTTACCGCTCGCTTGTGACGCGAGTCCTCTCATATCTTATGCTAATGTAGGAATAACATCGTGTGCCGAAGTTATGATTCGGTTATGTAGCTACGTTATGTAAGGTGCATTTTTAGGGTTCCTTAGCCAATAGGACCTCAATAAGTACTAAACTTTCGCCGTCTGTCAGTCAGTTTGTCACAGCCTCATAGGACTGATAATCAGCTTATAACGTTCCCACTGCTGGGACACAGGCCTCCTCTCTGTGAGAAGGAGTGGGCCGTAATCCACAACGGCCCCCGTTGTGGCCCACTCCGTGCTCAGTGCGGGTTGGTAAAAAAAAAATGGAAAAGCGTTTATTCGTGGCGAAATCCTTTACAAAGAACATTTTGCTTCTGCCAAACTGCAAAGCAGTAGAAGCAGTAGTGTAGATGTCACATGTCTTCGAATTTTTGGTTCTAGGACATGCCGGTTTCCTCACGATGTTTTCCTTCACCGTTTTGAGAGCAGTGGTGATGAAATAATTTACACAAAGTAAAGCGCCTGTCGGGATTCGTACCTACGACCTCCGTGTCGTCGTCGAGTCGTAAGTCATGGCCGCTCTCATGCTAAAATATAATTAAATTAAAATTCCAAAAAAAAACTACCAAAAAATATATAAGTATATTATTAACGTTATTGATTTATGGCCGAACTCCATAATTCACGGACCGTTATTGGTTAAAATTAGGACTCTTGTATATTTACCAATAATGAAGCAAATATCTCATAGCTTTGCATAGTAAATCATCCCATATGCAAGTAGCTATCACAGGTAAAATCAGCTTACGAATCTATTTATATGCCCAGTTTGGCAATAAAAAAAATTACTATTGGTAAGCAAAACGATTCGTTATTGTTTATAGGAACCGAGCATAGAAGGATTTGTGTATAAAAATAACTTCAACCCTCGGTTTGTCCTACCCTTTCTTAATGCACTGATACACCCTCTAACTATGGAAGTGTCTTTCTTTGCTTTTCAATTTCCGTTTTTTGCCACCGACTTCCGAAATTAAAGTTATTTTTCACTTTTTTTGTGTTTTTTTTGGAAGTCGGTTGTTTTTTTTTTCTAAAAAGTTTTTATTTTTCACTTTTTAGTTGTGGTACCTACCCCACACAAATACGAATACCACTACCTGCTATGTAAATAACAGTGAAGGAGTCAAACAGGATATCGTCTAGATAAACTAAGTGGGAAAAATACGTAATATTGAAGCTAACTCAAAAAAAGAATCATCAAAATCGATTCATAATTGGCGGAGTAATCGCGTAACAAACATACAAAAAAAAAAAAACATACTGACGAATTGAGAACCTCCTCCTTTTTGAAGAAGTCGGTTAAAAAGTCATACAGTATTTCCATTTTGAAAACTAGCCAGGTAATTCACCATATGAAAAACCGTACAATTTACCTACAACTCACAAGTAGCAAAAAGCACACAAAAAGCAACCTAATAGCCCTTTTAACTGCAGCATCCAGAGAGCAAAGAGTTTTCTTTTTAAAAAGACATTCATCCTCCTTAACTTATTCGCAGCATTTTATTTCCAGAGACAAGTAAGGCCGAGTGCAGGCAGGCGACTCGGCCGCAATTAGTTGCAAATTGTCGCGTGTCTAGACGCTGCCTTATTTAGTTTTATTATGCTGGTCTTTCAGCACTTGAGGGACATGTGGCCACAGTGTAGGTTTTTATGCAGTAGACCTGTTGTCAGTGTGTACGTTATTTATAATACTTTAATGTATATTTCGAGATGTCCGACTAGTGACTGCTGCTTCACTTTATTGGTCGAAAACGCGATTGAGGGTCTTGGGTTTGAACCAGGGGCGTTCCTTCCATAGAAGCCCAAAAGCCCGGCTTGCCTTCAAAATTAAGCCTATCAATAAAAAATAAAAAATTACACTATATAATAATGGTATTACCCAGGGGCGGTACTTTCATATTCAAAAATCATTATTCACAAGAACAAACGTAAGCCTACCAATAAAAAATAAATTTTAAAAAACAGTCAATAATCTCGAACTCAATCATTCATGTCATAGGAATAATCAAATTTCGAAATCCCCGCTCTATCTGCCGCGCGCACTGCGCAAGGGTGCCAGATCTACGCACTCATTGAACTCAATCATTCATAAGAATACAATTTTTAATACCGCGCTTTGTTGCCAAACCTACGCGCCACTACAATGCATTCAAATGCGCCTTCTCGCTCACACTCGTCGGCTTTCAATGGGGCTTGCCTTACCTTTCTTTGTCTAGCAGTTTTCGCCTACAAATTGCTATAGAAACGTTTACATTTGTTGATATATTGGTAAGTACTTATACGCAGATTTGTATGAAATGAAAAGCCGGGCTTTTTTAGAGTTAAGTTCGCGCAAATGCACTAGCCGCGATGTTGACCCGCGTAAAGTGAGTTGCAAGTCCGCGACACGATAGTCGACGCGACTCGATTTGTTATTGTTTTGAAATTAATATTTTGAGATCAGTATTTTATTTCCAAGTGCTGAGATAATGAATTAGTTTTACTATTTAAAATGATTTGATAGTTATTGCGGCTGTAATTCGTAAGTGTGTGTGTCTTAGTAAGTACAGTGTTATTTTTATCATCAAAATGTGAATTCGGAAACTGTGTTCGAAAAGGTAAGTATCTACATTGAGTTTTCTGGCAGTGTAACTCTCTCTTTACTTCACCGTAATCAACCCCAAATGAATGTACCTAATAAAATTTGGAAAAAAACAAGTATTTTTGTCAGTTGAAGAATATAATTGAAATTGGCATTCGATTGTTTATTATGTTGATGAGTATGACAAACTTAGGTAGCTGGTGGCATGAAATACATCAAAATTTGTATAGTGTTGTTTGTATGGCAATTGTAGTTTCGGTAAACCACTGAAAAACAAACCATCTTATTATTATTACATCTCATCAAGATCATAAAACACAATAATTTTCTTATCGAAGATATTCTTCGTAACTAGGTGTTTTGAAATAAAGATTAGAGTTGGCTATTGTCATTATGATTAATTATAAAATGTTATATAGGTACCTAATGTAATATCTCATTTAACATTTTCAATCGACATTATAATTCATAAAACTAAGTACCTATGCTTACGGTAAAAGAACAACAAATCGATAATTTGGGGGCCATCTAGCGGCTTATGATTGAATAATTTTGGTGACAAGCGAAAGAATTTATTATGGTGAAAAGGTCCTAATCGGTGTGGTAACGCGCATTCGTTAATATAGATGGCGCTTACTTATAATAATGGTGTTATCATGAACAACAAAGAAAATCCGTAAATCACTCACTTGGCTGTTTTTTTTTTTTTTTATCGTAAATAGTCTGTGGGCTTGCCCTAATTTAGAACCCTAGGCACGCTACTGGTTTGAACCCCTGGTTGAGCAAGTGTTGTTGGGTTTTTCCCAACCCAGAGCCTGCATTGATACCTGCAAACTCAGGTTAGTCCCAAGTCTTTAATATGCCTCACAATCTCTATCAATAGATTGAATTTTGTTTTATTTGCCTCTTCGAGAATACACGCGTGATATTACGTTATGCTCGATGTGTTATATTTACGACAGAGTACTGTCAGTAGTCTGTGCCACTAATAAACGTGCAACTGTAAGCTCAGAAGACCATTGTTTTCCTCAACATTTTCAGAGTTCCCCACCCGAATGGTGCCAATTGGAACCCTATTATTAAGCCTCTGCTGTCCGTCTGCAGGCTGTATATCAGGAACTGGCAGACAATTGAAATTTTCAGTGTATTTCTATTGGCGCTTTAACATCAAATAAAAATGAAATGAAGTTAATAATTAATTAAAGGTCCCCTTTAATTAATTATTAACTTCATTTATACAAGAAACGTGTTTTTATCGGTGTTTTTGCTCGATCTTAATATGGTACGGAGCCCTTCGTATGCAAGTCCGACTCGCACTTGGTCGGTTTTCATTAATTGAAAAAGTTGACTTTCTTTACAATCTATACTGTGGCCAAGTTATACTTACCTATCGTAATATAATCTTAAGACGTCTCCGGGAAGATTTCTTAGAAATTCATCTTGGATGTACCGTTCCTTTAAATTAAGGAAAATGTCATCCGTATTATGAGCTATGTAGATTTTTTAATTTTAATGGCGCCGGGGCTGGAACTGATGAAAGTTTACCTTTTAATAATTGGGGTTATGACTTTTACTTGGCCCGAGGAATAAAATAAGGTTTTGTTAGCCTGCACTGCGAAATCTAGCCGCGTGATTTTTTATAGCGGATCTAATCTGCGTTCGGAATGCGAATCCGTATGCAGTATAATATTTGCGGTGCGTGCATTTGCGCCTCCTTAATACATCGCCTGTATGGTAGTGACAACAGCATTCTGACAATGATCGCTGCCAGACTGGACTGTCCCTTTCAGGGACACTGGGGGGAGACAGTTCTAGGTCTACATTAATAAATAAATAATTTATTTATGGAAACTAACAATATACTAACCTACTTATTTCAGCACCATTGTTACTAACACCAAAATACTAACAAAATGATGGACTTTGTCTAAAATAAAGTATTATTTAATTTAATTTTTTATTTGTTTATGATTTATGTGTAAAACAAACAGATTTTGCCCATCCCTACTCGTGTCACTTTCGTCAACACTCGTGTTGACGTTCGTGGAACTGTCGTTGACACCAGAATGACACTCTCCGACACCAGTGTGAAGAGCGTCGTCGACACTTGTGAATGTAGTGAAACCCGTCGAATTTCGTGACACTCTCATCGACAGTCGTTGTCACAGCGATGGCACTTCTGTATGGACTCGCTGATTTTGTTTTGATATGTCACAGCCGTACATACTCAAATTCGTTCATTGATATCCATGAGTAATATCACCTCTCAAAGGGGCCGCGCTGGTTAGCCCGCGAAGTTCTTCTCCCATTTTTTGCAATTTTCAAGTCACCGTCATTTGATTCTATGATGATTAAAATATGTTTTGCGACCATAACAAATATTTATTTAATTTTTTTTTTTAGGTAAGTAACTTTTATTATTTCCATTAAACTTTAATTTACGATTTTAAATAAAATATAGGTTCAATCTAATTCTAACATTATGTACAAAGGGAAAAAATATACATAAAGGAAGGGCTCATAGGGCGTCAAAAAATTCTTCTGCATCGCTGTCAGTGGGAAAAGTGCCCAAAAGGCTGGCAGCATTGCCACGTTGGATGGCAATGCTGCCAGCCTTTTGGGCACTCTGATTCATACTTAATGTATTTAATCAATTAATTATATTAGAATCCTCAATATAATTCTCTAAGTTAGACAGGCGTGACTTTGCGGAAATCCTTTATAAAATACAATAGACGCAGATATATTTAGTAACCTATTCCGGTTCGCTATTCCTCAAGAGTAATAAAAAAACCTGTAAGAAATCGACACGTGTTTCACCTCTCAACAAGCCTCAGGATAACGATTGACCGGTCGCGAACCCGAACACGACGTGTATAACAAAACAACAGAAGAAAAACTAATTAAAAAAAAACTATTATTGTTAGTATTTTTACCATTTTTCAAAAACCTACCGATACTTCTGCCGAGCCCACCACAGCTAAGGACATAGCTGTCAAATGTCAACCATCAATCAAGCGGCCGTCTCAGTGAGTAGTGCGAAGTCGTCGTCATTCGACAAGTTGTCGTCACAATCGACAACTTGTCGACAATCAGTTGACAGGCACATCACTGGCTGTCGACAGACGATTGAATGGACTTTGAAGTGTTGATCACTTTCTGATTGATTGTGAACGAATGCTATTTAGAATGGCGACATAATAGAGTCCGTGCCACCACTAAAGTTCTTTTGACGCGGAGCTCGTGCCTAAGACGTTGCATCAAATAGAATACGCATGTAATTTTAACCGACTTCTTCAAAAAGGAGGAGGTTCTCAATTCGTATGTGCTTTTTTTTTATGTTTGGTACGCGATTACTCCGCCAATTATGAATCGATTTTGATGATTCTTTTTTTGTTCGGTTGGTCATGTTTCCGAGGTGGTCCCATATAAATTTTATTAACTTTGCTTGCGTAATTTTTGAGTTAGCTTCAATTTTACGTATTTTTTCCACTTAGTTTATCTAGACGATATCCTGTTTGACTCCTTTACTGTTATTTACATAGATACATACATTTACATACATACATTCGGATTTGTGTGGGGTAGGTACCACAACTAAAAAGTAAAAATAAAAACTTAAAAAAAAAAAAGTCGGTGTCTTTGCTTTTCAATTTCCGTTTATTGCCACCGACTTCCGAAATTAAAGTTATTTTTCACTGTTTTAGTGTTTTTTTTGGAAGTCGGTTGTTTTTTTTTGTTGTAAAAAGTTTTCAATTTTCACTTTTTAGTTGTGGTACCTACCCCACACAAATCGGAATACCACTACCTGCTATGTAAATAACAATGAAGGAGTCAAACATGA
This sequence comes from Lithophane ornitopus, assembly GCA_948473465.1. NCBI lineage: Eukaryota > Metazoa > Arthropoda > Insecta > Lepidoptera > Noctuidae > Lithophane > Lithophane ornitopus. The sequence goes on along the minus strand of OX419641.1, from coordinate 9,893,366 downwards.
TATCGTCTAGATAAACTAAGTGGAAAAAATACGTAATATTGAAGCTAACTCAAAAATTACGCAAGCAAACTTAATAAAATTTATATGGGACCACCTTGGAAGCATGACCTACCAAACAAAAAAAGAATCATCAAAATCGATTCATAATCGGCGGAGTAATCGCGTAACAAACATACAAAAAAAATTAAAAAAAAACATACAGACGAATTGAGAACCTCCTCCTTTTTGAAGAAGTCGGTTAAAAAGCAAAGACACCGACTTCCGAAATTAAAGTTATTTTAATCTTTATTAGTGTTTTTTTTGGAAGTCGGTTGTTTTTTTTTTGTAAAAAGTTTTTATTAGTCCTAAGACATGCCAGTTTCCTCATGATGTTTTCTTTCTGAGAGCAATGGTGATGAAATTATTTACACAAAGTAAAGCGCCCGTTTGGGATCGAACCCACGACTTACGACTCGTAAATCGGGGCTGTTCCAACTGGGCCGCCACTGCCAAAGCAGAGAATGATCTCTAAATAATCAAATATTTATTTCTTATATTGCTACCCGAACTAAAATTGAACAAGCTAGACTATTTCGCTCTCAAGTTCCAAGTTTCAACACCAAACACTACCAACAAGTCTCTCTCCACAATAGTTCAACTAACTGCAAATTGTTCTGCAAAGGAAATGGCACAAGTGACGTCATTCGCCTAACGCCGGCCACGCCAATATCCGGCGCCGGCCGAAGAGCGGCGATAGGGTACGAACGAACGGTCAAATGATCGTATATTGTGTTTGTTATAGTAGGTACCTACAAACTCAAACTCAAAGCATTTATTGCAATTCAACCATTTACAGGCACTTTTGAATTGTCAAGGAGTCAGTCAGTCAGAAATATGAAGCTAGTTGCCCATTCCAAAGCTTAGTAGGTACCTATAGAGAAGAACGGGCAAGAAACTCCACGGACACTCTTTTAAATCAAAATATTGTTACAATAATATTGGTTACATCATTCATGTTGAAATTATACATGTGAGAACAATGTAGAAAGCACGTTAAAACCGTCCGCAATTATAACATAAAACAATTCAAAAATTAAAATAAGTCTTGGCAGCTAAGAGATGACCAGTCACAACTGACGGCGCCCGTTCACGAACATGACGCATGGATCAGCACCATTCAGCTCAACCATTTTGAAGGGAGCTAAATGATTCAACACACGTGCCACCATCAGCGAGACATTTGACTGAGCATGACATGTGTACGAATTCTGTAAGTACTTCTGTAAAGCTGGTAGCCAAATAAAAAACAAGCATATCGGTTCTCCTGGGAGGTTAAGCTGTGCTTGTCGAGATCAGTTTGTGCATGAAACTCAAACTCGAAGCTTTCTTCTTTGGCGTGTGGTTACTGACTACCCGTGTCAGAGTTTTTATGCCGCCCATGGGCCTCTGACTTGGCTTCACATGCCGTCGAAAAATATCTCTCAGGCAGGCCGGTTCCCTCAAAAGCAAAGCATGATTTACTCAAAGCATTTGTATAAATTAAACCATAGGCACTCTTTAATTCTCAAAGGAGTCGGTCATTCAGAAAGTTGAAGAAAGTTGGTCATTTCACAGCGTAGTAGGTTCCTATGGAGAAGAACGGGCAAGAAACTCTATAAACTGAGTAACAGTTTCTTACAAGTATGAAGTACGTTTAGTTTTCATTGCTTTGGTTGAGATAAAATCTAGTTTCTTATGACCCCGGTAACCATATCTAATTTCTAACACATTTTCAAGAAACCTGTATACTGTTTACAAGAAATATGTATTGCGTAACTTTTGATATGATAAGAATAAAAACTTTTTACAAAAAAAAAACAACCGACTTCCAAATAAGAGTTTTTATTTTTCACATTTTAGTTGTGGTACCTACCCCACACAAATTCGAATACCACTACCTGCTAAATACCAGTAAAAAAAACATACAGACGAATCGAGAACCTCCTCCTTTTGAAGTCAGTTAAAAACATCTAAAATGGTGTGAAAGGAATTGTAGTTTACGTTAAGAACGACACGTTTGATGATGTCACAGCCGACACTTAGGACGTGTCCCTTAGGACACGTCCTAATGTCGGTCGCGCCAATATCCGGCGCCAAAAAGCTTCCGACCTACAGGCCAAGCGGAAAATGGATGAATGACATATTGTTACGAGCAGGTTAATATGGGCAAGTCAAGCTAGTCTAGAAGCCAGTGTTAGAGGCCAGTTCTGAACTCCACTTCAATATGCCAGTACTGCCTCTTGGTTTAAATAGATTTTCATTTTTAACCGATTTCAAAAAGGAGGAAGTTCTCAATTCGTATGTTTATTTTTTTGTATGTTTATAACGCGATTACTCCGCCAATTTTGTATTGATTTTGATGATTCTTTTTTGCTTGGTAGGTCATGCTTCAGAGGTTTTATTTTGTGTAAAAAGTTTCGATTTTTCACTTTTTAGTTCTGGTAGGTACCTACTCCACACAAATTCGAATACTACTTACTACCTGCTATGTAAATAACAGTGACTAAATGGGAAAAATACGTAATATTGAAGCTAACTCAAAAACTACGCAAGTAAAGTTAATAAAATTTATATGGGACCACCTCTGAAGCATGACCTACCATACAAACAAAGAATAATCAAAATCGATTCATAATTGGCGGAGTAATCGCGTAACAAAGATACAAAAAAAAAAACCATACAGGCGAATTGAGAACCTCCTCCTTTTTGAAGAAGTCGGTTAAAAAGGGGGAAAATAACTTTAATTTCGGAAGTCGGTGTCTTTGGTTTTCAATTTTCGTTTATTGCCACCGACTTCCGAAATTAAAGTTATTTTTCCCTTTTTAGTGTTTTTTCTTGATTTTATTCCTCCAAACCAATACTTTTTTTTTCAGTCACCGCAACTGAAAGTTAACCTTAATTGAAACGTGACAACGGTCGTCAATCTACATAGGGTTAGCGTGAAATATGTTCACCTATCAAGTTGGGTTCGTGCCCCTATTCGTTACCGTTGGGTTCGTGAGATGTGCTCGGTTATCATCGGGTAAGATCGGGCTCGTCCGTCACCGATGGTGTCTCAATCACGGTGAATCAGGTAGCGGACCCTAACATAACTCGATTGTGATTTCGTTAACGGTAGGGTTGGCATTGTGATTTTTCTCTTAGACTTCTCGGTGGCCTAGTGGTCACAAGCGGGTCTGCCGATTGCGGGATACTGTGTTCGATTCCCTTTGGGAAATTGTGGTACAGTTACACACATACAATGGCAATCGGAGGCAATACTTTTCATTGTGATACTTCCGCCACATTTATTTGCCTAGCCTTTTCCCAACCATGTTGGGGTCGGCTTCCTGTCTAACCGGATGCACCTGAATACCAGTATTTTACATGGAGCGACTGCCTATCTGACCTCCACAACCCAGTAACTGGGTAATACGATACCCCTTGGTAAGACTGGTCGTCAGACTTTCGGGCTTCTGACGACCCATCACGACTGTCAAAGATCCACAAATTACAGCCGAGACCAACAGCTTAACGTGCTTTCCGAGGCACGAAGGAGTCTCGGTATGTAAAGATGGTCAGCCATCCACGGACCAACCCCGGCAAGCGTAGCTTAACCTGATGGATCGACCCGTGCGGCTGTTATTACGTAGCCACGAGCTCCTCTTCCGCCGCATTCATTGCGTTATATAACTTTTTTAGTAGATGTCACGTCTCCAATTTTTGGTTCTAGGACATGCCGGTTTCCTCACAATGGTACCGATTCTGCTGTTCACAAACTAAACTAAATTTAAGTTCAGTCAATGCATCTTTTCTTTCTATTTCATTAAGAAAAGGACAGATGATAAATTTTAGTTTAGTCCTGTCAAACTGTCACTAATCCATATAAGTTTTAGATGCGATTAAATACTTGCCAACTAAAATTACGTCAATTTACGTCAGACGCTGATTAATTCGACAGGATTAAACTAAAATTTATCTTCTGTCCTTTTCTTAATGAAATAGAAAGAAAAAGATGCACTGAATTTAAATTTAGTTTAGTTTGTGAACAACAGAATCGGCACCAATGTTTTCATTCGCCGTTGTGTGAGCAGTACTTAGTGATTAAATAATTTACACAAAGTAAAGCGCCTGTCAGGGTTCGAACCTACGACCTCGTAAGTCGCGGCCTCGTACCACTGAGCCATCACACATCACATTCACACATCCGAGACGGACAGAGGTATACAGTCTTTATATAGCTATTCACATCCACCAACTAAAAATAAATAAATCTAGAGTAATCTAGTAGCAGCCCTATAAATAAGTACTTGCAAATGTTGAGCACCAGCCGACATGGCGTCCCGACAGACGCCGAGCGACGTAACGAAGTTACCGGGACATGTAACTCGGAACGAATGCGGGACGAGACGGTCTGCAGACGATGATGAGGTGCGAAGTACCAGGGTGGGAGGAAAGTATAGGAAGTAAGAAGAATGAGGACCATTGTAGTAGCGTCAATTGTTACTCGGTTTGAAAGTTTGGGTATTACCTATTTTTGCCAGGGTTGCGGGAAAGTCTGAAAGGGATACCGGGGCCCTTGGCAACAGGCAACTGAAGGAACACGGGTGGGTTTTAGTCAGTAAAAGTCTCTCGCTCCCTTTCGCTCCGCGCAGAGCGGGAGAAGTCATTTGATGATTTCCCACCCTCAAAAAAAAAAAGGGTAAGTATTACCTACCTATTTTCTCTTCTTTTCGTGTGGGGTAGCGACTAACCTGATGTCAGAGTTTTAAAGCCGCCGATGGGCCTCTGACTTGGCTTTACATGCCGTCGAGAATTATCTCTCGGGCTTGCTTCAAAAACGGTGAAGGAAAATATCGCGAGGAATGATGTTCTCCTTCACCGTTTTTGAAGCAAGTGATAATTATACAATACGCACATGAATCCGAAAAGTCAGAGGTGCTTGCCTTGGGTTTGAACTCGAGACCTATGACTTGTCAGTCTGACGGCCACTAGGCTATCTCTGCTGGTATTAATGTGGATTGTAGATGGCTATAAAAGTACAACAACACCAAAGAAACAATAGACGGATTCTGTGGAAGATGAAATGACTAGAAAAGGGTGTGACTACTGCACCCACTGAAATGATGGCTGTATCTAATAACCACAAATGAACTGGGGTAAGAGCGTGTGATTCAACCTGCCTAGCCTTTTCCCAACCATGTTGGGATCGGCTTCCAGACTAACCGGATGAAGCTGAATACCAGTATATTATATGGAGTGACTGCCTATCTGACCTCCACAATCCAGTAACTGGGTAATACGATACCCCTTGTTAAGACTGGTTGTCAGACTTTCGGGCTTCTGACGATCCGTAACGACTGTCAAAGATCCGCGAATGACAGCCGGGACCAACGGACTAACGTGCTTTCCGAGGCACGGAGGAGTCTCCGTATGTAAAGATCCATCACCCATCCACGGAACAACCCCGGCAAGCGTCGCATTACGTGATGGATCGATCCGTGCAGCTGATACTTAGCCACGGGCTCCTCTATCCTCACATCTCGCTCTAATCTGTGATTATATAAGGGTACCATTAATTTTCTCGTTTCTTAAACTCAGTAACACCTACATTATCTGTAGATCTGGTACAAATTCCCAAGAACACACCATCACCCAAAGACTTCGGTAGCAGTACAAACTCCCCAAGCATTACAATTCAATCTAATCAGACTGAATTACAATTGACAGAACAATACGTAGGTACGTAAAATATTCGAAAAATAACTCGATACATCCAGGTCATACCTGCTCGATATAATTATATAATAAATACACAATATCTAACGCATCGCTACACTAGTAAAGTGTTTATTGTGTGAGTTTCGAGCGTATCTTAATCTATTCCTTGTCAGACGGGACCAGTCGTGAAAATTTTCACAGTCTGCGTAAAGGATAAAATCATAGCGACGCGGACGCTCTGAGGACGCGACGGCGACGCCAGCCGGCATCGGTTGCCAGGGCTGCGTCGCAATGCATCGGAGGCGCGGCGCCCTAGGCCGCCAGAGCGCGACTGCGTCGCTCCCGTCACAGCTGTCACCAGTGCAGTGTCACATACAAGACGTTTTAGTGTTTTCGTAGTATTTTATTTTGTATTGTTATTATTTTCTCATAAGTTAATTTATAAGTTTAAAAAAAATAAAATTAATGCTTAGTGGCAGCAGCGATGTTGTGGATGTTGGTGGTAGTGCTTGTCAACCTTCGACATCACTGAGCATCCTGGAGAGATGTCCGTTGTGTTCCCAGGCCCGGTTTTTTAAAGGTAAGCGGGGTCTGAATGTGCATATTGGAAAGGTGCACAGACCATCAAATGCACTCTCCTCAGACCCTGTCCCACCAGCCACACCTATAACACCAGGTACACCCACTTTTGAACCGTTTTGGAAAACCCTTTCAAAATTCAAAAACTCAGTTCCTGTTTTGAAGCGAGTTCCCCGCGGCGCAAGACCTCTAGTGGCACAACAGCTAGCAAGCTGCGTTCGTCTTGCCGCCCGGGAGAACTCGCAAAGTGCTTGGGAACAGCTACTCACCTTTCCTTACAGGATTCTACATGTGCAAAAGAATTTGGCAACCAAAAAGACCTTAACCGCACAAATTAAAGAAAACTGTAATATTTCGGCTCTTAATTTAGATTCAAAATTCTCGACACAGAAATATACCTCTTCAAGAGGTATATCCCATCTGGTAGAATCTAAGTTAGGGGAAGGTGACATTAGTGGAGCAGCCAGGATTCTCTTTAGCAGTGATGTAGTGGCACCATGTCCTCCAGAAACACTCGCAGCTCTGGAGAACAAACACCCTGCCCCAGCGGATGGTCTTTCCTTTCCCGACCCCCCTGATCCGGATAATCACTCCCTCACCATTACAGGTCGAGAGTTGGTCACAGCCGTCTGCTCCTTTCGGAGCGGCTCCGCTGGCGGCCTCGACGGCCTGAGTCCTCAGCACCTTAAGGACCTCATTTGTTCAGGTGCCGGGACAGCTGGTGAGTCGCTTGTGAAGGAGCTTACGGCTCTGATCAATCTTATGCTCTCCGGCAAGGTGAATGAGTCCGTCATAGACGTTCTTTATGGGGCCAATCTATGCGCCCTACGTAAGAGGGATGGCGGTATTCGTCCCATTGCCGTGGGAACCACCTATCGTCGTATGGCAGCCAAGATTTGTTGTAAATTTTATGGTGAGGATGTTTCGAAAAAATTTCAGCCCCTACAGCTAGGTTACGGCTCCAAAGGGGGCTGTGAGGCTGCTGTACACGCATTGTCGACCTATCTAAATTCCGAGAAAGGAGAGGTTATCCTGAAGGTTGACATAAAGAATGCCTTTAATTCTGTTAATAGGGACACCTTGCTGACAGAAACTAAAAAAGAGATACCTCAAATTTATAGTTTCCTTTGGCAATGTTACAGACACCCCTCTAAATTACTGTTTCGGGACAACCTTCTGGAATCTGCTGTTGGCTGTCAACAAGGTGACCCCCTCGGGCCAGTGATTTTTAGTTTAGCCATTCACCCAATTATTCGGCAGCTAAATTCCAAATTTAATGTTTGGTACCTCGATGATGGAACCTTGGGAGGCGACGTAGAAACTGTTATAAATGACCTCCGATTCCTAAAAAATGAACTTCATTCCATTGGTCTTGATCTCAACCTTTCAAAATGTGAACTATACTTAGCGGACAGTACTGACAGACATCTGACACTTCCCAAATTTAACGCAATAGCCCCAGAAATCAAAATTATTGAAAAAAGCTCTCTTCGTCTCCTTGGGTCTCCAATCTTTGAGGATTCCTTTCCCATCTTCATTGAGGAAAAAATACAAAATTTCAATGACGTTTCGGAAAGATTGTTCCAAATTAACATGCATTCGGCCATAACCCTAATCCGTTACTGCTGTTTCGGCCCTAAATTAACATATTTCCTTCGCGCTTCGCATTTATGGAAGCACACTAATCTTTTAGACAAAATGGACCAAATTATCCGTCATACATTAACTTTGATCCTAAATGTGGCCATGGACGACCGAGCTTGGGCACAAGCTACTCTTCCCATCCGTATGGGAGGCCTCGGCGTCCGCAAAATTTCTAGTATTAGTTTACCGGCATTCATATCCTCGGTCCACGGTACTGAGAAAGTAATCAGGAAAATCCTAGCCTCCACACTGATTAATTTTGACGTGCCGTGCCTCACCGAGGCTATGGATGCCTGGAGACTCGCTTGCCCGAATTCAGATCCGCCCGACAATCCATCTTCCCAGAGACGGTGGGATGAGCCGCTCTGCAGAGTAGTACAGAACAACTTGCTTGACACGTCTGCCACTACTGCGGAGCGCGCGCGCCTGCTGGCTGTGGGTAAGTGGGAGTCGGGTCTGTGGCTTCATGCACTGCCGTCATCGAACCTAGGAACTTTGTTCGACGACACTACGTTCCGCATCTTCCGCGCTTCCCTGCGCCTAGGAGCCCCATGTTGTACTCCTCATCGCTGTCACTGTGGCGAAGTTGTCAACAGCCTCGGACACCACGGCCTGTCTTGCAGCCGAAGTGCGGGTCGCTTAGCGCGGCACGCTAATATTAATGACATAATCCGACGAGCTCTTGTCACCGTCGGCGTTCCAGCTGTATTAGAACCCAATGGCTTGGCACGCGACGATGGCAAAAGACCGGACGGCATGTCCTTATTCCCATGGAAGATGGGTAGGCCTTTAGTGTGGGACGCAACGTGTGTCGATACTCTTGCGCCATCCCATCTTCCTGGCTCGGCGTGCTGTGCTGGCGCTGCCGCTGCGGCAGCGGAAAACCTCAAGCGGCGAAAGTATAATAGCCTTATAGGCAATTATATTTTCGAGCCGTTTGGGGTTGAAACCCTAGGGCCGTGGGGTCCGAGTGCTCATAGTCTGTTCAGTGAAATCTCCAAACGGCTGCTTGACACTTCCCGTGACCCAAGGGCTGGCTTTTACCTTGGTCAGAGGCTAAGCATTGCCATTCAACGTGGCAATGCCGCCAGTCTCTTGGGTACGTTACCAGCCGACAGCGATGCGGAGGAATTTTTCGACGCCTTACTTTAGTTATAGTTAGTTAGTTCTTTAAGTTTTAGTGTTTTATGTAAATAGTTAGTTGTGTTATGTATATATTATCTAGTATTTCTTGTTAATTTAATTTGTATCAGACTGAACGACAAACACCGTACACGTTATGCACTCCTAGTACAAATTGACAAATACATTCACCCGCTTCACGCATAATCAAACAGGCGAGGAACTTCTCCTAACCCAGTGACTTAGTAACATCTCCATACGTTGTATGCGCTCCTGGTAGTAATTCTAACGTTGAAGTGACAGCACAAGTTTAAATTGATCGCTGCACGTTGAATTTTCATTTGTAAAGTTGCTGGCAACACTGAACGTTTTCAGTGTTAGTTTGTTCGTGTGACTCATCTTAAATGCCTGCCTGGTCTGAATAATTTCTACGATTATAGGAAAAACCCTTTATCCTCAGAAACTTGGACTGGTTTCTTCAACGGACCAGAGTGCCCTGTTTATCAAAACTTACAAGCCTTGTATTATTACCAAGTGTCATTATTTTGTTCACAAGTACTTATATTTTTACACTTTTATTCGTGATTTTGTTTAGCAAAAACTTCTGTCTAAGTTACAACTTGTAGATAATCATAACAAATCCTGAGAGTGTCCGGCTGTCTGTCTATTCCGTCTTACAAGTTTGTTTACAAGTGTCGTGCCTAGTACCGCAATAAATGTTTATTATTCGATTTTCTATTCTTAAATGTAGTTAAAAGAGAGAGATGACCTGATGCCCGTGTCCCAGCAGTGGGAACATTAAGGGTGATTATGAATATGGAGATGAGCTATGAATTTAACGAAAATTAACATTCTAGGTAACTTGTGAACGTGTAAACTTGTAACTTTTGATAAACAGGGTAAATCCTACCAGTGATAAAAACCCGATATTTTTTTATGACTTAGGACGGTTAAATAAACGAATTTAATTACAGAAATACATAAACAATAGTAAATTATAACACAAACTTTAAACACAAGACACTAAACGATTTGAATGTAAATTAAACTATTGTGTATTTCCTCAGTGGAAAAAAACAATTTCTAAAACTTTTATTTTGACTCCCATTTAAACCAGTGACCTACTTGTTCAGTTTCACAATCTGCACCTGTATTCTGTATTTCAAACTCCTTCACTCAGCACAAATCAAAAAACCGGCCAAGTGCGCGTGGGACTCGCGCACGAAGGGTTCCGTACCATTATTTATAAAAACAGCAAAAAAAACACGTTTGTTGTATGGGAGCCCCCCATAAATATATGTTTTATTTTAATTTAATTGTTTATTTTTAAAGTGAATATGTAACTAAATATTCTGTGAATATTTAAAGCGTCTTCCTATTGCCGTTATAAATATCGAGCAAAAACGAGCAAAAAAATCAAGTTTGTTGTATGGGATCCCTTTAAATATTTATTTCATTCAGATTTGTAGTATTTGTTGTTATAGCGGCAACAGAAATTCATCATCTGTAAAAATTTCAACTGTCTAACTATCACGGTTTATGAGATACAGCCCGGTGACAGACGGACAGACAGATAGCGGAGCCTCAGTGATAGGTTCCCGTTTTACCCTTCGGGTACGGAACCCTAAAAAGGGTACATTACCACTGTCCAGCTGTCCCACATCCGCCATTTTTCAATCATGGCGCGCTTTGTTTGACAGCTAGCTTTTTTTTCTCCATCGTGATTCGTGATCAAGGCAAGCATCCATTCTGCCTTTGTGTGCCCACTGTGGCTCTGTGACACAGATATTGCAGTCTTTTATGTCAGATTGGGCCTTTTTTTAGGTCGTTTGTGTGAATAGTCTTTTGAGACAACTGTGAAGGGTTTATTGAAAATTTTGAGAGACGTTCGTATAAAAACCTCGTTTAAATTAAGTTATTCTTCTTATTTTAATTAACATGCAGTTGTAAGGTCAGGTTTTGAGAGGCTTGTAGCTAAGTAATAACAGCCGTACGGGTCGATCGAACAGGTTCAGCTATGCCTGCCGCGGTTGGTCCGTGGATGGGTGACCATCTTTACATACCAAGACCCCTCCGTGTTTTGGAAAGCACGTAAAGCTGTTGCTCCCGGCTGTCTTTTGTAGATCTTTGACAGTCGTTACGGGGTGTCTCGGAAGCCCGAAAGTCTGACAACCAGTCTTACCAAGTGGTATCGTGTTAACCTAGTAACTGGGTTGTGGAGGTAAGCTAGGCAGTCGCTCCATGTAGTATACTGGTATTCAGGAACATCGGGTTAGACTGGAAGCCGACAAGGCTAGGCAGATTGATGAGGTCAGCCATTCCAACGTGCAATATTCGCTGAAACAACTGCATTCACCGCCTAGTTTGTTTTACAATTTGTAGTTCTCACAATTATGTCAGCTGGTTCAGCTGGCGGCTCGGAAGTTAGCTACTCGCTGCGCAGTACCCCACCCCTCCCTCCCGTTGCCACATGAAATTGTTACTGCGCAGCGACTCGCCTCATGTTCGGAGCCGCCATTAAGTTTGAATCGAACTAAACATGTCTGAATCCGCGATATGCGCGGGTGCTATTAAAGGCATTATGTTTTGTTATCTTCACATTATCACTACATATTATAAAACAAAGTTCTCCGCCGCGTCTGTCTGTCTGTCTGTTCGCGATAAACTCAAAAAAGACTGCACCGATTTTCATGCTTTTTCACCAATGGATAGAGTGTTTCTCGAGGAAAGTTTTAGTATATAATTTGTCAAGGCATCAGCTAGTGTACATTATAATTATCTGTAGCTTAATGTAATGGTCCATCAGTCTCTAATGCCTTCATGAACCTTTATTGTAATCTCTTCGTCATCCAAGCATTGTCCCGGTCGGAAGTAAGAGTAATAAGTTTATAATGAACTCTCCGGATGCTCAGTAATGAGATTTCCAAGCGTTCTATCGAATTATTAAAACGTCTGCTACTCTCGTTAAAACGCTCTACGAAGCCAAAATTGTTGTTAAACTAGATGTGCCACATTTATGCATTGTAGAGAGAAAAATATTGTACAGGCATACAGACAATAATATCCATTTTTCCACTACACAGCCAATTTTCAGATTGATTTAATGCGCTGTGTTAGAACTGCCGCGCGCAAACGCTTCTTTCTGACATTCGTCAGTAATTGTATTTGGACGAATTATAAACAGAGCTACGACATACGCAACCGCTTTCATGCCTCGGATTGCCGCGCAGTACTGCCTCGCTAACATTCGTCGGTTTAGTCCACACGTGGCAGAAATGTGTCCTGCAAACGCTGCGTACGGCTGCCGCGCTCTTGCCACGCAATGTGTGGACGCGCCTTTAGAAGAATAACCTTGTATCTTCATACCATGTATATTACATATTATATACACATGTTTTCGCAAATGAAAATGAATAACTTTTTAAGCTTATGGAATACTTAAGAGTATAAGAATCGACTACTCAGCACATTAACAATTTTTTTAAAGTAGTTGCGTTGCAAGTTGGCTGCTTATAAACCTGTTTGACTATACAATGCCTAACTATAGCTTGTTTGCTTGTTTGTAACAAAGTTATCAGCTGCAACTTGTGTAAATAGGTCGTCGAACTAGTAAAGAAGCCATCTATAGTTGGAGATCTTATAAGAACCAAGTTGCCAGTAAAGTTGAAGCACACGTGTAGTCGTGTAGGTTAGAAGTTTCAAACTTAAGACTACCTATTGTCTGACTAGCTTATAATGAGCTTTTAATGTTCCCACTGCTGGGACACAGGCCTCCCCTCGGTGAGCGGGTGTCGGCCGTAATCCACTCGAGCCCAGAGCGGGTTGGTCGATGTCACATGTCTTTGAAAAATTGTTCTAGAACATGCCGTTTGCTCACGATGTTTTCCTTCACCGTTTTGAGAGCAGTGGTGATGAAATAATTTACACAGCAAAGCCTGGCTGAGTTCGAACCTATGAACTCGGAAGTCGCGGCCGTCAGTCAGGTAAAAAATACCATAACCAAAAAGCCTGGATTCCCCGAAGCAGAGCTGTATCGTAAACACACATTTCATCAGCTATGTTCAGTCCTATACTTGGTGTTAGGGTAGACACCGTTATCCTTCCCGACCAATCTTGAAATCGTAAAAAAAAAATCAGCTGTTCCATACATTTGGGTTCACTTAAACCGACAATACGTATGGAAAAGCAGATTTTTTTTTTGCTATTTCAACGTTGGTCCCATAGAAAAAGTATATTATAGATGACACCAAACCACTAGTTTCAAGGATAACGGTGTCTACCCTAACACTCTGTATAATAGCGGTCGAGCCATCAATCCACCAGTCTAACTGTGGTAGGGCAAAAAAACCCTAATGAAATTCAAAACACTTGACCCTATCCTGGAACCGAACTTAGGACCCCCATGGTCAGCAGTCTTACTTGTGACTATAAGACCAACAAGATAGTATCTTGGTGATCTAGTGGCAGTGTGTGTGTGTATTTAGGGGTATGAGGAACAGAGTGTAAAGTTCACTCATTACCATAGAAAAGGGAGGATCCTCCGACCAGACGGGTGTTGTCTGGCGGGCAACTGCCCAACGATTGATGTTGAAATCTTGTTTATATTTATGTCCATCGCGCGGTAAACTCTAATTGCGCGATGCAGGATTTTGGGTGATGTCAGGTCTTTGACGCGTAGTTCGCATGTGGTGGTGTAGATGCCGCCACAGTATATACCAATGACAGACAAACAAACAATATCGTCGCACATAGAAATCTTTCAAAATTTTTTTTCAAGAGCCCCACACTCGCCTTTATTTTGTAAAATAAATGCTCATAAAATAAGTTTTTTGTGACAAGATCACAATATTACGAATGCCAGAAATAGCACATTTTTGCAACTTGCTGCAACCGTATTATTATATTTAATTTGTTTTAAGTAATAAATATTCAAAACGCAAGTCATTTATTGTTCTTGTTAATGTCCACGTTAGGCCAGAGCACCCGAACAAACTGATAATTCCCTTTGTGATATTCTTCAGTCACTGCCGAAAAACTTGTAAAACTATCTTCTATACTTCTCTCCAACTACCTTGTAATACATCGTCTTCTCACAAATAGTACCAATTTACTACTCTCCCCTATGTCTGCGAAGTTAGGCGCTATATCGGAATTGTACAAGTTTTTATGACAACTCCCGAATAGCTCCGAGATAAGCCGACAAGAGCCGAAGTGATGACTCGATGGGGGTCGTTATATTTATGTCAAAGTTGACAACTATTCCAAAGTTTTTGTTTCCCTACAGTATGCGGTCGTATAAACAGTGTAACTGAATTAATGCACATTATGAAAGTATGTAGTTCAGAATCGTATAGTGAATCTACATATTTCTATAATTTTTAGGGTTCTGTAGTCAACAAGGAACCGTTATAGTTTCGCCATGTCCGTCTGTCTGTCTGTCTGTCCACGGCTTAGCTCAGAGACTGTTGGTACTGGAAAGCTGTCATTTGGTATAGATATACATACATATAAATCACGCCGACATTGGTAAAAAAAATTGGTTTTTAGGGTACCTCCCCTACACTTAAAGTGGGAACTTTTTTTTTCACCTATGCCTGTGTTTCGTTGATCTTTCAAAAATATTGAGTTTGTGAAAACCATTTTTGGATTCAGATCCATTTGCGAAATAAGCAGCTTTAAAGTGCAAATTTTTGTTAGAGTGTGTTCCCCCCCACCCTGCTAGCCTGTTAAGTTTGTTTCATAAATTCATCCCAACTACGGAACCTTCACTTTGCGTGGTTCGACGCACACTTAGCCGGTTTTTATTTAGGTTAAAGAGTATGTAAGGATCGTAGCAGGTGGCGTTCTAAGCTACGCGCTATGCTACGGCGTAGCTACAGTGCTACGCCGCAGTGCATTTCCGTGTTATTTTCAGAAGCTCATTATATTGTTTCAACTAAAACAGTACCTACACAAAGTCTGAAATGGAAAAATATAGTTTAGAAACCTGGCCGTATTTCTCGTAAAGAAAATCCCCGGAATAGCCTAAAAAAATGATTTTCCCCTTTGCTTTTGATAAACTCGTATACTTATAGGAGGTAAAGTCACACGCAAGCCGCGCTTCATTTGTAACCGACGCCGTCAATGAGGCGCATTAGTGCGAACCACAGAGTAAGTGATACAGAAGGGCAACTACACACAGTTTTATAACACACACTAATCTTAGATAAAACAATGTAACTATCGGGTTTTTTTAGAAAACATACATTATTTGTTGTTTTTACTTGTGGCCGGCGCCTATAATTTACGGACCGTTTTTGGTTAATATTTTAGGGCTATGCAACCCACCTTATACCCTGTTCCTCACATCAATCGTTGGGCAGTTGCCCGCCAGACACAACTGTCTGGTCGGGAACTGCCCAACGATTGATGTCGGAATCTTGTATATATCCATCGCGCGGTAAACTCTAATTGCGCGATGCAGGATTTATTGGACGTCAGAATTTTTGTGTGACGTCAGGTCTTTAAAAAATAAAATAATAAATGTTTATTGAAGCCTACATACTAATACAAAGTTCAATTAACTGAGTGGCTTAAGCTATGCACAATCCGTTGAAACCCTGATCTCCAAACTAGGGGTATCCCTGTATCTTAGAGATCAGTGTCCCTCTGTGGGCAGAGGGACACTGATCTCTAAGCCAATATTTGTAACATAAAAATAAAAAGTGAGTAAATAAAATACTAAAATATCATTATATAGCGTGCGACAGTGTATAAATGGCAACCCAGAGTGGTTACACGGCCGCCCGTCGGAGGGCGCCCGCGGAAGCTCAAGTTAGATTGGTTAGCAACGCTGAGTCAGTGAGCCGTGAGCTACCGTCACGTCAGCGAGCGAATGTGTGCTCGCGCTTTAATTGAACTCTGTTGGATCTGTTTTCTTGTAAGGTGATTTTGTAACTCGTTGTATCTGAACGATTATAGTATAATTCTGAAGCACCTGCGTTTCTCTTTCACCCATTCCCCGGGTATATCTCTCATTTACAATGTTTGTGTCTTTGATGCGTAGTTCGCATGTGGCGATGTAGATACCGCTACAATATTAAGACTCTTGTATCTTTAACAATAATGAAGCAAGATCTCATAGCTTTGCATAGTAGACCTTCATAAGGAAGTAGCTATCACAGGTAAAATTAGCTTACGAATCTATTTATATGCCTAGTTTGGCTATAAAAAATTCTACCATTGGTAGATAAAACGATTCGTTTTGTTTATAGGAACCGAGCATTAGTATGTCAATACTAGAGAGTGGTTTACTACTGACCTACTGAAGTTTTTTACTCTGTGGTGTGAACTAGTATTATAAATCATAATGTTACAAAGAGCTCGCATTAAGCTGCCATTACAAATATTGCTCGCTAAGCGAACAAGGAGGCAGACGAGCGGTTTTACAGCAGTAGTGAGGCAAACACCACTGGAGTTTTATTTTTTAGGCTGCAGCGTTTTATACCTTGGTCTAACTGAAATATGTGTAAAAAACTAAAAAACCCGACTGCAGAAACACATAACTGATAAAAACTTTTTACAAAAAAAAACAACCGACTTCCAAAAAAACACAAAAAAAGTGTCTTTGCTTTACAATTAACGTTTTTTGCCACCGACTTCGGAAGTCGGTTGTTTTTTTTTGTATTTTTTTTTATTTTTCACTTTTTGGTTGTGGTACCTACCCCACACAAATTCAAATAAGTGCCTGCCTGTAAATAACAGTGACGGAGTCAAACAATATATCGTCTACATACACAAAGTGGGAAAAATACGTAATTATTGAAGCTAACTCAAAACTACGCAAGCAAAGTTAATAAAATTTATATGGGACCACCTCTGAAGCATGACCTACCAAACAAAAAAAGAATCATCTAAATCGATCCATAATTGACGGAGTAATCGCGTAACATACACACAAAAAAAAAAAAAAACACAGACGAATTGAGAACCTTTTTTTATTTAGTTTTTTAAATAACTATTTTTTATTTTCAGCTTTTTAGTTTTTTTATAATTTCTCATTCCAAATTACTTTTAAACATATAATTCTGATAATCGTCTTTTAAAACACTTGATTTTGCCCACTCTATGGGCTTGGGTTTTTTTTTTTAATTAACCCTTTATCTAGGGAAAGTAAGGTCTAATAATTAGCAAATGACCTCTTTATGCGAATTTGCTATCGCGGGTCAGATCCAGTCACCTCTTTGTAGTCACGTTCTTGAAAACGGCTCTAACGATTTCGATGAAGGTTGCAGTATAATGGTTTACGGGGGCGAAAAATCGATCTAGCTAGGTTTCATATCTGGGAAAATTCGTTTTCTCTATTTTCACTAGAGCAGAGCTCGGTCGCCAAGATACTAATATTATAAATGCGAAAGTAACTCTTTCTGTCTGTTACATTTTCACACCTTAACGGCTGAACGGATTTCGATAAAATTTGGCAGACAGGTACACCAGGATTTGCGTTAGGACAGTAGTACGTTCCTGTGGGATATATTCCGATCGCCACGCGGGTGAAGCCGCGAGCAAAAGGTAGTTTTTTATATTGGAAAACGTAGATGTATTAAGTTGAGTACTTCAAAGTTCAGTAATCCGTGTCGTTGTCTCATCGCCCGTCTGCCACAAAAGTTCATAGCCGGTGTGATAAACGATCGACTCAAGATTTTTATCGCCCAACTTTTGTCGCCGCGGTCAACATTCCAAAGTTTATGAATAAAACTGTAGGTGTATCGATTTGTCGCCACTAGAGTTTAGCCGAAAACGAATTTCGGCCTGATTTGCATTTTCGATCGAAAACAGAGACGATTTTTTTTTTGTCGTCGATAGGTTTTTTTTTGCGAAAAGTAAAAGAAATTCAATGACAATCTTTTAATCATTATATTTAACCGTTCACACTTTATCACACGAAACTTACTTTTTTCAAAAACATATTAATCATACAATCTGTGTAAGTATGCGAGAATAATAATTTTCTCAGTTATTGTGCATTTAGTTGTCGTGGCTATGAATAAATTCATTAAAAGCATTGATTTGTCGGCTAACCTAAGACCTAATTCAGTAGACCTAATTCAGCTACTGCAAGAGATATTTTATTTTTTCCGGCTAAAAATGAAAATTGCCAAAAGTAGATATTTCGGCCGAAAATTGCCGAAAGTAGATATTTCGGCCGAAAATTGCCGAAAGTAGATATTTAGGCCGAAAATAGCCAAAAGTCGAAAACTTTTGGTCGAACTCTAGTTGCCATTCGCCGATCGCAGGTCGCGGGTCGTGGTCGCTCTCGGTCGGCCTCGATTTGCATATTTCGGTAACTTTTCAACTAAAAGTATGTGGAGGAGGGGTGAAAGAATTTAGTTGGACATACTTTCTGTTGGACTTGACACAGGTTGTTTTATATGAAGTATTTTCTTCTTAGCTCTGAAGTTTTTTAAGATTACAAGAGTGGAAGATATTATGTTCAAAATACCTAGTTCAAATGACATTCTCATTTGTGAATTTATTTAATTATTGTAAACTAGCATCCGCGAGTGACTTCGCCTGCGTGATATCTTTATGAATAAATTAAGTAGAGCCTATGGAGCCTATGTTTCTCGCTGATAAATAACGGTTTCAAATGGTGGAAGAATTTTTTAAATCGGTGTAGTAACTTTTGAGTTGACTAAATACTAATTAACACAAATACAAATCTTAAAATAATAGAGTTTTAAGGAGATTTACTGTACCTATTTTGTCTAGTAACAGAGATTTTTTATATATCTTATAATTTTTTCTATAAAATCAAATAACTTTTCGTGTCTGTCCGTGAGACCGCATTGTTTTTTCTAAACTACGCAACGGAATTTGAAGCGGTTTTCACCATAATTTAGATAAGGTATTCCGGAAGGTTTATGTGTACACATTGGTATTCAACTTACAATAGCTAAAAAAGAAAACTCAAAGATCGACCCGTGCGTCTGTTATTATTTAACCAAGAGCTTACTTTACTTACCAAAGTAAACTCAAAGTGCGGTCTGTAAATCTTGCCCTTATTGTCTCGCATCGCGTCTCCCCGACACGTTCTATTTCCGCCATGATGTATCCGAGCTGACTAATTGACCCGGTTACTGACCGGCTGACTCATAGACAACGCTTTTCTATAGTCTATAGTCTGTCTATACTGATACTACGCCACGCCACTCAGACGCGCGCTGATTGGGATAAAGCATGTGTTAGAACAATTATTGTTGACACGCGAACAGCTTAGATTCTTAGAAGTACAATCGAACGAAGTATTTTGCTTTGATTATTTATACGTAGGTATATCGGGTGTCACGCTGCGAAAGAGCTTAAACAAATACGCCAACTTTGTTATGCTCGTGTGAGTGACAGCTATGTTAGGGGGATAATACACTATCAATAGGATCATAGATATAATGAAATTATTTAAAAAAAACCGACTTCCGAAAAAAAACACTCAAAACTGAAAAATAACTTTAATTTCGGAAGTCGGTGTCTTTGCTTTTCAATTTTCGTTATTTGCCACCGACTTCCGAAATTAAAGTTATTTTTTAGTTTTGAGTGTTTTTTTTCGGAAGTCTTTTTTTTTTTGTAAAAAAGTTTTTATTTTTCACTTTTTAGTAGTGGTACCTACCCCACACAAATTCGAATACCACTAGCTGATGAAAATACGTAATATTGACGCTAACTGAAAAACTACCCAAGCAAAGTTAATAAAATTTATATGGGACCACCTCGGAAGCATGACCTACCATACAAAAAAAGAATCATCAAAATCGATTCATAATTGGCGGAGTAATCGCGTAACAAACATACAAAAAAAAAAAAACATTACGAATTGAGAACCTCCTCCTTTTTGAAGAAGTCGGTTAAAAATAGACTTATTATTGGTAATTTGTGAGCTTCGTAGATAGGTAAATAATATAATATGATAGTGTAATATTCCCTTAAGGGGGATATTATACCCTCTTACTATATCTATTTTGAGGAGCTCGCCGGGGTTGGTCCGTGGATGGGTGACCATCTTTACGGACCGAGACTCCTCCGTGACTCGGAAAGCACGTTATGCCGTTGGTCCTGGCTGTCAAACGTGGATCTTTGACAGTCGTAACGGGTCGTCAGAAGCCCGAAAGTGTTACCAAAGGGTATCGTATTACCCAGTTAATGGGTTGTGGAGGATATACAGCCGCTTCATGTAAAATACTGGTATTCAGCTGCATCCGGGTAGACTGGAAACCGACCCCAACATGGTTAAGAAAAGGCTAGGCAAATGACTATATCTATTTTACAATTTCATTATATGTATGATCATAGATCTATGATCCTATAGTGTAATATCCACCTTACAATCGCGGCATGTCATTGTGCTTTTCTAGTGTGCGTGAATTTAGCGGCTAACAGTTGGACACTATTTTATTCGACAAGTTCACAGCTTCCGACTGCTTAACTGGACATATTTATATCTTTGGTATAATAAGCTATATAAGTTAGCTAATAAGCTAACTTGCAACTAATTTTAAACCTTGTTTTCAGTGTGCTGTTGTCGATTATTGTACATCATACTCATGAGTTGTACTAACAATTGACAGCTGTGGTCTCAGGTAGCATCGCCGCGCCGTATCGACAGCTGTATTGACATGTCACATGTCAGTAAACATGTCATGAATCTGTCTCATATCAGTAAATATGTCCCTCGGCGTCCGTTACTTGGTTACTGGTGGTTTTACAAAACCGATTTCAATGTTTAATTTATTTGACATCGATTACTTACTAGGGATATTACCGGAGGGATAAATAAGCAACATACATAAATTGACAATTGATCGCAATGTAAAATATTTTTTGTTTCGTTTTTTGTTTTTCATGATCTGTGGAACACAATATGAGTGAAAATGAGTGATAGTTGAGTGAAGTGAGAATGAGTGAACATGAGTAAAAGAGTGTCCGCGGAGTTTCTGGCCCGTTCTTCTCCATAGGAACCTACTACGCTTTGGAATGGGCAACTAGCTTCATTCTTTCTGACTGATCGACCCCTTGACAATTCAAAAGTGTCTGTAATTGCTTTATTTGAAATGAATGCTTTGAGTTTGAGTTTGTTGTGTACAAATAAACTTTATTCTTTCTTTCTTTCCAAAACACCCTGGAATCGGATTCACAAGTTCAGCAGCCGCAAAAATAAACAATATCAGGAAGAATATTAAATTAAACAATACCACATCTCTACGCACTATCAATACTCTTCGATTGTCAATCTGTAGTGATCAACATTTAATTGTGTGTCAGTGTTGTCTGTTGGCGGTGATTTACTGTGGTAGCGCGTGCGCATGCGGGCGGATGTGTAGTGACATGTTGGTTTTATGGTAGACCACAGTGTGATCATTAAGTACGAAGGTGAATTATAAGTGTACGTGTTCTGATAGAACAATTTTTATGAGTTTTTGTTAAGCGCCTATTTACAATCATTATATTTGTGTTTTTTTGAAAACTTTGCATAATACTTGAAATTACAATCCCTTCCAAGTTGACCATACAACAAAATTTAGCTTTATTCTTTTGAAAAGATCGTCTGTTTGCCAGCAAAAATAGCGTAACAAAGATTTTTTTTAAATGTCAACACTGCAAGTGAGAAAATTTCGATTTAAAAACAAATAAATATCGGAATTGTTTGGAGTTGCTTTTCTGCCAGTATTCTATACTGTGGCACAACAGTGACAATTCGCCATAGCTCCATAACACAGGGTATTGGGTCAACAGCAGATGTGATAGCGATAAAATAGGGATCACTGATATATGGCGCCCGTGGGGTCAGCGGCGGGGCGATTGGAATCTACTCTTGTTTTGTATGTAATAATGAATGGAAACTGTAACTTTTTTTTTTTTCATTTACATGTAGTTTATTCTTATAATTATTTTGACAAATCTTATATAAAATCTAACTCTAACATTACGTACAAATAAACAAAAGGTAAAAAATAAAGGTAGAGGTTATTGGGCATCATAAAATTGCCCGAAAGGTTGGCAGCGATGCCAGGTTGGATAGCAACGTTGATTCTTTGACTTCTCCCGCTCTGGGCGCAGCGCGAGGGCGTGTCAGACTTTTACTTACTGAAGACCCACCCGTGTTTCTTCAGTTGCCTGTTGCCAAGGGTCCCGGCATCCTTTTCGGACTTTTCCCGCGACCCTGGCAGGCATCGGTCGTAGCGGACCCCGTCAATTGTGCTGACATCTTTGAGGCGCGCATGGAACACTACGCGCCGTCGACCCGGGCCTGGTCCTTATCGGACGGCGAGCTTGATTCTTTGACCTAAAATTTGTCTAGCCCTCTGGTCCCGTGAAGAGTCGACCAACCACTTGGCGATGTCCCGAAATACTTGATGAGCACTCGAACATGTGTAATGTGTACGTACACCATAGAGTGCTGGTTTCTCGGGATATAATTTCATTTATTTATCCTTTGATTCTTACAAAATATTTCACTGGTTTTATTAGGGTTCCTTACCCAAAGGGTAAAACGGGACCCTATTACTAAGACTCCGCTGTCTGTCTGCCAGTGTGTCTCTCTGTCACCAGGTTGTATCTCATAACCGTGATAGTTAGACAGTTGAAATTTTCACAGATGATGTATCTAAAAAACAGAATGAAATAAATTTAAGGGGGCTCCCATACAACAAACGAGATTTTATTGCTCGTTTTTGCTCGATATTGATAACGGCAACAGGTAGAAGCTTGAAATATTCACAGAATATTTAGTTATTTCACATTAAAAATTAAAATAAAACAAATATTTAAGGGGGTCATGATTTTTTGCCGTTTTATAGATAATAGTACGGAACCCTTCGTGCACGCGTCCGACTCGCACTTGGCCGGTTTTTTCAAAACAAACAACTCCGGATTTGGTGCGACATGCCCCAAATTTTCTTAAAATGGTATTAAACGAAAGTTGCGCTTGCACATAATGCACACACTACATCGTTTGAAGACATTGTTATGTTGTATGTTGGTATATTGGTACAAATATTCGCTTTATATGGCTAATACAAAAAGAACTTTATGTAAAATATATAGGGTACATTTTTTATTGTGCAAGGACCGCGAATGTTGGTACAAATGCGCCAATGTAATGTAGTGCTTTACAACCTACCCACGTTCCCATATAAGTCAGCTATCATAACTCGATCATCGCAGAAGATTTTATTAAAAACATCTGTATGTAAATACAGGATTCTGTGTTTATTATGACGAAAAACTAAATTGAGTACGAAATTGTTATGGGTTTATTGTTTAAACAATTGATTTATAGTGGATCCGCAGTGGTTCTCCGCGAAATTAAATGTTTTGTTAGGTTTTTGCAATTTGCAGTTCCCGTTGTGTCTTGATCAAAACATGATTCGCAACCGTAACAAATATGTATTCACAAAATTATAATCATTCGCTTTTTTTAAATTAGTTATTATAATTTCTAACTTCATATAATAATATACAGTAATTCAATAATATACATGATTATACATCTAACACTAAAATAATAATATTATGTACAAGTATATAAAAAAGGGGGGAATCATTAGAATCATTAATACATCTCTCTAAGTTCTATTTGTTCTCAATTGTCAAGATTTCATGTAAAAGTCATTTAATGGAACTAATCTTCAGCTAGCCAAGTAGCCAACCCAACAACTCAGAACTTTAGGAGCTCAACGATTCGACTTACAATACACAAGAAAGGACATTTGGGTAGACCGCAAAAAGACTCATTTTATTACACGAAAACTAACTTATACATTATTTTTCTTCCCCAGGCGGCGAGGACCCGACCGACCCCGGCGTCCGCTTCACCACCGAGCCGTCAGACGCTGTTATAGCACCCGGTGACGCCGCGCTGCTGCCGTGCTCAGCAACCTCGCGCAGAGCCATCCGGCTCGCGTGGAGGCACAGCGTGACTGCCTCGCCGAGTAGAGACCATGCCGTCACCGACACTGACAAGTATAGGTAACATTTGCCTCGCGAGGAGGCACAGCGTGGGTGCCTCGCCGAGTAGATTCCATGCCCTGCCGTCCCCGACACTAACAAGTACAGGAAACATTTGCCTCGCGAGGAGGCACAGCGTGGGTGCCTCGACGAGTAGAGACCACGCCGTCACCGACACTGACAAGTATAGGTAACATTTGCCTCGCGAGGAGGCACAGCTTGGCTGCCTCGCCGAGTAGAGTCCATGCCGTCGCCGACACTAACAAGTACAGGAAACATTTGCCTCGCGAGGAGGCACAGCGTGGGTGCCTCGACGAGTAGAGACCACGCCGTCACCGACACTGACAAGTATAGGTAACATTTGCCTCGCGAGGAGGCACAGCTTGGCTGCCTCGCCGAGTAGAGTCCATGCCGTCGCCGACACTAACAAGTACAGGTAACATTTGCCTCGCGAGGAGGCACAGCGTGACTTTCCGTCGAATGGTAAGTGACATCTGTTATTCCATCCCGCATCGCAGCTGCCATCCCGGAGACAGCAGAAATGCTTTACGTGCTGAGATGAATCATTACATTACGGCACCCCTTCAAACAAGATTGAATTCTCAATTAGTTTTCTGTCGTAAAATAGCTAGATGTTACAACGCCATTTTGTTTCATCGTTCTATGTTGGGGTCGGCTTCCTGTCTAACCGGATGCAGTATGAGTACTGTATACCATTATTTTACATGGATCGACTGCTTATCTGATCACCACAACCCATATCCCTTGGCAAGAATGGTTGTCAGACTTTCGGGCTTCTGACAAAGTTGTTGTACATTCGCCACGAAAAAAAGGGCCACAGCTCTATTTTCATGAAGTAAATTTGTCACATATTAATTTCCGCACAGACAGCAGAAAAATCAAACAATAAGTAGAATAAAAAACGTTATTTATTTTCCGCCTATAATACCAAAATTCTACAGATTATAATGCATGTTTTTCTCTTATAAGTTATGCGTATTTGCAGGCGGGTTTTTTGTTTTTTTAATAATTTGTTTTATTTGGGTCTAGCTCTCATTCGCCAAGTGTGCGACCTGTAACAACTGTCAAAGATCTACAAATAACAACATCAATTTTAAATGTTTCCAGAAAACAACTGCCGAACGGGTCGCTTTCCATCACGGATATGTCGGCGTCGCAGGCGGGCCACTACCAGTGCGTGGCCACTGTGGACGGCGTGGGCACCATCCTGTCCCGAGTCGCTACCGTCTTCCTAGCCGGTGAGTACAAACAGTACATACGCGGCCGTTACACGAGAACATACGATAGAGTCGACGCTGACACGCTGTACTGTGTCGATCAATGAAATGAAATGAAATCATCATCATCTGCCTAGCCTTTTCCCAACTATGTTGGGGTCGGCTTCCAGTTTCACCGGATGCAGCTGAATACCAGTATTTTACATGGAGCGACTGCCTATCTGACCTCCACAACCCAGTAACTGGGTAATACGATACCCCTTGGTTGTCAGACTTTTGGGCGGTTTGTTTTTTAACTATTATTTGGCGATGTATACTAACGAATATAAATTTAAAAAAACACGCATATTCCCTATTAAGAGTGTAATTTTACCAAACTGGGTTGTGTCAACTGTCCTCCATCGCGGAACTAAATTAGACTTTATGTTTCGCATACAGCGACTGCTTGTCCTTACTACTCTGCCGCTTCCACCTACATCACAGATCGCAGCCTCAAACACGAGACATATTAGTTAGCTCACCTCTGACCCTACCCTCGTAGGTACATCGCTCGAGATGTCCCGACGTTGATAAGATAAGCTTCCACAAAGGGCATCGGATCGGTCCCGCACCGCGCCGGGCGGATGTGAAGCGCCTGGCTATGGGCATTGTGAATATTTGTCACAGAGAATGTATTGAGACGTATTTTAGAACGTTTTGTAAGACGAAGATTGTGAATGGGGAATTATTTATTAGTTTGGTATTTAAAACAAAAGAGGAGCTCGTGGCTAAGTAGAGGAGCTCGTGGCTAAGTAATAACAGCCGCTCGGGTATATCCATCAGGTTAAGCTACGCTTGCCGGGGTTGGTCCGTGGATGGGTGACCATTTTCACGTATCGATACTCCTCCGTGCCTCGGAAAGCACGTTAAGCCGTTGGTCCCGGCTGTCATTTGTGGATCTTTGACAGTCGTTACGAGTCGTCAGACGCCCGAAAGTCTGACAACCAGTCTAACCAAGGGGTATCGTATTAACCAGTTGCTGGGTTGTGGAGGTCAGATAGGCAGTCGCTCCATGTAAAATACTGGTATTCAGCTGCATCCGGATAGACTGGAAGCCGACCCCAACATACTTGGGAAAAGGCTAGGCTGATTGTTTTTTTTTTTATTGAAAACAAAAGTATATCAGCCAGAAACATCTAATACAGCTGTGTTGCTAGGGAGTTTGTTGCGCCACTTCTTCTTCCCAGCTAAAGCACTAGGAAATGGTGAAGGGTGGTTGTTTTGGGGGACTGTCTTGTGTAATTTAGACGTTCGAAAAGTGTTGATTCTCAGCCTAGTTTGAATAAATGACTTTTGAGTTTGAATTATGGTCTGTTCCAAAAATGATGAAGTGAAATCTAATCCTTTTCAGGTTTAATTCTAATTAGATTTAATTCTTTAATATAACCCCGTTTCTATGCCGGCCACAGAGGTGCCCGACATCTCCGGCGGCGGTCGCTCCGTGCTGGGCGCGGCGGGGGGCGCAGCGCTCCTCGCGTGCGGCGTGCGCGCGCCCCCGCGCCTGGCGCTGCGCCTGCACACGGCCGCGACTGACAGGCGGGTGTACGGAGCTGCCCGGCTGCACAACGCGCCGCCGCTGCTTAAACTTAATGTGAGTACATCTTAAAATGTATCGATTTTTTGTTCAAATTACAAATAGGTACAGCTTTCCAAAGAGTGTGTACTTCGAGTAAAAAAAAGAAAGAAAATACATTTATTTTAGGCATAGACAGAGTTTAGGGGCATGAGGAACAGGGTGTAAAGTTCACTCATCCACCATAGATAAGGGAGGATCCTCCAACCAGACGGGTGTTGTGTCTGGCGGGCAACTGCCCAACGATTGATGTCGGGTTCTTGTATGTCCACTGCACGGTACACTTTAATTGCGCGATGCAGGATTTATGTGACGTCAGGTCTTTGGTGCGTAGTTCGCATGTGGCGATGTAGATACCGCCACAAGAGTATCATCGTCTATCTTTGAAAGTACGAATGCGCGATGATGAGATCTAATATAGAACTGTTACAGCCCCATGGTTGGCGCTGTAATTCCATAAGTGTTTGCATATATTGCACTAGCTTCCGCCCGCGGCTTTGCCCGCGTGGTATGTCGATAAAAAGTACCCGATGTCCTTCCCCAGGATGCCATCTACCTCCTTGCCAAATTTTGTTTAAATCCGTTCAGTGGTTTAGGCGTGAAAAGGTTGCATACAGACAGTTACATACTTTCGAATTTATAATATTAGTATGGATTACCACGATTATAAAATTATACAACAACTATGCATTTCATAACAACTTGCCAAAACTTTTGTGTGACATTACCATTGTCGATCTGATACTGGAGTAGGTAATCCGACAGAGAGGAAATTGGATTGGACAGGCCTATGTCCAGCAGCTTGTGGTGATGATGATCCTGACAACCCATGATGACCTTTCAGGTGACCTGGCTAAAGAACGGCTCCCCAATGCGCATCGAGAGCGCGCGCATGTCACTCACACCGAGCGGCGCGCTAGAGATCGAGCCGCTGCGGCCGCACGACGCCGCGCAGTACGCCTGCCGCGTTGCGCTCGCGCAGGCGCCGCATATCTACAAGTAAGTGTCGCTACAGAACATGTAGCTTTTCACAAGTTAGTCAAGATGATCATGATACAAGAACCAACTCTATGATATACAACATAAAGTCCAAATTCCATTGCTGTTACAAAAAAAATCTACTTGAGTAATCATAATTCTCTTGTCCTTATCCTATTTATTAGTGGTCGACGCATCATGTATTTTTCTTCCATACTTCTCTATTAGTCGTCATCTCGGAAGTCACTGCCTTTTAGGGTTCCCCCTATCTTCAACTGTATTTGTTTGTATCAGGACGAGCGATGAAACAGAACTGCGAGTAAGTGCAGAGACAGCCAATGTCGAGTCACCGCCGCGCTTCATCGCCACCCCACCACCCGTTACCGTCATGGAAGGTATGCTTACCACCAATCACCAGATACTACCACCACTTTCCACCACCTACCGACACTTACCATTACAACTTTTAACCAGTAATCACCATGTACTACCATCTACCATCACTTACCACCGCCTATAAACACTTACCATTACCACCTATAACCAGTAATCACCTCTTACTTCCACCTAACACCACTTACTTCCACCTAACACCACTTACCACCACCTACCATCATCTACCACCACTTACCATCACTTAATATCACTTACCATTTCTTTCACTTACTACCGCCTACTAATACTTACCATTACCACCTATCACCACTCTCCACCACCTACTACCACCTACCATCACTTACCACCACTTAATATCACTTACCATTTCTTTCACTTACTACCGCCTACTAATACTTACCATTACCACCTATCACCACTTACCACCACCTACTACCACCTACCATCACTTACCACCACTTAATATCACTTACCATTTCTTGTTTCAGGAGCGTCGGTAACGTTCGACTGCGCGGCTGTCGGCAACCCCAAGCCAGAGATGACGTGGCTCAACAACGGTGCTGCCATCGACCTAAGGTACTGACTTCTAATCTTAGTCCTTGTGGGTACTTGGAGGGTGTGGGGGCGTTGAGGGGGGTAGGGTTTTTTAAGAGATCCGTTTATTTACCCTCTTTGCCTATTGCATATTCAAAGATAATCGTATTAAGAACGAAATCTTTTTTTTTTTTTTTTAGTAGATGAAATGAAATAAAAGGAAATTATCCAATGACTTCTCTCTGCTCCGCCCGGAGCGCGGAGCGGAAGGGCGTGTCAGACTTTTACTGACTAAAACCCACCCGTGTTTCTTCAGTTGCCTGCTGCCAAGGTCCCGGTATCCCTTTCGGACTTTCCCGCAGCCCTGGCAGGAAGAACGAACTCCTGGGGCCAAAGTCTACTAATTCACCAACGATGCAATGGCTCGCCATTGTAAGGTTTTTGACAGATGTTGTATGGAAAATCTGACAAAAACTCACAATAGAGAGACCATTGGAACGTTTGTAAATTAGTAGACTTAGCCCGCTGATGTGCATCGGAGCTGACACACACACACACACTTTTTTTTTTACTTTAAATTAAATTGTGTTCGATGCCTAGTACATTAATATGTAAATCTCGAGGATGCAGTGCCGAAGTTTAATTACTATTTTAACGTCTGTTCCAGTGACCTAGACTCCCGGTTCTACCTGGTGGGCTCGGGCTCGCTGCGCGTGCAGTCGGCTCGCGCGCTCGACGCGGGCGCGTACACGTGTCGCGCGCACAACAGGATCGACTCCGCAGACCACACCACGCAGCTGCACGTGCTGGTGAGTGTACCCTATGACACACACATTATATCACGATCTCATCTCCCGCCTCTATCAGTGCCCTATTTATCAAACTTACAAGCCTTGTAGTACCAAATGTCATTATTTAGTTCACAAGTCCATACAACGTGCCGCTACAATGGCGACATTAATTTAACACAAGTAAGTATACAATTTCGCGTATTCGTTTTATGAAAAAAATTGAATTTCATTAAACGTTATTATTTATTGATTTATTTTCAATTTTCTAAAATACTTGTGCTTGTACTGTAGCGATGAGGTCACTTGCCGGGCTCTCGGATCATATGGTAGGCGAATAAAGGAAAGCCGCGCAATTTCTTAGAAATTATGCCGACAAAACATAGTACCGATAGAACGTAAGCCAGCTGGTAGGTAGCTTCATGAATGAATCTTTTACACAGAGTGATCTCAATTTTGGTTACGTTTTTGTTATTTAGTTTGTTTCAAAATTTAAATTTTTCAATTTCCGAATTATTTTATTTTATTATAATTTTTATGTTTACTGGCCACTAGTCCTACCCGTGTGTTAAATTAATGTCGCCATTGAAGCGGAACGTTGTATATTTTGACACTTTTACTCGTGATTTTGTTTATCAAATAATTATTTGTAAGATACATATTGTAGAAAATCATAACAAATCCTGAGAGTGTCCGGCGACTCTCTATTCCGTCTTACACGTTTACAAGTGTCGTGATTAGTAGGTACCGCAATAAATGTTTAAATTCGATTTTCTTTTTTTAAATGTGGTCAAAAGAGAGAGATGACCTGATGCCCGTGTCCCAGCAGTGGGAACATTAAGGCTGATTATGAATATGGAGATGAGCTATGAATTTAATGAAAATTAACAATCTAGGTTACTTGTGAACGTGTAAACTTTTAACTTTTGATAAACAGGGCCCAGGTCGGCTCGCTTCACGATCCAGGTAAAACGAAAACATTCAATAACTCTCCGCTGTACCTCACAGACCCCCCCGCGCGTGACCCTCCCCTCCGGCAGCGTGCAGTCTGCGCGCGCGCGCGGTGACGTCACACTGCGCTGCGACGTGCGCGGCCGCCCGGCTCCTACTGTGGCGTGGCTCAAAGATGGCGACCCGCTGACGCCAAACAACCATGATATTGCGCTTGTAGATGGGTATGTATAGTATAACAAACTTATAAAGGTTTTCCATCGATGTATTAAACCAATAGAACACAATAAACTAATTCTGCAAATAAGTAGAAACTGAATAGAAATGTCAAATCAAATAATTTATTCGTTTGTAAACATTAGTACATTAATGTTTTTTTATTTTTTAACCGACTTCTTCAAAAAGGAGGAGGTTCTCAATTCGTCTGTACGTTTTTTTTTTTTTTCGTTTGTTTGTTACGCGATTACTCCGCCAATTATGAATCGATTTTGATGATTCTTTTTTTGTTTGGTAGGTCATGCTTCCGAGGTGGTCCCATATAAATTTTATTAACTTTGCTTGCGTAATTTTTGAGTTAGCTTCAATATTACGTATTTTTCCCACTTAGTTTAAGTTTACGTATTTTTCCCACTTAATTTACTTTATCTAGACGATATCCTGTTTGACTCCTTCACTGTTATTTACATAGCAGGTAGTGGTATTTGGATTTGTGTGGGGTAGGTATCACAACTAAAAAGTGAAAAATAAAAAGCGGCCTTTCTTCTCAGAGTAGTCAGATATGAAACGCCGACCTCATCTAGCTTAATTTTACATTTTTTTGATATTATTACGACGTGTAAAAGTGATTCCAATAACCTATTTACAGAATAAACAATTTCATTTTAACATACAACCTGTCTGACACTGACTTGCAAATTGCAAAAAACTTAAGATTTGAATTTCGTGGGATACCGGCGCATGCCCCTTAAGAAAATCGCATCATTTGCACAACGCCATCTATCGAGTAAGTACTCACTGGTAAACTCAAACTCTTCGTTCCAAGCCAAGAGCCAAGTAGTAATAACTTTTGATTGAGTGGACAGATTCTCAAGATACGGACTATGACTATATTCTCAAACCCTTAACGCTCTTGAAGAGAGTCCCGCAAAAATGTCAATTATAAGTACTTACATGTAAATTTTAAAATCAAGAGGGTATAGAAATGTTTTTACCCTCATGAGGGATGATTTTAGAAGAACATAACTCTTTGTTAGTTACAAAAAGCAAAATTTATGCTTTTTGTAACTAACAAAGAGTTATGTTATGTTATGCACAGCCCTAAGTTAAAAAAAAACTGGCTTAGTGCGTGTCGAACCATGCACAATGAAGGGTTCCGTAGTTGGGATGAATTAATTTATCAAACAAACTTTCGCAAAGTTTTATTGTCATTACGTCTATGGGCGTTTACTGTCCCTCAAAGTGTTAACATTGTAGTTAAAAAACTTGTTCTCGCATACAGAATGTTTGGGTTTTTGCAACTGCACATGTAAGTTGGTCGATTAAAAGTTTTTGAGCTAAGTTATTCTTGGACACTCCAGCTAGGTTTTTTTTTTTTTCATTGTACAGAAACGCCTCGTCTACAGATTTATTATATGTATAGATATAGAAGATAGTGCTCCATGTTCTATCGTCACATGGGCACGCAGAACATATCTAATTTATGTACTTAATTGTAAAAGACATTTTAATTTTAAATAAGAAATTATAATAATACAGAATACAAAATTAATGTCAAATCGTTTGAATTACATAAAAATATCATAATAATAAATAAAGCCGGTAGCTGGAGCCCTGACCGCCAGTAACTTGGAACCCTGTTCCTGATACCGGTGGGCTACTATTTTTTATATTGTTATATTTAAAAATGTAATTTATAAGTGACTTTATGAAATAAAAGAATCCTTAAATAAAATGTCAGATGGAAATAGTAGCATGTCAATCAGTCAGTGATTCATCATTGAAGGAAGTCGTCAATTGTGTAATAACATATGAACACCATGTCCGCAGCACATCGCTGCGCATCCAGGGCGTGCTGCGCGTGGACGCGGGCATGTTCCAGTGCGCCGCGGCGTCGCCCGCGGGCTCCGCGCTCGCCGCCGTGCGCCTCGTCGTGCTGCCGCCCGAGCACGGTAACTATAGCGTCCACGTGCCCTAGACAGCGATACTACAAAGCGATAACGATGATGGAAAAGGCAAAAATGTATAGGACAGACATAAGCTATCGAAAAGCTTATGTCAATCCTGTTGAAAGTCGTTGTAGAAATACGAAACGCTTTCGAAGCGATTGTCACTTGTCTAGGCCCTCTGGTCTACAGGACTAAGCAACGTACTCATAAAGCTACCAGACATGGTCAGTTTCTATCTTTAGACCAATATAAAAGGTTAAAATAATTAGGAGAATGATAAAATGACTCATAAGCTTTGAGAAATAATTAACAAAATCGAGCCAATAACATCGAAGATATGTAGCAAAAAATGTAAAGCAAGGTTTTGAGTAGCGTCAAAAAATAATAAAGTCCCCCCCTTTTGAAGTTAATATTCGATAATTTTTCATGAGTATTTTGAAAAATAATACGGGCGGTCACATGGGCGACATTGATATAACACGTTTTTTTGTGTTTTACCCTTTTTTATGATAAAAAAATTATAAAAATAATTCCATCAAATATTATGCCCATTCCATTACTTTTTTAGGGGTATGAGGAACAGGGCGTAAAGTTCACTCATACTCCATAGAAAAGGGAGGATCCTCCAACCAGACGGGTGTTGTGTCTGGCGGGCAACTGCCCAACGATTGATGTTGGGTTCTCGTATATATGTCCACTGAACGGTAAACTTTAATTGCGCGATGCAGGATTTATGTGACGTCTGTCTGACGTCAGGTCTTTGATGCGTAGTTCGCATGTGGCGATGTAGATACCGCCACACTTTATTTCTTCTCAGTTTATTTATGTATTTTTTCATTTTAATTTTGTTCTGTTTAAGTTTATTTTAATTTCCTTTTTTATTATTTCGTTTTTAGTTTTTAATTTTTCGTTTCCCCTAACCCCTTACTTTCCAGACATGTCAAACATAACGGTCGAGTCCAACTCCACCCACGATATCCTCACGAGCCTGGTCTCGTCAGACCAGGACCACACCCTGGACCCTACGCCCGAAGACCCTGACTTCTTGGGAGAAACCTCGTCAGCGTACACGTCAGGGCCGGATCTTGAGTATGAGGATAGTTACGATGGTGATGATTCCTTTCATGCTGCCGAAGGCGTGGACTTGGATCTGGAGCAAGGGAACGCCAGCGTGGTTTCGGCTCCAAGAGGACTGAAAGCTGTGATCGTGAAGCATCGGTTTGTGACACTGAGTTGGGAGGAGCCGGCGCATAAGAGTGAGGACGTCACCGGGTACGCGGTTATATACAAAGTCAAGGGGAGTGAGAGGTGAGTTGTACACTTCGTTCACTATTTATGTGATTTTGGAAAAGTTACTTTAAAGCTTACTCATATGGTTTAGTTTAAACTGCAAGTTCAAGATTCCAATGACATTTTCTATAGTAGCTGAAGTCAACTTATATTGAAGACATGAACGAGTTCAAACTTATTTTTGCCCTTAACTGTACCATAGACATGCAATTTGACATGGCAAAACTTTTACTAGCATTTCTCTAAAACGGGTGATAGACGTGCGAACAAGCCCGCGTACTTATATATGGCTCGGCGAGCTAACTCGCCCGTGTGTCATGCTAAGTACGCGGAGTTTAAAACCGCTGAGTAAGTTCGTCGGCGATCCAACAGGTTTGAAATTTTGCTCGTAGCCAGCCTTGCCTTGTCGTCTCTCACCGCCGCGAGCCGCGAGTCAATTTCACAATGAAAAGAGATGGCTAAAAAAAAAACCATAATCGCCAGAAATTTCATATGCGCCGTTTTTATAAGCATAATATGTACTTCAAAAGCACATCATAATATTCTGCAAAAATGGCGTGGTATACTAGATATTTTATAATCAATGAACCATAAAAAAAATCTATTGTAGCCGTGATCTAAGAATTCTTTGGGGTTCGTAAATATAAAAACGTTGTTATTACGAAGTATTATAGGAAAGCATTTTTTCGTAGAATGTTAATTCAACGAAAAAATCATATAATTATGAAATAATATGTACACATCAAAAATCGTGATTAATATTAAATATTTCAACTATTGTCGTTACTATACCTACTCCACGAACAATAATGACTAACATAATATTTTTATCAGTCTGATGAATGTAAAGAAAAGGATAGAACGAGTTTGATGGTAAAAGCAAGTGTGAGAGAAACTACCTGCTCCAGCTAGGCGCCACCTACCGCGTCTAATTGTGCATGTAAACCAACCATGTATTGTATACTTTTTACATTATTTTAATATATTATCAATCATAATAAAGTGATAGTGATATAATAAAAGTTAAGAAAAATCAATTGAAGTATGATTCTCACACAGTATTATAACTTCTGTACTATATGGTTTAGGAGGCTGATTTTTTGAAAATGTAATGAGTTTACTATAGTGAACCCATTTTTATACATTTCGTTGCTGGCGATTCTGGGTTTTTTGTATATGACTTTTTAGCCATGTCCTTTTGAGCAAGCTTCACGTGTGTCACCGACGGCGAGCCGAGTAAGGTCGCGAACTTAAAAACCGCGTACTTTAATTACGCACATCTGTCACCCACTTTAGAGCTGTTTTCGTAGATAAACTGTCACTTACATATTTGTGTGTTCCTGTTGCTCAACAATCTACATCTCATGTCAGAGAGCGAGTATCTCGCGGCGGCCCGACTCGACACGAGATGAACGTCGCATCACTACAACCGAACACGACGTACGAGTTCGCGGTGATGGCCTACACTGAGCACGCGACATCGCCGTCTACTGACGTGAGTATTATAGCATACTAGCTTTTACTCGCGACTTTGTCCCCGTGGCGGCAAGTGAGTGTACTACGGGTACACCGTTGCCTAGCCCTTCGGGGATTACAGTCGTGATGTTATGTTATATGTTCGCTACCGTGATCTATCCCACAGGTATTGTGCATTTTATGAGATAAAAATTGAATAATTGCTACTCACAGACATGTCACTTAAAACAAAAATAACAAATGGATAACTTTAATAGAAAAAACAGGGTCAAATTAAATTATGTAGAAAAACTTCACAAAAGAAAAAATATAAACCGTAATTATTGACTATTATCGACCCCTCCGTGCGTCGGAAAGTACGATAAGCCATTGGTCCAGGACCGGATTTAATAGTGTAGAGGCCTTGGAGCAACCACGAACACGAAGTGGAGGGCATTAAAATTTTATGGAACAGATAAAGTAATTCAACGTATCATTTTTAAGACCCAGGACACGAAAAGAAAATTAAAAAAGGTTCCTTGTGAACGTTTTTAATCTAAAAAATATCAAATTGTGGCCCCTATTTTGTAGAGCCCCAGGGCCATGGCCCATAAGGCATTAAATCCGGCTCTGCATTGGTCCCGGCTGTCATTCGTAGATCTTTGACAATCGTTACGGGTAGTTAGAAGGTCAAAAGTCTTGATTTGATTTTGAAAAGGCTATAAGTGTATCTAAATTGA
Source organism: Lithophane ornitopus (assembly GCA_948473465.1). Lineage (NCBI taxonomy): Eukaryota > Metazoa > Arthropoda > Insecta > Lepidoptera > Noctuidae > Lithophane > Lithophane ornitopus. The sequence goes on along the minus strand of OX419641.1, from coordinate 9,857,177 downwards.
TACCGATATTCAAAAATGGTAAAACGAAAAAAAAAAAAAGGATTTCTAGTAACTATGTAATTTTAAGCTGATGACGCGGTCAACGACCGAGAATAGTACTATTTATGCATTGGAACTGTCAGTTTTTAAATGACAGCGATATAACATATTGCTATAAAATTCACATAGATGTTCCAACTATGAAATATATCTCGTCTCTGCACAGCCAATAGAAGTCCTGACATCGGAGGAGGAGGTGACGCACGGGCCGCCGCTGAACCTGCGCGGCGACGCGGTGGGTGCGCACGCGCTGCGCCTCACGTGGGCCGCGCCCGACACGCGCCCGCCGCCCAGCAAGTACTCCGTGCACTACACTGAGGTACGTTGTAGCACTGCGTACATAGGAAGCAATAGAAAGCAATTCATTTCCTGAATTTCCAGGTGTCATTAGCAATTCCTCTAATTTGACACAAAAGCAATTCATAATTACATGACTGTTTGTGGATCATTTTACGAATCTCCATAGGCAACTGTCAAACAGATGAATTATTTCGTAACATGAATCGCACGCAGACCATATTATAAATTGTCAGTTTGTGACATTTTACGATGATTCATAATATGTTTTTATTATTCTGCCAAAGTGGCCGTTTTAAGCCGTAAGTAGATTTGAATACTTAAACCCAAATTGCTAATTTTTAATTATCCTACAGAAGTTTTTCATTTGACATTGTGGTTAAAGCGACCTCAATTTCGTCGATGATTTTTCAATTACAATTTATCATTATTCAAACAATAATAAAAAAGTGAGTAAAAAGTGGTAAAATAAAATCTCGAAACCTTCTGAATTCGGGATTTTCACTACATATTATAAAACAAAGTCCTCCGCCGCGTCTGTCTGTCTGTCTGTTCGCGATAAATTCAAAAACGACTGCACCGATTTTCATGCTGTTTCCACCAATGGATAGAAAGGTTCTCGAGGATGGTTTTAGTATATAATAACCGACATATACGCGGGCAAAGTCGCGGGCATCAGCTAGTGATATTTGAGCGGTTAATAAAGTATTGACAATATACAAAGTGTCTTTAAACTGAGGTTGGTTAAAGTGTTGACATTATACAGAATGACTATGTTTAGGTTAGTTAAAATGGTGATATAATACGATGTTCGTACTGATGTATGTTGAAGCGATAACGCTAGTATAAAGTATATCCTTTTCGTTCACAATATTCATCCACACTTCAGATCGAGAGCGGTCGCGAGCAGTTCCAGTGGGTGGAAGCGGACCCGTCCAGCCCCACGGTGAGCGTGACGGTGTCGGGGCTGCGCGCCGCGGCCGCGTACAGCGTGCGCGTGGCGGCGGCGGGCGGCGCGCCCGCCAGCGCGCGCGCGCGCACGCCGGCCGACGCGCCCGCCGCGCCGCCCGCCAACGTCAGCGCGCTCGCCACCAGCGCCACCGTGAGTACAGCGCCCATTTGTAAACAACACAAGCTAAAGATTTCTTTCATTTACCAAACCGAAAGACCACAACTAGACATGTCTCCCTTATATTCAAAATGAAAAAATGTACACATCTTTTTTTTTTAAACTAGATTAGTTTGTTTACGCTTTAGAAGTTTAGAATAATAAGCAGAATCAGCCTATAATGTTCCCACTGCTACAGGCCTCCACTCTGTGAGAAAGAATGGCCCGTAATCCACCACGCGGGCCCAATGCGAGCCCAATTTGAGAGCAGTGGTAATGAAATAATTTACACAAATTAAAGCGTGTGTCAGGGTTCGAACCTACGACCTCAACTCGTAAGTCGCTGCCTTTGCCACCACTGCTCTATATCGCATCATGTCATCATATACATGTAAATCATCCGTAACCAATATCATTAGTCTTTCCCTCTTTCCATTTTTACATTTTTTATTTAATTCCAGTCAATCCTAGTCCGCTGGGAGGCCCCCCCGTCCCGCACACACCGCGGGCCCCTCACAGGCTACAAGGTGCGGTACCGCGCGGCCCCCGCGGCCCCGTCCCCGGGCCCCGCCCCCGCGCCGGGCCCCGCGCCTACACAACGCAGGAAGGCTGACTCTTTGACAACGCCAGCAGATCAAAAAAGGGCGGAGTTGAGGGGACTGGATACTGCCACTACTTATCAGGTACTTAGGAGTGATTATTGTTTCTGTTTTCTTGATGATGACCAGTGATCGGAAAAGGGTGAGCTAATCTACCTAAAGTTCAAAGAACAGAGACAAAAAAAGTGGAGCCTTTCTTACGACTAAAATGTTTTTTCGGGACTAATGTCGAGGTTTCGGGACATCACTTAAGTACAACCAAAATTAATCGAATTAATTTTCTGTATCTGTTTAAAAAAAAGAGTACGCACGATTTATTGTTTTCAAAAAACAAAGTTAATATCCTTATCTTTGCTTGAACGATATAAGTAAGCGCGGTAGCTAATATACTTTACATACCAGTTTTAATAATTATATAACTTTTTTGTCGTAAGGCGTCTCCACTATGTCTCTATTCTTTTTCGAACTTTAGGTATTTTAGCTCACCTTATTCCGATCACTGATTATGACACAGTGATGTTGTAAATAGACTGCGCGCAAGATCAGTCTGCCCGCAGCTGAAATCAGAACTAATCGTATGCCGCCGTCTTGTTGTTTTCGTAAGGTCTAATTAAGTATAAAATTATTGAATTAATCCTTACATATTATAAAACAAAGTCATCCGCCACGTCTGTCTGTCGTCCTGTACGCAATAAACCTAAAAACGACTGCACCGATTTTCATGCTTTTTTCACCAATGAATAGAGTGGTTCTCGAATAAAGTTTTAGTTTATATAATAACCGACATCTACGCGGGCGAAGCCGTGGGCATCAGCTAGTTATTAATATAAGATTAATAATGTTAAGATTAAATTATTCATAATAAAACTTACTTATAGATTTAATATTTTAAATATTATAGTATAGAATTAAGCATACCATCAACAGTCGCGCGTACTCCTAGGCGACGAATCAAAATATAACCTAATTGTATGGAAATAAAGTTGAAATTTCAATGGTGTTGCCTAAGGATACCGCTGCATCGTTGCCGTTGAAATTTCAATTTTATTGTCATACTATTAAGTTACATTTGTATTCGCCGCATAAAAATCCGTGCCGAGCCGCCAATGGGCGCCGGGCCTTAGTGTTAAATGCATTTAGAATCACTAAAACATTTAACGCTGTGCAAGTTAGTTTTATTGCACTTATTCTCATTGTATAGGATTAATCTATCTTTCTAAGTACAATATGCGGCTGTAGCTAAAGGCAAAAAAAGTTTTAGAAAAAGATCGACTGGTGACAGTTTTCGGTCTAAAATTCCATTCGCATCAACATTTCAAAATCACTTCCATATTTTGTTAGCAACAATATAAACTTATGAAACTAGTGTTATAACCCGTGCGCATTAACATGGCACCTACCTCGGAACTCAATGCGCGGAGCATACCGCTACCCGCGCCGCGCGGGGAGCGCCGGACCCTCCCCCCGTCACTATCTAAGCTGCGTGAGGCTTCGTACAAAACGACATCTATCTTTAGTATTAGGAACTTTAACTTAGTTGGAATAAAAACCGAAATAGAAAAAAAAGCTCGAAGGTTGATGCCGCAAAAATATTTAACTAAAGCGGTTCTAACTAAAGTTAGAGCCTTTTTTGGAATGAGACAATCTGCCTAGCCTTTTCCCAACTATGTTGGGGTCGGATCGGATGCAGCTGAATACCAGTATTTTACATGGCGCGACTGCCTATCTGACCTCCACAACCCAGTTACTGGGCAATACGATACTCCTTGGTAAGACTGGTTGTCAGACTTTCGGGCTTCTGACGACACGTAACGATCCACAAATGACAGCCGGGACCAACGGCTTAACGTGCTTTCCGAGGCACGGAGCAGTCTCGGTATGTATTAGATGATCCCAACCCCGGCAAGCGTAGCTTAACCTGATGGATCGACCCGTGCGGCTGTTATTACTTAGCCACGAGCTCTCATCCTTTTTTGTAATGAGACGATAAATATATTTACCTGTCTGCTCTATTCTTGCAGATTACTTTATTTTGCTAAAATTCCCCAGATCCGCGTGTGCGCCATCAACGCGAACGGTTCTGGTCCGTTCAGCGAGTGGGTGACGGCGAGCACTCAGAGACAAGAGCTGGACGAGAGCAGAGTGCCGCCCGCGCCGCCGCCCCTCACTAGTACGTACACCTAGTCATACACACACAGGAGGCCAACCAACACCTCTTTAGCAGTATTATTTTAATACTACTTCACAGAGGGAAAGTGATGGAGCTATGCAGGACGTATAGCTTCATCTCTGTCTCATTGTGAAGTAGTACTAAAAGTTGGCAACATCGCAAATTACTGTCAAATATTTACCTGTTTTGATTATTTTGGCAATATTAATGTATTTTGTATGTATTTATCGCATAATTATGATGTTGTAACATCTGATATCAGTACCAACCTCTCGGAAAATGGGGTGGTAACATCTGACGGCCAACTCTAGCACCGAGCGCACTCATTAGTCAAATCAATAGCGCGCGCTTCCCCGGCTTCCTGTTACACACTTCCGTCCCTTTTCACGAAATCACTCCCACAGATTGCAGGAAAGCGAAAAGAAATACACATATTTTTTTTTTTTTTTTAATCTTTTATACACAAAAAAAATTTCATACGTTTTTTATAAAGGTTAAGTTGGGTAAGGTAGGGTTGGGTGATTTTCATATGAAATCTTCTTGAAATTAATTTTGCGTTGTTTTTTATTCAGCTCGTGCAGGCCGCGACTGGATCTCAGTGTGGTGGGGGGAAGACGACGGCGGCGTGGTCGTGCGCGGCTACGTGCTGGGCTGGGGGCTCGGCGTGGCCGACGACGCAGCGCGCGAGCTGCCCGCGCATCTGCACTCGCACGTCATCAGGACACTAGGTAGGCGATGCGCGATCTGTGGAAACAGGACCCTGACAACTCGCCTTCGTGAAAACTTGATTAAATCTCAACGTCGAGTCGAAATTTGGTTACTGACAACTCACCCCCGATACAACTCGCCCCCGTGACAACGTGTACCTAAAACTAGACACTGGCAAATCGCCCCTGTGAAAACTTGCTCCTATGACAATATGACTCTGAGAACTGCACACTGATAACTCGCCTTCATGAAAATCTAGTTCTAAATCTCGCCCTCACGATCATGTAAACTTGGCTCCTTTTGATAACTCGCTCTCATAATGACAACTCAGACAGCAGAGAAAGATTTTTTTTTCTGTTTTATTGTTGTCTGAGTTCAATATACTTATTTTAACATTCTGTCGTCCCATTTCCTTTTCAGAATCAAACTCTGAATACGTGATCTCCTTACGCGCATCAAACTCCCGCGGACTCGGCCCCGCAGTGTACGCCACCGTGCGGACTAAACCACCGGCTGACGACGAGGACGAGCCTGATGACGAGGACGAGGAGGAAACGGACGAGGACGAACCGCCGCCGCTCATACCGCCTGTGGGGGTGAAGGTATGTAGTTAAAATCTTTTTTTTAATCTCGTATAATTTGGAGGTTGACATTTGCACCTGTCAAATTAGTTGACAGGTGCAAATGTCAACCTCCAAATTATAAAAACAAAAGCTAACAATCACTGGAAATGTCAAATTAGTCTACAAAACTAACTTTAGCTTACTTACTCCTTGCGCACCAGGCAGCACGGGCTGCAACGGCTGTGGAGCAGGACCAGCATTGAGCCAAGCATTTTTATCTATAGATATATCTCTTATCAGCAGGTCCAATAGCTGAATTCGGCCATCCCAATTTTGGAATGCCGAAGTTAAAAGGTTCAGGGTGCTTAAAACAGCCACTTTGGCAGAAACATAATAGGAAAATATTATGAATCATCGTAAAATGTTACAAACTGACAATTTATAATATAATCTGCGTGCGATTCATATTACGAAATAATTCATCTGTTTGACAGTTTTCTATGGAGATTCGTCAAATGGTCCACATAATATGAATTGCTTGTTTGTCAAATTAGAGGAATTGTTAATGTGGCCGTTTTGGGCCCACAGATAGGTTTTCGACAAAAGAGCGCAATCTTCATTAATCTGTGATCCACCCTCACAGAGATGAAGAGACAGATTTTAAAGATTGATTAAAACCATACCTTGATTTATCCAAAAAGTGGATAACAACTGCTAAAAATATCAAGGTTTTAAAATCTAGACTGAATAAATAACACGTCATGTTCCAATTACTATTATTTTGTGTGCAGGTGATAATGCTGAGCGGAACTACGGCGGTCGTGTACTGGACAGACCCCACACTGCCGAAAGGGCAAGTGAGTATTAGTAACATATAATTTTATGTTATGAAATGAAATGAAATTGTTTATTCTGTAAATAGGATATTGGAATCACTTTTTTACACGTCGTATTAAATAATATTAAAAATAAGCTAGATGAGGTTGGCGTTTCCTATCTGACTACTCTGAGAAGAAAGGCCGAATCAAACTCAGAGGTCACAGTCTCTTTTAAAGTCCAGACATAATCTTGGTCAAACCATATGAGGACCATGTAGATTAGAGTCTGAAATCGTCTTTTGAGGAAAGAACCACAACGATTTGAGTGGACCTGTCCAGTCAGTGCAAGCATTTGTCAGTAATAGTGGAGCTCACTTTAGATTGTGTCCATACATAATTATAAATTAAACTCCGCGTTTTTCTTCTAAACCACGCAACAGATTTTGATGAGGTTTTCACCATTTATTCCGAACATAGAACTAAGAAATCTCAGATGTTTTGTCGAGTCCAAAAACGGGACCGAAGATGATGAAAGGAAAAAAAAATAACTAGAAAAAAACCGTAAATAACAAAATACAGTAAAAGAGATTTATTTCAAATTAACTACCAATATAAATATTAGGTAAATTCAAATCACAACTGTAATTGACAGTGAAGACGAGTAGGAACAGCACATAACATACACACGCACACATACTTCCGACTTCGCCATTGTCTCGGACGGTACAGTTCGATTCAGGCTTGGAAGTGCGCTACTCGCTGCGCAGTACCCCACCCCTCCCCCCCGCTGACACATAAAATCGTTACTGCGCAGCGACTCGCCTCATGTTCCGACCCGCCATTAAGTTTGAATCGGGGTGTACCGAGAACTCCTGCCAGGGCTGCGGGAAAGTCCGAAGATACCGGGACCTTGGCGATAGGTAACTGAAGGAACACGGGTGGGTTTTGGGTCAGTATAAGTCTGACACGCCCTCCCGCTCCGCCCAGAGCGGGAGAAGTCATTTTCGATTACTACCAAACCTCAAAAAAAAAAAACACTTTCTCTGCGTGTTTGTACTCTGGGTTAGCACAAGCGAAGCGCGCGTCGCTTAGTAAAATAATACCTACATGAACATTTATTAATTACAGACAGCAACAGACGGCCGTCGCTACGTGGTGCGCTGGTCGTCGGCCGGCGGGCGCGTGCGCACGTTCAACGCGACCGACCTCAACTGCATGTTGGACGAGCTCAAGCCTTACACGCAGTACGAGTTCGCTGTCAAACTGATCAAAGGTCAGTTCCACAAAATTGAGATATGGAATCTGTCTGCCTTTTCCCAATTATGTTGGGGTCGGCTTTCAGTCTAACCGGATGCAGTTGAATACCAGTATTTTACATGGAACGACTGTTAATATGATTTCCACAACCTAGTTACTGAGTAACGTAACTCACACTATATTCCTTGGTAAGAGTAGCTGTCAGATTTACAGATTTCTGACTACTCTCCGTAACGATTCAAACAGATCTACGAGTGACAGCTATTCGTAGATAGAATACGAATATAGAGTCGAATTCTAAACTATAAGAAATAAGCGAAAAGAAGTCTCGGAGCCGATTTCGGTATTAAAAAAAAACGTGTGCGGTTAGGGGACCCCCGTCAGGAACGAAGTTCCTTACACAATACTCGCACGCACACACTCGTATAATATTAGAAAGAGACAGAGAGAGAGATATTAGCATGAACGGGGTAGAACGCTTTTTTTCTTAAGTTACGATTTCTATCAGCCAAATCCTACCGCAAACGGTAAGGAACTAACTGCACTATCAGGTTTTAGCTAACAATATAAGTTATAATAAAACCACCTTTATAGGAATTTGCTATCGTTATTTGTAAATGATCGTTCTGGCCAGGCGGGCGCGAGTCGGCGTGGTCCATGCTGGTGTCCAACACGACGCTGGAGGCGCCCCCCTCGTCCCCCCCGCGCGAGCTGCGCCCGCAGCCCGCGCCCCCCCCCGCGTCGCCCGCGCGCGCCGTGGACCTCAGCTGGCAGGCGCCCGCCAAGCCTAATGGCGTTATTACTGGTACGTATACAAACAAAACTCAGACAAGATCAGTATGAAAATATTTGTGTAATTTATGAAGTGAAAACTTTATTAGGCGCGGTGTGCGATTTTGGTGCGGAGGTAAACTTATGGATTTGCGTCACCGCACGCTGAATTGCTGTAACCTAAAATATAGATGGCGCTAATACCAGTTTTAAGTTTTTACTTTTGTCGACAGTCCCCATGTCTTCAATAATTGTACGATAATTGATAGTGAAACAAGTCACGTTTAGGCACATTTCGTTACATGAGAGAGTACAGCTACCAAATGTAAGAGTAAAAAAACCAAAGTTACGAAACCAATCTTATGATGCCAAATAAAGCACTTAGTATATTTGTCAAAATAATAGCATTTTTGGAAAATACAAAATGTACTCTATGACTATTGGAATAAAGTCATTATTAGCCATACACAAAATAACTTGTACAAATTCGCCAAGTGAACTGCCAGCAATATTATAATTTTGATTATTTAAAAACTAAACATCTTACACAAACCTTTCAAATCCCATTTCGTAGGCAATATATAACACCCTAACTACGCCGATGTAATGATGTATACAATCTCCTGTTTGGACGGGGTTGGGCTATTTGACTAAGATCCAAACCGTTCTTCGTAGGCTTGTTGGACTGTAGATTTATTGAACATCTTCTATTTTATAAGTACCTGGTACTTACTTGTTGTAAGGCCTACATTGTCCTCCCATACCTACTAACACTGTAATTTGAAAATATATTAAAAGCCAATTATTTTTTAAAAGAGTAACCGTGGAGTTTCTTGCCGGCTCTTCTTTCTTCTTTAGCTTCTGACGTTTCATAAGTGCGCATTTAAGTTTATGTGAAATAAAATATTTTGATTTTGATTTCATCCGTCAGTTTATTTACAATATCATTAATCCCTAGGCTACGTCATAATGTACGCGATATCCCGATCTGGCGGTGCATCTGGCTCCTCTGGAAACGAAGAGTGGACGGCCGTGGCAGCCATAGGGGAACGAACTCGTGCCCGAGTGGAGAGACTCCGCGCACGGACCACCTACCTGTTCAAGTTACAAGCGAGGAACAGCAAGGGGCTCGGACCTTTCTGTGCGCCGGTCACGTACACGACGGCTATGGGTGAGTAGTGTACCAACCTGCACTGGGTACACGTGGTAGATTAGAACCCACTCCCTCTCGAAGAGGAGATTAAGAGAACTGTTATAGTGCTCGATACGTGTCCAGCACTAGTATCAGATAAGGGCAGCACTAGCGCCGCCAGCCGCCATATTTATTCGAAAAAGTAATTCTTGTAACGTTGTGGTTTCTCAATAAATAATAGATACAGTCGAATGTGGTATTAATTAATTACCTTGTTAGAAATATAACATTTTGGAGACGAGAGTGAACCGAATCAAAACAGGTTTACTGTGAAAACAAATCAAAAAATCGTATAGGCTGATTATTGTTATTGTATCGAGTGTCATGTTACTGAGAAATTAAATGAAATGAAATTGTTTATTCTGTAAATAGGATATTGGAATCACTTTTACACGTCATATAAAAAAATATTAAAAATAAGCTAGATGAGATCGGCGTTTCCTATCTGACTACTCTGAGAAGAAAGGCCGAAACAAACTCAGAGGTCACAGTCCCTTTTAAAGTCCAGACATAATCTTGGTCAAGCCATATGAGGACCATGTAGATTAGAGTCTGAAATGGTCTTTTAAGGAAAGAACCACACAGATTTGAGTGGACCTGTCCAGTCAGTACAAGCATTTGTCAGTAATAGTGGAGCTCAACTCAGAACTTAGGGCGCTCAACGACTCGACGAACAATACCAAAGAAAGGATATTTGGGTAGGCCGCATAAAATTCTCAAATTGCCAGACCATCTATAAAACTAACTGAGATCAAAAAAATATAAAAATAAAAATTCACATAGTCCTCACATTCACAATAATACAATACTTTACAAAGTAATCATGTCATTTTGTATAGAATATTCAATAATGTAAATTGTATATAAAACTGGTAGATATACTTTGATGATTTTCCATAATATTCAAAATGTTACAATGCTTAGCAGAGCGAGCAGCTCAATCCCATGTTTTTTTGTCTTCTAAATAATCTGAAATTGTATAGTACCCTTTTCTACAAAGTTTGGTTTTAATGCAGCTTTTAAATCGTTTAATGGGTAAGTTTCGAATGTCAATGGGAAGTTTGTTATAAAAGCGTATACATTGACCCATGAACGAGTTGCCTACTCTGTGGAGACGAGTGCGATGTACAGCAAGATTGTGTTTATTCCTGGTATTTAAACTATGAATATCGGACATTTTCTTAAAATTTGATATATTTTTGTGTACATAAAATAGGTTTTCAAATAAATATATATTGTTAGGCTACAGTCAGAATATCTATTTCTTTGATTTATTCTGGAAGGGAATCTCCTCCTCCTCCTCCCTCCTCGGGAAGCCCTATTCTGTAAAACAAAGATAGGATTAATGTCCGCACAGGCTCCCCAGAGAAGAATCCCATAAGACAGAAGACTATGAAAATAACTAAAATAAACAATTCTGGCTGTATCTACGTCAGTTATCTAATTTTTTTAACGGCATAGGCGGCCCTACTAAGCCTTCCTGACAATTTTCAACGGGGTCCTACTCTATTCCATAAACTTTTACATTGGTAGATAGTTGCCTGACATTTGGCGTTGAAAATTTAATAAGTTTAGTCTTTTTTTCATTAAGTAGAAGATTATTTGCACTAAACCAATGCACAACTTTAGAGAGTGCATCGTTAACTTGTTCAAAGTTGACTAACTGAAGTTTGATTTAAAAAATGAGGGAAGTGTCATCTGCGAATAATACGATCTTGTGATTATCCCTTATATGTGGTAAGGCAAGTCATTAATATAAATGAGAAATAAGAAAGGACCTAGAATTGAACCCTGCGGAACGCCCATGGTGACTGAAGATCCTGCAGATCTCTTGCCATTAACATCGACCCTCTGAATTCTGTTGTTCAGATATGAAGTCAGAAGGTCGAGAGCCTTGTCCATATGATACCATATGTGATACCATAGTGGTACAGTTTCGTGATGAGAGTATCATGATGTACGAAATTGAAAGCCATGGACAAGTCGCAGAAAATGCCAAGAGCATCCTGCGACTCCTCCCAGGCCTCGAATATGCTCTTCAGTAATTCCACGCCCGCGTCTGTAGTTGAACGACCGTTTGTGAAACCGAACTGTTTCAGATGAAGTAAATGATGTGTATTGAAATGTCCGTACATCTGTTTTAAACGTAGGTAATATCGAAATAGGCCGAAAATTCGTGTTATCAGTAGTGCTGCCAGATTTGAACAGTGGAATCACTTTGCTAAGTTTCATCAGATCAGGAAATACACCAGATGCAATACAAGAGTTAAAAACAATTGCCAAAAAGGGTGAACTAACATCAATTATTGAAGACATGGTATGTACTGATAATCCCCAAATGTCAGCAGTTTTTTTTACATCGAGTGACAGCTATCTTGTGTCAGATTTATTCAATTAATAATTTTGGATAACCTCATATTGATAGCCCCTGAAGGTTCCCGTCCTCACTACAGATGTGATGTGATATTGTGATGCTTATCCAGATTCAGGCGAGGGCGGCGGGCTGGCGAGCGCCACGTCGGCGTGGCTGTGGGCCAGCGCGGGCGGCGCCTGCGCCGTGCTGGCGCTGGCGGCGGCGCTGGCGCTGTCGCTGTGCTGTCGCCGCTCCACGCCGCCGCTGTCGCCCGACACCAGGTACGACAACAGTGTTATTACTACGCCGTCTGTCTGTCACAGACTGGATGTTTTATCCGTAATAGGTATCTAGAAAAATATTCATCAAAAAAAGTAACGCGAAACAAGCATACTAATCTGAAAAAAAAACTACCAGATTTTTTTCCACCTTTTTTTTTTCTAACTCTGATTTTTTCGTTCCAGCACATACCAGAAATCCTCGGCGTCCGCGGGCATCAAACCACCAGACCTGTGGATCCACCACGACCAGATGGAGCTCAAACACATGGACAAGTCGCTGCACAGCTCCGCTAGTAAGAGTACGCTCTCTAAAAAAAAGAATTAAAATAATGTAACAGAAAAAACTCAAAGATCTGGTTGGCCCGCTTTTTTTTTTTTGATAAAATCTCTTTTAATTTTTTTTTCTTTTCGTATGCTTCACTCAAATGTACGTCTATGATAACATTTATTACGTAGTCTTAAGTACCCCTTTTTTTTTGAGGGTGGGAAATCATCGAATGTCTTCTCCCGCTCTGAGCGGAGCGTGAGGGCGTGTCAGGCTAAAATCCACCCGTGTTCCTTCAGTTGCCTGTTGCCAAGAGTCCCGGTATCCTTTTCGGACTTTCTCGCAACCCTGGCAGGAGTTTAGGTGGCACCACAAATAACAGAATACTTGCAGCGTTAAAAGAATTTAAAATGTCGGGTTGTTTCTGTCAATCTTTTGAAGGTGACAGACAGATTGATGTTTTAAATCATTGATGGTGCAAGAGGGCCCTATGAGCTTTCTTAGTTCATGTATTATCACTAATGCTCAGTTCTCATAAACAAAAACGAATCGTTTTGCTCACCAATGGTATATTTTTTATAGCCAAACTGGGCATATACCTAAATAGATTCGTAAGCTAGTTTTACCTGTGATAGCTACTTCCATATGGGAGGGTTTGCTATGCAAAGCTATGAGATCTTTGCTTCATTATTGGTAAAGATACAAGAGCCTTAATTTTAACCAATAACGGTCCGTCCGACCGTCAAGTAATGAAACTAATCTCGCACATGCCCCCAGTATCGGCCGGCAGCGTGGAGGGCGGCGCCCTGATGTCGTCGACGCTGACGCTGGCGCGCGCGGCGCCCGCGGAGTACGAGCCTGCGCGCCACGCGCCGCCGCCCGCCTCGCTCGACCGCAGGCACCACGTGCCCACCTATGTCGGTGAGTCGCATTATAATATTTATTTATCCGGTAAGAGACTACAGAAGTTGATAGTCACATTTCAAACTGAAATACAGCGACGATTCTTTATAAGAAGTAAGTAACGTTAGAGAAATTAACTGTTTATCAATTTGACTACCAACGTAAATTGGCCGAATATTCAAATCAGAGGCCCTAGACAAAGTGAAATTCTATCAGCGATAACGATGATGGAAAAGGCAAAAATGTATAAGACTGACAAGCTATCGAAAAGCTTATGTGAATCCTGTTGAAAGTCGTTGTAGAAATACGAAACGCTTTCGAAGCGATTGTCACTTGTCTGGGCGCTCTGATCTGTCACACTTAGACAGTTTTTAAAATGGCTCACACGGCAAATTGACGTTGTTTTTCAATTTGGTAAATGATTAATTTACCTGATTGTACATAGAGAGTGCTTTTCCCATGTAGATAAGTAATTAAAGCATTGTCCATATTTTTAATTTTTTTGTTTATCATTTGCATTATCACATCATATTCATTGTTTTGTGTACAACACGGCCAATATAACTTGGCACTTGGTCTGAACATAGGCTCTACGACCTTTCACGCATGTTCTCTCACTCACACTCGCCTCATGTCACTAATTGGTTCCTAAAAATGTTCGGTTCAGTTCGGAATTGCCAAGTTATATCGGCCATATTGTACAACAGTGATATGCTCCTTGCATTTTTTTTTCAAAACATTATTTTAAGGTGAAGTTGATTGGGTAAGTCACAACAAATGTATCTCTCTATTTACCACTTAGTAGCAATTTCTTAATTATTTTGTAACTAATAAACATTTTAAGAAGTCATCCTAAGATCCATGAAAACTCAAATGCAACAAAATATTATGAAAATTGAGTTGCATTTGAAAATTCCGATACCTTACCGAATGAACTCAGCCCGCACATCCCCTATGATTTGCGCTTACACTCGCCCCCGCGGGCCCGGCCCCGTAGAGTCGCGCTCGGTGTCGGCGGCGGGCAGTGACGACACGGCCCCGCTGCGCGCGTCGCCCGCAGACCTGTGTCGGCGCTGCGAGCGGTGCGACGCCTGCGATTATATGCCTAAACGTGAGGAGACACCCATTTTGCTTTTGTTTACTGCTTCTTTTTTCACACTTCTTCTTTTCGTGTGGTTTGTGAGTAACCTAGTGTTAGAGTTTGAAAGCCGCACATGGGCCTCTGACTTGGCTTCACATGCCGTCGAGAAATATCTCTCAGGGTGGAATGTGGAGTGCGCCTTCTGTACTATTCTGTGGTTAAGTGGACACGCAACTTGGTCACGTACAACGTGCCGCTACAATGGCGACATTAATTTAACACACGGGTAGGGCTAGTGGCCAGTAATCATAAAAATTATAATAAAATAAAAAAATTGGTCAATAGAAAAATTTTAACTTTCAAACCAACTAAATAATAAAAACATAACCAACATTGAGATCACTCTATGTAAAAGATTCATTCATGAGCTACCTACAAGCTGGCTTACGTTCTATCGGTCCAATTCTTTGTCGGCATTATTTCTAAGAAATTGCGCGGCTTTCCTTCTATTCGCCTACATATGATCGGTGACCCCGGCAAATGACCTTTTCGCTGCAGTTCTCTCAGGTTGCCCCAAGATGGTTATTTAGAAAATTGAAAATAAATCAATAAATAATAACGTTTAATGAAATTCAAATATTTTCATAAAATGAATACGCGAAATCGTATACGTGTGTTAAATTAATGTCACTATAAAAGCGGCACGTTGTATGTTTGCCTTTGATTTATACTATTCATAATGTCCTTCATGTAATAATGTATGGATATTAACATAACTATTATGCTCCCCAGCGATGACGGGCATGGGTGTCGGTGTGGGCGTGGGCGGCGTGGGCTGCGCCAGCACGTGCGAGCGACGTGCGCACGCGCGCATGCCGCACCCCGACCAGGTACGAGTACGTACTCATTCTCATGTTATTACCATCTTATTACATAAGTGTATGACTCATTTACATATTTTTTTTCATTTACATACCTGTTTTAACCAACACTTAATGAATATAGTTGTAAGTTCTTGTAATTTTGAGTACCTACTTATATAATTAAATATAATTTTGTTACATAAATCAAAGAGTATGTTGTAATAAATTAATAATTACAAACTTATTTTTGAGGTCGATAAATTCAATACTGTGTATGCGTAAATATTTATCCCAACTACGATATATTTTATCCTTCACACCGTGGTCCGACCGGTTTGTTGACGTGTTGTTGTGAAGTACCCCTCCCCGCACAGAGCACCCCGCTGCTGGCGGGCGTGGCCCCGCTGGGCTCGCCGCAGTCGTCGCTGGCGTCGCTGGCGCCGCTGCACCCGCCGCCGGCGCCCTGTACGTACTGCATTACATACCTATTTACATACCTACGTTTATTTATTTATGTACAGGAGAACCAACAGTAGAGCAGTAGTGGCTCTGTAGTAACAGCCGTGACTTACGTGTAGGTTCGAACCCATACAGGAGCTTTACTTTGTGTAAATTATTTTCATCACCGCTGCTCTCAAAACGGTGAAGGAAAACATCGTGAGGAAACCGGTATGTCCTAGAACCAAAAATTTGATGACATGTGACATCTACCAACCCGCACTGGGCCCGCGTGGTGGATTATGACCCACTGTCTCTCACAGAGAGGAGGCCTGTGTCCCAGCAGAGGGAACATTATAGGCTGATTATAAACACAGAGTCAATTTATAGTAGACATGAAACGGCCACCCCGTATCTACTTATCCGGAATCTGGCCTTTATTTTTCTATAAGGTCGGATAGTTTATCCAGCGGATACAGCTCGTGGCTAAATAATAACTGCCGCATGGTATTTGTATTGTTACGTAACGTTTGTGCTACAGGCGGGTCGGGCTCGTGTCCGCTGGGCGCGGCGTGCGGCGCGGCGGGGCCGGCGGGGCCCGTGGTGGGGCCCGGCGGGGACATCTACGCCTGCGCCGCGCGGGAGAGGGGGCACTATGTGGCGTATGAGCCGCTGGGGCACTATACACAGTGAGTAGTTTGTTTATTCATTCAATTAATTTCAATATATATTCATAAGAAACAATGGCAATAAACAGATAGATCGCAGCAACAAAAAAAACTTAGTAACTTTGTGGCGGCATCACACTGATGTCACACAAAATCCTGCATCGCGCAAGCAGAGTTTACCGTGCGATCTGCATTTATATAACTTCCCGACATCAATCGTCGGGCGGTAGCCCACCAGACACAACACCCGTCTGGTCGGAGGATTTCTCCCTTTTCTATAGAGGATCAACTTTACATCCCTGTGAAAACCCGAAAGCCTGACAACCAGTCTTATCAAGGCGTATCGTATTTCCGAGTTACTGGGTTGTGGAGGTCAGATAGGCAGTCGCTCCATGTAAAATACTGGTATTCAGCTGCATCCGGTTAGCCTGGAAGACAATCCCTACATAGGTTGGGAAAAAGCTAAGCAGATGATGATTTCAGGGTGTATAATTTTTTGCGGGAAAGTTCGAAAGGGATACCGGGATCTTGGCAACAGGCAACTGAAGGAACACGGGTGGGTTTTAGTCAGTAAAAGTCTGACACGCCGTTCCGCTCCGCCCAGAGTGGGAGAAGTCATCAATCTGACACGCCCTTCCGCTCCGCCCAGAGCGAGTCATTTGATGACATCCCAACCTCAAAAAAAGGCTGTAAAAGTAGGCTGTATAATTTATTTATTTTTATACAAGTGTAAATTACTTTATTGGCGCCGAACTAATTAGCATCATGTATCTGTAGCCGCGACTCGCTGAGCAGCGAGGCAGGCGCGGGCCCCGGGCCGCACGGGCTGGTGGGCGGCCCCAGCGCGGGCGGGTCCCTGCAGCGCCGCGCGCACCACGCTGCGCCCGCGCCGCTGCACAGCTTCACGCTCAGCGATAACGCTAGCGATCACTCCACGCCCACGCATTCGCACTCCAGAGGTATGTACATACTACTTATTTGTTGTCACGTTTTTAGTATAATATATTATGTGTTGTTACGTATATTACACTTACCCACTTACAGTGAGTGAGTGAGTGAGTGAGTCACTCATTTATTTAGCATCACCTTTGTATCTCAGTAGGTAGATCATAATTATTCATTTCTTTAAGTATTATAAGTGAGGAGCTCATAGCTAAGTAATAACAGCCGCAAGGGTCGATCCATCAGATTAAGCTACGCTTGCCGGGGTTGGTCCGTGGATGGCTGACCATCTTTACATACCGAGACTCCTCCGTGTCTCGGATAGCACGTTAAGCTGTTGGTCCCGGCTGTCATTTGTAGATCTTTGACAGTTGTTACGGGTGGTCAGAAGCCCGAAAGTCTGACAACCAGTCTTACCAAGGGGTATCGTATTACCCAGTAACTGGGTTGTGGAGGTCAGATAGGCAGTCGCTCCATGTAAAATACATTCAGCTGCATCCGGTAAGACTGGAAGCCGACCTCAACATTATTGGGAAAAGGCTAGGCAGATGAAGTATTAAATATAAGTGATCAACATTTTCAAACTTTTAACCATCATAGTCTGTATCTGTGTCATATGCTGATATTGGTGTTGCTATCTTCTTCACTCGCAGGTAGTGTGAGGGAGACGTCGCCGTACAAAAAGAGCGCGAGCTCGTCACCCGGACACATACCCAACAGATTGCAGCTGGGTGAGTCTACTAATCCTAACTATCCCAGCTATATAATTAATTTAATATTATTAATGCGAAAGTGAGTTTGTTTGTTACGCTTTCACGCTGAAACGGCTGAACGGAGTTGGATGAAATTTGGCACAGGGGTAGACCATGATCTGGATTAGGACATATGATACTTTTTATCCCGATATTCCCATGGTATCGTGACTTCCACCACCAGCTGTGCCCCGCGGTTTCACCCGCATAAATCTCATTCCCATGGGAATATCGGCATAAAAACTATCATTATGTCCTAATCTAGGTCATGGTCTACCCATGTGCCAAATTACAGCCAAATCAGTTCAGCCGTTTTAACGTGACGATTTCATGAAATAGTCATTCAATGCACTTACATGAACATACAACCTGATACTGACCTGCAAATTGCAAAAAACTTAAGAATTTGAATTTCGTGGGCTACCTTAGCGCATCCACCTTAACACTTGGTTGTGTTCTCAGGAGGTGTCGTCAGTCACTGCGCCGAAGAGCTGGAGCCCCTCACGCCGTCGCGCAGCACGGAGCGCCTGCACCGCGAGATGCAGAACCTCGAGGGGCTCATGAAGGACCTGTCGGCCATCACGCAGCAGCAGTTCCACTGCTAGCGGCGCGCGCCCTGCCGCTGTGAGCGCTGGGACCGGCTGGCCGAGGACACCGCGTGTACCTGCCGGTATTGAGGACCTGGAGTCTCTGTGGTGTCGGGATTGAGGACCTAAGTACGCTGGTGAGGATCTGCCTTGTACCTACAGGTATTGAAGACCTGAAGTCTTGCCGCTGCTAGTATTAACGACAATGGCATTGTGAGTGACTTTCGCCGTCGGGTCGCGTTTGTAGTGAGGCCCTGAGAGAGGTTTTGAAGGCCTCGCGGGTTTCTACTCGTTATTATTGGACTAACGTGCAATAGTACGGAGAAATGACGCATATTTTGCGTTATAAACCTACCTTTAATTCTTCTAAAACGTAGTAACACATTGAAGAGATCGGCTGATCTAAAATTATGCGCCTCACCATTACTGTATGAACGCACACACTTCAGGTGGAACCACAGAATAGTACAGAAGGCGGACTCCGTATTTTAGCTATGAAAGCTACAAGTACGTGGCGGACTCGTCTTTTCGGGACAATTCAGTGAGCGTAATGTAGTCAGTAGATATAAGAGTTACGCGTTAGAAAGAGAGGCAACTTCTAGATGAATGTAGCTGCAGGTAATTAGCGCTGTGCGACCTGAATTGCACTTTATTGTGACGTAGCAAAAGTAGCTTTTATTTTTTTTTCATTTCTTTTCATTGTCAATTATTTACACAATATTTATATAACACTATTTACATAAAAAACTAGTTACATAGAAAACTAAAAGGACTACTTTACAAAGGGACCTTTAGGCGTTGAAGTATTCGTCCGCATCGCTGTCATCCGGAAACGTGCCCAGAAGACTGGCAGGATTGCCACGTTGAATGGCAATGCTAATTCTTTGGCCAAAGATTTTTTTATTTTATATGATATTGCGGAGTGAACCGTCGTATTAATCTGTGGTGGAACTCACTCAAACGTCCTCACCAACTCCCTTAAACTCCAAAAATGTTGTGGAAAATTGTGAAACTGATGCAATTTCTTTTCATAAAATATATAATCTAGGTGTTTAATTTTAGTTTAGTCGATGTCTCATTAATCGATAAGGCGGGCACACAACTGCGGTGTTTCTTCACAAATATCAGTGTCATATAAAGAATTACGAGTAAAATGTTGACAGAAAGGTGTTGTTCGAGTTATATAAATTGATTCGAGTTGAACAATATAGTGACTTAAATGATTGGACTGATAGGAATTGTGACGTAAACGAATTGATTGGACATAATCAAGGAGTACTATTATAATAAGAAGTGATAAAGAAATGTTTTATTTTGTGTTCATTGCTTGTTTTTGAAGGAAATTTAATGTATTGATGGTAGAAACTTGGTAATGTAATGAAAATGTTTGCACAATAAAAAGTTTTTTTTTTTCATCAGCAAGAAATGTTTAGTTTTTTTTGAATAGTCATGGGTATAAATTACTTACTTTTACGCGTAGTAATCGCAACCGGCGTGCTAACCAGAGGGGTAATTCCCGTAATTTAAAAAAACGTTTGCATTCGCATGTCATTCGCAATCTGTCAAAAATACAATCAATTTACCAACATTTTTGACAAGTTTGACAGATTGCGACTTGAATGTGAACGTTTTTTAAGAGCGTTTATTCTGAAAGTGGGCAACGTCGCAAATAGATGTCAAATATTTCGCTGTTTTGAATAATTTCGCAATATTACTGTATGGAAATATGAAATATGTTTAGACAAATGTCTAAAATATTGATTATGAAATGCAATCAATAATATCGTAACACTGACTATATAGTTTTAGTTGTAAAAAAAAGGATTTGAAAACTTTCCAAATGCCTTTTTTACACCTAAAACCGGTTACAACTTAGATTCAGTGTTATAATTGTAATAGTTGTCTAGCCATATTTCATATTTCCATACAGTAATATTGCCAAATTAATCAAAACAGGTAAATATTTGACAGCTATTTGCGACGTTGCCAACTTTCAGAATAAACGCTCTTATGTACGAGAATTGGCCGTCTGATGTATGAACATAAACCTGGCAAGAGGAGTATGTAAGGCTCCTAGCAGGTGGCGTTCTATAGGTTCGGCTCCTGTGGGCAGACGGCGGCTTGGCAAAAAAGAGTATGATGCGATCATTTACTTAAGTAATGCTACTACTTCCCCGACAAGTGCTAGTAGATTTTGAGTCACCCACAAGCACAAGCAGCGTTTTTTACGACAATTATTTCACTCCTTTCCTATTTGAAGTGACCTTTGTGCGGTAGTGGCGCCCTCATTATTTCCAAACTCTTTTTTTCCAAAAAAAGATTAAAAAGCGATTCTACTAGAATATTAATAGAAAATTTAAATTTTTGCAATTTCAAAACTATACTATTATGAAAGAGGTATTTTCTCTATGTTACAGTCGTTAATTCACGAGAAAATTGCATTTGAATTTCTCGTAAATACATAAATAAACTCATGAATTCTTCCCAGGGGGGTAGGCAAAAACTACAGAACGTCACGTGCTACGATTTTTACATACTCCTTGTACTTTGTTTAATGCTTGTGACTATACATTGGATGTATTGCGGTTTTGTAAAAAAATATCATAAATGATGTTGAAAACCAACAACGCAGAGCTACGAAAAAAAAAAATATGTTTTTTTTTTTGGAAAAATAGTTTCATGAATATTTTATAGATAAATGTGAAACTGTAGCAGCTTTATTATTTGAGATGATTTTTTAATTTTTATTTAACTTTGAACTTAATAAATACACAAACAAAATATACTTATTTTAACAAATTATTATGTTTGTAATTAAATATACTTACATTTTTCTTAATTTAGTTAATTTTTGTACAAGAAAACTGTAATAAATGATATGTTTACTTCGTCCCTGTGCCATCTGACTAATTAATTTTAATTAATATAAGTTTATAATTACATTAAAAACTAATGATTTTGACACGAATTTGTCAGCACTGCCTTTTCTTGTAACTTTATAGTTATTTTTTATTGATTTTTCTGACAAAATAAATAAAAAATAGTGTGAAATTATGACACTCAATTTTACGTGACATTATACAGGCTGGTCAATGACCAGAATTGTCATAAAAATATCTCATTTTTTATTGTTTGTATTGTTAGAAAAATCGATATATATTGATTATATGTACATTGTGATCTTATGTACTAGTATATTATGTATATAAAGTTAGCTTTAGTTTAGCGCATACCTTCTAGTGGTAAGTATTAGAGATTTCAAATTTTTTTGACTGACATTATTGGTAATGGTGGTCGCTTACTGCAGTATAACATTTTTACTGTCATTCTACGTACTATCGGATAACTACACCACAGATGAATAGATACTTCACTCCTCATTTTAGGAATGAAGCTACAAGTACGCGGCGGTCTCGTCTTGTCGGGCCAATTCGGTGAGCGTAACGTAGTCTGGACATAATTTATAAGAGTTACGCGATAGTTAGAGAGGTTACTTCTAGGTGAATATAACTGTAGGTAATTAGTGCTGTGCGACCTGTATTGCACTTTATTGTGACATAGCAAGAGTCGCTTTTTATTTAAATGATTTTGTGGAGTGAGCCATCATATTCATCTGTGACTAGACTGACATAGCAGTTATAAACACGTAGATGTTGCATTTCACGGACGCACGTCAATCATTCAAATTTATATCTTAAGACAATGACATAATAGTCACATTCGCGCAGCGCCAGTACATTCTGCACATGACATCGCAACCAAAATGGAATATAAAAAAATGAAATAATTTTGGTTGTACAGGGATGGAATCATACAATGTAACCTATTCTACTTAACTGTTCTTCATTCAAGAGTCATAAAAAACCTTGTAAGAAGCCGACACGTGTTTCACCTCTCAACGAGGCCTCCTCAGGATGACGATTGACCAATCGCGAACCACAACATCGTATCCGAGTATTCGTGTCATCGTATCATATCCATTTAATAATAATGGATTTCCGCAAAGTCATGCTTGAATCAATTATCTAGGGATGGAAACAGTTTAAAAATGCCATTTGGTATGAATGCTACTCTGCAGTCAGCAACATACCATTTATTTACAAATGGCTACATCTTACAGTGATCACAGATTTGTTCAATGTACATCGGAAAAACTCTAATCAAATCTGTGTTCACTAGAACTCGCTCAAGATGACTATACTTTAAGACGGCCTACTTTCGCTCAAATATCTACTAGCTTACTAGTTACTGTACTTGAATTCAGAACCTTAGTAAGCCTTAGTTAAAGTTGAATTTAGAA
Source organism: Lithophane ornitopus (assembly GCA_948473465.1). NCBI lineage: Eukaryota > Metazoa > Arthropoda > Insecta > Lepidoptera > Noctuidae > Lithophane > Lithophane ornitopus. The sequence goes on along the minus strand of OX419641.1, from coordinate 9,834,222 downwards.
TGGACATTATTTTGTAAAAATAGTTTGAAATTCTGGTTGCAATGGAATTCGAACTTTGTCATGTGTGACATTGAGTTTGTTGTTCCAAAACTTAATTATCTCAGATTCTGAATTCAAATATAGTAACTAGCTACATTAGAAAACAGAACCTTTGATATTTACATTCCATTGCCATACAATTTTCGACTTATTTATTATTTTGTCTAAGTCGATTTTTGAACGACTATTATTTTTGTAACAAAGTTTCTGAAACATTGATCGCAATGGAATTTGAACTCTGTGACGTATAACTGAGATTCTGAATTCAAGTGTAGGCTCGACTACTGACTCGCCTAAGCCGATGAGATATAATTTTGTACGTAAATATTATGTAAGTTAGGCTCACTGTATATGTTTATGTAAAGAGCTAGTCAGTAACGTTAATCATAAGTACTGTAAGTAGATAGGATATAGGTGACGTCACCAATAATCAATAAATAGTAGCAGTGATAGCCTAGGGGTGTGACCGTCGGCCTGCCAAGTCATAAGTCTCGAGTTCGAACCCAAGACGCATACCTCTGACTTTTTGGATTCATGAGCGTATTGTATAATTATCACTTGCTTCTAAAACGACAAAGGAAAATATCGTGAGGAAACTAACATGCCTGAGAGATATTTCTCGACGGCATGAAAAGCCAAGTCGGAGGCCCATGGGCGGCATAAAAAGTCTGATAAAGAAACCCGTAAAGTAAAACTAAGTATTTCCGACTTATTTGTGAAATATCGGAAATATTACTTATGTAATGTCAGGGAAATTACATACGAAGCCAATTTACTACCAACTTAAATTGACTTACAAGACAAGTGTCATTTTTTGACATTTGTATGAAATGGATATAACACGGCAAATGGACGTAGTGTGTCAATTTGCATAACATTTGCTGACTGTACAACTAGAATATTGGGTTCGACGATGTGGCCCTAGAGGTTGTATTTTGCTTGGACATAAATTACTGGGCATAAAATAATTCTATATTTGAGCGACGAAAATTAACAGTTCTGAACGCAAGGAGCGTTCAAAACTGTTACTTGATTTTCGTCGCTCATCGTAAATTTAGGTTTTTTTCTTCATTTGTCTGCCCTTTCCCACTCCTGGTCAAAGGCAAAGAAACAGTTAAAATAATTATTTATAATATGATTTATTATGGTGACGTCACTCATCTTTCTCAAATCTTTTAAAACAATGTTTTTTCATAATTTTCTCTACGTACTTATAGAATAAATTTATACCCCTTTACTAAACCGCTCTTGCATATTTTAAGTAAATTATTGTAAAAATCTTTTGATACGAATTAAGTATATATTTGTAAATTTGACATTTCATACACGACACGTATTTTGATAATATTAGGCTGCTGTCACACTGGCGCGACATCCTGAGGGGCAAATCTTCGTAATTTTTTGAACGTTCGCATTCAAAACAACCTCTAATTTAGGTACATTTTTGACAAGTTTTTGACATTGATTGTCGCTGAGATGAAATGCGACTTGAATTTTAACGTTTTTTAAGTACGAGGATTGGTTTTCTGATAACTGGTCGCGTCAGTGAGTCGACGGCCTAGCACTCACGTTTGTTCAAAGCATCGTCAACTTGGTGTTAGTGGCTTCAGATCAATAGAAATATTGTATTTATATTGTGAAGATAAACTACCTGTGTGAAATATTGTATTTATATTGTCAAGCAAACTAATTGATTTAAATGTATTCTAAAATACAGAGATTTTTGAACTACGCGATTGGGCCATACCTCACCGGGACGCCCTGGCAACGTCGACTGGACGCGTTGCCAACTAAATGTATATATACAACTATTCAAGATGTAATTAGAATAACTGAAAACCTGTTATGGAATCATTGTACTCATAATTATGAACAACTTTCACTGAAATGAAATTGTTTATTCTGTAAATAGGATATTGGAATCACTTTTACACGTCAAAAATATATTAAAAATAAGCTAGATGAGGTCGGCGTTTCCTATCTGACTACTCTGACAAGAAAGACCGAAACAAACTCAGAGGTCACAGACTCTTTTAATTTCCAGACATAATCTTGGTCAAGCCATATGAGGACCATGTAGATAAGAGTCTGAAATAGTGTTTTGAGGGAAGAACTTGTCCATTCAGTGCAAGCATTTGTCAGTAATAGTGAAGCTCAACTCAGAACTTAAGGAGCTCAACTACGGGACTAAACTCTAAATCGCGATCAGCTGTTCCCTACATTTTGCAGAGTTATGCAAACATAAATGTAGGGAACAGCAGATTTCTTTTCGCTTTTTCAGGTTTGGTCCAATATTGAAAGTTGTTCATATTCATAATTATGAGTACAATGATTAACAGAGGTTTTCAGTTTTTGCCGTGACTCACCCGCCTGCTTCCGTGTCTCGGAAAGCACGTTAAGCCATTGGTCCCGGCTATCACACGTAGATCTTTAGCAGGCAGTCGTTCGGGTCGTCAGAAACCCAAAAGTCTGACAAGTCTTACGGAGGTATTGTATTACCCTGTAACTGGGTTGTGGAAGTCAGATAGGCAGTCGCTCCATGTAAAATAATGGTATTTTGCTGAATCTGGTTAGACTGGAAGGCGACCCCAACCTGAGAAAAGGCTAGGCAGATGATGTTCATAAGCTGATATCAATATTCCACAAGGAAATGAAAATACTGACTGCTCTTGAACGCGGTTTAAATCAGATCAATAAATCTGCCTAGCCTTTTCCCAACTATGTTGGGGTCGGCTTCCAGTCTAACCTGATGCAGCTGAATACCAGTATTTTACATGGAGCGATGCCTATCTGAACTCCACAACACAGTAAATGGGTAATACGATACCCCTTAGTACTGGTTGTCAGACTTTCGGGCTTCTGACGACCCGTAACGACTGTCAAAGGTCCAAATTGAGAAAAATATTGTGCAAACATCTTAAGAACTAATCGCACTCGTTACATAGCTACTTTTACTAACTTGTAAAAAATATATTTAGACAATGAATTGATGAAGTGTGATTGGCCTCTAAGCATAAAATATCACAGTTTATTTATATAGAATTTTTTTATTGATCTGAAGACGCGAAGAAATTTTGTAAAAATTTTGTAATTTGGCTCGTATCGTGGCGTTGAAGCGCATTTTCTTATAATTATACCTATTTGTAAATAGTCCTGTACCGATTTGTAAGTATATTACTCTACATATAAGTTCCCATAGGGTCTTTCTTCATCCGTCATAAGTCTTGTGTTGCGTCGTGGGATTTTGAACTCTATGGCTTCAGTAATAGTTTGAATTGGCGGTGAAGTTAGGCCCTACCACTGTAAGGAATTGCACTCGAATTGATTATGTAGAGGTGTGGTCACAGTGACAGCGGGGAGGGGGGAGATAGTTTACGCGAAGATTTTAACGTATTCTTAGGAAAATATTGTATTGAAATTATTATGGGCGAAGCGAAAGAGGGTTTTTTGTGTAAAATACTAGGAATGATACTATTCAGATAAGCGATATCGTTGTCGCGCTCGGTAGCGATACAGAGGCTCTAGAAAAAGTGACATTCTATCAGCGATAACGATGATGGAAAAGGCAAAAATGTATAGGACTGACATAAGCTATCGAAAAGCTTATGTCAATCCTGTTGAAAGTCGTTGCAGAAATACGAAACGCTTTCGAAGCTATTGTCACTTGTCTAGACCCTCTGGTCCGTCTTCTGGTTAGTCACTTTGGACTAATCGCGACAGCGATATCGCTTATACCTTAATACTTGTCAGCGTTATCGATATTAAGTCCATTGTATATGTATACATCACTAAGTCATGTACAGTCAAGGGCAAAAATATATATGCACCTACCAAAATTCGAAAGTAAATTGTACAAATATTTTTGCCTAACTGTGGTTTAAGTATGTATGAAGATATTTTTCTCACTTATTTTTTTTAAACCCTGGACCCGGTTTTCAATGTGACTGTACCGAACTTCCTGAAATAGTAATTTTATTATGTACTTCCGAACTACTAAGACTTCCACCATTATCATGGTGCATACGCCAAACATTGGAACCAATTCAACCAACATTGGTAGTAAGAATTTAACGATGGTGTTGAACATTCGTTGAATATTTTTGACTATAGTGCCATATTGGTGACACTGTTTATCCAACTCCAAAGGCGTGTGTCCAACGTTGATACCAATGTTTAGTGTGTGCGTTTAGTGCTATCATAATTATATTTAAGTGAAACTAATTAGACTGATTTTTATTGATTTTACCGTTTGTTTGAAAGATATTAGTTATGTGCGGGAATTGTTAACGATAGCTAACTTGCAGTAGGTTTAACACCCGGGCTGAAAGGCCAATCAACACAATTTGGTAATAAACTGTTAAACTTGTGTCAAGTGATTTGATTGGTTGAAGTCGTTTCAGTCAGCCAATCACATCATTAACAGTGGTTTCACAGTCAATATACTTTTTGACAGCAGCAACCTTATTATAGGGCGAAACGCCAAGGTAGCCCGCGAAATTCAAATTATCTTACGTTTTTTGCAATTTGCAGGTCGTATGTTGATTGAAATATGGCCCGCAAATGTATGTATTTACACATAAAAATCTTCAAGTAGCAACAATTCAAACATCAGTTTGACATTATCTCAGTTGGTTTGATTGTCTTTTCAAGAACCTGGGTTTTTCAACTAACTTAGCTTACCAACTATAGCCATAGAATTAAAACACTATTATTAACAATGAATTGACCCAAGTGTGTAAGTTCAATTTTTATTTTAATATATACCTAATCAGTGAGTGAACTAGAGAGGTTCGTGGCTAAGTTATAACAGCCGCACGGGTCGATCGATCAGGTTAAGCTACACTTGCCGCAGTCGATCCGTGGATGGGTGACCATCTTTACATACCGAGACTCCTGTTTGCCTGGGAAAGCAGGTCAAGCCGTTGGCACCGGCTGTCATTCGGTGGATCTTTGACAGTCGTTACGGGTCGTCAGAAGCCCGAAAGTCTGACAACCAGTCTTACCAAGGGGTATCGTTCTACCCAGTAACTTGTTTGTAGAGGTCGGATATGCAGTCGCTCCACATAAAATACTGGTATTCAGCTGCATCCGATTAGACTGGAAGCCGACCCCAACATTTGGAAAAAGGCAGGCAGAGTAAACTAGAGGAGTTTTATATATCATTCATTGTTCGTGACTCTCTTGTGAGATGTTAAACCGTTTGATCGTACACACTTGGAGCAACTCCCGCGAGTTTCGTCAGCTAAGTTCCCACCTGCAAGAGACTGGATTTTATTTTATTCTAAATTTTTACGAAAATACCATATCTATGTACTATGTAGAATTTTTATTACATCTATTATATCTACATCGAGTGTCAGATAAAGTTCGGCTTGGTATAGCGTCGTCTCATTCTAAAACTCGATGTATCAATTTAACGACCTGGTACCGCACTACGTAGTACATAGATGTGGTTATATACTTATGTATATTATGTATTAAACTAAGACCCAACTGATGTACTTCGGTGACTTCGTAATGCATCGAGTGCGAATATTCTGTACAATTACTATATACTTGTATTATTTATTGATCTAGGTGTTTTATTTGAACCCTACTGTCCACTGCTGCATAAAAGCCGCTCCCAATAAGGTGGCTATCGCTGATTAAAGCCGCTTTAATAAAGTGGCTACTGCTATAGATATAATTACAAATACGACGTGTTGCCAGCAGAAGCAGCGACGTGTCGTGGCGACACTACTGGTTTATATATATGGCCGCCTGCTGCTGCTGTTTGCAGTCGGCTAGGGATTTGGACCTTTAAGCCCGCTTTAATGAAGTGGCTTCTGTTGCATAAAGCCCGCCTTAATAAAGTGGCTTTTGCTGGATAAATGCCGCTTTAATAAAGTGGCTACTGCCGTGAAAACGCTGCTGCTTTAATATAGTCGTTACTGCTGAATAAATGCCGCTTTAATAAAGTGGCTACTGCTAATAAAGCCGTTCCTAATAAAATACTAGCTGACCAAATAAATCTGCCAGTCGTTTCGTCATCCACAAATCTTTGGTGCATTTGAACAGTACTAAAATGAGCGCATGGTGCACTGGGTTCGATTCCCGGTCGGGCAAAGTATTAATGGTTATTTCCAAAGTAGCCCGTTTTCTGATCTTGAGCACGCTTGATGGCAATAAGCTCACCCTTTTTACATGGGACTAAATAAAACTAAACAGGGCAAACCTACCTATCGCCATCAACCGGGCATAAATCCAGACTCCGGGTTGCTACTGAGAAATTTCCGATGATGAAACCTAATATCAATTTGCCCGACCTGGGAATCGAATGCAGGCCCTCATGGTCAGCAGTAGCACTTGCAACCACTAAACCAACGAGGCAGTCAAAGTTGTAATTATAATGGTTCAAAGTTCCCGAAATCCCGACACATTCTGTCCAACGACATAAAAATAGTTACAGAATAAAAAAAACTTATCTAAACTATCCTGCGTTCTGGTTCCAAAAACGTAAACAAATTATGTGTTTTTGGAAAAATAACTGTAAGACCTACAACGGACAACTTTCGATTTTTATATCGGACGACGGAATGGACCGACAGACGCGCAGTGTTCAATAGGTTAGAGTGGGTGTTTGATAATGCGACAGGCATATACCTGTTGCGCGACGGCGCGGCGGTGGGTCCGAAGCAGTGGAACACGTCATTTTGGGACTGCTCTTGACCTCGATCTCGCCTGATGAAAAGCGATAGATGAGGTCTATGATGGAACGAGCAAGCCCAGAAGATGCCTGTTCACTCTGGTTTTGAAGGCTGACGGGAAAAGTGGAACACAGATGGTGGCAGAGATTTCCACACTTTGGCCGTGCGCATAATAAATGTGGAAGAGAAGCGCTGTGTACGACTAGACGGTATATCGGCCAAGTGCGGATGGTACCCCGCTGTACGTCTGGTGGTCTGATAGTGAAAGGGAGATGGTGGGATCAGGTTATTTCATAGAAGTGTGTTGACGACTACGGACGCGTAGTGCCGTTACCCGTTGACAAAGGCCTTTAAACTCACAGAAGGTTCAGTTTGTGTTACAACTTCATATATTTTTATGAATTTTTCAATACTTCTGGCAATTCTGAAATCAACTTACCTAATTTACACTGAAATAAAGTTGACATTTGTTTAAGAGGACATAAAATCATTTGGAAACCAGCTTTTAAATATTACACCCTTCTCATACTGACACATGCTAAAAACGTGTCGCCAAATGTGTTCACTCGTAGTCTGAGATTATGTAAAACTACTTATAAGAGGACAGCAATACGTCTTTGTGCAGAAAGTGGTTATTTGCCGCGAGTCGTGCCAACTAATCGCGTTTGTTTGTCTTTGAGTTGAGACGGTAATAGCGGGTTCCGGGTACCGAGACACGAAACAGTCTTTAGGGGTATGAGGAACAGGGTGTAAAGTTCACTCATCCACAATAGAAAAGGGAGGATCCTTAAACCAGACGGGTGTTGTGTCTGGCGGGCAACTGCCCAACGATTGATGTTGGGTTCTTGTATATATGTTCACTGCACGGTAAACTTTAATTGCGCGATGCAGGATTTATGTGACGTCAGGATTTTTGTGTGACGTCAGATCTTTGATGCGTAGTTCGCATGTGGCGATGTAGATACCGCCACAAGTCTAAAGCTAAACGCATATGACAGACGCAGCGCATCGCATTGCAAAAATGCGCCAAAGCACATTAGGAGCCGCAACGCAAGACAAAAATACGCCTGGCAAGCGATCCACCATTGTCGTTGCGCTGCTGCCCGGTTCGAAAAGTCTGCTCTTTATCGTAATTATCGCAATGAATGTTAAAAAAACAATAGACGTAGATATATTTAGTAACCTCTCTGCGTCCAGCGCTCGGTGTGGCAACACGTCGTGTTCTGTCTTGCGACTGGTCAATAGTCATCCTGAGGATGCCTCGTTGAGGGGTGAAACACGTGTCGACTTCTTACAGGGGTTTTTAAGACACTTGATGAATAGTTAAGCGGAATAGGTTACTAAATATATCTACATCTATTGTATTTTATAATGGATTTCTGAAAAGTCACGCCTGAATCAATTAACGCTCTGCAAGTTGTTGAACTGTCAAAAAGAAACTGATTGTGATTGGTCGCGTGTTTCGCAATTAGGGTGCTGTTCTTTGTCACTTACAAGCAGGCCTTCCGTAAGCTTGGACACGATAGGTCTATACAGGGTGTAAGGGACAGCCCTCCACAGACTGATAGGATGAATTCAGCATATCATACTAAGACTCGGTACATGAAATTGTTTCAGGAACGTTATGGGAATCCAATAAACCAGATTTGTATTATTACCTCACCCGCAATGTATTGTTACCGTGGCAAAACGCTCGTAGCTGCACTCCCCGTGGCGGGGCGGGCGCGTTTGAGTATTTTAACATCCATTGCTGGTTTTTTTTATTTTAGCTGTTTTATTTACATAAATGGAGTGCTGCGTACAGAGTGAAAAAATGATTTAAAAAAATGAAAACTTTCCTGAGCAAATTTATGGTGGAATATGATTCAAAATAAGGAGCTGAATGCCCCCTGTTAATTTGCGGAGGACTGTCCCTTACACCCTGTATTCCTAGAGCAGCATCCTACATTCCTCACTCACCTTCGGAGAATTTGCCTTTCTGAACATTTTCCGTGAAGAATGAAGTCTTATAAGGTTGGTAATTAGAGTATTTTAAATTAAACTTTTTCTAGACGAAAGTGTTTAAAGAAAGTGAAGTTTATTAAAGGATTCTTAGAAAGTGGGATGCTTTGACAGTGTAGGTCATGTCCCCACTGCTGGGACACAGGCCTCCTTTCTGTGAGAGGGAGTGGGCTGTAATCCACCACGCGGGCGCAGCGCAGGTTGGTAGATTTCACATATCTTCGAAATTTTCGGTTCTAGGACATGCCGGTTTCCTCACGATGTTTTCCTTCACCGTTTTGAGAGCAGTTGTGATTAAATAATTTACACAAAGTACAGTGCTGCTGGAATCTACTCTAACCATACAAAAAAGTGCGCTGCGACCCGCGTAGTTCATCACTTTATCATCATTAAAGATGATGAAGAAAGATTTTTGCGTTGCGTTGTGGCGCGGCCCGCCAACTCAAACTACGCTCTGAACTGGCTTTTCCTAAGACTAGATGTGTTGTGTTCAATACATCATTGTCAATGATTTTAAGACACATTACAAAAGTGATCAACGTTTACGTGAAGTGTTTGTACAATTTAAATTAGTTGTTGTATGCTCAAGTGTTCTCCAAAACACAATGTAGTGCTTGGAGTGACACTCGAGTGACCACGGAGCGATACTATCACTGACTAGCCACTGGCAGTCACGCTAATTAGATATTAATAACTGCAGGTAATCAGCAGCCGGGGGGACCTTATTGAGTTATTGGTGATGTCCTTGAGAAAGGTCGGGTGCATAGTACCTACTGCCAACCGACACGAAATGAAATGAAATGAAATTGTTTATTCTGTTATAGGATATTGGAATCACCTTTACAAGTCATATAAAAAATAAAAATAAATAAGCTAGATGGCGTTTCCTATCTGACTACTCTGAGAAGAAAGGCCGAAACAAACTCAGAGGTCGCAGTCTCTTTTAATGTCCAGACATAATCTTGGTCAAGTCATAGGAGGACCATGTAGATTATCGTCTGAAATGATTTTTTGAGGAAAGAACTACAACGATTTGAGTGGACCTGTCCAGTCAGTGCAAGCATTTGTCAGTTATAGTAACGATATGACGAGTCGGTCTTTAATGTGGAAATCTCACCATGAAGACTTAGCTGAAGTACAGTGACATTACCTGACGTTAGAGATGATAGCTCACTTCACCTAAGTTTTCACGGTGAGGTGCTTACAAAATAGTGGCTGGTGAAATGTCAGCTTACTTCAAGCTCACTTCACCTTAGTTTTCATGGTGAGATTTTTACTGAATGAAATGAAATAGTTTATTATGTAAATAAGATATTGGAATCACTTTAACACGTCATATTAAAAAAAAAAAAAAATAAGCTAGATGAGGTCGGCGTTTCATAGATAGTATCAATATATCATGTAGTGAATTCTGCGAAATTATAGGATCTCACAGGTGGTGTTCTGTAGTTTTTGCTTACCCCAATGGGAAGACGGCGTGAGTTATGTACCTAGGTGCTGTAGTGCTAGGTGTGAGCGCTAGCTTGTAGAGCAAGATGTGTGTGTGTAAAATAATAGTTTTTCAAACGACGTACGATACGGTGTAGAGCCTAGACAAGTGACAATCGCTTCGAAAGTGTTTCATATTTCAACGACTTTCAACAGGATTGACGTAAGCTTTTCGATAACTTATGTCAGTCCTATACATTTTTGCCTTTTCCATCATCGTTAACGCTGATAGAATGTCACTTTGTCTAGGGCCTAAGGTCGCCTTTTGCATGTAACCTTTACAGTACTATATTAGTATTAAAAAGAAACCTACTAAATCAAATTATAATACTTTCTCCTCTCATATTATTTCATGTAAATTAAAACAATAATAAAATAACACAAAGTTGCTGGTTTTGTTTGCTCCGACCCACGCACGGTTGTAATGTTTATGTAAAAGAAAAGTGGCGGATGGAAAATACAATCGACTTATAAAAAAGTATATCGGGAAAGCAAATTTTGGGCATTCTTCTTTGTTCCACTAGTGGGGGCTTGGTGGGCAACGTGGAATAATTCGAAAGCAGGTAAAATATTAACTTTTTGGCGCTGTTTTATTTTTATTTTCGGTATGGTCTGACGTATACTTTGTGAGATACTTCTTGACTAAAAAAACATACTTAAGAGCGCTATTACAAAATCGAAGTGCACAGATTTAGGTAAATTTGAAGGCGCAGATGCGCTCGTGTGCGTCTGAAGTACGTTACGCACACATGCAAACCGCTATGCGTCAGACGCGACGAACAAACAAACTTGATCTTTTCCACTTTGCTTTTGAAATGAATTAAATTCCCTAAGACGACCCACTGACCAATTATTGTTTTTTTTTTCGTGAAATATTATTTGTATGAGTTACGATAGGGTTATAAAAATTTAGGTACGTGAATTTTAATTTATATTTTATACCACTAAAGCGGCAAACTAGCATGCTATGCTACTGGTAACATGTAACTGCAGTTACCACGGCCTAAAGACGCTTATAACGCCAGAAGCATCACTTGCGAACGCGCACGCAAGTGATGCTTCTGGCATTAAAGAAAATTGGTAAAAGAACTAGGTACTGGCGGTTGCCAATTTTCTTTAGGTACTTATAGGTACAAAATTTATTCAACAGGTAAGTAGACAATGGTGCCGATTCTCTTGAACACCGAACTAACTATCACTAAAATTCCTTACTTTTGGCTATGGGAATCTTGGAGCCATTCTGCCAAATAAATTCTTATTTTGACACAACTAAAATCGAATTTGACAACCGCGCGCCTCCACTTGGTACTTGTTTTACCTAGCCCGTTTTTTTTTTTTTGAGCCCTGCATTAGAGCCAGAGGCGCGCATGGACGGCAGACGACGAAAATAAGGAAAAAAAAAATTAAAAAATTACCGCCATGTTGACAATTAGGGGTTTAGGGGTTTCATTATAGGGGTCGAAATTTTCATTATTTTTGCGATAGGACACACCGTTTTCGAGATATAAGCAAAAGAAAATAAAAAAAGATACAGTACTATTTTGCAACTGTAGTCGAGGTGTTGGTTTGAATTATCTAATATACCGGGAAAAACGCTCTCCTCATAAAACTTTATTCATGTGGCAACATTTTCTGGTTCCAGAAATCATTATCTTTGTAAACTTTGAGTGGGTATTCAGTACCAGTCCACACTGCAAATAAACAGACATTTTTATTGTATATGTTCGTTTTCTATATATTCAAATTAGAGTATCAGAGGAAAATATTTATAAATTTCCATTACAATCATTCATAATTATTAAAAAAAAAATAACTCACGTATCAAAAAGTGTTGAGTTGCGCTATATTCGTGAGATTACGCAGAGCACGCACGTTGTGTGCATGTGTGCGCCGCGTATCAGTGGGCGATACGTCCTCCCTCAGGAAGCGCTTGGCGCGGACTAAACCTAAAGTTTTTTTTTTTTTTTTTTTTTTAACTAGTTGTTGTATCTCGTAGTTGGATTCTGAATCCGTGACTACTTAACCGGACTTTCCTGTGGCTGCCTTAAGCTCCTAAACTTAAAGCCTCCAGCCAGGGGCAAACAAACTATGCTAAATTATAAACTAAGTGTGCGCTTGCTAAGGGCACCCCCTTTGGGGTACGGACCTCGGCTTAGGGCGCATCACTGACGGGAGGACGGCAAGGCGGGACGGGCTGGATAAAAATAGTATCATTATTATTATCAGGGGAATTTAAAGCTACGTGCTCAGCTGCGGCGCGGGCTGGCACATCATCGGACAAGGGACGGGGGGACGAATTTACACGGGGTCGCGGTCGTGCTGGACCTCGTCGGCGAGGTCGGAATGACGGTAGGCGTCTGTGTTTGTGCACTGTACTGGTGGCCCTATTGCTCTCCTGTAAGAGGGTGATGGGGTCATCTGGCTCAGATAGGACATGCCTGGGACGGCGAATACGACTAATATTAGAAGGGACATAGGTAGCTGCATCGACAACCAGAGGGTTGCGATGTTTGACAGCTGTATCGAAATAACGCTTTGCAAGGCGTTTTAGAAACTGGCGGATAGTGGGAATCTTTAAATCGAGATGTAAGATCTCGTTGCGAACGAAGGAGGGAGCTCCCGTGGCCTTACGAAGGAAACGGTTTTGGAGGGTTTGCATCCTATGGATATGGTGGGCCTTAGCCTGGGCGAAGACTGGACCCGCATAGGTCATGATGGGGCGAATGCACGTGGTAGGTTCGCAATTTGCACTTGAGTGACAATTTTCTTCGTGCATTTAGAACAGAGTGGAGTCTACCTAGAGCGAAAGCGGCTCGCGAACGAACCTGCTTTATGTGCTCTCGAAACGTGAGATGTTGGTCGAGGATCACACCTAGGTATTTGGCATGCTTCTCCCAAGGGATCGGCTTGCCAAACATGGTGATCGGTCTGGGGGGGGGGGGAGGGCGAAGTTACCTCGCGATTTTTGAAAGAAAACCGCTTGGCTTTTATCAGGATTGACTTCGATACGCCACTTCCTGAACCAGGCGCCAAGGTTATTGACAGCCCTCTGGAGAGTGGTGCGTATGTTGTCATTACTGATTCCCTTATAGTAGATGGCCGTATCGTCTGCGAACAGAGCCAACTGTGCCTTTCTACTCTTAGGGATGTCGCTAGTGAATAGAGTGAATATGAGAGGGGAGATCACGGAGCCCTGAGGGACGCCCGCTCTAATGGGTCTGGGGGAGGATAGAGCTCCTTCGATACGGTAGCGGAAGGTGCGGTTCGACAAAAAGTCCCGTACTATGAGTACTAGACGATCCGGCACACCGAGTTGGTATAGCTTGTATATCAATCCATTGTGCCAGACTTTGTCGAATGCTTTCGCTATATCGAAGAAGATAGCACCGGTCGTATTGCCTCGCTGGAAACCAGCTGTGGCGTATTCTACGATCCGGTGTGCCTGATGCACGCTACAGTGCTGAGTTCGAAAACCGAACTGTTCGTGGGGAATGAGGCCCTTGGTCTCTGCATAATCTCTGATACGCTTATAAATAAGCCTCTCGTAGATTTTGCCTAGAACCTTGAGCAGACTGATGGGGCGGTAACTCGAGGGATCCGACTTGGGCTTGCCGGGTTTCGGGATACCTATGACGGTGGCTTCTTTCCACGCTTGGGGGAAGATGTTATTGCTAAGGGCACCATTGAAGATGGTGGCCAGTAGCATTATGAGGTGGGCTGGGAACAGCTGGACCACCTTATTGGTGATACCATCTGAGCCGGGGGCTTTTCGAGTTTTAAGACCTTTGATGATCTCGTGTACCTCGTCGGGTGCGACCGGGGTCACGGGGTCATCGGGGTCTTCTACAGGGGGGAGGGATGTCCTACGTTCGACTTCAGCGTCTACCTCATCGAGGTGAGCTTGGTCTACATGCAGGGTACTGGGAGAGCATTGAGTCTCTAGACTGTCGGCTAGACACTCTGCTTTCTCTTGGTCATCGAAAGCGATTGACTTATCGGGGCGTACTAAGGGGGGCATACTAGTGTATTTCTCAGACCTTAGCTTTCTGGTGAGATCCCAGAAGGCTAGGTGGGTGGGCTCTAGTTCGCTCAGCATCTTATCCCAGCCCGTGTTACGCAGCTCCGTTACACGTGTCTTTACAGATCTCTGTAAATAGCGCATATGGGCTTTGTTAGCGGCACAGGGAAAGACGCTGTAAGCACGAGTGGCCGCGTTCTTCTCGGTTATCAGCTCACGCACATCTGCCGGGAGGGCCCAGCGACGGTCATCCGTCACTGGAACCTCCTTAGAACAATCGTTCACGACAGATTGCACGTGATCAGTAAGCAAGTCGATCGCGGCCGTCGTGTCCGCGGTAGAGTTGAATTGATCAGGGATGGCATCCAGCTGGGCGGACGTGTTGGATATCAGCTTTTCGCTTACTTTCTTCCAGTCCATGATCCTTTTGGTTGCGGAGGGATGAGAGGGGTCAGAGAGACCTATGCGGGGGGCCAGTTTTATGACTATCGGACGGTGGTCAGAGTTAAGCTCGTCTACCGTTTCTATAGAGTCTAATCGTAGGCTGACGTTCTTAAGGAGCGCCAGGTCTAGGACATCGGGGGCATGGTTGGGATTATGAGGGTAGTGGGTGGGAGTCATCGGAGCGATGACGTCAAAGGTCAGGGAGGAAGAGAGGTCGAACAAGTGTCGCCCTCTAGTGGTGGTAGTGGAACTATTCCATGAGGGATGTTTGGCATTGAAGTCGCCCGCTATGATAACGGAGCTACTCAAGCCGAGAAGGGTAGAGATATCGTTCGAGAGGGACTGAAAGTCCTCTGAACCGCCTCTGGGAGGGTGATATGCCAACACTTTAGTGATCGGTTGGTGGCCTGACATGCCTAAGCGGCATATTGAGACTTCTATGAAAGAGAGGGTAGGAGGGTCCATAGGGATGCAGTATAGCTCCTTTATATAGTAAATGAGAGTGCCGCCGCGGTGGCAACGCGTTCTATCGTTACGGACTAAACGATAGTTGGCTATGGAGGGAGGGAGCGGTGGCTAGGTTTTAAAAATGTTTCCTGTAGTAGGAGAATATCTATTTTATGGTCGCGGAGAAAGAGAGCTATCTCGTCTCGTTGACCTTGGATGCCATTTGCATTGAAGATGCCTAAGATAAGGGATCGGGGTTTAAACCTAGATAAGATGGCTTTATCCATTATTGGGTCGGTTTAGTGAGGTCCATAAGGGCTTGCTTAATGTCCGGATAAGCGTTATAGATCAAAGTGATCTGTGTGAGATCGCATCTATCTCGGGCCGCCTGGAGTTCGGCGGCCATGCGAGTAGCGCGGGGGGACAGAAATTGCATGTACGTCGTCGTGATCATATTGAAAGGATCAGACAAGTATGCGCGGGAGGCCACGGGAGCGGAGGCGGGGGAGGGAGCGGGGCGCGATGCTACGGGAGCGGGTGCGCCTTTTGCGGGGGGCGCAGAGGGCGCCGGAGGGAGAGTTTGGATACGCGGATCCAAGAGAGAGTAAATAGGGGTTTGCGGGGGGGCTGGGGGCTTAGCTGTGGCTAGCTGAGGGAATACCTCGTGATGGTGGAGTTTATTCCACGGACTGGGCCTCTGAGGGCTGAGCCTATGTGGGATCTGAGAGGAAGGAAGTGAAGTGGGACATTCCCTTTGCTGACGATTGTCAGCACGCTTTTTGAGCTTGGGAGAGGATGACTTTGGAGCTTTAGAGCAGCCCCGGTAATTGGCTGGGTGACCCTCCTGTCCGCATAGCACACTGCTGGGAGGGCTGAGGCATAGATTGCGGTCCTTGGGACGGGTGCAGTCGGCCGTGCCGTGCTCGCCCAGGCACTTTACGCACCTAGGTTTCGCATGGCAATGCCTCTGCGAGTGCCCGTAGAGCTGGCAACGATGGCATTGCCCTATATTACCGTTCTTACGCGGCTTCTCTATAATGAAGCCGGTAAGATTGCAAAGGTATTTAATATTAAAAATGGGGTGATGCCCCTCTACCGGAGAGCAGACGACAAGAACCATGTCGAATGCTTCACCGCCTCGCGAGCGGTGCATGCGGTGGACCTCGTCCACGGGGACGTTTTGCGACAGAAGGTCGTCTTTAATATCGTCAGAGGCGATCTCTTTAGGGATGCGCTTTATGACTACCCTAATTTGTCTGTCCTCTGCGAGCGAGAAGGTGTGGAATGACACACCTCTGGCTCGCAGGAGCTTAGTAAGCTCACGATAGTCGGTAGAGGTCGGGACAGTGACTTTAATACCCTGTAGGGTAGACTTTGCGTTGGTGAAACCGATCTTTCTGTCGGAACACCATTTGGACACTATGGTCCACTTCCCCTTGTCCTGAATGAACACGGGGGGAGGGGGCAGAAGCTTTTTAGAGCTCGAAGTATTATTAGAGCGCGCGGGGGTAGCGACTTGTGCGTCGGTCGCGGCGAGAGAGGTGGAGGGGGAAGTTATGTTAGCTGTAGCTGCGGTTGCGCTACTCGGCGCTACCGCGGCTACCTGGGCTACGGGGGTAGGGGTGGGGCGATCGTCATCGACCGCTATGACTTTGCTCGCTTGACCGGAGCTATGCTTCTTCTTCTTCCTTTTACTTCCTTTTCCTAAGACTGGGGTGAACCCGTCGTCTTCGGATTGGGATGGAGCGGACGAAGGAGAAGCATTGTTCTCTGAGTCCGAGGCATGAGTCATGAGAGAGGGCGCGTACGCGAACGGAGTGACGGCCCGCTTTGAGGAAGCGGGCTCTGTAGTGTCCATTGACACTATGTCAGAGTCTAACGCGGCTGGGCTGAAGGCCGGACTGGGAGAGCGGCGGACAGAAGGGCCAGCCAGGTCAATAGCCGGGAGGGATTAAGAGCCCAGTGCATCGCTGAAGTCAGCGATGGGACTCTCGTCTATCTCTAATAACGGTAATAACTTTTTAACATCCTTACGGATCAGTTCCTCCTCTTCGGGAGTGGGCTTAGCAAGGAATCTAAGGATGATGGCAAAGAGCCTCCTGCAAAGAGGGTCTGGTGCCATTTCTAACTATTTTTAGGAAACTATCCTAATATAGCATAATAAAAAACTAACTATAAACCTATCACAATAGCCTACTCCTAACTCCCCGGGAGGAATGCCCGGGGATGTGTAAAACCCTCCCTTTCGGGTGGTGCCCTAAGCTTGCTTTTGCCCGTTGCCTATCTTATTTGTGCAACGGGGTCCTAACGGGGTCCGGTGCGAAGGGGTAGACACACCTAACCGCACCGGGTGTGTAGCTGTTGAAGGAAAACTGTCACCAATGCCGACTAGGAGATCCCCCAAGGCCGGACACTGGGACCCGTCCAACGTATCTGCCTCAACCCTGAAGGGGAATCGGCGGGTGCGATTGGGGCAACACCCTCTCGGCTTCGTTGGCACCGTATAGGTTTCCACCGAGAACCACGAAACTGTGGTTTTACCCTGAAGGGGTACCCAGAAGGGGCCAAACACGCGACGATACGTTTTTTGAGAAGTAATCTGTTAAGAATACTTTACTAGCTGTGCCTTGAAAAAGGCAAACAACTAGTAGCAGAAGATAGTCTCTACGACTATAGAAGATCAGGAACACTTGATTCCGGAATCGGGAGCTCACTTGCACTTGCACTGCGCACGTCCGACCGCTGCCGCTGGCGCGCGTCGAGTGTCGTGTAAACCTAACATAAAGTCCGCGCGTCCCGAGATTTATATTGATTTTTAGCATTGCATACAACAATTGTTTAAAAATATTAAGTATTTTAATCTAACAAAGACTAATTTTTTTTTTTGAAGCATTGTGACATAATGACCTTTGTTAGTAAATAATTTTTGTTTAAATTTGAAATGTATATTCATAGATAAAAAATATAATTTCGGACGAAAAATTATCAATATCTATCTGTTTTACGGAATTATTTTTGGTGCATTACTGAATGAAACATAAAAAATTACTTAAACACTCCCAAGTTCAAGATATAGTTGTAGCATGGACATTTTTATAAATGATTAAATTACGATATCTTCGATGTGACAACGCGTCAAAAGACGCCCTAAAGTTAAATTTTTTGAAACAGCTTTTGCAAAGACAAGGTTTTTACTGATTTGTGTAGAGAAATTGAAATATTTATTTAATGCGCTCCCAAGAGAAATAATCAAACTTTCTCAGGAACATTTTTTTTTTTTTTTTGAGGCTCTATCTAAACCATAATCACACGTCAAAAATCGAGTAAAACGCTCAAATTCTGGAAAAATTGTAATAGCCCTCTTAACCTCGTTTTTGAAGTCGGTTAAAAACATAGAAAACTTTTTTAGAGTGTGAAAGGTGAAAAGAATCCTCAAATTGTTAAAAGTTTTAATTCTTTGTGAGAGGGATGATATTTTTTAGGAAGTGCCTCCGCTGCCGGCGCCGCCGGTTGGTGAATTAGCTGCCAGCGCCGGTTGCTGAATCGGCTGCCGGCGCTGACTTTGGTTGTCAATTTGCCATAATTATGGAGTAGATAGGCATAATTAAAAAACATGTACTAAAGCATTTTTTTTTCCATAATCATGGACCCTTAATTTCCATATTTGAGTATTATTATATTATTATATTATTACTCGGAACCGAACTAATTAGATTAGGTTAAATATTTTTACTCGCTATAAAACATTAGGTAAGGTTAGGTTAGAACTGTGACTGTGACGATACGATACCTACGGCCAAAAACAATCGGAAAATGTAGAAAAAAATTTTTTTATGGTTAGTTAGTTGGGGTTCTGAATACTGGAAGGGTTTCTATAAACGCTGCGCCGCGCCGCCGGTGTCCAATATGGGAGCCGATATTTTTAATTTCGACTGCCGGCAGTAATGTCACTGCCGGTTCCCAATGGCGTTATTTTTGGGAGCGGAGGCACTCCCTATTTTTTAAGAATTAATGCCTTGTTGGTCTGGTCGTCGTCAGCTTGAATGCTGAGCGTAGAATATTGGGTTCATAATCCCCGTGACGGATAAAGGGAAAAGGCTAGGCAGATAGATTTAATCTATAATACATAATATGAACAAGTATGATAATAAGTAGGTAAGTAGGTCCTGTATTGTGAGTACCTACAGCTTGTTTATTTTGTATTACAACGGCTTAAAGTTTTAAAGGTTGTAGATATTGTAAAGGGTACGGTAAGCTCATTTAATATACTTGGTAGAATAATCTATCTACTGCGGCTGCCATTTGTCATGCCACCAACGCAATAGAATTAAAAATCGGTTGAACGGACTGTAAAAGGGTGTGTTTTAATGTCTAATCTTATTTCAATTGGGGTATAAGTATCAACAGCTATCGCCCATCATCAGAAGGAGTGTACTACGTGAGATCAACAAATGGATGTGCGACAAAACTGTACTACGAATGACCATAGTTCGAATCACGAATACACGCTTGTGCGAATAACTGAACCTCGACATCAAGGCCATTTCATGTAAGTATTTAAAAAACATTCAAAATCGCTATCGTAGATTGGGGCCAGCCGCGCAACGCAAAAATCTTTCTTGGGCCGCACCGGACTTTTTTGTATGGTTAGAGTAGAAGCCAGCAGCACTGTACTTTGTGTAAATTATTTCATCACCACTGCTCTCGAAACGGTGAACGAAAACATCGCGAGGAAACCGGCGTGCCCTAGAACCAAAAATTCGAAGACATGTGACATCTACCAACCCGCACTGGGCCCGCGTGGTAGATTACGGCCCACTCCCTCTCAGAGAGAGGAGGCCTGTGTCCCAGCAGTGGGTAAAGTCGAGCAGTGGAAGATGAAAACTGTTGGCCAGAATTGAAAAAAAAATCTTTTTCGATTGAAATTCATATCATAAAACTGATATTGTATCTGCTTATCTTGTATAAAATTATCGCTGTCTGAAAGTCTCGCCTCGCACAATATGGCCGACAAATTATATTTGTTCCGAATCTGTTTGTTTAAATCTAATGTTATGTTAACGATAGGGAACGCGCCTACTGTTATAAAATGTTTGAATATGTTTACAATAATATTGGAAAAAGCTGTAGGTATTTTATTAAAGGGAGGATTATCCATTGTCTATACGCAGCCGTAACTGGCGGATGGGGGGCTTTTGTTAAATATTTCTGTACTGTACTTGCCATTTGCTAACTAATTTAATGTGACCCTGTAGATGGAGGTAGAAAAAAATTATAGGTGGACTTCGATCGATTATACGCAGTTAACGCATCGTCTGAATTTTCCCACCCTGCTCCATAATGAAAATATAAACCCATAACCCTCCTTGTTTTGCGTAGTCGGGTAACGTGACGATTATCCGTCAGAGCTGCCAGAGCGGGCGGGTGGCAACTACATACCTATTTTCAAATTCGGTATTTTTTACCAAATTATTTAAACGCGTGTTTGTTTATATGAATAGTACGTAGGTATAGACTTCGCTTTACAGTGTGATTCTTTATAATGCGCACATATCAAAATGAGGGAATCTATGCTTAATTTTATCGACGGCAAAAATATTTAAAAAAATAATTATATTTACAAAAATATTAAAAGATAAGTAATGGGGGTCTTATTGAGAAATTAAACGATTATAAAAAAATCTAAAAAACATGTTTATTTTCAATTGAGGGCAGTTTTTTTCCTCGATTTTCGTTTAATGAAGACGCCTAATTACTTCCCATCATTACGGAGTGTTTATCGTGATAGTAGTAAGGTACACCGTTTTGTTTACACTGTGGTCACAGTAGAGAACAAAATTTGTAAAAAAAAAAAAAAATAGTTTTTTTTTATATTTTTGCCGTCGATAAAATTAAGCATAGGTTCCCCCTTATTTCGATATGTGCACATTATAAAGAATCACACTGTATGATTCTGCCCAACGCCTTCGGGAAATTAAGGTGTGAGGTTATGCTAAATACAAAATTAATGACTGCAACTGGAGTTCAATACCACAGAGTAAAATAATATAAATATTAATGTAGACGTGACCACCAGTCCGCTAATGAAATGTCACAGAGTATTAGAATGACGAGAGATGCTCAGTTGAACAAGCATCGCAGAGCGAATAAGTTTTTATTCATTACAGGAAACTTATGTTATGTATAACTTATGTGTGTACTGGAATACAGTAATGCTTGGCGGCGGAAATAGGTATGGCACTAGTGGATAGATACTTCCACGGCTCCTTAACAAACCAACTATTGATGTGGTACATTAGTATCGTCGTGTTTTGACAACCTTTTCCCTTTGTATCATCTAGCCCGGGGCTAATTTAAGCAACATGACATACAATTTATCTTCCCAGAGACACATTATTTAGATTCAATTACAACAGACTGTGACAGATTAGCTAGTACGTATTCCTTTAAATAATGTAGGACCGAGTAACCGCGGCGGCCCAACTAGATAGACATAATTATTCTTTTTCTTGTTGCATTTTTAGGGTTTCGAACGCATAGGGTGTCCATAAAAGTCAGCCACTTGAAATATACCCCCCCCCCCCCCCCCTGTGTGTCGTACCTTAAGGATGCTTAACGCCCTCGTGACCACCAATCCTGAGTGTGATCTGTTTGCTGATGAATGGAGCAGAATTATGCGTGTATGTCTGATGTTTTGCGAGAGTCAGTATCTTAGGTTGTCCTCTATTATATGTTAGTATTTGAGATATTTCTGTTTACTAATGGTAAAATTTCTATGTTAATTAATGTAATTGGTATTACCGTTTTAATTAACAATAAACAAACATGTTGAACAAATAAAATTGTCATTGCAGTCGGGGGACCTCTTAGATTAAAAAGTGTTCCACAGCACGCGTAGCATGACGGCCATAAAAACGGGGTTTGTCCACGAAAGAATAGACAACTTGACAGATTGTGATTGTTTATCTGTAATTTTGTCTATTCTTCCGTCGAAGTTTCGTTTCTGGTCATGCTAAGCGTGCTGAACGGTCCCCCGACTGCAAAGACAATTTTTATTATACAGCGTGCCGCTACAATTGCGACATTAATTTAACACACGGGTAGGGATAGTGGCCAGTAAACATAAAAATTATAATAAAATAAAATAATTCGGAAATTGAAAAATTTTAATTTTCAAACAAACTAAATAACGAAAACATAACCATATTGAGATAACTCTGTGTAAAAGATTCATTCATGAAGCTACCTACCAGCTGGCTTACGTTCTAGTCGCTTTGTCGGCATAATTTCTAAGAAATTGCGCGGCTTTCCTCTATTCGCCTACATATGATCCGTGACCCCGGCAAATGACCTCTTCGCTACAGTTCTTTAAGTACAGGTTGCTCCAGGATGGTGGAATTTAGAAAATTATAAATAAATCAATAAATAATAACGTTTAATGAAATTCAAATATTTTCATAAAACGAATACGCGAAATCGTATACGTTTGTTAAATTAATGTCGCCATTGTTTTATTTAAAAATAATAATTTGTTTTTTTTTCACATTTGTAAATGGAGCCATAGGTACTGCCGCTATATTGTTTATTTTTGCTATGAGTGATGTAAGGATGTCATGGTAGAATGAAGAAACTCGAATACACAGGTACATGAACCCTGAAAATATTACCTGCACTCCTTTTTTGGCCAGTCGTGTAATAAGTGTAGCGAAAATTCGGATAGTGCCTTTTTTTTTGAGAATGGGAAATCTTCAAATTTCTTCTCCCGCTCTGGGCGGAGCGGAAGGGCGTGTCAGACTATTACTAACTGAAACCCACCCATGTTCCATCAGTTGCCTGTTGCCAAGGTCCCGGTATCCCTTTCGGAGTTTCCCGCAAGCGCCTACACCCTAAAGATTCTGGTAATACGTTATACTCTTTTTATTAAAATCAAATCAAATCATTTATTGTGGATCATAGGTTCATAAGATGTTGAGTTAGTAACAGGTAACTCTGCTATGTCCCGCCATTGAGGCATTCAAAATTCATATTAAAAGTCTGGAATATGGTTAAAATACAGTAGGTACATCAAATTATCAAACAACATTAAAAACTATGTTACACTCGCGACTATCTAAGAAGTCCGTTTTGACGTTTCGTTCTCGTACATGTAATAAAACGTAAAGCCTTGAGAATCAGTTTTTATCAATGTATATAAGTCGTAGATTACAAACTCTCTAAGTATGTTCAATCGATATGTCTCGAGAATCAGTTTATAAGAAATAGATTTTTTTTTTCATCGCTACCCAAAGCATTAAGATAGCTGCCAAAACGGACTTCTTAGATTGTCGCGAGTCTAACAGTATGTAGCGGTTCTGTACCTTATGACAGATCATACAGAATCTCACCCACTTCTCTCTCTGTGTTAATCAGATACGACTCTCACTTTGTCACCTGCGACTGTTCGAGTCCCGGTCACTAATGTATGAGGAATACATCGCTCACAGTAACGCATCGGTTAGAAGACTCCACTTGACATCACATATGTCTTACATGTAATCAGATTACATAATATCATGCTTGTATGTACAGGCGATCAGCAGGTCTACAGTCCACAGTTTCCCACGTTTTTAAGGTTCGTATCCAAAGGGTAAAACGGGACCCTATGACTAAGGCTATGTCCGTCTGTCTGTCTGTCTTTCCGTCCGTCTGTCCGCGGCTTAGCTCAGAGACTGTTGGTACTAGAAAGCTGTAATTTGTTATGGGTACACATAAAAACCACGCCGACATAGTGGTGAATATAATCGTAAAAAATTTTTTTTTTGTTTACCTCCCCTACACAGTGCCAAATGTCATTTCATGAAATAGACATTCAATGCACTTACATGAACTTAGAGAGTTGTATTGCTGATTCTAATGTTTATAATTATGTAAATCCATATTTGTTACGGTCGCAAATCATATTTAGATCAACATACAACCTGATACTGACCTGCAAATTGCAAAAAAACGTAAGAAAATTTGAATTTCGGGGGTACCTTAGAGCATTCACCTTAATGTAATCAGGGGCAACTTTTTGCGAATTATTCGAAATAAATTATTTATTTTTACAATTCGTGTATCAATCAAACAGTTTGTCTAAACACTGTATTGTGTCCACTGTCCGTTTGTCTTTGACTCTTCTGTCAACAGTGGCCCTGAAGGAGAGGGGGGTAAGGGGGGTGACTGTCAAAACAAGAGGATAATAATTGTTTTAGCGCACAATGCTAGGCTCGGGGCGTTTGTCCGCCGGCCGCGTGTCACACCGAACACTAATCTTGCGAAGATAATCGCCTACTTGTAACAACGTGTGTTGATTCTGGAACTTATCTATTTGTATAAGGCGACTGGTACCTAATTAGTGACCGATACTTAAACATGTGACTTTACTCATCATTATGAACAACTTTTACTATGGGAACAAACATGAAAGGGCGAAAAAAAAAATCTGCTGTTCCCTAAATTAATTTTTATATTTTGTATTAAAATGTAGGAAAAACCTGATTTTTGATCAAACAAAACAATCGAATGACGATGATGAAAAAAATCGAAGACATGTGACATCTACCAACTTGTACTGGGCCCGCGTGGTAGATTACAGGACATTACAAGCACTTGCAGCCCAGCTTCTTTCTTTTTTCCCTTTCACTGCATTTCGAAGAGAGGAGGCCTGTGTCACAGCAGTGGGAACATTATAGGCTAACTATGCTACTTACGAATACTTCACCAAGCTCTATTTACCCGAATACGGCAAAGAAAAAAGGAGGGTTATGATTTTGACTGGTATGTATGTTCATCTGTCCCCTCATATCTTCGAAACGACTTATCAAAATCCGGAGTCACACGTAATCTGTTCGATTTATGCCCTAACACGTGTGACTTCGGATTTTTAATTAGTCTGTCTATGGTGTCTTGTTTATACCATTTTAGTTGATTGACTTTCTGGTCGTAGTTGGGTTTTAGTTTTTATTACTTTTTTTTTTTTTTAGTTTGTAGTCTTAATTTGACAAAGATTAGGTACACTTCGGTGTGAGTGCGAGCCTGTTGATCTGTTAGTACTTCACGAATCAAAATAGTGCGTTCTTTGTGTATATTATTTGTCCAGACGCTCTGTTTGTCGACGACTTGACGAATAGCCTCGAGCTGAGAAAGTCAAGGCATAATCAACTGGGTAGGTACACAGACTAAAAAATGTCAAAGTGAAAAAAAACTCAATACTTACATATTATTGTGCCCGACTGAAAAGAGAACCCAGGACCTCAAGCCTTAGGCCTCATTTACGGCCGCGTGGAGCGTGGAGCGTGGCGTCTCGCGGTGCGTCAGACGTTTTTTCTGTTTACGGTGCGGCGGTATGTGAAGCGGCACTTATCATCGCACGTGTTAGATTATTCATTTTGTGAGGTTATTTTAATAATAGGTCTTTACCTATGAAATTGCCGTTTTGTATGAAAAAATTTAAACGAATTTTTTTCATGAATTTTTTATTTGTATTAATCGAAGTAATCACCCATGCAATCAATGCATCTTTGCCATCGCAGTGGCAGTTTATTGATGCCCTTCTTAAAGAAATCAGCTGGACGGGAGGCAACAAATTCTTCAAAGGCATTTTGTACTGCCTCTCGGGTATTGAATTTTTTTCCCGCCAAGAAGTTATCCAAATTCTGGAAAAAGTAGTAGTCTGTAGGCGCAAGGTCTGGTGAGTAGGGCGGATGACGGAGAGCTTCCAACCCCAGTTCTTGCAACTTGGAGACCGTCTGCTGTGCAGTATGAGGTCGCGCGTTGTCGAGCAGGAGCAGCGGAGACGAGCGATTGACCAATGCTGGTTGGAGATGCGCCAGCTTCTCCATCATTGTGTTCAGTTCTTCACAGTACACATCTGCAGTAATGCTCACCCCGTTTGGTAAGAAGCTGTGATGAATCACACCGGCGCTAGACCACCAAACAGTGACCATCACTTTTCTAGGGGTAAGTTTTCGTTTAGGGCATTGTTTAGGTGCTGAACCAGGATCCAACCAACTTGCTGAGCGCTTGCGGTTATCAAACAGAATCCATTTTTCATCGCAGGTAAGAATGCGGTTCAAAATTCCTTCATTTGTGTGTCTGTTGAGCAGTGCAAGGCACGTCTCGACGCGTACTTCGCGCTGGCGATCATTGAGTTCGTGGGGCACCCATTTGTCAAGCTTTTTTACCTTGCCAATTTGACGCAAATGGACCAATATTGTTTTGACGCTAACGTCGAAAGCTGCTGCTAATTCAGCCGTAGATTGTGTATCATCAGCTTCCACAATCGCCTTTAATTCGTCATTGTCGACCAAAGTTTTCGGACGACCGCGAGGTTCATTTTTCAGGTCGAAATTTCCAGAACGGAAGCGAGCAAACCAATAACAGGTGGTGCGTTGGTTTGTAGTGTTAGCTCCGTAAACGTCGTTGATGTTGCGTGCCGCTTGTGCCGCGTTGCTGCCACGACGGTACTCATATTCCATAATTACTCGAATTTTTAACGTATCCATGATGACGAAAAAGATTGAAATGCGATGAAAATGTAACACTAATCAATAAAGAAATGACTACTTTTGGAAAAAAAAATCCATGTTTTTAAAATAAAATTAATTTGAAATTAGAATTCTTAGCCAAACAAAAATTATTTTGATTTGAAATGGCCAGTACTGCAGAACGGCAATTTCATAGGTAAAGACCTAATATTACAATAATGTTTGTTCGATAGTGACATCTGTCACATTTACGAAGCTTGGGACAATGTACCTGATTTAACTAGGTATTGTGTTTACCTAAAAATAACACTTAACTTGTAAAATTCATTAAGTAGTTATTACTATAAATTATTATGTAATATTTAATAATACTTGTAGCATATTTTAGATTTTATATTGCTATTTTATTATAATAAGCCGTTTCAACTAAAATATATGATCATCTATTTATCATCATCTAAATTATTATGTAATATTTAATAATAATACTTGTACCATATAGATTTTATATTGCTATTTTAATATAATAAGCCGTTTTAACAAAAATATATGATCATCTATGATTTATTTAAAATGGCGGTATTTGACATAAAGTGACGTTTGTAGATTAAAAAAAGGATTGAAAGGACGATTAAGTAATTTGATATTATACCGTAATTTTTGCTATATGATTATGTTGTTGTGTATGGTCATTGTCAATATTGATAATGTGTAAATTGTATTACGGAATATTGATTATTCCGATAGAAAACTGTAATACTGTTTCCATGGAGTTTCTTGTCCTTCTTCTCCATGAAGATCTGGTTTTGTGAACGGACAACTAGCTTTCTGATTAAATACTGACAAGTCTAATTAAATAAATGTATAGCCTTGTCTTTCTGTGCTTTACTTTATGGTACTAAAAGCTTTCTAAGTTGGGTAATACCTATATAAATACTTATAGTGCTTGCAGCTACTTCTAACACACGCGTAAACACAATTGTAGGTAATTATCGCTGTGCGACCCGAATTGCACTTAATAGTATCGTAGCAAGAGTCGCTTTTTATTTAAATGATTTTGCGGAGTGAAACATCGGCCACGTACTCAACTGTGGTGAGTCACAGACCCAAGTTCAAAACCTAGACATTAATTAAAAAAGTATCCTTTCAATATGTCTGTTATTCTTCCTAACTCATTCACTCAATAACTCTTTTCATTCGCGTTTTCCTCATTCAATTGAACTTACCGTTTTTCCTAGTACTGGAAACTTGTGGAGACATTATTAGTTACTAGTAAGAATATTACAGGAAATTAAAATTCTCCGAACATCCCATTAAAGGTCGCTTAAAAATATTATTGGAAGGAATTTCAATGCATCTGTGGAGATAATAACCGCATGAATGCAGAAGGTTTACTTGAAAGTTGCCTTTTAAAGCGGAGACTGAAATAGTTTGTAATGTATCCAGTTTTGTAACACGTTACAGTAGTCAGTGCGCTGCGGGCTCCTCCACTCGACTGTCGGCTGTTTCGTGGTTTTGAAACGGAAATATGAGAAACGAAAATTTCATGTGTTCGAAGCGAGCGCTCGCCGTGTCTTGTGTGTCACCATAATGTCTTACCTAGGGGTATCGTGTTAACCAGTAACTAGGTAGTGGAGGTCAAATACAGCTGCATCCGGTTAGACTGGAAGCCGACCACAATATAGTTGGGAAAAAGCCTAGGCAGACTGAGTGTCTCGGTTCAGGGTTCGGAACCTAGGACCCAACACTCAGCAAGTGTGTCTGCTACCAACAGACCATCGGAGCAGTATTATTTGTTAGTGGTACTTCTTATATAACTGTCTTATGCCGCATGCGGGTGCAGGCCGGGGCGCTGTGTGCTGATAGCGCAGTCCTAAGGCTTCGGTCCTCGGGACCTCGCTAATGAAATGCAGGCATAAGGTAATACTTACGATAAAATAAAAATTCCACACTTAAAAATAGAAACGCAGTTTTAATGTTTCATTCTGAACAAAAATGTTTAATTGATAATGTTTAGAATTCACCTTGAAAACTGCTAATCTAATTTTATTTTACCGAGTTGTAAAGACAAAATCGCCAATTCGACCGGTTTTTTACTTCCCGCATCCAGCGCATTCCTGCGGCCTTCACAAGGTCAACGGTACACCTCGTGGGAAACCTTCGAACGCTACACGTAGCGTAGCAAATAGCTCGCCTCTATCGAGTAATTTGAGTTTTGATTCGAGTAAATACAATAAACTCGAGAATGGTTGACATTTGCATAGGAGTCATAAGGGGTAATTTGGTTGAAAATAATTGTAAATGACCTCTTCTACATCTCCTTACGGCCGATTCCTATAATATACGGACCGTTATTGGTTAAAATTAAGACTCTTGTATCTTT
Organism: Lithophane ornitopus; assembly: GCA_948473465.1. Lineage (NCBI taxonomy): Eukaryota > Metazoa > Arthropoda > Insecta > Lepidoptera > Noctuidae > Lithophane > Lithophane ornitopus. Next base: position 9,805,209 of record OX419641.1, on the reverse strand, counting down.
AATACCTCCTAGCTTTGCATAGCAAACCCTCTCATATGGAAGTAGCTATCACAGGTAAAATTAGCTCACGAATCATTTATATGCCCAGTTTGGCCATAAAAAAGTTTACCATTGGAAAGCAAAACGATTCGTTATTGTTTATAGGAACCGAATAATAATGGATTGCCGACATATTTAAGCTAATACCTGTGTGATAGCTTTTTTCTAATTAATGGCTCATTTTCACTGGATAACTCGCTATTTAATTGCGTAACTTATTTTCGTAACCGATTAAGACTAATTTGTTTCATTTTGACAGTTCAACAACATTCATTGCGTTATTTACGTTGTTGAGCAGATTTTTTTTTCGAACGTAGATTCAATAGATTTGGCAATTGTTTCAAATCGATTCCAATTCTGATTGATCGTGTATTACGCAATTAGGGCTCTCCCACACATAACTGCGAATTCGCAACGCATCGCAAATATCTGCGTCGGTACCCTAAGATGTTCTTCTAAGCTTAGCTTCTGCCCTTTGGCATGCTTTACAGAAATCTCCACCACTTCACATGCGGGACTTATTGACCATAGAAACCTGTTTCCTGCATACGGGCCCTGTGGCATGCGTTACAGAAATCTCCACCACTTCACATGCGGGTCCTATTGACTAATGAAACCGGTTCCCCGCCAGGAGCGCATATAAGTACTAGGAATTTATAAATTCGAAAAGGTTTGTTGTGAGAGTACCTACGTTTAAGCGCTCTATTAACGAACTTTGTTTAAGGCGAAATAGGACTGACGAGAGCCGAGGGGGGTGGTATGACCCCGCCCACGCGCATTTCTAGTGCACTACAAAGTTGCACACTATCAATTAATTTGACAAACAATTCGATCAAACGACAATCGAATTGTTTGTCTACTATATGACGTTTATAAGAGTGTTACGTCTCTTTCTAAAACCACCAGCACCCTAGTTGCGTAATCACAATCTGAATTGATTTGAAACAAATGTCACATCCATTGCTAAATAAGTTTGAAAAAAAAAAAAACTGCTTAACAACGTTTTATCGCAATGAATATTGTTGAACTGTCAAAATGAAATAGATTTGTCATAATTGGTTACGAAAATAAGTAACACAATTAGATAACAGCACTGTTGGGAGAGGATTCAAAAGTACTAGGAGGTTATAAATAAGAAGACAGTCATTGTGAGCATACGTTTATATTAACTAATCGTGCTCCAGTAAACAGCGGCGGTCTTACATAGCTTACAACTAGCTATTACAATATATTAATTTATTACATTACATTAGCGGCAGCGACTTGCACACACAGTACAATTATGTTATGGTTTAAATCTCCTGCACATTTATGCAAACTTGGTACATTTTTGGTTACACTTACAAATGATTTGAATCTGTTAGATATTTCCATTCTTTAAATATATATTACTAAGCATTTTAAAGCTATACATTTTATTATAACGTATATTTAAAAAATAAAAGATATTGTTCACACTATGTTTACAATGAATCTACTACAAGTCAGTTTGAAGTACTTATTGATAAGAAAAACAGTGATTCTCAACGCTGATCGTACTTATAACATCAATTCATAATGTATGCATATCTAAATACTAACATATAACATAACATCACGCCTGTAATCCCCAAAGGGTTGGGCAGAGATATACCTATAGTACACCCACATTTCAGCAGTTATGTTTTAGGTCATCTAAATACTGTGCGAGTGTAATAAACATTCATAAGCATGCATAATCAGCCTATAATGTTCCCACTGCTGGGACACAGCCGTAATCCACTACGCGGGCCCAGTGCGGGTTGGTAGACGTCACATGTCTTCGAATTTTTGGTTCTTGGATATGCCGGTTTCCTCACGATGTTTTCCTTCATGGTTTTGGGAGCAATGATGATGAAATTATTTACAAAAAGTAAAGCGCCTGTCTGGGTTTGAACCCACGACCGACGACTCTTAAGGTGGGGGCTGTTAAAACTGGGCCACCACTGCTTATAAACATAAACATAATTTAAATAAAATTAACATGTGTTTCAGACGCATTTAAATACAGGATGCTCTTAATTTGTATAGCTAGCTTTCAATGTGTGAATAGGGACGATTTGTCACAATGACTAGTAATCCATCGCCCCGAGATATTAGCATTTGAATAGCGATGAGTTGACAGTCAACTGTTTCAGAAGTTCAGTTAAAATATGGGATTATAATAGAACTTTGAAGTTTGGAGGAAGTGTTCTTAATGGATAAAATTGCATGACCCTTATGCTCGCATGGGGTTTGAAATCACGTCAGTATTCACCAAAGGGGAACTATTTAACGGGTGTAAAACACACTGACACTTAACGAAGCCGAAAGTGACTTGTTATTCCCGACATTATGATATTTTTTTTGTTATGTACCATTTATCTGGGAACCCTCTGGTTACGGAGATAATGAAGGTCAAAGTTTCCAACATTTCAGATTTTTTTTAAAGAAAGAAATTTTTAAGACCCTGAACTGTTGCATGCACCCATAAACACTATGTTTTGCGTGCGTTACGTTGCGCACTACTGTAAACAGCGATTTTTCACACCAAAAATAAAAGTCGTTTCCCAGCAATTATTTTTACTTAGTTTGATTTACAGAATGCGTAGTTGATGGCTATGTGATGGGTCTTTTTATACACTGTGTAGTCTCTACTATAATAATCATAGTCTCACATTTTTCCAATTATATTCGCGTAGGTAGATATTTTGGCTACCTACGCCGAGGGCTCTTCATGAATAGAAACACTCTGCCAACCATCAGAAACAGTGTGACGTTACGCTGCATGACTGTCCAAGTTAGGATGTGATGGTGTATGATTGTGTAAGAGTTTAGAGTATGGGGTGTGATGGTGTGTAAGAGAATTAAGAATGTGGGTGTGTATGTATGCAAGTGTAAATGTGTGTGTCAATATCATACTGCACATTTATTTTCTTTCGTGTTTACGTTATAATGACTAATTTATTTATTTTACATGCCTGGTTTAGGATATCGCGGAGTGGGTGTGTGTAAGTTTTGATGATAGCGTGCAAGGGAGTATAAATGTGTGTCAGTTCATTAAGTGAGTGGAAGTTTTACTGTGTGTGTGCAAGTCACAGCGGCATAGTCAGCGACGCACCCCCAGCCGTAGCGCGTCACAGACTTCACTTACCAGAAGGTGTTATACTTGCAGACCCTAGTGACCCGACATTTGTTACTTGAACGCACACATACACAACCAACCAACGCTCCCTTAAGATGTGAGCTAATGTTGTGGGTGTTTAAGTGCGTTCAGAAACAAATGCAAGAAAACAAGTTTCTGAAGTATGTAACCAGTGTTTACACTAAATATATAAGTACAAATATAACTAGTATGTATAGGTACATTGGTGTACAGTTTGCGCACTCCGTTAAACCGCGCCCACTCACTTGAATTAAATGTGGGTGAGTTTGTGTATTTATGTGTGTGTGTGAGGGTGTGTTGGTGTGTCTACAGTGTAATGAACTAAAAAATGTCAGTAACTTACTGTGAGGTGGATCACGTCTTTAAATATCATAATAATTATAATACAAAGTATATAAATATTATTTTACACTATGTCGCATTGATGTTTTCGAAACGTAGCTGATTTTATGTTAATAATTATTGTACATTTACAACTCTTTTGTTATTTTGGTCGGATTTGTCGGCCATATTGTGCGTTGTCTCCCTGTAATATCGGAAGCAACGTGGGTGTGGTCGGACGGCTCGTATCGGTCATGTCAGACGTGTCGGACGCGGCTGTCGGTCGCGGTGGCCTGGTCGTCTGTCGGAGGATTATTCCTCCTCTCTGGTTTCTTCTGCACTCCTCCTGAACAAACACATAGTCGTTATACTCGTAATAGTAATAACTATAGGTACTTTATATAGTTGATTCCTCCTTGGAACCTTTTCGTGAACAGTGACAGTGTATAGTTGGGCTATAAAAGCCTTGGTCATATTAAGAACCTTATCGTCTTATACAATGACATCAAAAATCAAACTCAAACTCAAACTCAAAGCATTTTTTTTTAAACCAAATTTCAATTAAACCATTTACAGGCACTTTTGAATTGTCAAAGAGTCGGTCAGTGACGGACCAACCAAAAACACAGTGATAAAGGCAGCTAAATCAATTGACAAGTCCTTGTAATGAGTTAAATGAGCACTGGGAGAAATGAGGAGTAGCAGTAGGAAGTCCTAGGGCTATCATTATGTACCACATATTGGTCTTTGACTTTTATAATGTTGACGTTCGAAAAGCCATTTTGACATTCTCAGCCTAGTTTGAAAGTCAAAGTCAAATAATTTATTTCAAATAGGCACATTATAGGCACTTTTGAACGTCAAAACAAAGAAAGAAATAGAACTGATTGTAGTCGCCCCTTCCAAAAGGTAGTTTTCGTATGGAGAAGAATGGGCAAGAAAATCTACCATTACTCTTTAAAAAAATTGTTTTACAATATTTTGTAAACATCAATTAAGTATATAATTAATTTGAATAAATTACTTTTGATTCTGAAAGTTTTGAGATCACTTGCACAGCCAATCACTAAATGCATTTAGCGCTAAACTTTTGTAAAACATAATTTTGTCTCTGTCATCTTCAAACGATTGACAGAAACAAACAATGTTTTAAATAACGATGTTTCAAATTCTTTAAGCGCTTCACGTATTTAGTGACTGATGGTACAAGCGGCTTGTGGAAGGCTACAAGAGTACGGGAAGATCAAAGAAACAATGTATGGAATGTGTGAAAGATGATATGGCTTGATAGGGGGTGAATACTGAGATAACTCTAATCCATTTGAAATAAGATAAGACATTTATTTAAACAAACCTTTTTACAGTCCGTTCAACCGAGTTTGACTTCTACACCGTAGGCATAAGAATGGCATTAAAAGCAAAAAAGGTTACACAATACCAACTGTCTACTGCAGCTGCCATTTGTCATGTCACCAACGCAATAAACGTCAAAATTGGTTGAACGGACTGTAAAAAAGGTTTTGATGTAAGATGAATTTTGGAAGGAGACGGACAAAAATACGATTAGGGATGGAAGATGATGTACCAGGGACACCATGACTCACTTGCGATATGCAGGCGGCTTGTGTCGGCAGCGATACAGCGGGAACACGCCGGTGAACTCGCACAGCAGCGCACCCCCTGCGCTCCCCGCGCCTCGCAGCGCTAAGCCCTCCACGCCACCTGCGCCCCACGCGCCCTCCGACCGCTTGCCGTACCGCGTACTCATAAAGAACCTGCACACATAATATTGGAGTTAGGAAGTCATGTCAGACACACAAACACACTCCCTTACATACTCTAGGTATACACTATTGTGCCTAGAGTATGAAAGGAAGTGTGTTTTTACACTCATACTAATTAAGTGTTAAGGCTAACGCAGATTTGGGTGGCAGCACCGTATTGACAAAATCCTAATCCTTTTTTCCCAATTACTATTATTTTCATTTAAACGAATATCAACTTTATAATACTGTAAATTAAGTTTATTTCAGAATGAATCGTACTATTGAAAAAGTCATAAAAATTTTTGAAGTTGCAGCGGAAACTTAACTTTAAACGTCGATATTAAAGTGGTTTTTCCAAAAACATATATATGTTTACGTGTTTCGAAACTAAATCGCAACAAAATTATATATCACTGTTATATTTTTGTATGAACCATCGCACACTAAAAGAGGGTTCCTTTTTATATTTAAACTAGCGACTCGCTCCTGCTTCGCACGGTTTTTACGACTTGAAAAAAAATAGTGATTTCTTAGCTAAATGTAACTTTAATACTAACGTATTATAACACATAAACCTTCCGGAATAAATTTTCTAAACGATGGTGAAAACCTCATCAAACTCTGTTGCGTGGTTAAAAAGAACAACGCAGACATACAGACAAACGCGGAAAGCGACTTTAATTACCCGACTACGGCGAAGAAAAAAGGAGGGTTATGATTTTGACCGGTATGTATGTATGTATGCTCATCTGTTCCGTCATATCTTCTAAACGACTCATCACAATTTGACAAATGAGGTATCGTTGGAATCGTCTTGATCGTCCGCTGGTTATAGGCTATGTGACGTCACATAAAAATAGCGCCCTCTAGAGGACATAAAGTCAGGAACTAAAAAAAAAATATGTTTAATCGTACCATGTTGGGTATCAAATGAAAGGGCTTAATGAGCACATTTAAAAAATATATATTATAACCCCAAAAGAAATAAAAAAAAATAAAGGAATAAAAACTAAAACCCAACTACGACTGAAAAGGTATAAACAAGACACCACAGACAGACAAATTAAAAATCCGGAATCACACGTAATCTGTTCGTTTTATGCCCTAACACGTGTGACTCCGGATTTTTAATTTGTCTGTCTGTGGTGTCTTGTTTATACCTTTTTAGTCGTAGTTGGGTTTTAGTTTTTATTACTTAATTTTTTTTATAATATGTGGATACCGACGCGGCTGTGTAGAAGCATGTGTGAGTGTGTGCGTGTGTACATACTAAGTGACGTGTCCTCTTGGGGGTGTGTGTGTGTGTGTGTTACCTGTCGTTGCGCGGCGCGAGGTGGCGGACAGGGGGTGAGCTGCGTCCGTAACGCGTCGCCATCAGGAACGGCATCGGAGACACTACGTAATGTCAAACAATATTAGTATTCTCTTCATTTTATCATGTTTAGGTATCGATACATCATCGTCTGCTGAGTTTCGCTAGCTAATTTATTAAGACCCTGTATTTAATATTATAAGCTGATTTAACCAAACTCAGATAACTTTTATCCGTGGAATAAAATTGTCGTCAGATAGTTTTTGTATGGAAAATCTGCCAAAAATTAAAAATTTATTCGCTGTATAACTGACTAGACTTGTAATGGGTATAAAAGTTTGGTCGAATTTGTCCTAAGAAGAAGAAAACAAGAAGAGTGAAGAAGAGTTTGTTTGTTTGAACGCGCATTATCTATGGAACTGCCAGTCAGATTAAAAAAATCTTTTTACATTTGATAGCCCAAGTCTTGAGGAAGGTTTTACATTACGCTGCGACCCTTAGGAGCCGAGATAAAGGAAAAAAAAGGTCAGAAAGAATGCTAAGCGAAAACGAAGTAACGAGACACAGCACAGGTTATATGTTACACAAGTGACAAAGTTGGGGGCAGAATATACAGGGTGTAAGGGACAGCCCTCCTCAAACTGATGTGATGAATTCAGTATATCATACTAAGACGACCGGTACATGAAATTATTTCAGGAACGTTATGGGAATCCCACAAACCTGATTTGTTTTATTACCTCACACGCAATGTATCGTTATCGTGGCACAACCCACATAGGCCGCACTCCCCGTGGCGGGGCGGGCGCGCTCGCGCCGCGTTTTTTATCAATGTAAATTTTGAATTTCACGCGACGTTCGCTACACTTTTTCAACATCCATTGCTGGTTTTTTTATTTTAGCTGTTTTATTTATATAAATGGACTGCTGCCTACAGAGAATATAATTTAAAATTGAAAAATATAAAAAATAAAAAAAACAACCTTTTCCGGAGAAAAATTTCGGTGGAATAGGATTCAAAATAAGGAGCTGAATGCCCCCTGTTAATTTAAGGAGGGCTGTCCCTTACACCCTGTATAGTGTTTTTTTGTATTGGGCTTTTTATTTAGATATTTAGCTAACCCCATCATGCCCAAAATACTTACTCTCAGCTCGCTTATCTTGCTCGGCGAAGACGAGCGCGAGCAGCAGCGCGCACGCGCACACACTGGCTCGCGCGCGCACACACATGGCACAGTGCCGCGACACGCTGACACACTGAGACAAACGAGAACCTGTGACAATGGACACAGAATGTTTACGTCACGACACGCGATACTGTGCCGAGTGTTTGTATGTTACATACACACGGCACAGTGTCACGGCACGCTGACACTCTGAGACACACGGGCACCAGCGACAATGGACATAGATTCATAACGTTACTAGAAAAAATAATTTTATCAGAAAACCTCAGTCCGACTACTACTACACTACTACTACAGTAATCGTATTCTAGGTGCATCGTATTGTAATTATAATTAATGTATACAAAATATTGTAAACATTTTTTTAAAGAGTAACGGTGGAGTTTCTTGCCCATTCTTCTCCATACGAAAACTACCTTTTCAATCAATCAAGAATCAGTTCTATTTCTTAGTTTTTGACGTTCAAAAGTGCCTATAATGTGCCTATTTGAAATAAATAATTTGACTTTGACTTGACTACAACAATGACTAGCACCACTTCCATGTAGCACCTCTACGACGTAGTACCACTACGACGTAGCACCTCTACGACGTAGTACCGCTACGACATAGCACCTCTACGATGTAGCACCTCTACTACGTAGTACCGCTACGACGTAGCACCTCTACGACCCAGCACCACTACTACGTAGTACAGCTACGACGTAGCCGCTCTACGACGTAGCACCACTACGACGTAGACATAGCACTGCTACGATGTAGCACTACGTCAACGTAGCATACGTTATTTTCTACGTATGTGTGAGTGTATGCGTGAGTTCATACTGGATTCGAACCCGCGACCTATAACTCGTGGTTATCATGCTGACACTCTGAGACACACGGGCACCAGAGCGATAATGGACACAGATTGAACGTTAGTAGAAAAAATAATGTTATCAGAAAACCTCAGTCCGACTACAACAATGACGTAGTACCGCTACGACGTAGCCCCTCTACGACGTAGTACCACTACGACGTAGCACCAACACGACGTAGCACCACCACGACGTAGCTCCACCACGACGTAAAACCCCCACGACGTAGCACCACAACGACGTAGCAGTTGTGTTACGTCGTAGTGGTACTACATCGTAGCACAACTACGACGTAGTACAGCTACGACGTAGTACCACTACGACGTAGCACTACGACATAGCACCGTAACGACGTAGTATCACTACCACATAGCACTGCTACGATATCGCACTACGTCAACGTAGTATCCGCTCCGTACGTATATGTGAGTGTGTGCGTGTGCGTGTGTTCATGCTGGATTCAAACCCGCGACCTACAACTCGTAAGTCATCACTGTTATTTGAGTCGAGAAGTAAATTGTCCGTTCCGATGTTGCGACTCCTTGCAACCAAAGAAAAAGAATGCCAAGCTACGCATGAAACACCCACACATTGTTATCACGATAATATCATGCTAATTCACGGAACGTGTGATGATTTAACAATTAACTACCACTAACTATTGCAAATTGTAACTTAGATTACCGCAAAGTTAGCGGCGCCGGCGGCAGGCAAGCGGAGGGGAAGGCACGCACGGAGGCGGAAGGGGGGGGGGGGGGCGACGGTAACAATGTTACCACAAAATATGAATATTAAAACATTTTGTTTTATTAGTTATCTGCTCGTTCTACCTGGAATACATTACACAAACAAAAAGTTTTTGTTTTCATTTAATATAATAATTGGGAGAATTAATTAATGTGTTGTGCGGAATGTATAATTTGTATTGAACGTGGTTTAGTTTACTGGTGAAGTTAAAGCCTACGGAGAAAATTAAAATGTATTCAATTCATCACTCAAATCTGCCTGCCTTTCCCCAACTATGTTGGGGTTGGCTTCTAGTCTAACCGGCAGCCTAGTCTAACAGCTAAATACCAGTATTTTACATGGAGCGGCTACCTATCTGACCTCCACAACCCTAACTGGGTTGTGGAGGTCTATTGGGTAGCACGAATCGCAGCCGGGACCAAATCAAATTAAACATTAAGAAATTTGTTATTATTTTAAACCTAGCAAATTATTTTATAGGGGTATGAGGAACAGGGTGTAAAGTTCACTCATCCTCTATAGAAAAGGGAGGATCTTTCGACCAGACAGGTGTCGTCGCGGGCGGGCTACTGCCCAACGATTGATGTTGGAATCTTGTATATATGTTGATCGCGCGGTAAACTTTAATAATGTAAATAGTTTATGTAGTATAAGAAGTTTATCAATGTTAGGAATGTTAGGATTATTTATTTTAATATTTGCACGCCATATAGCTATCACTACATTGCGGAATGTGTCTGCACTGAATTTTATACGTTTTTTTTTTAAATAACCGCATTTTTTGCAAACAACCGATTTTAATTTTTGATTGCTAAAATCATCTCCCTAGAACAGGCATCATACAAGTTCCATAGCTCTGTCCCGCTCTAAGATACCATCTATATCGTATTGTTATTGCAGTGTCGCTCGGTAATACTGTCATGTCGAGCGGAAGCGACAATATCCTCCGGGTGTTGCGCTGTTTTTTCGCCGGAAGCATGTTTTTGCTCAACCGTCCGGTGCCGCCCACGGCCGTCCGGCGTCCGGAGCGTGTCTGGGTCGTGTACGACGGCTCACGGCGGAGCTAAGTCCTCGTACGCATGGACGACTTTTCCCCGCGACGATTCTGTATCTTTGTTTTTCTTGATTTTCTCCATGTTGAGAATTCAAAAGGATGGTTTCAAGTGCGCAAAAAAATACATTGTTGGATTTTAATTCTTTTGTGTGCACTAAATAAATGGTTTCTACTCTCAGTGCTAGCAGTGCGTTGATTTAAAAGAGTGTCCATGGAGTTTCTTGCCCGTTCTTCTCCATAGGTACATACTACGCTTTAGAATCGGCACCAAGCTTCATCTTTCTGACTGACCGGCCCCTTGACAATTCAAAAGTCATCATCTGCCTAGCCTTTTCCAAACTATGTTGGGGTCGGCTTCCAGTCTAACCAAATGCAGCTGTATATCAGTATTTTACATGGAGCGACTGTCTATCTGACCTCCACAACCCAGTAACTGGGTAATACGATACCCCTTGGTAAGACTGGTTGTCAGATTTTCAGGCAATTCAAGTGTCTGTTATTTTATTAGTTTATTTGGAAGAAATGCTTTGAGTTTGAGTTTAAAATTCAGTGTACGATAAAAAACCGATGTGGGAAAATATCGCTCGTGAGTACGAGGGCTAAGTCGTATTTATAGAGGTGGAATATGGGGGTAGTTCATCTGATTGTTTGGTTTGTTCGCTGATGTCCACGTATTGAGGACGGTGACGAAAATAAGTTAGATAACGTCCTACATTAATGCTGTGATAGTTAAGGTTACGAATTACAGGGGGTTTAAAACGGCAACATTGGCAGAATCATAATAGCAAAAATATTATGAATCATCGTAAAATGTCACAAACTAACAATTCATAATAATATGATCTGCGTGCAATTCATATTACGAAATAATTCATCTGTTTGACAGTTTTCCATGGAGATTTGTAAAATAGTCCACAAATAATTAATTGCTTTTGTGTCAAATTAGAGGAATTGATAATTTTAGCTGGGAATTCAGGAAATTAATTGCGTTATTTAGAAACACATCAAATTTTAGAGAAAGACAGAAAACACAGATTTGAGTTACAGAGGTAATTAAAACAGAACTTTACTACAAGTTGATATTATACCATTTTACATACAAAACATCACCAAGGAGGAGCTCGTGGCTAAGTAATAATATGTAACAGGTTAAGCTACGCTTGCCGGGGTTGGTCTGTGGATGGGTGACCATCTTTACATACCGAGACTCGTTGTTACGTTAAGCCATTTGTCATCCGTGGGTCTTTACAGTCAAAATACAACCTTCCGCTAGGGCCACACACATCGTCGAACCAAATATTCAAGTTTTACAGTCACCAATTAAATGTTAAGCATGTTGACATAAAAAGTTTGGAAATATCATTTAGTTAATCATATTATTTGTGTTTATATATAAGTGCTGTCAATTTCATTAAAAATCAAATTACGATCGGCATTTTTTCTTTAATTCCTCTTAATTGCACACGAAAGAAAAATATTTTATTTGGGACACGCACAGGAAATAAAACAACAATAATTACAAACCGGCCACGTTCGAGTCGGACTCGCGCACGAAGGGTTCCGTACCATTATCTATAAAAACTGCCAAAAAACACGTTTTTTGTATGGGAGCCCCCTTAAATATTTGTTTTATTTAATTTATAATTATTTATTTTAAAGTGAATATGTAACTTACTATTCTGTGAATATTTTAAGCGTCTAACTGTTGCCGTTTTCAAGCTTCATCTTTCTGACTGACCGGCCGTTGACAATTCAAAAGTCATCATCTGCCTAGCCTTTTCCAAAATATGTTGGGGTCGGCTTCCAGTCTAACTGCCGGTGAATATTTTAAGCGTCTAACTGTTGCCGTTTTCAATATCGAGAAAAACGAGCAAAAAAATCACGTTTGTTGTATGGGAGCCCCGTTAAATATTTATATTATTATATTTTATATTAGGTCTTTACCTATGAAATTGCCGTTCTGCAGTACTGGCCATTTCAAATCAAAATAATTTTTGTTTGGCTAAGAATTCTAATTTCAAATTAATTTTATTTTAAAAACATGGATTTTTTTTTCCAAAAGTAGTCATTTCTTTATTGATTAGTGTTACATTTTCATCGCATTTCAATCTTTTTCGTCATCATGGATACGTTAAAAATTCGAGTAATTATGGAATATGAGTACCGTCGTGGCAGCAACGCGGCACAAGCGGCACGCAACATCAACGACGTTTACGGAGCTAACACTACAAACCAACGCACCACCTGTTATTGGTTTGCTCGCTTCCGTTCTGGAAATTTCGACCTGAAAAATGAACCTCGCGGTCGTCCGAAGACTTTGGTCGACAATGACGAATTAAAGGCGATTGTGGAAGCTGATGATACACAATCTACGGCTGAATTAGCAGCAGCTTTCGACGTTAGCGTCAAAACAATATTGGTCCATTTGCGTCAAATTGGCAAGGTAAAAAAGCTTGACAAATGGGTGCCCCACGAACTCAATGATCGCCAGCGCGAAGTACACGTCGAGACGTGCCTTGCACTGCTCAACAGACACACAAATGAAGGAATTTTGAACCGCATTGTTACCTGCGATGAAAAATGGATTCTGTTTGATAACCGCAAGCGCTCAGCAAGTTGGTTGGATCCTGGTTCAGCACCTAAACAATGCCCTAAACGAAAACTTACCCCTAGAAAAGTGATGGTCACTGTTTGGTGGTCTAGCGCCTGTGTGATTCATCACAGCTTCTTACCAAACGGGGTGAGCATTACTGCAGATGTGTACTGTGAAGAACTGAACACAATGATGGAGAAGCTGGCGCATCTCCAACCAGCATTGGTCAATCGCTCGTCTCCGCTGCTCCTGCACGACAACGCGCGACCTCATACTGCACAGCAGACGGTCTCCAAGTTGCAAGAACTGGGGTTGGAAGCTCTCCGTCATCCGCCCTTTTCACCAGACCTTGCGCCTACAGACTACTACTTTTTCCAGAATTTGGATAACTTCTTGGCGGGAAAAAAATTCAATACCCGAGAGGCAGTACAAAATGCCTTTGAAGAATTTGTTGCCTCCCGTCCAGCTGATTTCTTTAAGAAGGGCATCAATAAACTGCCACTGCGATGGCAAAGATGCATTGATTGCATGGGTGATTACTTCGATTAATACAAATAAAAAATTCATGAAAAAAATTAGTTTAAATTTTTTCATACAAAACGGCAATTTCATAGGTAAAGACCTATTAGTATTTGTTGCTATAGCGGCAACAGATATACATCATCTGTAAAAAAATCAACTGTCTCGCTATCACAGTTCATCAGATACAGCCCGGTGACAGACGGACAAACAGACAGACAGACAGCGGAGCCTTAGTAATAGGGTCCCGTTTTACCCTTTGGGTACGGAACCCTAAAAACTAAAAAAAAACAATAAAACAAGTAATAAAAAATAAATAAAATAGAACAACGTGTAAAAGGAAACGAAAACCTGTGCGCGGCCAAAAAGGCTCCTATCTCAGCATAATGCTACGATATTTGAGAAAACATGGTACGCAGTGTACGCACACAATCGCTCGATACTTCGAATATACTTCACATTTCGTCTAATAGTGACCTGGCATTAGAGTCTATGGTAATTACCCCCTTGATTGCTAATTAGTAGCTAACAACTTAATGAGCTCGAGTCGAGAGGGACGCGCTGTCACTCACAACACAATTGATTCGGTAGTATGATTAGTTAGTGTAGTCGTTGTCATCCCAATAGCATAGTTTAAACAGTCTGTACGACAAGAGCGTGTTGGGAGGATCTCGTGGCCAAGTAATAACAGCCACTCGGGTCGATCCATCAGGTTAAGCTACGCTTACCGGGGTTGGTTCGTGGATGGGTGACCATTTTCACATATCGAGACTCCTCCGTGCCTCGGAAAGCACGTTAAGCCGTTGGTACAGGTTGTCGTCAGAAGCCCGAAAGTCTGACAACCAGTCTAACCAAGGGGTATCGTATTACCCAGTTACTGGGTTGTGGAGGTCAGATAGGCAGTCGCTCCATGTAAAATACTGGTATTCAGCTGCATCTGGTTAGACTGGAAGCCGACCCCAAAATAGTTGGGAAAAGGCTAGGCAGATTGATTGACAACAAGAGCGCAGTTCGGTGTTTGAAAATCATGTAAGCTTCAATGCAATTTTCAATACGGTGTCCGGACTCCTCCATTGTCTATAATCGTCAGACATCTTTCAGGCACTTTCCCACTACTTTTTGGCGACGTCTCGGTTAGATAAAATAAAATAATTTAATTAACTGGCGTAATGTGGGTGTATCGTAGGTACACCTCTGCCCAATTCTTTGGGGAATACAGGCGTGATGTTGTCATATTTTATTCAAAAGCGATTTTCTCGTGAAGTAACGTTAGCAACTTAGAAAAAGGATTCATCTTCTAGTACACTTGCGCATAAAATAAAATCGGAAAAATTTAAATATTTGTGAAACGATTTCTTTAAAAAAATGCTTTCGTTTTCTGTGAAGGTAAGTTATATGAAATTAATTTACACAATACCCTTTATTTTGATAAAAGCACTATTATTGATTAGAAGGACAATTTTCGTACATAAAAATCGTTCACATTCAAGTCGCAATCTGTCAAACTTGGCAAAAATGCTGGTAAATTGATTGTATTTTTGACAGATTGCAAATGAGATGCGAATGGGAACGTAATTAAAAATTACGGGAATTGTCTCTCAACTCCCCAAGATTCTTCAGATGTCGTCATCACTCACTTTTGCTCGGAAAAACTGCGTGTCTTCATGTTGTAATTGTTGTGTATTTCTGTTCCTTTATTGATCATTTATCTTGACTTTTTAACAGAGTCAAAAAAGAGGTTCTTTTTTCAAACCGTTTGTTTGAAAGTTCTTGATTTTCTCAAAAAATTATGATTTCTTTTTGATAAATCTTTCACTAACGTAATCAATATATTTTCAGAAAGGTTTTAGTATACAATATAATAGGTTATTGATATTAATACTGGCCGTTATCTTTAAAATTGAAGCACGGGGTAGGTTGACTTTTTGCACGTAAGTGTGTGTAGTATGTTTTTGAAAATGCTGCCGCGCATCAGGTGCTGGATTCGATTCCCAGGTCGGGCAAATTATTTATTGGGTTTTTCATCAGAATTTTACCTTGTATAGATGCTTACGTAGAGGTCACATTGATTACTCAAAAGTAATGAAATGAAATTGTTTATTATGTAAATAGGATATTGGAATCACTTTTACACGCATATCGTCGTCTAGATGAGGTTGGCGTTTCCTATCTGACTACTCTGAGAAGAAAGGTCGAAACAAACTCAGAGGTCACAGTCTTTTTTAAAGTCCAGACATAATCTTGGTCAAGCCATATGAGGACCATGTAGATTAGCGTCTGAAATGGTCTTTTGAGGAAAGAACCACAACGATTTGAGTGGACCTGTCCAGTCAGTGCAAGCATTTGTCAGTAATGGTGGAGCTCAACTCAGAACTAAAGGAGCTCAACGACTCGACGAACAATACCAAAGAAAGGACATTTGGGTAGGTCGCATAAAATACTCAAATTGCCAGACCATCGTTAAAACTAACTGAAAACGAAAAAATAAAATCTAAACATAAATAAAAATCCACATAGTCCTCACATTCACAATAATTAAAATAATAAAATACTTTACAAAGTAATCAGGTCATTTCAATCATGTAATCAATGTGACATCTACCTAAGCATCTTCTTCGTGCAGCTATTATCATTCTGTTACACTTTACACTCGTCATTTCTCTATTTTTATGCACGTACGCCTTTACCCCGTGAACCCCGCGATCCCCTACAGCCTGCCCACGGGCCACGCACTAAAATAAAATGAAGTACATAAAAAAGTTGAGTGAAATTTGATTGCACCGTAACCCGATACGATGGCAGCACTTTTAAATTAAAACATTCAGTTTATTATCCAATTGTATCGGAAGACGAATTAAACCAAGACCAGTTTAGCTCTGCCGTTGTATCTATTAGATTAATATCTAGATTTTAGTAAGATCCGGAATAAAAAGCTAAGATTTTTCACTACTGAATTGAGATATCTTAATGATATCTTGGGAAAATAATTCTGTAGGTATTTTAAGTAAATTATAATATTAATAATTATTAATATTTTGTACACACTGTATAATGCTTTGTTATATTTTTTCTGTGATTCTCGTAGCTTCGTAGCCGTTGTTCGTAGCAAACAAAAGACATCAACGCGTTAGCAAACTATTGTGTTTTTAAACATGATAATTTAATTATTTCGTTTTTTTTTTTGTTTTATTGGTTATTAGTAAAAAGGTAAATTAAAAAAACATAATTATTAAGAACTGAATAAGTACCCATTTCACATACCTATAATAAATACAGTTTGTAATTCGTACGAGCTGGAGTATCAAACAAGATATTGAAAACGCATCGCTTCAAAAAAAAAAAACAATTTTTTTTGCAAATAAATATAGCAAAAATAGCTATTTATGTTTTTATTTTAAACTAGCTGTACCCGCGGCTTCGCTTACATGGCTGTAGTTTCTAATAGCATTAAATGAGAACATGAAGTCTATTAGTATATTCGTAATATCCTCCATAACATAATTGATTTTGTTAATTTAAATTTAAGCTTGTCAATTCTTATATTATTTTAAGATAGTTATTTAAAAATATTGCCTTTGAAAATGAAAATAAATATTAATGTAGATTTTTTTGTTTTTAAACATTAAACTTAAAACATGCATGAATCTTTAATTCTATCTGAATATAATTATGCAACTAGTATGAACATTACCTGTAATTCCTTCAGCTACACGTATCAAGCACTTTTCCGCACGGTGAGTCGCAGACTGTGGAAGGCTACGCCGTGCCGCCCTATATATGCACCGCCCGCCCTACGCCGCGCAATGCCCGCCCTACGCAAGCCTTGCAGACGCCACTTCGCAGAAAGAAACCACAAGATGCTAAATACCGGATTTTTGGGGTTCCGTAACATTGTAATCAAAGCACTTTTAAGGATAAATGTTTTTTTAAATGTTATTGGATAGATAGCATGGGACATATTATGGGATGGATGGACCCGACCCGAGCATCAAACCCAGCTCTACCTCGGCAGTCGCTCGTACTTTTATTTAAAATAATGTTGGTAATACTTGTCTTGAAGTACATATACCAGGTTTCTGCCAGGGCTGCGGGAAAATCCGAAAGGGATACCGGGAACCCTTGGCAACAGGCAACTGAAGGAACTGGGTTTTAGTCAGTAAAAGTCTGACACGCCCTCCCGCTCCACCCAGAGCGGGAGAAGTCTTTTGACGACTCCACACATTAAAAAAAAAAAGGTACCGTAGGTTTATGTAAAGTATTAAGTTTTTTTTTTTTTTTTTTAACTTTATATTTTTAAAGCAATGTTTTTGTACGTTTCACAGCTATATCAAGGTCGTGTCTAAGTCAACAGCTCTCTAACTCCTTTTGACTTAGTTTAGGAGTTAGGGAATTCCATAATTCTATTTGACAGCGACCTCTAAACTGAGATTTAAATTGTTAATAGATTAAGAAATTCTTGTACCTACCTTGATGGAAATTAAAAAAAAAAAAATTATTTATTATTTATCTACATAAAATCACGCCTTCTTCCTATGAGGGAAGGCAGAAACTGTAGAACGCCACCTGTTATTATCTTGAAGTGTTTATTAAAAATAATTTATCACATTTGCACATTCAAAATGTTTATTATTTTATTTTATTTTCAAACAAGATATTATGTACATAATAATAGATAACAGTCTTAAAATAATAATAAGAATATATACATGTATTTGTATGGCAATGCTAAATAGGGCATTCTGTGGTCACGTGAAGAGTCGCCCTACTAAGTATTACACATTAATTCAAAATAAGACTTTTTTTTCAAGGGAATACCACTACTGTTTACGTACTACGGAACCCTTTCAAGACAGTCCGACTCACGCTTGACTGTAAATTATTATCAGTTCTGCGATGAATATAATTTAATTAATGATTGAACTTCTTTGACGCATCCAAGGTAGGTATAATTACATCCAGGAGCATTATGTGCTGTGTAGGTGGTACTATTTACAGAAGTGACTCTTAGAGCAAGTTGCAGAAAATTAACTTTAACTTAAAGCTGTTATTAAATACATACTTGCTAATCTTCCATTAAATTGTTGCAGAAACCAACATAAGACTCGATTTTAAGGCGAAAGGTTAAGGGTAGCGCGCGAAATTCATTGGTTTTTTGCAATTAGCAGGTCAGTATCAGGTTCAATATTGATTAAAATATGATTCGCGACCGTAAAAAATATGGATTTACAGAATTATAAACATTAGAACTCTCTAAGTTCTTAAAAGTATATTGAATTACTACATTCATATCATATCATGAAATCATGACATTTGGCACACAAATGAACTAATGGAGTTGTACCTATTGCCGATTCTTTGATGAAATCGTTTACATCTGCTTGTAAGAGTTAGCTAGGTTGTTTATTACTAGTTTTTGCCTGCGGCTTCACACGAGTAGAGGTTAGAATTTTTCTCACGCAAAAAGTATCCTATTTCCCATCTTCCCATGTGCCAAATTTCGTCCTGAAATC
Organism: Lithophane ornitopus; assembly: GCA_948473465.1. Classification (NCBI taxonomy): domain Eukaryota; kingdom Metazoa; phylum Arthropoda; class Insecta; order Lepidoptera; family Noctuidae; genus Lithophane; species Lithophane ornitopus. The sequence continues at coordinate 9,786,141 of OX419641.1, read as the reverse complement.
ATTAGTATTAATGATCCATTATATAATGGGGCATTAATGTTTGTCTTTGTGCAACTGCGTGATTATTACTAACGGTCGAACGACGACTTATGGATCGTTCTCGTTTATTCTTTTTCTATACTTAGGTATACCATAATATTATGTTCTCTTCGTTTTCTTCCATCTAATCAACTTTATTTTTTATGTATGTAAGTAAGTAAGTACATAAGTTTATGTAGGTATTTAATATTTTATTTAGTTACTTTTTTTTAAATGAAAGCTTTTTAATATATTACTAATTTATTCATGTATAATATAAATTTCGTTTTGTCTCTCTATTATATTGCACCTGCCATGTCCTGCCTTTTTTTTTACTTGTTCATAAAGTTAAATTGCAAACATACTTAATAGGTAGGTACTTGTACCCATTGTGCAGGCTCAGAATGTACCTTTCCCAAAATGTCCCTTGGTTTCAAATAGTCCCTTTCCCGTAATTTCCCTCCTTAGAATGTTCAATTCCTTTTCCCGAAAGGCCCTTTTACCAAAATTTCCCTTTCTCAAAATGTCACTTTCCCTACAAATATAAACTGGGAATATTTAAATAACATAAGCCAAGTAGTCAATCAATTTTAAGTTGACCGATGGACGAATACAGAAGTGACGACGTACGAAGGTACAGAAATAAAAGAGCTTTTTTGCCAATTTCATCACGAAAGGTCAGCGGCGCGCTGTGACGCGTGTGATTCGCTCTGTCGCGCCGATAGCGATTGATATAACTGATAGTAGTGATAGTAGGTAGTAGGCAAACACTGCGAACATCGCACTAATTAGATACAGACGGAACTACCCGTTGCAGGGTACCGCTGTAGGTACAAACAAAAGATTATTTAACGGAAATTAAAACTTCATCAAAAACCTTGTACGTTTGCCCCGCACGGCCCCCCAAAATTTGCGGTTTAGGTGTGCTCCAATGCAATGTACTTGTCCCTAGGAGTATATGTACCGGTTTCTTTTTCAATTTACCTCTTTACTTTTGAAGAAATATGAAAAAAAAGGGGGCCGTGCCAGCCAAACGTTTTCATCACGGCCCCCTTGTAACTTGAAAAATATATAGCGTATTAAAAAGTTTCTTAAACTCAAGGAATGCACTCTATTAGAACGTTATATGTACCGCAACGGATGTTGTGGATTCGTATAACAAATAATATATACACGTGGATAGGGGGCCATGCTGGAAAATAATATAGTAAGAAAATAAAAAAAAAAGACAAAATAACCTTTGCCAAAAACTATTGCAAAATAATTGATGTTTGCCATTGCAATTGCCAAAACCATGGAAATAACTGTTGCAGTGTACCTGTCACTATTTAACGTAAAAGTGTTCATAAAACTGACAGGTAACAAACGCGGTTATTGCGCGCGGCTCTCGATAAATAACCATTTACTGCACAAAGGCAAGAATATCTTGCCTTTGTGCAGTAAATGGTATAATCTTGTTGTAGTTTACATAATCTCAGACCCGAGAGTTTGTGACTCGTTTTAGTAACGCATTATAAGAAGATCGGATGGAACACACAATCACGCCTTTATTCTTTGAGGAGGTTAACAGAGACACGCACATTCCATTAACAGTTATAAGTTTGACTGAGGCCACTGAACTGCGAGGAATGCGCGGTGAGGCGGGGGCCAGCGTTGACTAATGAGCGGCAGGACGCCGCCGCCGCAGCCGCCCGTGAGCGTTGAAGAATGAGCGGACTGCACTGTCTCGTTGAAACTATAATATGATTAATAGTGCCACTAGTTCTATTCTATTTTTTATCATGGCAAGCAAAGTCGTTGTCGACCATTCTGCCAATGTCTAAAGTGAGATGGAAAAGCAAGTGAGTATCGAAAAAAAAAAACTTCGATGGTATAGTTGAAGTTAAGTAGATCTTGTAGGGTTACACGGACTGGAACAAACGTGCCACTAGTTGTTGAGGAGCTACCTTCGCAGGGATCAATTAACTAGTCAATTTTTTAATCTCGTAGACTAATTTGACAGGTGCAAATGTCAAACTCCAAATTGAAAAAACAAACGACAATCACTTGAAATGTCAAATTATCTAGTCTACGAGGTTAAAAAATAGACTTTAGGGAACGGCCATCGAGTTTTAAAATATCGACCAAATTGATTTGTTAAAATGTCTGACCGGGCGCAGACCCACAGCGGGCCCCGGGCAGACAAGTGTTATATCAGGAATCAAACCCAGGACCAGATGGTAAATAGCCTACTGACATTTGGATAAAGCAATCAATGCGGCGCTGATTTGCTGGGCTTGTTTTCTCCTTCACCTATAGTTATTTCTCCTGACAAAGTTTATTCTGTTTATATGTATGTATTTAAGTATATATGTATTACCATTTATCCTTTTTCGAATTATCTATCCCGTATGTTGCACCTGCCATGTTTGTCTCTGCATCACCCTAAGGTTGACTGGTAGAAAATGCTTCAGGCATTAAGTCCGCCTTTGTACAGTATTTTTTTTTACTTGTGCATAAAGTTTTAATAAATAAATAAAGGAACATCTATAAATTTAATTCAAATTCATTTTATTTCTTCACGATACTGTTTTGCTTATACTTAATACAAATACTCTTACTACATAATAATAATAATAATAACTGATCTTGGTGCCGATGGGCTACTAGTTTTTATATTTTTAAATGTTTTTTTTTTTAATGATTTTTATAAAAATATTTAAAAATGTAAAAATTATGTATTGAAAAAGGAATAAATGAATAATAATAATATGTCACCTGTTCCTGGTGCCAACGGGCCACTATTTTTAAAAATATTTTATTTTATTACTTATTCAAACAGTAAAATACTAATTTTGAGTACTGTGTTTTATAAAAATATTTAATAATATAATTAATATGTATGTACTAAAATGTCATAAAGTGTTAAATAATTTATAGTCCTTCACCAAATGAGGGATATTATTATTAGATATTTAATTGTGCCTGCTATTTAATATTCTTATTTATATAAAAAATTAATTGCTATTCGATAGTATCGCTCGTTATTAGTTATTCTCAGGACAAGGTTTGTTTGTACAGTAGGTGTGGGTAGGGTAGGTAGGTATGTAGGTAGGTAAGTACCGTAAACGGTACCCGCGCCCGTCTCTTTCTATGATCTCTAACTTCATGGACTTGTGAGTTAAGTTGTTATTTGTCAGGACACCAATGAATAGAAAAAAAGTAAAACATATTTTTTGTTTCCTGTATGTTATTAGTGGAAAATATTCAATAGTAAAAATGGCTTTATTTGTGCAAAGGAACTTCAAAAAAATATTGAAGACAGTACATTACAGTGCTTTGTCAATCTTTTAGCTTTTGCACTCACGTTCCAGGGTCCACAGTACACTCTAAGGCTAAGTTCAAACCGAGACGCGACGCGACGCGCACTTTTTTATGATCTGATACAATATCGAATTTATTGACTACACAATAAGGTACACGCGCTGAGCATCTCAGCGTACAACGACACGTGTCAACGCTCGCACTGAATTTGTACCTTTACGTAAAGAAAATAAGTTCGATAATTGTTAAAAAGTGCGCGCAGCGTCGCGTCGCTTCACGTCGCGGTGTGACTGACTCTTAACGTGTTAAGTATTTACATAGATGATAGTGCTTAGTATCAATAATATACACAAATAGTGAACTTAATACTAATAATTGTTTATTTCAAATCTTACAATATAATAGGACTTTACAAACAAAATATGGCTACTTTCTAAAATGGTGTACGAGGTAATTTGTCAGCATAATTTGATTAATTATTATTATAGTTAATTTATTACATGTCTAAGAAATTAATGGCCTCCAATAAATGTGATATAAAATTAAATATTTTTACACTGTGGAGATGCGACAATAAATGAAAATACGAATGCATAGAAGTATTTTAACGATGAAGTCCCGTTATTTATTTTTTCAAAAACTATATATCCCCGATGACTCACATGAGAGACAGACTACGCGCTACTGTCAAGCCCCATATAAAAGGAAAAAAAAAAATTGTTTGAATTTCATTGCGTCTTTTAGCGGATGTCTACAAGTCATAACTTATGTCCCCTGTAATTGGGATCATTTTGGTAGGTATTAAACATGTGTTTTTTTTTTTTCAATTATAATTATCTTTTTTTTTCATATCAAATCAAATCATTTATTTGCCTGAATATGGGTAAATGAGGGTGATACATACATCAAAAGGTCTTTAAGCCATATTCTACCTAAACAGGTGTGCAAATCCTTACTAATATTATAAATGCGAAAGTAACTCTGTCTGTCTGTCCGTCGCGCTTTCACGCCAAAACTACTGAACTGATTCAAATGAAACTTGGTACACAGATAGTCTAGAGCCTGAGAAAGGACATAGGCTACTTTTTATCGACATACCACGCGAGCGAAGCCGCGGGCGGAAGCTAGTCTGTAATATATTAAAACTATTGGTAATGCTATTGCAGTACCTATGAGCACCTTTCGGCTTTTTAGGATCGTACAGGTTTTTTTTTTGCATAATTTGTCAAAAGTATTAGTGTGTCTTTGATATAGAAAATAGCTTGTACATTTTATTCTTGGACTGTACAAGGTTGTCATACGATAAAATGCAATCGTTATGACATGGCTCCAGTCCGAGTCGATCCCGAGTCATAGTACTGCAGCTCGGGACGTACTATACGCACAATGAATCAAGGCCGACCTCGGCTCCGAACATTGTGCAGAAAGCAGCATTCACCACCGCAGTTGCTCAAAATCGGTTTCAAACTTATATCAATCAATCAATCAACTTTATTTTCTCACCACAATATACAAAAATGATTTTACATTGGTCAGATGTACTAGGCGCGCTGACAGAATGTAAGGAATTATAAGACATTTTATAATTTATTTATTATGATTAAAATCTAGGGTAATCTATTAAAGCATGCGAGACGAATGTTAGTAGATGTGTAGTATGGATGATTGTGTGGGTGTGTGTGTGGGTGTGTGAGAGTGCGGGTGTGTGAGAGGGCTTGAGTGTGTGTTTAGGTCATTATAAGGATATTTTCAGTATCATTATAGTTTAATTATTAGTAGCCAGTCAGTTAGCCTCTTTTTGCATTTATTCTTTGTGAGTAGTAATGGCAATTAATGCGATTTTGCATTAATTTCTTTAGCATGTGAATTCTTGAGTCTTAGCATGATAAATGCTATGACTAAAGCTAATAGCTAAAATGACGATAATAATAAAGTATGTGAATTTTGTTAATATGCGAATTAAAAACTTGAAAAAAAAAGACGTCTCCTGGCATGTATTTATTGCGAACATATTGGCGTGTATTATCTATTTAAGAATATCTACCGCTGCGTGCGTTGACGCTCTGACGTATAATAGTATGAAAAATTCACTTAGCATTTCACAGATTTTCGCAACCACATTTCATTTGCTGAATGCTAAACGGTATATCACCTGCTAACAATGAATGCGAATGCTAATTAATCCATCACTATTTGTGAGGCTAAAGATATGTAGCACCTTATGAACCATCAGTCCAGACTTCCTCACGATGTTTACCTGTGCTTTTTCTAAAACCTGTTCTACATTGACGCCCGGGTACTGTTCTATATTATTTACAAGTGTCACGCGTATTCGAGACGGTCTCCTAATTGGTCGATGAACTGTCCGCCAGTCTCCTCATTGGTCGACACTTCCCTGCCGGCTCCTCATTGGCCGATGACATCAGCTCGTCCACCCAGTTGTTCGTCGATCTCTGCCTCGTCCAGTAAACCTTCAAGCTCCTGCATTTAAAAACAAGGCCTTTGAGAATTTATTTATAGTTTAACAGCGTTGATTCTGAAAGTTGGCAACATCGCAAACAGGTGCGGTCGCAGCCCAATTTGATTTGGGGGTAGTTATAAAAATATTCGAGGAATATTTTTAGGGAAATGGTTACCTAATTGATCAGTACGTACTCTTAAAACTTTTTTTGTACCTGATTGCCCATTGGGGTCACTGTGGATCAAGTAACTACAGTTTTTAGTTAGTAAAGTTTCTAGACTACAACCTGATCTAACCTGCAAATTGCAAAAAACGTAAGAAAATATGAATTTCGCGGGCTACTCTGAAGCTTTCGCCTTAAGATATCCATACATCTATACATTCATTCAGCCGAAAGACGTCCACTGCTGGACATAGGCCTCAAGAATATACGTTTATAAACATAAAAACGAAATATTCACTGAATCTCGATCGTAAGCATTCGGGATTTAGTTTCTAATTCGATATAGCAAGATTTTGATGTTCCGTACATCGCGATTATGAGCATTCTCAATGAAGTAATTCGTCATAGCGTACATTCTCGCATTCTCACGTAAGTCGTACTCATAAACTTTATAAATCATAGTAAAGTACATCGCTGTTTTAAACTTCGAAGTTCAGAAATACAGTCTTATTTGTGACGTTGCCCACTTTCAGAATATACGCTCTTAAAATGGCCGCCAACTTGATATTCAAAATCGTCGTCACGACATAAGCATTCCTAAAAACCATGAAAATGACACCATGACTATTTGGTATTTTTTTGGGAATACGCCGCACGTGTATTTTTTGTCGATTAATACAGATCTCTCAAGAAAAACATACTTTAAAAACTAATTTATTTTCTAAAACTCTGCAATACGGTTTACATCTGCATTCACAGCCATAATATTCAGTTAGTTCTAAAATATAACATCAGATTTTTTTTTTCTCGAAATCAGTGATTCGTGGTTCGGTTCATTTTGGAAAACTAGTTAAATGTTGATTGTTGATTTTTTATAGTTAGAATGAATAGGGATAATGTTTGGGTCAATTTGCTTAGCTTGAGTGTCTTTGGAGTTCCTTTCCCGTTCTTCTCCATAGGAACCTACTACGCTTTGGAATGGGCAACTAGCTTCATCTTTCTGAATGACCGACTCCTTTGACAATTCAAAAGTGACTGTAAATGATTTAATTGAAATAAATGATGATTTAGGGGTATGAGGAACAGGGTGTAAAGTTCACTCATACTTCATAAAAAAGGGAGGATCCTCCGACCAGACGGGTGTTGTGTCTGGCGGGCAACTGCCCAACGGTTGATGTTGGGTTCTCGTATATATGTCCACTGCACGGTAAACTTTAATTGCGCGATGCAGGATTTATGTGACGTCTGTCTGACGTCAGGTCTTTGATGCGTAGTTCGCATGTGGCGATGTAGATACCGCCACAGAGTTTAAGTTTGAATGAGTTTCCCTGATGACTCACCCTCAGCAGTGCTTCCTCGACGTCTGCGCTGGCGCGGTGTCGCACGACGCCGTCGCGCACGTCGCGCCGCAGCGTGAGCACGACGACGCGCGCGCGCAGCACGCTCAGCAGCAGCAGCGCCGCGCCCGCGCGCGCCGCCTGGCGTATGCCGTCCGCTGAGCAGAACGCCGTCAGGATCTGTCGCATGTCTCAATTAGCGCGCGAATTCTTAGATGTGTGTTGGTTTATTTTGGCAAAATTCCGAAGGATTTGAAAGGAATTCCTAATCTATTGTTTAATATATTTGAAAAATTCGTCTACTCGATAAAGAAAATATTGCAGTAAATGATGTCGAATTGTCAAAATAAAAGGTAAGTATTGCAATTGTTAATGTATTATTGTAACCGGAACTTATTATGAACCGCTCCCGCCACAATCCGTTTGACAGGCGAAGCTTCAACCATCGAGAAGCTTCCTAAAATAGACAACGCGCATGACATATTGGTCTGACGTCCGTGTCAAGTGCTCCGCAGCTGAGGTGAAGAACTATAATATCTTCGACCCAAAACCCATGTGTTTACATTATACCTGATGTTTATATTAAATTATGTAATTATCCCGCAGAGCCCTTTACGATTATAGCAAGAGTTACAGAACCATCGCAGAAAAATATCAGCTGTTCCCTACATTTTGACGAGCTATGCGAACATAAATGTAGGGTACAGCTGGTTTTTTTTTCGCGATTTCAGGGTTGTTCCCATAGTGAAAGTAGTTCATAATTACGAGTACAATGGCTTCTTAAGAGATTTCGTGTATGAATAGATACACCTTATGTTTAGGTATACCTTGAAATTATGATTCTTGTCACAAATCTTCTTGTCCTCCTTGGGTGTGATCCACTCCCCGCGCGCGGCGCACCAGCGAGCGCCGCCCCCGCGCGGCTCGGCCTCAGGCGCGGCAGGCGCGACGGGCGCGTCGGGGCTGTCCAGCTCGTCGGGTATGACGCGCGCCATTTTGCCGAAGGCCGCCAACGTCCAGTACGTGGGCAGCACGCACGGCGGGTCGGCGTCCGTGAGCACGAGGTGCGCGCGCGCGTGCGGGCTGGCGCGCTCGTGCCCGTCGCGCCGCTTGCCGGCCGGCAGCACGAGCGGCGCGCGCGCGCCGTCCACACACAGCAGCGTGCCGCCGCACGGCAGCGCGCTGACCGGCTGCTCGACAGCCGACCACTTGTGACAGTACACCTCTGCCAAGTAAAGAAGAGTTAAAAGGCCAGTTAAAAAAAAAAACGGGTAATATCCATACACAATTTCATAAATATATGAATGGATAACAATCAAATAAAATAAATGAGTTGGTACAAATGATAAAGGTCATTGAATTAAAATTTCAAGGCACAAACAAAAAGTACTAGGCTTGCATGAATTCAAGATTCTATATAATATTTTTTTTTTCGGTAGGTAGGTATGTAGGGTAGGTACCTACGTAGGGTAGGTGGGTAGGGTAGGTAGGTAAGGTAGGGTAGGTAGGTAGGGTGGGTAGGTAGGGAGAGTAGGTAAGTAAGGTAGGGAAGGTAGCGTAGGTAGGTAGGTAGGGGAGGTAGGTAGGTAGGGTAGGTAGGTACATAGGGTAGGTAGGTAGGTAGGTAGGTAGGGTAGGTAGGTAAGGTAGGGTAGGTAGGTAGAGTGGGTAGGTAGGGAGAGTAGGTAAGTAAGGTAGGGAAGGTAGCGTAGGTAGGTAGGTAGGTAGGGGAGGTAGGTAGGTAGGGTAGGTAGGTATGTAGGGTAGGTAGGTAGGGTAGGTAGGTAGGTAGGGTAGGTAGGTAGGGTAGGTAGGTAGGTAGGCTAGGTAGGTAGGGTAGCTAGGTAGGGTAGGTGCGCCATAGATAAGTACTTATTGCTACCCGTGCGAAGCCGGGGCGGGCAGCTAGTTGTTAATAATTTTAAAATTTATATATGTCGCAGGGAAATAAGGAAACCAGGGATTTCACGAAATCTCTAGGGATACAACGAAATCACAGTAGATGTCAAATATTCTTGTTTAGTCTTCTTACTAAAAATGTGTAGTAATATGTCGTTTCACAAAACTAAAATAAACGGGTCTAGCGGGAGAAATTGGCAGTAAAGTTCCCTATTGTCAAGTTAGGAGTTTATAGTCCAAAAGCGATGAATGTTTTGTGAGGTGATTATGTAGTAGTAGGTAGGTACGTACCTTTATCAGCCTGTGCGGCGGCCCGGCGCAGCGCGGCCATGAAGTCCGTCAGGGCGGCCACGTTGGCGAAGCGCGCCGGGCAGCGCCCGCGGCCGTCCGTCAGTGACGTCAGCACCGGGATGCGCGAGGCGGGCCGCGCCTCCGAGTGCCACGTCACGGCCTCCACAGACACGTTGCTTTTTTTGAAGACCTTCGCACACCTATTCTTGTATTTTTCCTTTATTTTGCGTTTAAGTTTTTGAGCACTTTTATTTACATTTTCTGTTTCTTGATTAGAACTCTTTGTTGTACTAGCTTGTTTGGAACCCTCATTTGTTTTACTTACAGCTTCATTACTGTTACCAGCAGCTCGATTTGAACTCTCATCTGCTTCACTGATAAGTTGATTGGAACTTTCTTTTGTACTACTAGATTTAGCTTGATTGGGACCCTTATTAGTATAAACAGCCGGATTAGAACTTTTATTGATAATAATAGAACTCTTATTTGATTGATTGTCGTCACTATTATTAGATTGATTCGAATCTGTATCTTCAATTTCTATAACGTCTCCGTCGTGCAGTTTTTTTGACAAAGACATTATCATAGGAGCCGTACCTCTTCCTGCTGTGTCGGGTGGCTTGTGTAACACATTCGTGATTGTAGTTTTGAGAAGACTTTTGCCGCTGTTGGTGGCAGTTAAAGTTTTCAGGAGACTCCTACCACTCTTGTTTTTATTTCCAGGATTCACAAGACTTCTGAAAGCTCTCACCAAATCAGTTGGATTATGTGTTTTTTGTTTCGATTCTGTTTTTTTTATGGCTGACGTGGATGTCTCCTTTTCTTCAGTCAAGTCGACTGTATCGTTCGCGTATAATCTGTTTATGGTTTGTTTTATCACGTCGTCTGACGGCAAGGTCAGTGCCATTAAAATGGTGGTCTTGGGCCCCTGGGGCCCGGAGGGGACCCGCAGACTAAGCGCGTTCACGACCGGCGTGTTGTTGACCGTCTCTGTACTTAACGTGCGTGAGTACTCCTCTAGTATCGACACCGGCTTGTCTATGGGAACATTGTTGACTCTCATAAGTTGTACAGGTTGGGAATTGGGGTCTGAAACTTGTTCTGAAGTAAGGTTCATGGGACGCGGACCGGGTGCTGAAACTTGTTCTGTCGTTAGGTTCACGAGACCCGGACCAGGTGCTGTAACTTCTGTCGTTAGGTTCATGAGACGCGGAACAGGTGCTGTAACTTCTGTCGTTAGGTTCATACGACGCGGACCAGCTGCTAGTGATTGGTAGCTATTGGTCATTGGTATCGTGAAATTCTTAATACCCTCCGCCATAGTTGCAGGTTCGTCTACAGCAATACTCGGTTGTACAAGCTGTGAGGCGCGGCGCATGTCGGTAGGCTTGGGCGCTATATTTACAAGTCTGGTTCTACTTAGTGGTTGAATGGGGTTGGCGCGTCTCGCACGAGGCTCCTCTGGCGGACTAACAAGTCTAGACTGACGAATATACGGCATTAAACCTGGTTGTACTACACTTTGGGTAATAGTATTTTGTTTAGTGAAAGTTTGCGCAGTGGTACTTTGCACAGCAGTAGTTTGTGTAGTGGTACTTTGCCCAGCACTAGCTTGTGCAGTGGTACTTTGCACAGCAGTCGCTCGTGTAGTGGTAGTTTGCCCAGACCTAGCTTTTGCAGTGGTACTTTGCACAGCAGTACCTTGCACAGTGGTACTTTTCTGCGCGATACCTTGCGCAGTGGTACTTTGCTCAGCGGTACCTTGCGCAGTAGTGCTTTTGTCTTTCTTAGAGGAAACATTGCCGTTGATGTGGAAGTACTTTGCATTCATGTTCTTCTGTCGCTGCCACTCCTCATAGTCGCTGACCGCGGGCGGCGCAGGCGCAGGAGGCGTGGGCGCTCGCGCTCGAGAGCGGCGCTGTCTGGAGCGGTTTGTGTATGTGGCCGGTTTAGCCTTTGGCCCTTTAGCCACTGTGGCTGCGTTCGAAGGCGTATCTTTCGTGGCCTGTTTGTGTCTAGACGTGACCGCTGTAGCCGTTGCAGCCGATGTAGACGCTCGCGCGGGACTCGGCGATCGAGAAGGTTTCAGTGCCGGTTTCGACTGAATTTCTGTTATAAATAAATTATTTTTCAGCAAAAGACAAGAATTTAAACCCAAAATAAAATTAAAAATTAAATTAAATTGCTACTTACTTCCTCCTGCACATTTCTGCAATACAAAATAAAACCATATGTCAGTATTATATAAGCGCGAAACACTACTACAGTTCGTTTTTTATTTCCGGAGATTAATTTGACAAGTGCAAATGTCAAACTCCAAATTGAAAACATAAATAACAATCACTTCTAATGTCAAATTAGTCTACGAGATCAAGAAACGAACTTTAATTATAAATAACTACCGATACTAAAAATATATACACTCGTGGAGCATTTGTAAAAGTGCACTCACACGTCCAACATAATTGCGTAATTCTTGGCAAACTTGGGCTTTTGCATAAACAGTCATAGAAAAAAAAAGAAGCGTGAATGTAGAATAAATGCTGTGGAAGTGCGTTCCTTGCGAAGCATGCTTGTGTGGTGTGACCAATGAGTGAAGTAAAAAAAAAAAAAAGCTTTCGCGCAATAACCCACCCACATACACACCCACTCACTTCATACACACCCCACACTTCATACACACCCTACACTTCCCAGACACCCCTCACTTCACACACCCCCACACTTCACACACACCCCACACTTCACACACACCCCACACTTCACACACAGCCCACACACTCATACCCACACCCAAAAGCACCTAAACCTCTTGTCATCAAACTCTTTTTCTACAACACAATCATTTTAGTTAATTTTTTATTACACATTTTTCTTAATTAGTTAACCTCAGTATGTTTGCCTTACTTGTGAAGAGACTCGAGTTCTAGTGTGAAAATTGTAAAAATCTAGCTCCTAAGGCTCCTATTTAATGTATAACTACTTTTTAGGGTTCAGTACCCGAAGAGTGCAAAACAGAACCCTATTACTAAGCCTCCGCTGTCCGTCTGTCTGTCAGCGGGCTCTATCTCATGAAGTGTAATAGGTAGACAGTTCAAATTTTCACAGATTGTGTATTTCTACTGTCGCTATAACAACAGGATTGACATAAGCTTTTCGATAGCTTATGTCAGTCCTATACATTTTTGCCATTTCCATCATCGTTATCGCTGAAAGTATGTCACTTTGTCTAGGGCCTCAGACGTATTAACGTAAACGAAGCGAACGGAGTATGTAAGGACCGTAGCAGGCGTTCTATAGTTTCTGCCTACCCCAATGGGAAGAAGGCGTGAGTAAATTAAAAAAAACACGAATATGATCAACTTTTGCTACGAAACCTACTCTGACATATTAAAAACATCAGCTGTTAACTCAGACCAAATAAAAAAACCAAGACATAACACTGCGAACAATACAGTGAAGCATGCCAAAACTACACCTCCGCTCTGTGCATACACTCTCACACGCACACATTTACAAGCATTTATAATCAAACTACACCACACTAAGTGCACACATGTTTACGAAACCGGCCTCACTTGGTCTGAGGCTGTGCGAGCCATAGACGTTCAAGTAATTTGATCAAACAGTTCAGTTTGATCAAATAGAAATACGAAAATTCATATTTCTTCATGCCATTTGACAACTCATTTTGATCAAATTTTCCCACACTCATTCATGCCAATTTGATCAAATTGTTTGAACCAGTCAAACAATGTTGATTCCTGTTAGATCAAATTACTTGAACGTTTAGGCTCAGTCCTGAGTGACGGCGCACCGCGCAGGCGGATTGCGGAGCGGATTTATCAGACGGGGCGTCCAGAGTGACGGCGCACCGCCGCTGTTTGTTACCGAAAGACATGACATTGTAATAACGTCCTGTCAGAATATTAATCAACGATTAATTTGTGTTTTGGAGTGCATTATTTCAATATAAAGTGAAACTTGGTGCTTTCCAATATAAAGTTCGAACATCTCGAACATTTGTTTTATCCGCCGTTCATTCCGCCTGCGCGGTGCGCCATCACTCAGGACTCAGCCTTATGGCTCGCATTACATGCATTCTAAACGTTGCTTTTCGGTGAGAGAGCAAAAAATGAGTAAGAGATGCACTCATGGTACACAGCTCTGTCATACCTGGTTTTTACGTTCATTTCTTTCTATCCGTTTCTTTCTCATCATCTTAGTGTTGCAACAAAACAAAATACACATATACAACATTATTTTTTCTTTATGCTAAACCCGAAAAGAGGTCATTGTACTCATCATTTTGAACAACTTTTTCTATGGGACCAACATTGAAATCGCGAAAAAATAATCAGCTATTCCCTACATTTGTGTGCACTTAAATCGACAAAATGTATGGAACAGCTGATTTTTCGGACTTTTTCGGACTTTTTCGGACTTCCGACGACCCGTAAAGACACATTTTGTCGATTTAAGTGCACACAAATGTACGGAATAGCTGATTATTTTTTCGCGATTTCAATGTTGGTCCCATAGAAAAAGTTGTTCAAAATGATGAGTACAATGGCCGCTTTCCGGGTTTAGCATAAAGAAAAAATAATGTTGTAGAAATTACGCCCAGAATCAGCAATTTTTGAACGGCATTAGTAGCAAACGACATCCTTAAGGCGAAAGCTTCAGGGTAGCTCGCGAAATTCATATGTTTTTGCCAAATGTCATGATTTCATGAAATAGTCATTCAATACACTTATATGAACCTAAGGAGTTGTATTGCTGGTTCTGATGATTATAATTCTGTAAAGCCGTATTTGTTACGGTCGCGAATATATATATTTTTATCAAAATACAACCTGACATTGATTTGCAAATTGCAAAAAACGTAAGAAAATTTGAATTTCGCGGGCTATCGTAGCGCATCCCCTGTAAACAACTTTTACTACTACTTAGAATTAAGTTTAGTTTATTTAGGAATTTTATTGTTATTTTTTTTTATGTTTAACGTGTTTAGTTAGTTATATTAAGTAGCACTGACAGCCAGTTGCAGAAACAAACTTTTAAAAAATTAATTTATAAAAATTAAAATAAATACTTCCATTAATTTGTTGCAGAAAGCAACATTAGATTCGATTTTAATGGTTCTTTGATGAATTTAATTAAAACATTAGCGTTAATGATCCATTATGTAATGAATCATATATTTGTCTTTGTGCAACTGGGTGTAAAACTATTACCTTATTACCACAAAACCGTGTTTATCATAAAACATCTTTTAAACATGACATTTCTGTATGGAGTTTGACATTAAACACACGTTGAACAACTGTCTCAGTTTTTGTGGTGGAATGGTAATGAAATAAAAAGTAAAACATTAGTAGATAAATGTCTACCACGCCGTAGTGTGGCGTCAATGTTACAGCAGTACCACACAGCGCTACACACTCATGTTCATAAGCCGAGGTGCGCACGCGCCGCCCGCTGGCTGCGTCACACTACACACACATACCCTGAGCATTTTCTCGATGTCGTCGTGCAACGCGCGCAGCTGTTGGTCGAGGCGATGGCGCACGTCCACGTCGCTGAGGTGCGCGCAGCAACATGCGCACACGCCGTCCGGGTGACTGAGACAAACGTGACACAACGTCTTAGGTTCGTTCAAAACGATCCAATCCATATTCAATAGTTCAAGTTCCATCGCACTCCAATCAATATGCCTAGCCTTTTCCCAACTATGTTGGGGTCTTCCAGTCTAACCGGATACACCCGAATACCAGTATTTTACATGGAGCGACTGCCTACCTGACACCCACAACCCAGTAACTGGGTAAACGATACCCCTTGGTAAGAGTGGTTGTCAGACTTTTTCAGACTTCCGACGACCCGTAAAGACTGTCAAAGATCCACGAATGACAGCCGGGGCCAACGACTTAAAATGCTTTCCGAGGCATGGACGAGTCTCAGTATGTAAAGATGGTCACCCAGCCAAGGACCAACCCCGGCAAGCGCAGCTGAACCTGATGGATCGACGCTAGCTGTTATTACTTAGCCACGAATGACAAAGTTACAGCTTTTTACTAAATGCATATGAAAGTATATTATGGTGCTTTTATCAGGCAAAAATATGCTTGTCCGTCTGTTTGTTACGGCTAATCTAAAAAACGGCGAGACCAATTTTGTTGGGACTTTCACTGCTAGATAACTGATGTTATAAGGAGTAACGTACTTGTATTTTTGATTCCTCTTTTATGATATTAGTATAGAAAACGCCACGCGAGTGACACCGCGGGCAGCAGCTTGTAGTTAGTATAGTCTTAAATCACCAACTCGTTTTGACCAAGCGTGGTGATCTATGCTCGCCCCTTCTCTGAATGAAAAGAGGCCATTGCCCCGCATTTCCCAGTTATAAGACCTGGCTAGATCGATTTTTCGCCCCCGTAAACCCCTATATTGCAACTTTCATCGAAATCGTTAGAGCCATTTTCGTGAACGTGATTACAAATCCTAACTAATAATATAAATGTGAAAGTGAGTTTGTTTGTTACGCTTTCACGGTAAAAGGACTGAACGGATTTGGATGAAATTTTGCACAGGGGTAGACGATGACCTAGAATAGGACATGGGATACTTTTTATCCTGATATTCCCACGGGATCGAGACTTACGCGGGTGAAACCGCGGGGCGCAGCTAGTATACAATACAAATACTCATTGAATAGAATAGGATTGATTAACTAGATCATGATTGAGAGTACGCACTTGTGCAGCGGTATGTCGGCGAGCCCGATGCGGCGGCGCGTGTCGTTGACCTCGCGGTGTCGGCGCGCCGCGCAGCAGTGCGAGCGCTCCAGCACCGCCTCCGGCGCAGGCGCAGTCTACACACACACACAAATTAAATTTACCCTAAAGTGCTTAGCATGACTATCACCGTGTGCTACTAATTTAATTTCACAATAATTACCTACCTAGATTATTCTTATTCAATATATCAAATAAAAATAACTAATATACTATATCTATTTACACTAACCTAATAATATAATATTACCTACATAATTAAACACAACTAATAATGTATAATAATATTACATTTCTGCTTAGCCCTCTTCCTCTCTCCTAATTTTGCTGTGCCCGACAGGGTCCATGTTGATCTTTTACTTGTTATACCATCTATGTAACTTATGGAATGCAATAAAAAATTGAGTATTGAGTATTTTCATTCCCTGTCCTGACTGTACAGTCGAACTAGGAGTTTGGTATACAGGTAAAAATGTTCATCTTTCCATTTCGCTGCCAAAGTCTGACAATATACAAGAAACTGCATATATCTTAAAATTTGTAATTGGTTTTTAACCGTCTTAATTGTTTTTTTTTTTTTAATTTCATTCTTCTGTCATACTCAGAAGGGATGGTGTAAGAGAATTGACTAATCAGCACCGAACACAATTTATTAAAATCAGTTCAAAGTCAAAGAATTTATTTCAAATAGGCACATTACACGGCACTTTTGAACGTCAAAAACAAAAAATAGAACTGATTCTAGTCGACCCTTCCAAAAGGTAGTTTTCGTATGGAGAAGAATGGGAAAGAAACTCCACCTTTAAAAAAATGGTTAACAATATTTTGTATACATCAATTATATAATTACATGTGAATACGATGCACCTAGAATACGATTACTATACCACAGTACCAAACCTGAATACCAAACGGCACATAGCTTGTTCGACTGTACAAGTTATTGGTATAAGAGAATTGATATGGTATAGTGTGTTTGTATATGTGTGTGTGTGTGTACATACCGTGAGGTCGTCGAGCGCGGCTTGCAGCTCGTCGTCGGCGGGCAGGTCGAGCGCGCGCCACGCTGCAACCGACACAAGTAGTGTAAACTCGTGTATTCACAACTAGACATTGGTGCCGATTCTCTTGTACACCGAACTAAACTAACTAAACTATCACTAAAATTCCTTACTTTTGACTATGGGAATCTTGGAGCTATTCTGCCAAATAAATTCTCTAAATTTAAAACTTATTTTGACACAACTAAAATCGAATTTGACAACCGCGCGCCTCCACTTGGTACTTGTTTTCCCTACCCCGTGTTTTTTTTAGAGCCAGAGGCGCGCATGCTCGGCAGCCTCGACGTGTTTTTAATGGAATTTTTCAGTTTTTGTATGGAAAATAACGAAAAAAAAATAAAAAAAATTACCAACATGTTGAGAATTAGGGGTTTAAGGGTTTCCTGAAGGGGGTCGAAATTTTCATTAATTTTGCGATAGGACACACCGTTTTCGAGATATAAGCAAAAGAAAATAAAAAAATACAGTACTGTTTTTTGTAACTGAAGTTGAGGTGTTGGTTTGAATTTTAGTTCATGACATCTCATTTTATTCCACACATTTTTAATCGCGATTAAATATAGTCAGATTTAGTTAGAGGATTTTAGATATAGGACAAATTTTTAGTTTAAATCGTCAAATTCAGAATAGCATTTTCACTAAACTAATCTCAGTGCCATCTTAGTGCTGTCAAACTAAATTATAGTTAAGTTGTGTCATTTAAAGTCTATTTCAGAAAGAGTTTGATCGTTTGACAGGACTAAACAAAATTTTAGTGATTTTTAGTTTAGTTTAGAGAATTTTGTGACAAGAGAATCGGCACCAATATCCCGCAACACACGATAAGGTGGCTCCGAGGTGAGTTCATGACTTTACTTTCATTTGATGAAGAACAACCACAGCTTTACGTATCAGGAGTTCCAGAAATTAAAATTATGCCATTTCAACAAAATCATATTTTAACATGACCGCCCCAGTCGGATTAATACGACACGTTTTCGTGCCCGTGTCGCCTCAGTCGTATTTATACGACCACGAACCTATGTTCATTTTTTTGTGTTTTATTTTATTGCATGTTTTTTCATTGAATTTTAATTAAATTATTTAAATAAATTTAAAATACCCAATGGCTTGGCACGCGACGACGGCAAGAGTCCGTACGGCATGTCTTGATTTCCACGAAAGCTGAGTGGGCCTGTAGTGTGGGACGTAACGTGACTGTCTGGGTCGGCGAGCGGTGCTGGCGCTGCAGCTGCGACTGCGGAACACCTCAAGTGGCGTTAGTAACCTTATCACAACATATTGGTGCCGATTCTGTTGTTCACAAACTAAACTAAATCTTCCTGTCACATTAATTAGCGCCTGACGTAAATTGACGTAATTTTAGCAGGCAAGTTTTTAATCACGTCTAAACTTGTAAGGAGTACTTGTAGTGACAGTTTGACAGGACTAAACTAAAATTTATCTTCTGTGCTTTTCTTAATGAAATAGAAAGAAAAAGATGACCTGAACTTAAAGTTAGTTTAGTTTGTGAACAACAGAATCGGCACCATTGTAAAATAAAGTCCTCCGCCGCGTCTGACTGTCTGTTCGCGATAAACTCAAAATCTACTGCACCGATTTTCATGCTGTTTTCACCAATGGATAGAGTGGTTCTCGAGGAAGGTTTTAGTATAATTATAATAACCGACATCCACGCGGGCGAAGCTGCAGGCATCAGCTAGTTATTTATATTTTCGAGCCGAGTTCGGAGTTGACACTCTCGGGCCGGGTCCGAGTGCTCATGGTTTGTTCAACAAAATCTCCAAACGGTTGACACATCCGTGTCCCGTTTTATTTATTGTTTAGATTTAAGTTGTTATTTATCTATATTTCATTTTAAATTCTGGATAAAGCTCCATCAACGTAAAAAAATAAAGATACAATCCCAATTACATCAATTTCTCTGGTGGCATTCAAAAAGTTTGTAAACTTAGTAATCACTAAGTGCATGAAGCAGCCGGTCATTGACCCTGCTTGGTGGCAGAGTCAATGGCCAGATGCTTCGGCGTACCTTCTGGTATATCATCTGCGGCAGTGTCGTCGCCCGGGAGCTGCCCAGCCTGCATGGCGCCATCATTGCAAGCACCCACCTGCAGTCATAGAGGGCTGTGATATGGCCATAAAAACGACATACTCCTATATCTATAAAAATCGCTTGTCACATGTGTTCGTTTGTCGATTTAGTTCTTCTAAACTAGGTAAACAATGTATTTTGATGCGGTACACCATCATGTAGAGAATTTATTCCTGAAGATTTATACAAGTATAACAATAAGTTTTTATATCTTAGATATAGCACGCAGAAATCTCGATGTTTTGACAACATGTGCTAGTTAATCTAAACCTAGTTTTTATGACAAATAATTGATTATAGTCAGAATTGATAGGTGCCCTTTTTTACGAGGTATTTAAAAATGAATGTTGTAAATACTCACAGTAGTGGTGATGGGCGCGACCTGCGCGACCTGCATGCTGCTGTTGTAGCGGCGCACCTGCTCGATGTCGGGCAGCGACACGCGCTTGGCGACGCGCCCGAGCGCCGGGGCGAAGGCCGAGCTCCACTCGATGGTGGAGGCCGCGTGGTTCGCCCCCCGCCCCCGCTTCCGCTCCTCCCCTCGCAGCGAGCTGAACAACTCGTCGTCCAAAAAGTCGTCGTCTGAGCTCGACTCTTCCACCATCTCCCTAACGACAGTGTTTTCTATTTCATCTCTTGTCTCAGACGTTTGTCCTTCTCTGGGCACAAGTAAAGGCTTGTCATTGTCCGAATCTGTTTCTATTTTAACCCTTTTGTTTGATGCTTCGCCTTCAAGCAGTTCGAGCTGATCGTCAATCAACTCCCGTTTTATATTCCGACATAGTTGTCTTATACTATGTGTGTTGGCAACTTTGTCGAGACAAGACTTGTCTACTCTGATTTCTTGTGTCTTATCAGTAGAAGTTGTATTAAGACGAGCTGATGTCCGCAACTCCACATCGAATCGCGTATTTTGCGTACGTGTCTTAGCATTACTACATTTATTTTTAAATTTCGGTGTGTAATATCTCCTATGAATTCGGGACACTCTGATGGAGTTGTCCTTACGCACGTTTTTTATCCACGGAGGGATTTCGTCTATTCTGAAGACTCGTACTTGTGTGTCCATGAGAAGTTTGGAATCTGTTAAAAAATGTTATTAGTTTCATAAATCGCTGTGATAGTTCTGTTGTTATAATTTTTACAAGCAAGACAGGTGCATACCATCTACTGTAACATCTCACACACTACTGTACTGTACTGTATTATAATTACATTTTGAAAAATGCACGCTTTGACTGAATGTAAGGAGTTCATCATTCAGGAGGTAGACTCTGATAAAGATATTGCCATCCACGAAGACGCGCCCCACTCCGCGATTACTGTACGCTGCACTCTTTTAGTACGGAAGGGAGCGGAGTGGTGCGCGTCTTCGTGGATGGCACTATCTACATATTTATATAAATAATTATTCTGTACGTGTGTGTTTGTCACCTAACTCCCCCTTAACAGCTGGACCGATTTGAATGAAATTTTGAGTGTGTGGATCCCTGGATGGTTTTAAAATACAATTGGACACGTTAGGTGGCGCTGTTTGGGCAGGACAAGGTCTGCCAGGGTACGCTAGTACAATATAAAGAAAACATTACACTTACCAATAGTCGTAACACGATCATCAATTTCCTGCCCGTCCTCCCAGTCCATGCGACCCATGCCGTCATCTACACTTGTGACGTCACAACTCACCCCCGGCTCCTCGTCAACGAACATTATCCTGTTACTTATAAACGACTCTTCTTTCTTTACGTTCAATTCAATGTCATCTTTATCCACTTCGTTACAAGGTTGAAAGTCGTCTTCATCACTTTCGAAAAGAATCTCAGTTTTGACCGTGTTCGGATCTATCATGTGTAAAACTTCTATGGTCGGGGCTATGATTCCGAGTGCCGCGTGTGGCGACACGGTGTCGAAACTGTATGTCTCTGTGTGCGATACTGGTTCACGTTTGAGTGAAAATGGTGTCTTGTTGGAACGTTCATCTATGACTAAATTGTCTTCCGTGTCCGTGTCTGTATCAGAAGAGTATGCACGTTTCGGTGGTATACCTTCATCTAGATATACCAAAATAAAAGGTATTACATACTGCGTTAGGATTAGAATTGTGTGACGGTTTTAAGATAGTAAAATTCATTTGTGTATTTATAATTCTTCAGAAAATGGTGTAACATTTAATTGAAGAACTTAAATAAGGCTGTGCTATTAAAATTAAATACAAAAAGGGGGCTAAAGATACCCACAAAAAAAAATAGCGATCTATACAGGATGTAAGGGTAAACACTGTCGTCTTTCAAAACAGGGGTAGTTGACTTAAAAATAAAAATAAATGACCGAGTAACAACAAAAAAAAAAACGTTATTTTCATTAAAAGATTTAAAAAAGTTTCTATCCGACACCGTGCTCGCTAGCGAAACAGCTGACTGAGTGAGGGAGGGGTCGCGCTCGCGGCCGGTCAGGTCACGTCCCGCGCCACCTACCCGTGTTGAGACGCAAGTTCGTTGCCCTAGCACCCTAGGGTGAAAGGGTGAAATACTCTTGTGCTAAAATGTAGATTTTCTTTAAAAACAAAAGTGGTCATCATTGATTTTATGTTCTATAAATGAAACCAAACCACTGGTTTTAAGGATAACGGTGTTTACCCTAACACCCTGTATTATTAAATATTATTATTTACAAGAGTAGGCATCCGAATGATATTATGGCTCTTCGAACTTTAGAAAGAGTTTGTGACATAAGTATGAAATAAGAAGAAGAAAGAAACATTGGTTATTCTGCAGAGTGACAGAGACAACCCTCGGCCAAAACAAACTCTTTCTTCAAGTCAGTGAGCCAGTCGGGACACGTACTTGAGTTATCCTCGGCGCGACGTATCTGCTCGCTCGATATATCCGGTCCACTCTGTGTGTCCGGTGTGTCCAGCATGTCCGGTATGACCGCAGTGGCGGCGTTGGGCGCGTGGACCACAGGACTTTCAGCATGAGTACACACCGTACTTTGATTGATCAAGAGGTCCGCAGCCTGCTCGATCTTAGGTTCATGTACCGTAGACTGCACAGCAAATAAGTCAATGTCAGGAGTCTGCTCAGGCGAAGGGTCACCGACCGCACGCTGCACAACCAAAAGGTCACTGTCCGTCGTCTGCTCACCCACATGGTTGTCGGTCAAAGAGCCACTGTCTATAATTTGCTCGACCTTAGGTTCATGAACCGTAGGCTCGTCAGCCAAAGGGAAATTGTCCGTAGAGTACTCAACCCATTGGTCGTCTGCTGTACTCTGTTCGACCAAAGGGACTTCGTAAAATGTTTGCTCATTCTTAGGTTCATCGACCGCAGGCTGCTCGACCTTACTCATGTTGGGGTAAAGCTGCTTGCCCGCGGCGTCATGACCCGTGTCTGTTGTTTCAGTGGACTGTTCAATGACATAGCTATTTGTTTTCTTTACATCATTTTCTTCTTCTTGAAGGTCAGTGTCTATAGCACCCTCATTCGAAGGGTCATTGTCCGGAGGCTGCTCAGCCATAGGTTCATCGACCGTAGGCTGCTCGACCTTGACCTCAGTGAAGTTGGGGCAAAGCTGCTTGCCCGTGGCCTTGTCGGCCGTATCTGTTGTGTCAGTGGACTGTTCGTTGACATTGCTTTTTGTTTTTTTTACATTATTTTCTTCTTCTTGAAGGTCAGTGTCTGTATGCCCCTCATTCAAAGGGTCATTGTCCGGAGGCTGCTCAGCCATAGGTTCATCGACCGTAGGCTGCTCGGCTTTAGTGATGTTGGGGTAAAGCTGCTTGCCCGTGGCGTTGTCGGTCGTGTCTGTTGTGTCAGTGGACTGTTTGTTGTCATTGCTTTGTATTTCCTGTACATCAGTTTCTTCTTCCTAGAAGTGAATTCACCTTCAGTTCTAAACTAATTGAAGTAGAGAAGCAAGCATTTCTTAACTTAAAGCAAATTCTACAAAAATACTATTTTGTCTGTCTAATAATTATTATCCGCTATTAACAGCTGATCGTAAAAGTAACATTATTATCATGAAACACTAACAATAATATTTTTTTATAATACTTTGACATTTCAAACTACTAACAAATCTATATTGTTTGTGGTAGGACCCGCACTAAATATTCCATTGTATGTGAGTATGTAATGTTTTACTTGCCAGTGGCTCGGTCACTATAGTCCCCTCCAACACTTGCTGCCGCCAACTCTTGAATTGTCCTGTGGCTATGTGTGGGTACCTGCGCTAGCAACATGTGATCGTTATGTAATGCCATCAGAATGATTCATCTCAACTAGCAACAGTATACTGACCGTTTGAGTATGGCGATGTGAAGTGGGGCCGGGCGCGGGTAGGGCTCGTGCGAGGTGGGGGCGGGGCCGGGGTCGGGGGTGATTTCGTCGAAGAGCTGGGGCCCGGGGCGGCGCCAGTGCCTGGCCAGGCGGACGCGCGCCTGCAGCTTGAGCTCGTACCAGCGGCGCTGCAGGACCACCAGCGACACCGTGCGCCCGCTGTGACCACAACTACCTGTAGTGACTGATGACACTCGTGTGTGCAGTGTGATGGTGTGTGTGTGTTTTTTAATGATACCTCTCGAGATAGGTCCGGTGCGCGCGGGTCCAGCGCTGCGCACGCACGCGCGAGTGCGCAGGCGCAGCGTCCTCGAGCCGGTGCCGCTGTATGAGCTGCCACAGCGTGTGCAACGCCGCCGACTCTTCGTACAACGTGACGCTCTCCTGCGCAACACGACACATGAACTATAGATGCACAAAACAAAACTAAAAGCAATCTTGGGGTATGCTCAAAGGTAGCCCGCGAAATTAGTTTATGTTCATTTTTCTGCAATTTTCAGATCAGTACAGTACGCAACAGTAACAAATATGAATTTACAGAATTATGCTAGTCAGAAGTCAGAATCATCAAAATTCTCCGAATTGGCCTCAAATGTCATGCTTTCATGAAACAGTCATTCAAATCTCGATTAGGGCAATTTGAAAGAGAGGCGTTTCGATGATTCTAATGATTTCTGTAAATACATCATTGTTACGATTGTTTTTGATCAACATTTAACCTGATAATGAACTGCAAATTGCAAAAAAGCGTATAGAAAATTATGATTTCGCGGGTTACCCTGGCGATTCCACCTTGATGCAGCAGGAGGAGGGTACACTCACGTCCGTGAGGATGTCGACGTCGGTGTGCAGCAGCACGAGGTCGGCGACGGCGGCAGAGCCGGGCGGCGGCGCCGCGTGCGCAGCGTCGCCCGCGCGCGACGACACCACGACCTGCTGCAGCGACACGCGCTGCGCCGACACCCTGCGCGCACCGCACATTATACACGGGGTAAAAAAACCCATCACATAGCCCTCAACTACGCATGTTATACATCAAACTACGCAACATTGCACCAAAATAATTCCTGGGAAATGACTTTTGAACTTCCTGTACATGACACCGGAGCCGCACCGGCAGCGCCACGCGGATTTTACAGTCATTCTGATTTGTTTGTGCGGCTCCGGGACGTCAGGCACATAAAGCCTTAATTTTAGTGTGAAAAAATCGCTGTTTACGGTAGCGCGCCACGGAACAGGGGTCGTGGGGTATTTAAAGTTAAATCATTAAATTTAAAAATTGCTGTCGCAAAAATAAAGTTGTAACTTTGACTTTAACCTACTCCTCGTTTCAGGCACACGTGACGTTTCGCTCGGGAGAAACACTCACCAGACAGCGTGCAGGTCGTTGACGGCGGTGGACATACGCAGCACGCGGCGCACGTCGTTGTACAGCGCCGTGGAGCACAGCGAGCCGCGCGCGCGCGCCGCCGCGCACAGCGCCGCCACCACGCCGCCCGGCGACACCGCGCCCGCGCGCGCTACCTGCTGCTGCGGGGACCTAACGTTACCACCGCACTCTTACGGCCCGGACACATCTCCATCACCAAGTAGATAAGTACAAGGGTCCGGTTCATTCAACGAGCGTAAACGCACGCACACATAGACATGTAGCGACACGTTTACCGCTACGCACGATGTACAGAGCACGGACACGCTACACGGACAGCTCTCAGGTTATTAAATAAAAAATTGCTGTTCCATACAATTTGACGGCGTAGTATTGGTAAAAAAAACCTTTTTAGGGTTCCGTATTGATTTTTTTCACCGTTTTTATATATAATGGTACGGAACCCTTCGTGCGCGAGTCCGACTCGCACTTGGCCAGTTTTTTTTATTAATTAAGTTTTTTTTTTTTTGAATAAACGACGTTTAATTTCAATGCAAGGGGGTTCAGAATCATGTTCTGAATCTATGGTTGTACGTCGATCTATGCCACCCTGTGTAATTTAGTAATTAATGTATACAAAATATTGTAAAACATTTTAAAAGAGTAACGGTGGAGTTTTTCCATACGAAACTACGTTTTCGAACCCCACTAGAAGCAATTATATTTTCTTGTAAATTTTGGCGTTCAAAAGCGCCTTTTAGGTGTTGACTTTGACATTGTGTGTCTATACGTACTTGTATGGAATTGGTGTAGAGTCGCCTCGCCACCTTGGTCAACCAGTACGGCTTGCCGTCCGCAGACGGCGTCCTCTTATCGGGCGGGTCCGCCATCTGAACACGACAATACTGCGTCTCAAACACCAGTGAACAACGGTTAATAGTTGCTATGACAAGGTAATAAAGTCACCTTTTCCTCGACGTAGTCTCTGAAGCGCCGCTCCCAGGCGCGCACCATGGTCACCGGGATGCCAAGCGCGGCCGCCAACTTCACGTACGCGCACTTGCGCTGATCCTGAACACAATATAAAGTACTACTACTAAAGATATGCACTTCAGCTTCACGTACGCGGAGTTGAGCTGCTCGTCGTGGACACAAGGTACTTTACAGTACAGTATGCATTATTTAGGATTCCAGCAGTGAAAATTATGTTTATAACTTTCTTATCTCGGATACTTATACAAAACAATATCACTTTGGCCTCGTTTACGGAGACGCGGGGAGTTGGGCGGCGCGTGCAGCGTGGCGTTTCGCGGCGCGTCGGTCGTTTTTTCTGTTTACGGAGAGGCGGCGCGTGAAGCGGCACTTACCATCTTACGCGTAAACACAAACATAAGGCAATGTACGATGTTGTTCATAGAGATGCGTGGCGGGAAGAGTGGCGGTGCCCGCCGCGAAACGTTGAGCGTGTAGCGAAGAACGCGGCGGGCACCGATGCGTGCGCCGCCGCGGGCACCGCTGCGTGCCCCCGGCGTAAAACGCCCCATTTCAAGCAAACGTGTGACAAAACGTTTCTCCATAAACGCACTCATACAAAGCCATACGTTTGAATATAGTGCGGGCCGCGCCGCCCAACGCCACGCTCGACGCCCCGCGTCTCCGTAAACAAGGCCTTACACATTTTTCACAATCAACTATTAATTTCTGCACAAATTGTAATAAAATAAAATAATATTGACGAATGCAACTTGTAGAGAATCGCGCGTTACACGATTTTGAACATAATTTGACACAAATATTCAACATTTTATTTTTAATTTTCTACATTTAATATCTGCAATTTATATGACGTAAGTACATAGTAAAGATTATTCTTATCTATTCTATTATATACAGGGTGTTAGGGTAAACACCGTTATCCTTGAAACCAGTGGTTTGGTTTCATTTATAGAACGTAAAATCAATGGAAAATTAGAACTTTTTGTTTTTAAAGGAAATCTACATTTTACCACAAGAGTATTTCACCCTTTCATCCTAGGGCGCTAGAGCAACGAACTTGCGTCTCAACACGGGTGGGTGGCGCGAGACGTGACCTGACCGGCCGCGAGCGCGACCCCTCCCTCAGTCAGTCAGCTGGTTCGGTAGCGAGCACGGTGTCGGATAGAACCTTTTAAAATCTTTTAATGAAAATAACCTTTTTTTTTTTTGTTGTTACGCGGTCATTTATTTTTATATTTATCTCAACTACCCATGGTTTGAATGACAACGGTGTTTACCCTTACACCCTTTATTATAATAGTAACTGTGAACACTCACATTGCTGGCGTTTTCTGGGGA
Source organism: Lithophane ornitopus (assembly GCA_948473465.1). NCBI lineage: Eukaryota > Metazoa > Arthropoda > Insecta > Lepidoptera > Noctuidae > Lithophane > Lithophane ornitopus. The sequence goes on along the minus strand of OX419641.1, from coordinate 9,758,676 downwards.
GGGCTTCTCCAGCAACGCGACGTGCTTGATGTACTCGAGACCGAACGTCTTCACCGACACTGCGCGGGACCTACGCAAATAACACGCTCTCAATTATCAACTTGAGCTCTATTTAGATAAAGTTGATTTTTGAATGACCATCATCTGCCTAGCCTTTTCTTAACTATGTAATAGTCTAACCGAATGCAGCTGAATACCAGTATTTTACATGGAACAACTGTCTATCAATCCAGTTACTGGGTAATACAATACTCCTTGGTAAGACTACTTGTCAGACTTTTCAGCTTCTGACTATCCGTATCTGACGACTGACAAAGATCTACGAATGATAGCCGGGACCAACGGCTTAACGTGCTTTCCGAGGCACGGAGGAGTCTCGACTAGGGATGGGCCGAAATTCGGTTCACATTCGGTTCAACCGAATTTCGACAGCTTGAACCGAACTTCGGCATTCGGCCGAAATTCGGTTCAGATGCCGAACATTCGGCACAAGAAAAATAATACATACTCGCACTATTTTGACTGAAATTAAATTTAATAGAATAAGAATAGCATTACTGTAAAATAAAATTATGTCTTTTACTCACTCATGGTCATTTATTTTAGTTAGGAACATTGTAAATGTAAACCTTATATTAAATCAGTTCTTCTTATTAGTCTTGAAAAACTCTGCCTAATTAATAAGACATAAAAATTAGACATACTATTACAAAAATTAAATAAGCTTAGTATTCTTCTAACAAACGTCTGGAGTGTCGCTCTCGAGAAAGCGCGCGAAATTGAACCAAAATTCGGCCGAACTTTGCATTTTAACCGAATGTTCGGCCGAAGTTCGGATTCGGTTCAAACCACATTCGGCCCATCTGTAGTCTCGACATGAACTGACCAGGGTAAGCGGAAACTCGAAACTGGTATTTTAGACTTAAGTACTTACCTAAGTCAAAACTGTTCTGTTTACTAATTTTTTTTTATTTTACTTATTTTTTTGTTTTTTTATGTTCGGATGTGATCATTAATAACTCCGCTCTGGGCGGAGCGGGAGGGCGTGTCAGACTTTTACTGACTAAAACCCAACCGTGTTCCTTCAGTTGACTGTTTCAAAGGGCCACGGTATTCCTTTCGGACTTTCCCGGACCCCGTCAATTGTGCTGACATCTCTTTCAGGCTGCGTAACACACTTAAAATAACAATTGATCGGAATGGGTTTCATTTGACGGCTAACCCACATTCATTTTCATACATATTCGCCTTGGATTACTCCGATACAGTGATAAAATTTTGATTTAATAAATAAATAAATACGTTGCTAAGCAGACGAATTTTTCAAACCTATAAAAAATGGGTTAGCACACTATCCTTCAAAACTCTCGGATTGTTATTGAAAGTGTGTTACGCAGTCAGGGTGCTGGACACAAATTATTATGGGATATCAACTCAGAAATACTTGTGACTTTAATTTATAATATGTATCTGAGACAATATATACATAACACAACTAACTATTTACATAAAACACTAAAACTTAAAGAACTAACTAACTATAACTAAAGTAAGGCGTCGAAAAATTCCTCCGCATCGCTGTCGGCTGGTAATGTACCCAAGAGACTGGCGGCATTGCCACGTTGAATGGCAATGCTTAGCCTCTGACCAAGGTAAAAGCCAGCCCTTGGGTCACGGGAAGTGTCAAGCAGCCGTTTGGAGATTTCACTGAACAGACTATGAGCACTCGGACCCCACGGCCACGGCCCTAGGGTTTCAACCCCAAACGTCTCGAAAATATAATTGTCTATAAGGCTATTATACTTTCGCTGCTTGAGGTTTTCCGCAGCCGCAGCGGCAGCGCCAGCACAGCATGCCGAGCCAGGAAGATGGGATGGCGCAAGACTATCGACACACGTTGCGTCCCACACTAAAGGCCCACCCAATGAAATACTTGTTGACATAAAACATCCCACGGATTAGCCGCCAGTGTACACAAGACTTACTTAAGGGGCTCTTCTTTCCTCGATTTTCTTTTTTTGCCAAAGATGGAAGGCGCATAGTCGGTATCTTGAGAATTACTGGTCGGCTTCCCGCTCACGAAGTGGTCGCTGCAGACGAGGCTGTGCGCGGTCGGCATCCAACTGCGCCCACTGGCAATAGTAATATTACATTTGTAATGTTACTGCAATACATAATATATCTGTATGTTACCTTTTCACGGCTAAACGGATTTGGAGATGACAGGCACACATTTAGCCCATGACCTGGGTTAGGATGTAGGATATCCTGGTAGTATGTTCCCGTGGGATAATTTCCAACCTCCATGCGGGCGAAACCGCATGCAAAAGCTAGTACTAGATGTTATAGTATGCTATTAAGATTAAAATATTTCTCATAATCAAACTTAAACCATTTACAGGCACTTTTTAACTGTCAAGGAGTCGGTCAGTTAGAAATATGAAGCTAATTGCTACATATGGAGTAGAATGGGCAAGAGTCTCGATGGACACCACTTTTACATTATATTGTTACAAAATATTAGGTACATCATTAATTAATTAATTCCTTTCAGCCCTATGGTTGAATGTCCCTTGCATGTCATAAATCCTCATCACTATCACTACATAGTATAAAACAAAGTCCCCCCATCTCATACGTAGGTCTTAACTCTGAACATGATAAACTCAAAAACTACCTACGATTTTCACCAATAGACTGAGTGATTCATGAGGAAGGTTTTATTCATTAAGGCATGCACTGCATAAACCAATAGAGTTATATGAAACAATGTATTACGGAATGAATACATTGTTTACCTGGGTTAAGACTTAGGGTACTTTTAAGTAAAGTTTTGTAGTTTGAACGTTCGGATTGGATATTTTCTGACATCCACACATATTGTGAATGTGTAAGACCGTGACAGTCGAATAGTTTCAACTTTGGTGAAGATTCAATTTACTAGGAGTCTTTATCAATAGAGGTATAGTATGCATCAAACCTTATGGTGGCTCCCCCACTAATGAGTTTGTTGCTGTGCAGCGACCCACCTCATGTTCCAAGCCACCATAAAGTTTGAATTGGGCTGTAAAGCATTGTCACAGCAAAGTATGCTATACATAAGATTGACAATATGATAATACTAGCTGCACCTCATGGTTTCACCCGCGCACAGATATTATAATACTACATAACCCGCGTTAGTCTCAATCCCGTGGGAATATCGGGATAAAATGTATCCTATGTGTTAATCCAGGTTATAAACTATCTGTTTGCTAAATTTCATCCAAATCCATTCAGTAGTTTTTATGTGAAAGAGTAACAAACATCCATCCATCCATACTTACAAACTTTTTTTGGGCGAACTCAACTGATAAAGACACAGCATTAAAAGCTCAAAAAAGATTTCTTAGAGCAATGTTTAAACTTAAAACCACCAACAGCTGCGAGTCATATTTTAAGCTGTATAATATTCTGACACTCTCTTGTATTTATATTTTGGAAGTAGCTATGTTTGTAAAGCTCAATCCTAGTTGTTTCGAACGTATGGCTGATGTAGCTCCAAGAAATAGGCATGACAACAGTAGGTTATGTCAATTGAGGTGTCAAACTGCTTTGATGCGCAAGAGTGTTTATTGCATGGGCCCAATTATTTATAATAAATTAGCAAGAGATTGGAAAGATTTAAATGCTTTGCTGTTTAAGAAGAGACTACGTACATTTTTGATAGATAAAACGTACAACAGTGTGACTGAGTTCCTATCTGAAAAAAAAAATTGTTGACTTTTTTATTATTCGTTTTATGTATATAAGGAACTCTTATTTTATTGAATAATGATTAATTGAATGGTATATAATTTAATAATAAATGATCTAATGATAGATAATAATTTGATGTAAATAACATAATGATAATAATTTGATGTAACTATAATATAACTATGACAATAATTTGATATAAATGATAATAAACAATAATAATAATTTGTCGTAAATATTTGCATGCTGAATGGCAAAATATGGCTGATCTTTCTACTGTACAAGACCTATTGATGTATCATCTACCCATATTTGCAAAAATAAAATTATTCTTATTGTTCGCATTTATAATATTAGTTAGAAGTACAGGAAATTTTCATTATTAAGTAATATAGTTTGTTTAGGAGGTCAGCTGTGTGTGCAGTACCCTATAGATAATTGTAATCTATGCTGTGACAATAATTATTCATTGGACAATGATAAATTATTCAAAACAATGTACCTAAGTACCTTTATATAGTTTTAAGCGTATAAACTTTGACAATTAGCAGATTATGTCAAGAGGATGATTAGCCACGACCCACTGAGGAGGTGCTGTTGGCACCTCCAGTAGTGCATCATGCAAGTCAATTAAAAACAACAGGATTATTGAAAGGGATGGTATGGTGTGTGGCTTATTTCCGGCCGAGGATGTTCACGGGCGATAGCACAGAATAATAACTATAACCAATCCCTACTTACTTTTTGTTCCTAATAGCCTGCACCCATGTATTTCTTTGGTATGATCGACTTTGAACCATGGGGAAGGTGAAAAACTTCACTTTGCTGTTTGACGGGGTGTTTAAACATTTAATAACACAACACGTCTTTATACTCTCTTCTGGAGACATTTTTATCTTAAGCAATTTACAGTTTGGTGAAATTCAACACTTCAAAACACAAATAAATACAACACTCAGCTCCAAACCAAACGCAAACGCCATAACTTTGCGTCAGTCTTTTGACTTTTGACATTACACGTCATAATTGACAGTCATGTAAACTGACAGTAATGACATTGACAGTTGACAAACTCTCAAATCTTGGGTGCATTCAAATAATACGCTCGTTTATTTTCGGAGACCCACGAATAGTTATGACCTCTCAAGGCCAACTACGAGAAGTCAAACACAAAAGTTCAGTTGGTCGGTTGTAGTGCCGTTGTCATAGACTAATTTAGCTGCCGTTGTTGTGTGGAATAGACCGACCAGGGAAGAAGTAATTAAAATGTACTTCCAATGCCTAGCCTTTTCCCAACTATATTGGGGTCGGCTTCCAGTCTAACCGGATGCAGCTGAATACCAGTATTTTATATCGAGCGACTGCCTATCTGAACTCCATTGGGTAAACAATCCTACCCCTTGGTAAGAGTGGTTGTCGGACTTTTTCGGGCTTCTGATAACCCGTAACAACTGTCAAAGATCCACGAATGACAGCAGGGACCAACGGCTTACCGTGCTGAGGAGTCTCGGTATGTAAAGATGGTCACCCATCCACGGACCAACCCCGGCAAGCGTAGCCTAACCTGATGGATCGGACCGTGCGGCTGTTATAACTTAGCCACGAGCTCCTCTTCTCGAGCATATACTTACATGCGAAAGTGAGTTTGTTTGTTACGGTTTCTGGCTTAAACGGCTGAACGGATTTAAATGAAGGCATTTAAGTAGACCATGGAATAGGACATAGAATACTTTTTATCCCGATATTCCCATGGGATCATCACTTACTCGGGTGAAACCATGGGGCGCAGCTAGTACTATAAAATACAGTTTCCATGGAGTTCGATCAGAATATAGGTATAATATAGGTACCTACAGTGGGTATGTATTTTTTACTGCTTCTCTGTGCTGCGGTCCCACGTCCCGCTTTCTCATAAGCCAGATCTTGCCATGCCAGGCCAACAGGCCGTGGGATCCGTCGATCCGATGAGGCCAGTGGTGGGTATGCTCGGCATAGGCCGCGACAGGCCGAGCGGCAGACCGCAACAGGCCTCGACAGGCCGTGGGACCACGGCTTTACACGCACATGACCTCCGCTGGTGTTATTAATTAGTCCTAACGAACACCGTTTAATTCGCCTCCCAATTACTTTACAAAGTAATAAAATATTGCTTGTTAGTAAAACTCTCCGATTAGGTTCAGTTCTGCTAATGAACTAGGCACACAGACATGTGGGACAATCTGTTTATTTTCTTATTTGTTTTCCATTATGTTGGATTTGCAAATAGCGCCCATCGACCGGTAAGCACCTTCACTCCATTTATTTTTAGTAATAGACCTCCTGATCGAATTTCGGCTCTGCCGGCTACTCTCAGTGGAGACATCGAAGCTGAGGGCCGAGTGGCAATCGCTTTCAAAGCGTTTCGTATTTCTACAACAACTATCAACAGAATTGACAATAAGCGTATGCGTAGGTATAGCTACAAGTTTGAATTACTGACGTAACGCAGGTAGTCAGAAGATAATAAGAGTTACGCGATAGAAGTAACTGTAGGTTATTAGCGTTATGCGACCCAGAGGCCCTAGACAAAGTGACATTCTATCAGCGATAACGATGATGGAAAAGGCAATAACGTAAAGGACTGACATAAGCTATCGAAAAGCATATGTCAATTGTCAATCCTGTTGACACCTGTAGATCCTGTGGACGAGTTTTAAGTCGTTGTAGAAATACGAAACGCATTCGAAGCGATTGTCACTTATCTAGGCCCTCTGAATTGCACTTTATTGTGTCGTAGCTAGAGTCGCTATTTATTTACTGAGAAAATCTTCTCTCGTAATACGCTCGTAAAACATAACAAGACTAAAAATGCGCTCGTAAAACATTACCTACATAAGTTATTCAAAGTCAAATCGTTTAAGTATTTCAAACAGGCACTTAGGAGGCACTTTTGAACGTCAAAAACTAAAAAGAAAATAGAATTGATTCTAGTTGCTCCTTCCAAAAGGTAGGAGAAGAATGGGCAATAAATAAACTCCACCTTCATAAACGATGATTAAAGTTAAATGACGTTCAAACGTCAAAATTGTATGGTTAAACAGTCGCTAATCATTACTTAACTTTAAGCAACGTTTATAAATAAACCCCTAAATGTTTTACAATATTTTGTACAAATACCTACTAAGTACCTACAATATAATATTATATCATTGTAGTATGAAGACGATGCCAGCACCTAAACAAAAAATATATATCAAAATATGTAAAAAGAATGAAAAATTAAGTATGACATATAAAATCAATAAATTATATCTAGTAGTTTGACCGGGACCGCTGTACTACGCCTTAGGTATGCGCGCGGGCGTCCCACAGCTCATTCGTCAACTGCCAGGGCAGCGTTGACGAATGAGCTGTGGGACACCGCGCGAAGCGGAGGCGGGCCGGGCCTCGCCGCGCATTTCTAAGGCGCGGTACAGCGGTCTCGGTCAAACCACATGGTGCTCACATATTTATAAACATTGTAAAAGTAGACGATTATCGCCCTGATAACCCCCTGTTCACAATAGAAGGGCGACGAGGAGCAGTCAGGCAGCGTGCTGCTGCCGACGTCAAGACGCGGCCGATACCTCGCCAACATCGCCAGAAGACAGGCCGTGGTAAGTATTCGTTTACATCTGTATTAAAATACACAAAACTAAATTTTTTGGATAAATCCACTATGGATGTAAACATAATTATCTAAGAACCATTGCCGGCGAAGCACAAACCTTTTACAGAAAACCGTATCTAAACCGGTCAAACCATTTTGGAGATTTTTGCACTCAACCCTAAACACATACGTGCTCCATTCCGTCGTGGGTAAAAAAAACCGGTCAAGTGCGACTCGGACTCGCGCACGAAGGGTTCCGTACCATTATCCATAAAAACGGCAAAAAAATCATGTCTGTTGTATGGGAGCCCCCCATAAATATTTGTTTTATTTTAATTTAATTATTTATTTTTAAAGTGAATATATAACTAAATATTCTGTGAATATTTCAAGCGTCTAACTGTTGCCATTATCAATATCGAGAAAAAGAGAGCAAAAAAATCACGTTTGTTCTACGGGAGCCCCCTTAAATATTTATTTTAATCTGTTTTTTAGTATTTGTTGTTATAGCGGCAACAGAAATACATAATCTGTGAAATTTTCAACTCTCTAACTATCACGGTTCGTGAGATACAGCATGGTGACAGACGGACAGACAGACAGAGTTTTAGTAATAGGGTCCCGTTTTACCCTTTGGGTACGGAACCCTAAAAACAAGGAAAAAATTACCAACTTCCATACAAGCTTTCATTGAATCCTCTATTTAAATAAACAAAAAAAAAAGATGTAGGAATCTGGATAAAAACTGTCTAAATCCGAATATGAACATAATATGGTGGAAATATGCTCAAATTGCAAATGATTTAGTTATTAAGTTTGTATGGAAAATTCATCGGTCACCGCATTCTAACATCTAGTGTTAGTAGGTACAGAGATACTTAGATAAATAAATAAATTTTAAATTCAGCTTGGAGCTGCATCCACCTCCGCTAAATCGGGGAACCCCACTGATCTGCGAAAACACAGCAGCCGTGTGTTATACAATGCCAAATGTCCTTTCTTTGGTATTGTTCGTCGAGTCGCTGGTTGAGCTCCGCCATTACTGACAAATGCTTGCACTGACTGGACAGGTCCACTCAAATCTGTGTGGTTCTTTCCTCAAAAGACCATTTCAGACTCGAATTTACATGGTCCTCATATGGCTTGACCAAGATTATGTCTGGACTTTAAAAGAGACTGTGACCTCTGAGTTTGTTTCGGCCTTTCTTCTCAGAGTAGTCAGATAGGAAACGCCGACCTCATCTAGCTTATTTTTAATATTTTTTAATATGACGTGTAAAAGTGATTCCAATATCCTATTTACAGAATAAACAATTTCATTTCATTTATACTCTACGAACCATTTGGAGCCACTTTTTTATTTAACATAAACATACCTTTTGGTACGTTTTTTTTTTAACTTTTTGGTAACCGTTGTGTGTTGTGTTAACAGAGCTTTGCATATTATTTCAGGACGGCACGGGTATCAAATTCAACCAGGACGCTGATCGGGTAAGCATTCAACTATAGCCAGGTATTGCTCGCGACTTCCATACCTACCAGGTAGATAATACCTACCTCTAAATGGGTCACACATATAATAGAGGGTGCAATGAAATATTAAAAGGAAATAAATAAATATTGAGGCATGAGGAACAGGGTGTAAAGTTCACTCATCCTCCATAAAAAAGGGAGGATCCTCCAACCAGACGGGTGTTGTGTCTGGTGATAGCGGGACGTTGTATACAACTTGTAAAAAAAATCCTGTGCGATCCTTGAGGGTATAGTACTTAGAGTGACCTATGCAGGAAAAAAGAAAAAAAAAAATTTGCCACTATTTTTCAATGGGGAATTTTACCAGGTTAAAATAAGGGTACAGTTTTTCAAAAATGAATTGTTGATTATCGAAACGTTAACAAAATGTAAAATAAAAACAAAATTATGTAATTCATAATTACTAAAGCCAAGCGCACATAGCAGGCAATCACAACATTCAAATTCTGCTTGAACATCATTGATGTTGTATTCCTTATAATCAGTGCAGAATTACATGTAGGTATTTTCTTTGTTTACAACGTATTGGCACGTAATGACGTAACAAGTTGACCTTCCGTCGCAGATGAACAACGAAGCGATGAAGAAAGTGGAAATACTGTCGAAGTTCCTTAGCGTGTATATAAGTAGTCGCTTAGTTTATAAGTTTTATGCCCCGACTGGAGGTCATAATGTATTGAGGCACAGGATAGCCCGTTTAAGCATCCGACAACCTCTTATGTTGATCTACAAGATACCATTCTAAAATGCTTTATCGCAGATGAACGCCGAAGCGAAGAAGAAGGTAGACGTCCTGTCGGAGGAGCTGCTGCCGTACATCATCGCGGAGCAGGAGCGGCGTATCACGCTGTACAAGCGCATCATGACGGCCATACAGAACGGCGAAAAGGGGGTCACTATCGCCGAGATACGCCACAAGCCACCCGCCATCATACGGAAGGGTACGAGCACAATGTAAATATGGACAGTACAGAAACTACATGGAACACGTTCGCAGACGTGCTCATTGACGAGACCCCAAGCGACAGTAACGGTGCCGTCAGTTTCGGGTGCTGTGTCGAGACGAGTGGTCACCGCGATCTTATTAAAAATGGAGGGTAGTTTATTATTTCAACAAATAGACCTAGTTTCCATACTGCTCATATATTTTATACTGTGGTACGAGGGTTGTCACTGTTTTTTCTTATCTGCTGCTGATTATGTTCTTTTGTCCGTTTCGTATCAGCGTCGCGATCCAAGAATGCTAGTTTGGACGCCCGTTCTGTACGGTACACTGGTACGGCGTCTCGATACGGATACAGGTACGCTCCGATCCATCGCGAATCGGTTTTTTCGCCCCGTTCAAAGGCGTTAGGAAACGGTGTACGCGCCAGTTTGGACGCGATCGCGGAATGCGCAGATCGTGCCCTCTCGTCACTGCACCAATCGTTATATTAATACGAATAACAATGAAGTACGCGCAAGAAATTACCAAATTGTCATTGACTTCCGTAGTCGACGACATGGTCGTATGATACTTTGCCACAGAAATTAACATGCGATGATCGCAGCGACGTTACCTACGAAGATAAGGGCTATTTTACTTTGCGTCCAGAGTTCTCGATCGCGGATCGCGACGCTGATGCGAAACGGAGTTACGGCACGGACAAAAGATACGATGTAGTTTCTTGCCGGCTCTTCTCCATAGGAAACGACCAATTGGAACCGTGCACCTAGCTTCTGACGTTTCAGAAGTGCATGGGCACTTCTGTAGGTTTATGTGAAAAAAAAAAAAAAAGATTTTTGATTTTTGATGCGGCTTGCGATGCGACTTGCGTCAACGCGCACACGCGCGCGCTTCCCTTGTTTGTTACCATCTGTCGCACGCTGTAAACATCTTTCATTTGTTTTTTTCGCAGTCGCCGTCGCGAGTATACCTAATGTTCCTTGCGCGTGTCACTTGCGCGTGTTCAAGGAATTTAAATACTCTCTTACCGTGCGTTTGCACTGGCGAAACATTACAACAAAACATGTTTAAATCTCTAGTTCCTGTCAAAAATTGTATGACTGGAGATTTCAACATGTTTTGTCGTGAATGTTTCACCAGTGCAAACGCACGGTTACGAGAGAGCGTGTACCTCGTGGCCATGGGGTAATATTAAATCAAGTGACAGAAAAAAACCATTCAGTTTGAATGTAATACATTCTGTCAAATCGTAGTTTTTGGTAAAAAAATTATCTTCGCATGATTCGCTGTCTGATTTCAATATTGTTAAACCGTGTCCGTTCGTTGTCGCAGGAAAATTGTACCGCTGCCCCACCAACCGCGCACCGCGGGAACCCGACGGCTCTGGCGACATCTTTTGCGAAGACAACTTAGACCCCTCGCCCATCATATTTGAGTCCTGCCTCTCCGCTGAGGATAGAGATCTCTTTATGACAGACAATAAGTACTTCTTTTGCAACCGTAAGTTTATTTACATTTTTGTTGCTTGCTATCTTGATCTTTCTGCTTGAAAGTCAACTTTGAACCAAATACTATTACAAGCTACGCCATAAATGACCCGTGGATATGCGCTGTTCGCATCCAGCAGATTCCCGCGACCTTCACTAAGTCGGCAGTCTACATTGAGGGGGCCAATCCACGACCCACCATGAGGTGTCCAAACACTGATATAATGATTGCTTTAACTTGTATTGACCGTTGTTCAGGGCGCAAGATCGAGGGTCCAGACTTACCGCGGAACGGCACCGCCGTGATCGGCTGCGCGCCAAGCGAGCGCACTTCGCTGAACTACACCAGCCAGAAGTGCGCGCTCGATGACACGGACGACGTGGTTGTGCACTTCCGTTACTATCCCGACAAAGTGAGTACCTATATTTTCTTGCGCAAGAGCGCATCTTGCTGAACCACAGCAGTCAGAAGTGCGCGCTCGAGGAAACTGACGAAGGGGCAGTGCACTACCGACCGGTACTATCCCGACAGAATGAGTACTTACCTATCATTGTATAGGACAATTATGGATGTTATACTAAACTCGTAAAATCTTAGCATAAACTGATTTGAGCAGTTGATGTCTTGAGTCCAGCATAAATATAATTATATAAAATATCTTAGGTAGTGAACGAATGAATGTTCTACAGACACTGGTTGTCCTACTGTTTATTTGTTGTGGTACAAAATAACCGAACCATTGATCTAAAATGAACAGAGCACAATATTTTTGGAATTAGTTTGACGAAACGCGCGGGCATTTGTCGGTGACTCGAGAGAGATTAGTTCCTTATTTTTACACGTGGCGCTACCGCTCCGGTGCCGCAGTTATGGCGGAGGCCGAGCACCATCCCAATTGCTGACCTAACACACTTTCTTATAAAATCCAAAGCATTTGAAAGAAAGTCCAGAGAGGTGGTATGACAGCTCCCTTCACACACGTTTTCCTGGCGACTTTTCTGAAGAATACACCGGCTGTAATATATTACGTTCTCATTCCCGCAGTCGTTTAAGTTAGTGTCGGAGTTGGACCCGGACCGCGAGGTGTGCGACCACTGGAACCCCTGCCAAGTGGGGTACATCTACAGCCTGCCCGGACCCGGCCACGTCTCGCCGGCCATCGAACTGTGGCGTAAGTTTGTCTCATACCTAGTAACAGCTCTTCATGAAGGATCATCATCTGTCTAGCCTTTTCCCAACTATGTTGAGGTTGGCTTCCCGTCTGACCAGATGCAGCTAAATTTCTCATGGAGCGACTGCCTATCTGACCTACAAAACCCATTATCTGGGTAGAACGATACCCCTTGGCAAGACTGGTTGTCAGACTTTTGGGCTTCGGACTACCCGTAACGACTGTCAAAGATCTACGAATGACAGCTCAGAACCAACGGCTTAATGTGCTTTCCGAAGCACCCCTGCGTCTCTTAGTTCTCGGTTTGTGTCTCACATGATAGTTTTTTCATTCCTTGATAGTTACCATTCAGTGGGCAGTTGGCTTATATAACAAACCGCTTTCAGTTCTGTTTGACTGTCAAGTATTCTCATTTTAATGGTTTTTCATATTATTATTTCAGATGACATCCGTAAGTTGTAGAAAATCTTTCTTTACATTGCCTCTAAAATAAAGTTAATTTTATTGCGAGTAGACCGAAATGGCGGCTTGTCCAAGGGGATGGTGGAGTAGACCGAGACGTCACGGATGTATGAAATGGCGACAGGTCACAGGACAACTTGCGACCCACGGTTGCCCCTGAAGTTACAGAGAAAAATCTATAAGACAATACGACAGCGAACTGTATGGGTCGGAATGCTGGGCCGTGAAGAAGACGGAAGAAAAAAGATTGCATGTAGCGGAGATGAGAATGTTGAGATGGATTTGTGGAGTGACGAAAATGAATAAAGTAAGAAATGAGTATATAAGGGAAAGTATAAAAGTGGCGCCAGTGTCAGAAAAGTTGAAAGGAAATCGTTTGGCCTGGTATTGCGATGAGGAGAGAGCAAACGTATGTGACTAAAAGATAAATGTTGATGCATATAAATGTTGATGGATGAAACAGGACAGGAAGGCCAAAAAAAAGATGGATGGATTGTGTGAGGAATGATATGAAAGAGAAGGGAGTGAATGATAGCGTGACGGTTGACAAGGGAGAGTGGAAAAAGAAAACGTGTTGCGCCGACCACAAGTAACAAGGGATAAAGGCAGGAAGATGATGATGAGAACGACATGAAAGAATGTCATTACAACGGGTGGTTGCATAGTCCCATGTTGTGTCAACAGTCACGCTATCATTCACTCCCTGTGTGCAAATTTTTAAAACAAGGAACGGAAATAACCGATATTTTCTATTTTCAGCTGAAAGTAAGTATACTATTCTATATTTCAGCCTATAGGGATCTCGCGCACTAGATGGCCACGACCACGACCAGTCGCAGCGACCAGGAAAACTATAGAAACCGATACGAATCGAGCACTTGGTCGCAACGCCATCTAGCCGCAGACCATATAATACCACCAAGACGGCCACGACTGGCTAGAGTCGTGGCCGTTTAGTGCGCGAGATCCCTTAATGTCTAGAGTTGAAATTGTTCTGCTGCAACTTTTCAATTGGGCAACCCAAATTCCATAACCTTCCACACCTACTTGATGAAAAATGATGATGATGCTTCGCTCTCTCTATAAAAGGTACATACTACGCTTTAAATTTATTTTTATTTTATTTTTCAGGCACTGAATGTGGTAAAATAAACAATAATACCTTACTTTTTGGTTTTTATATTTTAGTTTATTATCAATAATAATTTGTATTTCTTTCATTTTTTTTTTCTGACAGAAATCTTAAGTAAGTATTTGTTTGGTTGAGTTCAAAAAAATTTTTTCTGAACATTCTGAATTAGTTTTTTACGAAAATAAGAATGCTACTAAATGTGTTTTTCCGTTTTAGGGGACGGTAAGATTAATAATATAATAATATTATCGGACCTAAAATTATATTGTCCTGCCTGAACAGCGCCACCTAACCAGTCCAATTATTGTGAATCTAAACCATCCAGGGTCTCAAACACACAAAAAACACATACATTTTTTACAATTTATAAAATTAGGTACCTATATTAAATTTATACGTAAAAGAAACTATAATACACTGGCGAAATGTGGGTGTACCATGCGTAGACCTCGGGGAAACAAGGCGTGATATTTTGTAATGTAAACAACTTTCATATAATTAACTTGTTTAATAACGTATGTTAATCTTTGATTATTTTAACATTTACAGAAATCGTACCCCGTAAGTATGTCATTACATTAAATCTTTTGTTTTTGTTGAATTAATTTGCAGTATTTATTGATTATTGTTATATTTTAGCTGTTCACGGTACGTACGTTGCATTATACACAGGGTGTAAGGGTAAACACTGTTGTCACTCAAACCATGGGTAGTTCACTTAAATATAAAAATATGACCGAGTAACAACAAAAAAATACCTTATTTTCATTAAAAGATTTAAAAAACTTTCTATCCGACACCGTGCTTGCTAGCGAAACAGCTGACTGACTGAGGGAGGGGTCGCGCTCGCGGCCGTTCAGGTCTCGTCCCGCACCCCCCGCCCGTGTTGAGACGCAAGTTCGTTGCCCTAGCGCATAGAGTGAAAGGGTGAAATACTCTTGTGGCAAAACGTAGATTTTCTTAAAAAAAAAAAAAGTTGTAATTTTCCATTGAAATTCTATAAATGAAACCAAACCACTGGTTTCAAGGATAACGGTGATTACCCTAACAACCTGTATTATATAATTACTAAAAAAAAACTTCACTGAACAACATTAGTCCAAATTTAAGATTTGCCAACGGGCAATGGAGCGCAGCATGTGTTGAATAAAAATTTCATGGTTCTAGACCCGGTTTGGTTGTGCAATGTCTGTCAGTGATCGAATGTTTTTTTTTTTTTTCATTAAATAGATTTAGGAAAATGATATTGAAACAAACTTACATTTTCAGACGAAAAGATTGAGACGATATTCTTGGAGCAGGACCACATGACAGGCATGCGCCGAGTTATGATACCCAAAAACTACGAGTACGACGGGGTCGGCAAGTACCTGTCCAACGGACTGCGGGTGAGCTCTACTACCTAAATAGTACTACGGGGATGCTCGAAGCGGCATCAACTGAATGGAAAAAGAAAGAGAAGCTGCTGGGAATCATGATAAATAATAATATCGTTTATTTCGACCAACAAAAGATCTTAGTAGACACAATTAAAATCATGGCCCGAGTGCGCGTCTAATTTCTCGCCGACTGGTCGACTTTTCGCGTGACGTGGCTGGCTAGCTAAAGAATTAGTAACATTGCCATTGAACGTGGCAATGCTGCCAGTCTTCTGGGCTCGTTTCCAGATGACAGCGATGCGGATAAGTACCTACTTCGACGCCTCAGAGTTATAGTATAGTTAGTTAGTTTGTCATTTAATTTAGTACCTAGTGTATATGTGAAATATTGTAGAAATAAAAACATATTACTTAAAAATTATAAACACTTCATATAAAAATATATTACAAACTTCGATTGCTACGACAACTCTGAGATGAAAGATCGAAACAAACTTAGAGTAGGCACATAATAGATCGGTCTAGACATAATCTTGGTCCATGCAGAGTGCAGATGATGTCAGGTCTCCCGGTCACCCATCATCATCATCTGCCTAGCCTTTTCCCAATTATGTTGGGGTCGGCTCCCAGTCTAACCGGATGCAAAATCAAATGAAAATCAAAAATCAAAAACTAAAATGAATAAAATAAAAATAAATAATTAAAAAATTAAAAAAACATGACTGCCCTGCTAAAAAACGAACTAAAACGTAAAAAACAAGTTGATAAAATTGTCATTGCAGTCGGGGGACCTCTTAGATTAAAAAGTGTTCCACAGAACGGTAATTATATTAAATTCATATTACGAGTAATTCGTGACATTATACTAGAAACTACAATTCACAACTTATATAATACCAGTATTTTACATGGAGCGACTGCCTATTTGACCTCCACAACCCAGTAACTGGGTAATACGATACCCCTTGGTAAGACTGGCCACCCATACTGCAATCTTTTAGAAGTAACCAATATATTATTCATTATCTTATTCTTAGTAAAGACGTCAACCAGTGCGTTCTGACTCCTGCCCTTTAGGGCAATGGAGAGGGCTATGCTTGTAGTTCCCGTACGTGATCGCATCAGAATTGAAGAGATACGTAGGGAACCCAAGTTGACTGACACAGCCCGAATAATTGGGCAGATGGCCGATGAGGCCAAAAGGTTTCTGGATTGGTGACCGCGTACTGGACGACGTAGCGGTGGAAGGCCTTCCACAAGGTGGACCGATGAACTTGTGAAGGCCCCAGTCCCATCCGATGGATGCGAGAAGCTTAAAACCCGCTAAGTGGCGATGCTTGGGGGAGGCCTATGTCTAGCAGTGGACGTATCTCGGCTGAAATGTGATGAGCCTGTTACTCCGACATCCTACAAGAAGCCGTGTCCTGTCACTTAACATGCGCTCGCTCGTGCGCTGCGCACTCTCAACACGGTGGGAGTTCACAAGGGCCACGTACTGTGTAGCATGTAAGGTATAGTTAAGTACCTATATTTTAAGTTACTTTGTCGCATTAGATTATCCATAATGGCAGAGGAAACATGTTAAATAAATAAATAAATAAACATCTGCGTTTCATTTATTTTTCAGACGCTCGTCAGTCGAAGGGAGGGTGTAAGTGATACATTACCTACCTACACCAACCGCTATTATGTTTAATCAATACTAATATTTTAAAAAAACTTTTTACAAATAAAACAATCAACTTCTATAAAAAACTTTCTTGGTGTTTTTTTTGGAAGCCGGTTGTATTTTTTTTGAAAAAGTTTTTATTTTTCACTCATTATTTGTGGTACCTACCCCACGCAAATTCAACACCTGCTATGTAAATAACAGTGACGGAGTCAATAATATATTGTCTACATAGACTAAGTGGGAAAAATACCTAATTATTGAAGCTAACTCAAAAACTACGCAAGCAAAGTTAATTAAATTTATATGACACCTCTTCGGGAGTGAGGACCCTTCGAACTAAAAAATATTTTTTTATATCGTTTTACAACTGCCCCATTTGCCCTCATTGGGAATCGAACCCGTAACCTTTGGGTCTGACACAGGTGGTCTAACCACTAGGCCACAGAGGCGGTTATTACTATAATTTATTAAATTTTAATTGAGTACATTTTATGTTACAGACTTTAGGAGTAAGTTTTTTTAAAGCTTTTTTAACTCGCAAAAGTTTATTAGTAAATTAAACAACACTTGTTACACAGACTTCCACAGATTAGGCAAGTTAACAAACACCAAGACGTGGACATGGAACCCGAATACACAAATTATAATAATAAATTGAATCAAGAGCCTCGACCAACACAAATAAGGAGGCTCTCGTTGGGCAGCTGGATTCAGAAAGTGGTACTTCTGGACACGGCTCACATTGTTAGAAGGTACCTCTCTCTGGAGCCCTGACCGCCGGTAGCTTGGACCATGTTCCCGATACCAGTGAGCTACTATTTTTATACGACTGCCCAAAAAGGAGTGTAATGTTTTTTTAATATTTTTAAATGTTTTTATATTCTAATATTTAAAAATGTAATTTATAAGGAAGGAAATTGAATCAAAAGTCATTTATTCAAACTAGGATATTTACCTATTCAAAAATACAAAACACAGTCCCCCGACACGCCCGCCCTTCAGCACTTCCTAGTGATTTAGCTGGGGAAAAAAAGTGGCGCAACAAACTGCCCAGCAGCACAGCAGTCTGCTCAGTTAGAAGAAGTTGATTCTATATAATTGATTCAAACTAATTCAAATTACGAAACATGAAATTAAATTATTTGCCATACTATGTTAGAATGTGTTTATTTCAGATTCCCGACAATATAGAGGTGAGAAGCGAAGTATTCGACTTCCTTGTCAAAATTAGAATGGTCTTCCACCCATTGCGAGCAGAGGATGTCAACACGTACTACGTGCAGTTTGAAGAGATCGCGAAGAAAGGGAACTATGTCCACATACCGCTGGTGACCCTCCGTAAGTATTAAAGAAAGAAAAAACGTATATAAAGAACACAAACAAAAAAAAACAACCTGAGGGAAAAATGCGTCAAATCCACGCAAAACGGCCGTCGCTCAGTATAGTGATCATTAGCTCAGTATAGATTAAATAAAGATGAATAATAATCACAGTATAATGAAGTAACAATATTAAACCTCGACAGTTACCTACCTAGAAATAATTATTTACGGCCACTCGGTAGATAAACTTTCCGCGTCCGTGCGTAACTGCCGGGCAGTCGATACTGTATTGACGACACGGTTGGCACAGTGGCTTAGCGATGGACTGCTGCGCAACGTGTCGTGGGTTCGATTCCCGCACGGAACAAATATTTGTATGATCTGCAAGTAGTTGTTCCGGGTCTGGGTGTTTAGTGTATGTGAGATTCTATGTTTGTAAACGCACCCACGATACAGGAAGAAATTCCTAGTGTGGGGCAACGTTAAAAAAAAAAAAAAAAAAAAAAAAAAAATAACAACTGTTGCGTACTGGTACAATGAGATTTCGAAGCGGGTCATTCCGGCCGTTTTCTATGAAGACATAATACTGTCTTATTTATACTGTGGCATCATGATGGCCAGCGCTGGTTTTCAGCAACAGCCGCTGTTCACGTGATGACGACCGGTGCAGCAGTTACAATGAAATATAAATAAGACAGAGAGAGAGAGAATTATGTTCATTTCTAATAGATTGGGGTAATGTTGGTAGGCACTAAAAATGAGAATTTAAAATTGCAATAAGTATTTTTTTTAAATTATAATATATATTTTTATTTTTTTCTGGCGTAGTTCCAGCGGAAACAGTTATTGTTGAATAGCTCTCCAATGGTTGGATGCACAAAAAGACTGGAAATATTCTTTGTTTAATATTTTCGTTTATTTTGCTAAATAATATAGGGTGGTACGGTACCTTTCGTGTGCGATTAGGACTCGCACTTTTTAATTAAATTATTTCGCATCGTTTCTTGATGTTGACGAACGTTGCAGGCAAGGGAATAACGCCGTTCACATCGGAGGTGGTGTGTTGGCTGCCATCGCAGCAGATCAACGCCATCAGGATTAGCTTCACGTGCGAACACTGCTTTCTGCGCCGCATCATGCTGCGCGTCTACGACGGCTCCATGCGCAAAGTGGACGAGGACAAGTACCACCTGCGCAAGTCCAAGGACGAGTACGTTATACCCGCACTAGCGCTTTGCACGAGTACCTATGTTTTACCCGCACTAGCGCTTTGCACGAGTATGTTATACCTGCACTAGCGCTTTGCACGAGTATGTTAAACCCGCACTAGCGCTTTGCACGAGTATGTTTTACCCGCAGTAGCGCTTTGCACGAGTATGTTATACCTGCACTAGCGCTTTGCACGAGTATGTTATACCTGCACTAGCGCTTTGCACGAGTATGTTATACCTGCACTAGCGCTTTGCACGAGTATGTTATACCTGCACTAGCGCTTTGCACGAGTATGTTATACCTGCACTAGCGCTTTGCACGAGTATGTTATACCCGCACTAGCGCTTTGCACGAGTATGTTTTACCCGCACTAGCGCTTTGCACGAGTATGTTACACCTACACTAACGCTTTGCACGAGTATGTTATACCCGCACTAGCGCTTTGCACGAGTATGTTTTAACCGCACTAGCGTTTCGCACGAGTATGTTATACCTGCACTAACGCTTTGCACAAGTATGTTATACCCGCACTAGTGCTTTGCACGACTATTATACTTGAGTCAGCGACGATAAAACGAAATAATGTAATACTTAATTATTATTTTCTTTCTTTTACAGTAAAGGATTACAGTTGAGTATTGCACATTACTAATTTTTATTAAAAGTTCGTTGTCAATGTCCTACCATAAAAATAGACAAGTTTTAGGCGATCACGTCCAGAAAGCCTGAATTCCTCTTACGCTGATGCCGGTCGCGCGTGCATATACACCTGAGAATCAGCACTTTTCGAACGTCAAAATTACATAAGACAATCCCCCAAAACGCCCACCCTTCACCACTTCCTAGTGCTTTAGCTGGGAAGAAGAAGTGGCGCAACAAACTCCCCAGCAGCACAGCTGTCTGATCAGTTAGAGAAAAATTGATTCTATACAAAAGTATACAAAATCATTTACATTACATACATAAAACTTAAATCTAATTATTAGCCATATGTATTATTAGAGATATACCAACCACAAAAAAATATGATAAAATAAAAAAAAAAACGAGAACTACTCAAGCAGAAAAAAAAGTTAAACATAAATTACCTAAATAAAAGCCTCCAGGCACAAAGGGCGTGCCCGCTTACATATAGCTGTAACTGGAATTTATAAATGATAAACTAGGACCATCGAAGTAAAATAAATAAAAAGTTAATTACTAATAACATTAACAAAACCGAGATCAGCAAGATGACCAGTCACCATAAGCAGCACCCGTTCACGAGCATAACGCAAAGATCAGCCATTACCCCCCTCGCCATATTTGAGGGAAGGAGACTACCCGATCCCCGACGCTACCGCAAGCAGTGACATCTAAGGGAGCATGACGAACCTGCTGCCGGTTGATCAGGCAAAAATAATAATTATTTTTTATTTATTATTTATTAAAACTTTATGCACAAGTAAAAAAAAAAAATACTGTACGAAGGCGGACTTAATGCCTGAGGCATTTTCTACCAGTCAACCTTAGGGTGATGCAGAGACAAACATGGCAGGTGCAACATACGGGATAGATAATTCGAAAAAGGATAAATGGTAATACATATATACTTAAATACATACATATAAACAGAATAAACTTTGTCAGGAGAAATAACTATAGGTGAAGGAGAAAACAAGCCCAGCAAATCAGCGCCGCATTGATTCTGCCAACTTCTCACGAATATGTTCACGAGCCGCTACTTTGAAAGATAACCGACTCGCTGCCATCCTGATATTCAGAGGGAGCGCATTCCAAAGAAATACCGCCTGGACAAAGAAAGAAGAGTGAATAAAACCAGAGCGATGAGAAGGACATCGTAGAAGAGAATTGTTGGTGGAGCGAAGATTTTTACTATGGGCAGAGCATAGGTATTGAACATGGTAAGTCAGATAAGAAGGAGAAGTGGGTTTGTCGAGTATAGAATACAACATAGACAGCGCCCTCAACTCTCTGCGCTGACGTATGGGTAACCATTTTAAAAGCAAACGGTGCGCAGACACATGATCGTACTTACGAAGATTGAAAACGAATCGAATGCAGTTATTTAGAAGGCGGTCAAGTTTATTGAGTAGATCTGCATTCAGGTCGTAGTAACACACATCACTATAGTCTATTATGGGAAAGATTAGGGACTGTACAAGCATTGCCTTTACGCGTGATGGTAGAAGATTTTTCAACCGATAGAGCGAACGCAACGTTCCGGTGACTTTTTTACTTACAGTCGTGACGTGCTTTCGCCAGTCAAGACATGTGTCGACATTCAGACCAAGATTCTTAACAGCGGAGCTAAACGGGATGACTGAGTTGTCAAACATTATAGGTGGCAAAGATATGCCATTCAGCTTCCTTATACTGTGGGGGCTCCCTACAATAATAGCCTGACACTTGGTAGGATTGACCGCCACCCCAAATCGATCAGACCAGTTTTTAATTGCACCTAAATCCCAGTTTAGCTCCTCAATCGCATCGCCTATCGTGTCCACACTTGCCTGGAAGTAAAGCTGCAAATCGTCAGCATAAAGATGATACGCAGTACGAAGTTCGGTGGTAATGAGATTAATAAAAATGGAGAACAAAAGAGGAGATAATATACCGCCTTGAGGGACGCCAGCTACAAGATCACACCAACTAGATGACGTGTCTCCAGCACGAACAGATTGCTGACGCCCTTGAAGATAAGAGGAAAACCATTCCAATACCTCCTGAGAGACCATAAGATAGGAAAGGATGGATAAAAGGACTTCGTGACTGACGGTATTAAAAGCATTGGAGAAGTCAATTAACACTAAGACTGTAACTTTAGTGTCTTCCATTCCCCGCCTTATATCGTCAGTCACTTTAAGGAGAGCTGAAACGGTACTGTGCCCGGGCCTGAAACCGGATTGAAATGGACTGATGAGGGAGTTGCGGTGAATAAAGTGGGAGAATTGTCTATGAACACTGGCCTCGAGCACCTTAGCTAGAAAGGGAAGGATGGAAATTGGGTGAAAGTGACTAGGAAGAGAGGGATTGGGTATCTTAGGTAGGGGTCGAACAAGGGCTTTACGCCATAGGGAAGGGAAAACACCGGTGTAAAGGGAAAAGTTTATGATGTGGGAGATTGCAGGGAGGAGTTGATCAATAGCCGATACGATCATATGGCGACTGATATTATCGCAGCCCACAGCTTTGGATTTAATGGAGAGGATAATCTTTTTGATCTCTTCCGGGTCGACTGGGATGAAGATAAAGGGGTTGATATTCGGACGCGTCAGACCAGCAAGGAAGTCGAGGGTTAGACTTTTGGTTTGGCTATCTAGAGTGGGAACAGTGGAGAAATGGCGATTTAGATCGTCTAAACCAATTGTATTAGGAAGGTCCGAATATCGCGATTTACCGATGCCCAGAGTTCCAAGGAACTTCCAAATATCGGCAGGAGAAGAAGAAGTGATATTATTTTGGATGTGGCGGCGTTTAGCGTTGCGTATCATCTGATTACACCGATTCCTAGCAGCCTTAAACATGACCCAATTGTCATCCGAGCGATCCTTTTTAAATTTCCGAAACGCGCGGTCCCTCCGTCGCATTGCCATCCGAACTCCCCTATTCATCCAAGGCGCAGGTGGTCGCTTTATCTTAATTTTCTTTATAGGGGCATGGGCGTCATAAAGCTTGACCACAACATCGTTGAAGAACCCAACTTTTTCATCAATTGAAGCAGCAGCTTCCAGAGGTTTATCAATTGTCGATGTCGACAATTGATAGGAATTATCAATTGTCGATGTCGACAATTGATAGGAATTATCAATTGTCGATGTCGACAATTGATTGGAATTATCAATTGTCGATGTCGCTAGCTAACCACATATTGCAATACAACTCATACAGAATAAATTGTTATGAGTAGATTATGTCAACATGTCTGCGATGCTGACGTCCGCGGCGCGTACTACGTTGCTACGCGTACCCGACCGAAATCAGCGTAAGAAAGAGATTAAGAGGAAGCCTAAGGTGTGTCCAAACATTGCGCGGCAAGGGCGCGGCAGCAACACGCGCCATATGCAGGACACATTTCTGCCGCGTGTGGTCTAATCCGATGAATCTTTGCGCGACAGTACTGCGCGGCATATCCAAGTCACGCCGCGCACTTCAGTTGGCATCAAAGCGGTTGCGTATGTCGTAGCTCTGCGTATAATTCGTCCAAACACAATTACTGACGAATGTTTGCTAAAAATGATTGTGCGCGGCAGGTAGACTGAAGCGATCGCGCGCACGATCGCTGCTCAATGTTTGGACACAACTTTATGTGTAGGTACGTCTGTCTGGCGGAGTCTTATATTACAACATGTTATTTTGTCGTATGAGTACAATCGGAACTATCACTGCCATCTTATTTTGTCAATACAATTTCTATGATAATTTCAAAAATGTTTACCAACTCCCCCATTTATTTATAATTTTTTTTGTGTTTGGGAAATTTTCAAATGACTTCTTCAGCTCTGAGCAGAGCGGAAGGGCGTGTCAGATTATTACTGACTAAAACCCACCCGTGTTCCTTCATTTGCCTGTTGCCACGGTATCCCTTTCGGATTTTCCCGAAACCCTGGCAGGAACAACGTACGCTCCCCTGTCAATGTCATTCAGGCGCCAAAAGATTCTTGTATGCTAGTACAAGAATCTTTTGGCGCCTCGCCTTTTGGCCTCTTTATAAGTGAGAAACTATTGTTACGTCGTAAGAATAAGGTTTATGATTACTACCAGACAAGAACCTAATGACTGGACACTGACAGTCGGGTTAGTCAACAAATTCAAAGTCATAGAGTACATTTTTACATATTCAAAGTCGCTCAGCTGGCTATGGAGTGGGCTATACTCGGAGTATTTTTTTTAAGGATAAAATCATACATGATGTTGACATGCTGGATGCGGAAGGCAGAAGACAGGGTATTGTGGTGCAGCCTGGTAGAGGTCTATGTTCGGCAGTGGACTGCGATAGGCTGAGTTGATTGAAGTATTGACTAGTACATCTGTTTAGGCAATCGATTATCGATCTGGACACCAAGCTGACAGCTCTGCGCGACTTTGGCGATTACTTCCTCATGATACAGAATGATGTCTGCGGCGAGGAGCAGATCAAAGCACTCACTCTCAAAGGTAAATCAACAGTGAGCTTCGTTCTGCCAAAACAGTCCAACTCACAATCTTACAATAATTTATTTTATAATTAATAAGCGTTAACAATCAAAAATAAAAACAACCGACAAAAGAGCACTACAAAGTGAAAAATTACTTTAATTTCGGAAGGCGGCGTCTTTGTATATTTAATTAGTGTGTGTGTCAAAAATCAATCTGCCTAGCCCTTTCCTAACTATGTTAGGGTCGGCTTCCAATCTAACCGGAAGCAGCTGAATACCAGTGTGTGTGTATTTTAGTATATTAGTAATGTTTTTTTTTTAATCTACAGTAACAACATCCTCAGCTTCATGCATTGACAATGTATTTATTAATTGTAAAATACAAGACTCAAAGACAAAAGTCAAATTCAAATCATTTACCTATTCGATATTCAATGAAATGAAATGAAATTTATTTGCAAAAATTGAAGTACATTACTGATGGTCGGGTTCTAATTAGGCACATATAAAGCAGTTTTGAAACGGCAAAAATGTACAAAAAAAAATAGGACTGATTCTAGTCGCCCCTTCCAATAGGTATTAGGTAGTTTGCGTATGGAGAAGAATGGGGAAAGACTCCACTGTTACTCTTTTAAAATGTTTTATATAAAATGTTTTACAATATTTTGTATAAAAATACATTAATTATAATGTGAAATTACTATACCACAATAGGTACAAAGAATAAAAAATGAGGCAACGACAAATAAATATTATGTGATAGATGGTGCTGCATACTTTATAAACATTGTAAAAGTAGACGATTTTCCTAAAATTTTACAATTAACAAGTCAGTGTGTGAGAAAGTAATCATTGCACAAAATCACTGTCATAAAATAATAAATTATACAATAACATTAGCAGCCAGTTTGATTTTGTGTAGAATATTATAACCATAGTCGGGCAATTACGAATATTTTAAAACATAAAATTGTAGGTATTTATTTGAGTATTTCCAACTTACATCTATCATTACAAGGAAGGTAACCTATTGCGATAGTGTACTTATCTAACCCTACTGCTCTTACTGAAGTACTTATCTTACTCTACTTATCGAAATAAAATAGCCAAATCGGACCAGCGGTTCTCAATTGATGATCTTACCAACGAACAGCATTCATTTTTATTATATAGATTGTTTCGCATCGTTGCTTGATGTTGACAAACGTTGCAGGCATGGGACAAACGCAGCTCACATCGCAGTCGGTGTGTTGGCAGCCGCCGCACCAGCCCGACGTCATCAGCATTACCTTCATGTGCCCATACGGTGTGCTGCGCGACATCATGCTGCGCGTCTACGACGGCTCCATGCGCACAGTGGACAAGAAAAAGTACCACCTGCGCAACTTCATCGACGAGTACGTTATACACACACGAGCGCTTTACACGAGTATGTTAGACTCGCATGAGCGTTCTGCTTGAGTATGTTATACCCGCACTAGAGCTTTGCACGAGTATGTTAGACCCGCACTAGTGCTTTGCATGAGTGTGTTATACCCGTACTACCACTTTGCATGAGTATGTTAGACCCGCACTAGCGTTTTACAAGTGTATGTTATAAGCACATAGCGCTTTGCACGAGTATATTAGACCCACACTAGCGCTTTGCACGAGTATATTAGACCCACACTAGCGCTTTGCACGAGTATATTAGACCCACACTAGCGCTTTGCACGAGTATGTTATGCCCGAACTAGCGCTTTGCACGAGTATGTTATGCCCGAACTAGCGCTTTGCACAACTATTATACTTCCGTCGGCGACGATAAAACAAATACATATAATACCTAATTAATTTAATTTTTTCTTTTACAGTAAGGGAGTAAAGTTGAGTATTGCGTATCACAAATTATTATTAAAAATAGATAAGCGCCTGAGGCGCGCTCAGTACGCTGCGTTCCGGGCGCGCTGCGAACGCGCGCCGAGCACACGTTTGTCAATCGTCAAACGCAACAAGATTTCCACATTTTGTTGTAATTTTTGAACACTTAACATGCTCAGTAGGTATAACTGTCTTTCATCAAAGTTTATTAATGATGCAGGGAATAGGACAAGGAAAAATAGTAAAAAAAAACCTGAATGCAAGAACACTTAGGTAACTGAAAAGAGAGAAACAAGCATTATATCTAATATTATAAATCCGAAGGTTTGTAAGTATGGATGGATGGATGGATGGACGCATGTTTGTTACTCTTTCACATGAAACTGCGGGGCGCAGCTAGTATAGAACATAATATTATTTATAGAATTTCGGTATAGCAGGCGGGGCAATCAAAAGTTACACCATATTACAAGTTATTGGTTTGTCCCGCCTGCGATACCAATATCACTACATATTGTAAAACAAAGTCCTCCGCCGCGCGTGTCTGTCTGTTCGCGATAAACTCAAAAACTACTGCACCGTTTTCGTGCTGTTTTCATCAATGGATAGAGTGGTTCTCGAGGAAGGTTTTAGTATATAATAACCGACATCCACGCGGGCGAAGCTATCGGCTAGCGGCATCAGCTCGTTTTATATACTGGGTGTTAGGCTATACACCGTTATCCTTGAAACTAGTGGTTCGGTGAGTTGTCGTCAACAATTTTTTTATATTTTTAAATGTTTTTATATTTTTATATTCTATAATATTTAAAAATGTAATTTATAAGTAACTTTATGAAATAAAAGAACAGCAAGATAAAAAAATACTGGTATGAATGCCTATTATAGGTATACACAGCATTTGCCACAAAAATAACATAGTAATAAAATAAAAATAAAACTTAAAGAAACATAAAATACGTAAACAAAATACAAAACAAATAGATGTCTATACTTATATACTAAAATTTTTTTTTATAAAATGTTGCCCGAATAGGTGGAAGGAGGGAGAGTGAGTGAAAACATACGTTACTATTAAAGTTACATATAAATAAGAAGTCTCGATGTTTTGTCAAGTTGTAAAAATCATGCGAAGCAGGAGTCGCTAGTAATAAATAATTTAATTTAAATATACACTATTGTTTGAGGCAAGCCTGTGATTAAAGTTGTATGTGTTTTTAAATAAATAAAAGTGTTAAGTGTTCTTGCAGTCGGGTTTTTTTGTTTTTTAAATAATTTTACTTTATTGTAAACTAGCTTGTGTTATTAATTGAATTTTTATTTTTATATTCGGAACTGTTTTAAGGATGAAATCAGAAATGAATTTATACGGAAAAGAACCGGAGTTACC
Source organism: Lithophane ornitopus (assembly GCA_948473465.1). Taxonomy (NCBI): domain Eukaryota; kingdom Metazoa; phylum Arthropoda; class Insecta; order Lepidoptera; family Noctuidae; genus Lithophane; species Lithophane ornitopus. The sequence continues at coordinate 9,730,605 of OX419641.1, read as the reverse complement.
AACACAGCTTGCAGAGTAAGCAAGCTGAATTGACAGTTGTCTGACCTTGCATAACGAAGGCCGGTGGAGCAGATGAGCCCTGGAGTGGAGACCGCGTATTTGCAAGCGTAGTGTGGGACGCCCCCCAGCTGACTGACAACCATAAAAAATTGGCTGGGACAGACTGAATGCGGAAGGCAGAGGATAGGGTATTGTGGTGCAACCTTGGAGAGGCCTATGTCCTGCAGTAGACTGCGATAGACCGAGTTATGACTAATACATCTGTTTAGGCAATCTATTGTCGATCTGGATACCAAGCTGGTAACTCGGCGCGACTTCGGCGACTACTCCCTCATGTTAAAGGATGAAGACTGCGGCGAGGAGCAGATCAAAGCAATCACTCTCAAAGGTAAATCAATAATGAGCTTTGTTCTGCAAAACATTCCGAGTCACAATCTTACAGTAATTCCGTTAATTTATAATCAGCGCTCTCCAAAATAAAAAACTTTTTACAACAAAAAAGTCAGACGAATTTTCAATTTTTTGTCTTTTCTGAACCTTATTCAGACCAGCCATCGGTTCTCAAGTGATGAGCTTACCAACGAACAGCGTTCATTTTTATTGTTTCGCATCGTTTCTTGATGTTGACAAACGTTGCAGGCTTGGGACTAACGCAGATCACAGCGCAGGTGGTGTGTTGGCAGCCGCCGCACCAGCCCGACGTCATCAGCATTACCTTCATGTGCCCATACGGTGTGCTGCGCAGCATCATGCTGCGCGTCTACGACGGCTCCATACGCACAGTGGACAAGGCCAAGTACCACTTGCGCAAGTTCAAGAACGAGTACGTTATACCAACACGAGCGCTTTATACGAGTATGTTATACCCGCACGACCGCTCTGCACGAGAATGTTATACCCGCACTAGCGTTTTGCAAAAGTATTTTATACCCGCACTAGCGCGTTGCACGAGTATGTTAGACCCACACTAGTGTTTTGCACGAGTAGGCCGCATACCGCTTTGCACGAACGACAAGCCTCGGATACCGGTTAAATTTTCAAACCGTTATGATGTACTTGACGCAAAAACCTTAACGTACCGAACCTGCGACGATAAAACAAATGTAATACTTTATAGTTTTTTTCTTTTACAGTAAAGGAGTAGAGTTGAGTATTGCACATTACTATTTTTTATTAAGTTAGCTGTCATTGTCTTAACATAAAAATAGACAGTTAGTGTAAGGCGATTAAAGGCCGGTTGTTTCAAACGGTTGATAAACGTAACATACGAGTACGTCAAATAATAACGATTACGTGAGATGACCCTTGACGTTCGTTAAATACAAAGCGTTGTTTCATTGCATAAAAAACCGATTGTCAAAGTTATTCGGGCTGCCAGTAAAAAGCAATACTTTTCCCAATAAAAATGAATGGGAGATTTTTATATTATGGCAACATTTCACCGTTCACGTCAAATTCAACAAAAACAAACCACTGTTGATTCCTGTTTCATACGTTTGGACTTCATGTGGTATTTTTTTACTGAGAACGTGCTGTAATCTCAAAACTAGAGAAATACCAGTTTCAGTCTCTGATTGAGAATATACAAAGATGAGTAAAATTTAAGTAAGGACTTTAATATTCTTTGTAAAAAGTTCTCATTTGACCCATTTACCACCAAATCCCATTCTGCACGTAAATCGGCTGAACGCTGACTTGTTTAAAACTGCTTAGTGCTTATTGTACCTTATTAGAGATATATATTTTTTACCGTCTCGAGAATAATATGGTGTATTGTGTAAGTGGAACAGAAGCCATACCCGAGAATATGTGCTTAGTGCCATTGAGATTGTAAAAGTTCAGAATTTCCTTAAAAAATCATGAAAACTATACATCCTACGGCCCGTGCGTAAAAATAATAATAGCCGAAATAAGAGATAGTAAACGGCTTATGCTGCGATCGCGCATCAATGAAAGTTGTACGTGCGAGCGAGACGCACGCACATTTCTTCCTCTTAATAGGTACTGTACCTACCCTGTACACGTCACGACTGTACCTACCATGCGAGCGGCCGCATTGACCTACAATGCCAATGGCCGCTCGCATGGTAGGTACAGTCGTGTTTAAAATGTTTCCAAATCTAATAAATTCAAAATCAATGCAATAACATTAATATTCCACTTACTAATAAAGTAAGATAAACCTGATTTAGAAGTAAAATTAACATAAAAAGTACCCAAAAAATTACAAACTTATAATACAAATACCAAATTGGCTAAATAAGCCTCGGACCAAAATCATAAGTAATAAGTAGGTATAACCTTAACACGATAATAACAAAACCTATCTTACAATAATAAAACACAACAAACACAATTAATTAAAAACCCCACCAAGTAATTAGATAATGCAATCCAACCCATGCTTACAAATAAATCGAAAACAGTACAAGGACACGAACGAACTTTTAAAACTATTCAATATTCTTTATAATTCGAAACAATACTTGACTATGCAAGAATACTCCAAGCAAAATAAAAAGGACGTGCATACATGCGGGAGCGAGAACATTGACAGAAGGTCGTTCGGTCGCCCCGTTGCTAAGTAACGTCAGCGCGCCTATTTTAGCGTTGCGCATACACACACACACAAAGAAACGTGATGTGTGCGTTAGAGTTCACCTACGGGTTCATGTACGAGAGCCGAACAGCTGACCGGCACTCGCGGGCGACGCAACCGACCGACGCGCACGGTGCGACGCGCGACGTTAGAGTAGGAGGACACACGGGCCAAGGGGCTGGCGCAGCATTTTGGGTCGAAAAATCGGATGCCCAACACGTTGGGAATCCTGAAAGTCTCGTGCAGAGACCGGAAATTGTAATACCGTGAAGTTTTCTTAGAAATTGTTTTGTTAGAGGCAGAGCGCGGCAAGATCCTTTGATATGTGCCCGAAAAACTGATAACATTTGGTTGGACGGTCAGTGCTGGTCGCCAACTACCAACACACGCAAAGTAGATCTCAACATGTAGGCCCAAAATACTGGCCCAGTACCTTGGCCCAAAATGCAATGCGTACAGCTCAGCGGCCTTTAGGTAGGTAGGTACCTTTCAGAGGCAATGATTATCCGTGGCAAGTAGGTACCTAATGTAGGTACCTACTAGGCGTTGGCACAGTACTGGTCTGTTTTGTAAAAATGTAAACAAACATGTTTGGGTAGAATTCTTATACGATTACTCACTGAATGGAATAATTAGTAATAGGTACCTACATTTTCTGTAGGGCAGGTAAGTATTTAAATGGACATTTATCTGTAGGAAATCTGACGTAAAGTGAGGTTAAGATTAAGCGAAGATGATTTTAAATTAGGTAGGTACCTACATAATTGGTATTTATTATGAAAGTTATTAAAGCATTCAATTACTATGGTAATGGTTTTGTAAATGGCAGTGCAATTACCCAGCACTGTGCCATCACTAACTAAACCGCCCAAGGTCGAGCTGACCCGTTTGTTATGATTATTTTGTGATTTCGATCATTCCTTCATACTTTTGTCGGGCTTAGGACCGTCTATTATGATGTAGTTGAAAACAGTTCCATGTTAAATTATACCTTTTGTCATAGTAAATTGATAAAATGTTACTACAAGTTTTTGTCAATCGTATACAGTTCGATTGAAACTTAATGGTGGCTCACTCGGAACATGAGGCGGATCGCTAGGCAGTAACAATTTCATGTGTCAGCGGGGGGTAAGGGGTACTGCGCAGCGAGTAGCTAACTTCCGAGCCGCCATTAAGTTAGAATCGAACTGTATCTACTACAACATCCTAGGCGTATTTAAAAGATCGAAATCAACTTATTTACAAATTACACTGATTGATTACAAAATGACACTAAATTATTATTATTTACAAAAAATGATATAGGTTTGTACCTTTTTAGCGATAGCGCAGTAATTGTTCAAAATGTCCACCGTTTCTTTCTAAACATAAACTAGCACGTTTTTGCAAATTGTTTGTTAAACTTCGAAGCGTGTCTCTATCACTTTTTAAAACATTAAAAGCGTCTATTATTCGCTGTTTCAAATCACTGACACTTTGAGCTTCTTCGGTATACACTAAACGTTTTAGTTCGGCCCACAAATAAAAGTCAAGGGGTGTTAGGTCTGGTGACCTCGGGGGCCAGTTCACAGGCCCACCGCGTCCTATCCACTTATCACCGAATTGGCCATCGAGATATGCGCGCACAGATCGTTCGTAGTGAGCTGGACAACCGTCGTGCTGGAAGTACATTTCTCGCAGATAGGGACCAGGAACGTCTTGTAACATGGTGTCGATGACGGAACGTATCATCTGTAGATACGTTATTCCCGTCAATCGACCTTCGATCCAAACTGGACCAATTATGCGATCGCCAATTATCGCAGCCCAAACGTTTACACTGAAACGAACTTGATGTGCATGTTCTTTAATTTTGTGTGGGTTTTGGAAGCTCCACCAGTGCTCGTTGTGCACGTTGTAAATACCAACGCGGGTAAATATGGACTCGTCGCTCCACAAGATGTTGGCTCCCAAGATGTTCCCTCCGCATGGTTCTGCAGCCAGTGACAAAACTCCATGCGGGGTCCGGGGTCCGGTGCATGCAAAGCTTGCACGCGTGAAAAATGGTATGGATGCATGTCCATTGAATGAAGTAGCTTCCACACTACATACTGGCTTACGCCAAATCGACGAGCGGCTTGCCTAGTGCTTCTTCTCGGGTGTCTTTCGAAATATTCCAGTATGGCGTCTTCAACGTGTCTGGACAAAGGTGGCCGGCCCCTGCCTCTGGCATGACTGGGTAGCTGGAACTGTCCATGATCAAGTAACCGCTGATACGTCCGTAATATCAGGGAAGTGCTTGGAATTTGAGGAGCAGGGATACCGTTCCTTCGCAGCGACTGAAGATGTTCTTCTTCTGCGTACATTCGCCTCGCACTGGCTATGTTTTCCCCAGACAGGATATAAAATCGCACCATTGCGAGGTACTCTACATTTGAATATTCGTACATGTTTAGTATATCACCGGGCGGACGATGCATACGCGGAAACAAACAGCGCGACGTCACGCCGCCGTGACTAATCGCAGGTGACTGAAGCGCGGGTGGGACGCGGGCGGGCGACGATGCGCGAGCGAGCGGCGCGGCGGTGGCGCGGCGGCGGCTCGTGCGCCTCCTGATATCAAAGAAGCCGACGGCAAGTGCGGCGACTATCTATCGGCCGCAAAGGAACGGGTGTATGAATTCATTGATAAATTCCGCGCGTTTAGTAGGGTGCGTATGATTTGGATTTCGATATTTTTTCATCGATTTATTCTTTTTTTTTTTAATTACTGTTATTATTGTTTTAGTATGAAAAGTTTACTTCAAATGGGTAATATTCACAGATAGATCAATTTCTTTGAAGGTTGAAAAAAACAAAAAAAAAAAAGTTGACTACGCTAAAGGCTTCTACTCCGTTCACCTACTATACCCTATGTTTGTCGAGACGGTAAAAAAATTCATCCGGTATAAGTACATGGGTCATGCCAAAAGAAGTTAGATATTCTGTACTCATTTGTTTGACACTGGCAAGTTATTCACTATCTTATTTATTGACATATTTGAAACAGTTTGTTCCTGGAACAGTAATATTAGCTTGGTGTGACAAGCGACCGCAGTCAGAAATCTGGCACCTTCTCGGGCACCACGAAAATGCGGTGCCGAATTTTTTAATTCGAATTTTTTTACTAAAAAAACGTGTCTATCCTACCTCACCCACCATATTCCCCTGACCTAGTGCCTTGTGATTTTTATCTATTTCCAAGAAACAAAGAAAAATTAAAGGGGAAAACGTTTGAAAGCAAAGAATGCACCGACTGCCTATAATTTCGAGATTGCTGAGGTGTCTAAAGAAGAGTGGTAAGATAATTATTATTCTCTAAAAAAAAACGACAATCATTAGGTATTGAGAAAAAGAAGAATTAGGCTGCATTCATGCGGAATCCAATGCCGGTGGAGACCAGCCGAGGACCTTACGTCAGTTTAAAGTCTGTTCATCTTCGATTATCACCAGAACTACGTGTTATCAACAGAACTACTTCCTTTGAAACCAGGGTTGGCATATAACAAACAAGTTGTTTTAAAACACGTATTTTAAACAATGTTTAAAACATTTTGAAATGAAACAATGTTTTTTATTAAGTGTTTAAAATCACAGTTTAAAACAAGTTTTGTACAATGTTTTAAACATTAAGAAAAGAACATGGTTTTAAATAGAATTTGAATAGCAAATGAATGGAAATAAATGAATAGTTCTAAATGTTTAGGGCTTGAAATAGCTCGAAAAGAAATTAAAAAGGTTAGATAGTACCTAGATTAGATTTGGCATATTTTTTATGAAGTAAGTAATTCGCTGCAACAATTTTGGGGATTCTCCATTATTTGAACAAATTCCGTTTTACATAAATGTAAGTAATTAGATATATCTATACTTCGTCACCGGTAAATTCCTGTTCTGTCGCTTGTCGAAAGGAGGTAATTCCCCGCAATTGTTTTGGGGACTTCTTCTTATTGAACTATACTTAAAGATGAGGTAATTACCCGTCTAAGATCGAACATCGGAATTCGCAATTCGCAACGTGCAGGGTGTATGTAATTGATTCGGTATCTGTTACTAAAGTACTTACTTAGATTGATTAGAAAAAAAAGTAGGTAAGTATGTTCACAGATCGGATAGTATAGTAGTTAGTAATAACTATAATTAGTATTATATTCTGACCGTTTTTTTTTAAATTGTCCAGAAATAAATTATATTAGGTCAGATCGATTTGTGTTGATAAAAATTTGATAAATCGCTCAAAGGAAAAAAAAAACAAAAAAACGGTTGTTTAAAACATTTTGAACTGTTTGTTTTATACAATTTGAAAAAAACTGTTTTTTTCCTACCCTGTTTGAAACACGGTATCTTCACGGCAATAAATTCCTGCTCGTGCCATAGGTTTAGGTTAATAACACGCGTTTCAAATATTTTTTCTTTCTTTCTACACTATTTGTTTCATCATCAGATGAAATATCGTCGAACAAAGACGAATACAACAAAAGAGAGTCCATAATTTACTGTTCGGTGCAGATGTTTGAGAATAATCGTTAATCGCTATAATCGTTATTTTTTTAACGGACGTTAAGGCCATAATTTTGTGAAACAACGCTTTTTTTTGGTTTGACGATAGTCAGCGCTATTCTTAACGTATACCCGTGCGTTATGTTGACGTGAAATAACCCGACCTTCATGTGTACGTCTGTCGGGCGACTTATTACCTTACAACGCTAACAAGTTATTTGGCGCGTGGGTACAATCGGAACTATCGCCGCCATCTTGTTTTGTCAATACAATTTCTGTGACAATTTGACAAATGTTTACCAACAACGCCCCGCTGTCAATGTCATTCAGGCGCCAAAAGCTTTGTTTCACAAAGCTTGTACTACCACTCTTTGTGGGTGAGAAACTATTGTTACGTCGTTAGAATATGGTTTATGATTACTACCAGACAAGTAATGTCTGGACACTGACAGTCGGGCTAGTCCACAAATTCAAAGTCGCTCAGCTGGCTATGGAGTGGGCTATGCTCGGAGTTTTTTTTTTAAGGATAATATCAGAAATGTAGTTATACGGAAATTAACCGGAGTTACCAACATAGCTCGCAGAGTAAGCAAGCTGAAGTGTCATTTGGCTGGCCATGTTTATCGAAGTGGAGACTGCGTATTGGCAAGCGTAATGTGGGACGCCCCTCAGCTATATGGAACTTAAAAAGGTGGATGGGATAGACTGCATGCGGAAGGCAGAGGACAGGGTACTGTGGTGCAGCCTGAGAGAGGCCTATGTCCAGCAGTGGACTGCGATAGGCTGAGTTGATTGAAGTAATGACTAGTACATCTGTTTAGGCAATCGATTATCGATCTGGACACCAAGCTGACAACTCAAAGCGACCTTGGCGACTACTTCCTCATTACACACGATGATGACTGCGGCGAGGAGCAGATCAAAGCACTCACTCTCAAAGGTAAATCAATAATGAGCTTTGTTCTGCCAAAACAGTTCAACCCACAATCTTAAAATAATTCCGTTAATTTATATCAGCGTTAACTATCCAAAATAAAAACTTAAAACTAAAACACTACAAAGTGAAAAATAACTTTAAAAGTTCGGAAGTCAGTGACTTTGTACATTTAATTAAATGAATAGATTAACAACAACCTCAGCTTCATGCATTGACAATATATTTACCTACTAATTGTAAAATAAAAGACGCCCTTAAATAGTGGCGCCAGGTCCTGACCAGCACTTGTATCATTCGACTTAGATAAATAGTGGCGCCAGGTCCTGACCAGCACTTGTATCATTCGACTTAGATAAATAGTGGCGCCAGGTCCTGACCAGCACTTGTATCATTTGACTTAGATAAATAGTGGCGCCAGGTCCTGACCAGCACTTGTATCATTCGACTTAGATAAATAGTGGCGCCAGGTCCTGACCAGCACTTGTATCATTCGACTTAGATAAATAGTGGCGCCAGGTCCTGACCAGCACTTGTATCATTTGACTTAGATAAATAGTGGCGCCAGGTCCTGACCAGCACTTGTATCATTCGACTTAGATAAATAGTGGCGCCAGGTCCTGACCAGCACTTGTATCATTCGACTTAGATAAATAGTGGCGCCAGGTCCTGACCAGCACTTGTATCATTCGACTTAGATAAATAGTGGCGCCAGGTCCTGACCAGCACTTGTATCATTCGACTTAGATAAATAGTGGCGCCAGGTCCTGACCAGCACTTGTATCATTTGACTTAGATAAATAGTGGCGCCAGGTCCTGACCAGCACTTGTATCATGTGACTTAGATAAATAGTGGCGCCAGGTCCTGACCAGCACTTGTATCATTTGACTTAGATAAATAGTGGCGCCAGTTCCTGACCAGCAATTGTATCATTTGACTTAGATAAATAGTGGCGCCAGGTCCTGACCAGCAATTGTATCATTTGACTTAGATAAATAGTGGCGCCAGGTCCTGACCAGCACTTGTACCATTTGACTTAGATAAATAGTGGCGCCAGGTCCTGACCAGCACTTGTACCATTTGACTTAGATAAATAGTGGCGCCAGGTCCTGACCAGCACTTGTATCATTTGACTTAGATAAATAGTGGCGCCAGGTCCTGACCAGCACTTGTATCATTTGACTTAGATAAATAGTGGCGCCAGGTCCTGACCAGCACTTGTATCATTCGACTTAGATAAATAGTGGCGCCAGGTCCTGACCAGCACTTGTATCATTCGACTTAGATAAATAGTGGCGCCAGGTCCTGACCAGCACTTGTATCATTCGACTTAGATAAATAGTGGCGCCAGGTCCTGACCAGCACTTGTATCATTTGACTTAGATAAATAGTGGCGCCAGGTCCTGACCAGCACTTGTATCATTCGACTTAGATAAATAGTGGCGCCAGGTCCTGACCAGCACTTGTATCATTTGACTTAGATAAATAGTGGCGCCAGGTCCTGACCAGCACTTGTATCATTTGACTTAGATAAATAGTGGCGCCAGGTCCTGACCAGCACTTGTATCATTTGACTTAGATAAATAGTGGCGCCAGGTCCTGACCAGCACTTGTATCATTTGACTTAGATAAAAAGTAGCACTTGGAGAAAACCATTGAATTCAGACCTCTCACTAAAAATAAATTGAATATGTTTAATATTAATATTATTAGCAATCTTTCAACTGCTAGTTTTTACCCACAAGACCCCAATGAATTGTCGTGTTTTATTTCTCTTAAAGCCTATATTTGAACTTTCCCTCTCTATGTGTAAAAAAAAACAAACAAGATTTCAGTGTACCTAGTTAGATTTTGGGAGCGCAAATGAAACGGAGTTTGCGGGGAAGTAAGAGTTTATTACGATCCGAGCTTTACAGAAGTTCATGTAAGACTGCCTTAGCCTATCTTAATTCTAATACATCGCAAAACTTTCTCATAGACCGGTGGTCGGCCCACCCGCGGTCGCGCCACACATCCTGTCACGTACGCCTAATCACAAAAGGTGCCAGGTCAGCGTCTAGACTCTACCACATACCACAGCGTTAGGCTGGGAACATAACTTCTCCCCCCTTCAATCAAAGTTATCGGAAAAACAGGGGTTTTCCGAGAACTTTGTATAATTACAAATTAGAAACTACAATTATTACTTATGACAAAAAAATAAAATGATCAAACTATTCCTATAATAAAGTCACAAATTGAAAATTGTAAAGTCAATCAAACTAATAGTATAGGTCTTCGATTAACTTGACCGTCCTCAGGTTGTCGGGGATTATCCTCAATAACTCTATCCCGTTCTTTACAGAATTTTCTTACAACATCTAAATACTTATATATAATTACAGCTACTGACAATAAAATGACTACCGCGTATAAGACATAAAGGGCGACACTAACACTTTCACTTGTGGTTTCACTTTTCACTGTATTTGCACTATTCTTCAGAATATTATTTAGTTGGCGTATGTCATCCAAATTTACTCCCTTCAGATTTATAGGTTCGATCCTTGCTGCGTCACGAGTTAGATCTATCAAGTCAGGTAAGTTAAAGGTAAATAAGGGAACAGGCATATAATCCGTTTGTAGTGAGTAAGAGCGCCGTCCATGTATTTGAATATTATCTATAGAGACATCACATTGTCCTCGTACCGTTAGCAGATATGTTCCTCGTATGCGTTCTCTTGTTTCATCATTATTACAAGTCTGTGATATGACTTGGTTGTGTTTTGAATACACTATCCAATTATTGGGACCAATTCTTTGAAGTTTCAGGGACTCAGATAGTATCTTACGTGGGAAACAGCGCGACAGATTGTCGTGGTATTTCATTAGTTGCTCAATGCAAGTTTCTTCCGCATATTGAATTAGTTTATCTTCAGAGCAGAGGTATTCTTTAGCGGTTATCTCTTGACACGGTTGATCAGTTGGACGATACCTTGACCCTTCTACTAGTAGGTAGGGAAATTCAGGAATAACAGCAAAGGTAAAATTTGAGGTATCATCTGAGATAGGAATGGAATACAGTTTATAGTAACCATAAGTTGCATTATAAATAAGTGGAACTTTGATTACAAAAGTTAATTCTTCATTCTTAATGTAAGCTTTTACAGGTAAGGATTCTTCTATGTTTATTAAATTTCGTTCATTTACAGGGTACATTAGATTATCATATTGGCTTATATATTTTAACACTTTCAACAGTTCGCTAGGATTCATTACGGCCTTATGTAATACTGATAATTTACTGAATGCAATGGCCGTTTCAAGTTCGCTGAGTTTTATATAAAGTGTTCTAAAGTTTACAATAAATTGGTTTAGTAATCCGAAGACATAGGTCATATAAATTGAGTGATTATCTTTCTTAGTGAGATCGGTTACAAGACCCTCTAGTAATTTAATGCGTGCGTCTATTATTTTTGTATTTTCATTGATTACTTCGGTAGAATTCAGAAAATGATCCAACATTTTAGGTATCATTGTAAATTTGTTAGAAATTGCTTGTTCCTCGGTCTGAATACTACTGATTATATTTTCATATCTGACTGCATCTTCATGGTCAAGATTACCCGTTATAATTTTGATGATAGAGCCAAGAGGGTTTACAATACCACGTTTGAATCTTTTAGATGGAATTAATTGCTGTAATTTTTCTAGAGTCTCATTTTTTATGTACTCCACCTGTATCTTAAGGCTCCTGAACTCATCCGCATACGATTTACTTGGGTGTAACATTTGGCTAAATTCGGAATATTTTTTTAATATTAAAGGAAAGATCTGTACCAATGCATTGGAGGTTGATTATTTTAACAATAGACCATTTATCATATTGCATAAATGCTTGACCTAATTTCACCGGAAGAATCCCAGGGTTTTGATTAATCTTTACCACTTGAAGGGCCTGGCTTGGAAGACTCCAACTGGTCGTTGTCCATATCACCAGGATCCAACACCACCTGTGGAGGACGTTTTACATTTTTTACCGGAACTTTAGTATCTCTATTTTTTACTTTTATTGGTACGATGTTACGTTCTATCTGACCTGTAACCATGGCCTTTTGAAATCTAGGTTTATCTTTAGCTTGCCTTCTATTTACGGCTTTAGTGAAAATCGGTTGGCCTATTTCTAAGGCTGGTCTGGATTCGCCTCCCCGCTTGGTTATAATTCTTTCTTTATGACTTTTTACCTTTTCAGAAAGATATTTATAAATTGCCCGTGTTCTTTTCTTATGATCCCTGATTAGTTGCTGATTGTATGCTTTATCGAATTCAGAGTTAAAAAAGAGTTTAATTCCGTATGACCAAACGCAGCTTCGAACGGTGTTAAATCAGTGGTACTGTGGATAGTGTTATTGTAAGCCATAACGGCGTAAGTCATCACTGATGCTGCGTCTGTAAATTTCTTTTCATAGTTCGCTAATCGATATATTTCTATAATTGTAGAGTGAAAACGTTCTATGAGCCCCATAGAATTGGGATTATTAGGTGTACCTATGTGTAGTTTAATTTTGTGCAAGTCCGTCAGTTCTTTTAATAATTCATTATTAAATTCGGTTCCCGGATCGGAACTTATTTTCTGTGGTATACCGTAAAAAGAAAAGTATTTCATTAATGCTCTGACCACTTCGGGTGTGGAGCGAGATGTAATTTCTATCACTTGTCCTAATTTACTAAAGGCATCGATTAAAGTTAAATAGTATTTTGATTCTATACTGAACAGATCTATAAATATTTCCTGAAAGGGGGCGTTCTGGGTTTGTGTGAGCTGCAGTACAGGTTTAATTGGTTTTCTGTCGTACTTAGAGATTTACAACGATCACATGAGTTAATTATGGCGGAAACGGTTTCGGATAAATGTGGTCAATGATAATTACGACGGATTCTTTTAACAGTTTCTGTAATGCCGCGATGACAGGTCTTGCCTTCATGTAACTTAATCACAATGGCTTTCTGTTCCTGTTCATCTTCGACGTAAATAACGCGCTCGGTACATTCATAAAAATTAACCGTATCTTTCTTAAATAATGAAATTATAATATTACTAAAGTCTTTTCTGTGTTCTGGATTCTCAAAATAAATGAAATACTTAATTTTGGGTTTTATATATTCTTTTAAAAATGTTTTGATATGATCTTGATTATGAAGAGGCAAAAATACTTCCAACACTTTTTGTTTGTCCCTAGACAAGTCTTTTACGTGGAGCTCATTACGAAACCAGCTAAAAACTAGTATTTGATTAGGTTTGGTGTCTATTGCTTCCTTCAATATCGGTATTCCATGGGATTCGAGATCTTCGGCTGAATGAACTGTTTGTATACTAGAAGGTTCAGAGGGTATAGGATAATTATTGGGTGATTGTTCCAAGTCTGTACGAGTATCGAAATCTAAATCTATGGTCATTGGGCTAGCTGTCGCGGTTCTTTCAGAGTCGGAAACAGAAATAGTCCTTGAGTCATCAGAATTTAGTGTGGCCACGTATTCTAAATAATTTTGAAGTCTAATTTCTTTTTCGTTTATATTAACAATCATTGAAATGTCGTCGGAAACGTTGGCTTCTCCCAGTGCTTTAAGTTGAATTCGAGATAGCGCGTCTGCAGTTACATTCTGTTTACCATTTTTATATATGACATTAAAGTCATATTCTTGCAACCGCAAGCGCCAACGCGTTAGCTAGTTATTAGGTTCCTTGAGTTGATACAGCCAGACTAACGGTCTATGGTCAGTGTAAATATCAAATTTATGTCCGTATAAATAAGGTCTAAAGTGTTTTGTGGCCCACATGATTGCCAATAATTCGCGTTCAATAGTACTGTACCTTTTTTCCGTATCTGTCAAGGTCCGACTGGCATATGCTATTGGTTTGTCACTACCTACAAGAGGGCCCTCTAAAACCGCGCCAATTGCAACTTCAGAGGCGTCTGTTGTTAATAAAAATGGTTTATTCATGTCCGGGTATTGCAATATCGGTGCGTTTATCAGAAGTTCCTTACATTTTTCAAAAGCTTCGGTATACTTTTGGTCTATGACTACCTTTTTACCCTTTTTCAAACAGGCTGTCAATGGCTGTGTGATTTTGGAGAAATCTTTAATAAACCGTCTGTAATAACCCACAAAGCCTAAGAATCGCTTGATTTCAGTCTGTGTCCGTGGTAAAGGATATTTAAGAACTGCCTGTATTTTGTCGTTCTTTGGTCGTAGTCCGTTTTTAGTCAACGTGTGTCCTAAGTACTGCACTTCCTTACGTAAAAATTCGGACTTGTCTAACTGAACCTTCAAGTTAGTTTGACGAAGTCTATCGAAGACGGAACGTAATTCTTGAACATGCTCTACTATGCCATTTGAATATATTAGTATATCGTCTATATAAACCAGGCAATGTATACCCTGTAGGCCTCTCAAGACATTATCGAGAGTCCTCTGAAAGGTTGCCGGAGCTGTTTTAAGACCAAATGGCATACGGAGGAATTCATAATGTCCATTTTGTGTAGAAAAGGCTCTTTTTTTACTGTCAGAAACTTCAATTTGGTGATATCCGGACGCTAAATCTAATGTGGTGAAGTAGTTGCTTTTGCCAAGTTTGTCAAATAAGTCGTATATATTAGGAAGTGGGTACTTGTCATCGATCGTTATGTCGTTGAGTCTGCGGTAATCTATTACCATTCTATATTTCACCTGACCGGAGGCATCTGCCTTTCTTGGTGCCAAATGGACAGGTGCACTCCAGGGTGAATGTGATTCTCGGATTACATTGTCCTTGAGAAGTTTTTTGACCTGTCGTTTGATTTCTTCAGCCTGTGCTGGAGCTTGCCTATAAGGTTTAATATAGATTGTATCCTCATTAATAGTCCGAATATGATGCTTTACCTGGTTTGTAAAAGTCAAAGGCAAGTCTTCGCAGTAAAATATGTCCTTATACTTGAAACATAATTCACTAATAATTTCATTTTCTTGGTTGAGATGATGAAGTCTCAATTTCTGTAGGTTGGCTGTCAGTAACGGGTCAATGTCAGTTAACCCAGTTGTGTTATTTACTATACAGTCTTCAGAGAAGTTGGTAACTTTGAAAGGAGCGGTTATAGTTAGCCTTACTTCAAGGTCAGTAGCATTCTGAATTATAGTGGAGGCAAGGTAATTTTCACACTTTACAATTGCAGTTGGCATTATAACATTTTCGTGAAATTGCGTGTAATCTAATATGGCATAGCCATCTTTCTTATTTACGGGTAGCCTCACTTTATGTTCTGTACGAGGTTCAAGTTTAAGTTCATGGTCAGTGTTATCAAATTATAGGAATATTAATATCGTTTATCTTTAAAATTCTATTCTTAAAACAATACTAGCATTAAGTTGAAACATAAGATCCATTCCAATCAATCCATCATATCTATAATCCACATCATAAATATAAAACTTATGATAACAATTTACTTTAAAAATTGAAAAAAGGGGAATATTAGCTACTTCATTATGTTCGCTCGTAGCATGTGTACTGTAAATGGTTCGTAGAATTTTGACTGTGGGAAATATTCACTAACTTTTCCAGGGCTTATGAAAGATCTAGTGCTTCCTGTATCCAACATAAATTTACCGTTTATGTCGGGAATGGTTATATAAGGATGTTTAAGATTAGCGTCAAACTTAAGTTCTATCATTTCGGGTGAACACGAATCAAATTTATTTGAAAATTTGGGACATCTTTTGCGACATCTTTAGAGTCTACTTTATTTTCAGCTGAATGCGAATCATCAGCCTTTTCATTCGCTTTGGGAATTTCAGTATTTGGGTTCTGATCCACGCAATCGTTGTTAATGTACATATTTGTATAGTCATAGTCACAGTATCCTAGATAACATATACCATAATCATTGTAATTGGGATCATAATAGTACTGTTCATTACTGGTATAAAGCTCGTTAATAGGAAAACTTTGTGGTTGCTTAACAGGTGCTGGAGCAGTTCTCATTGTTACGTCACGATCACCCAATAAATTGTTAGGGGGGCGGTGGCTCGAAGGTAGTGGAGCTCTATAGCCGAATTGTCCTACTTGAGGTCTATAACCGAATTGTGCTGCTTGGGGTCCATAACCGAATTGTACCGCTTGGGGTCCATAACCGAATTGTGCTGGTTGGGGTCCATAACCGTATTGTGCTGCTTGAAGTCTATTACCGAATTGTTGAGGTTGTTTATTCCCAAGCTGCGGTAATTGCGGTCGAAAGCCTATTTGTTGATTGATATTCGGACGTACAAAAACTTGGTTAGGTATACCGAATTTAAATTGAGTTTGATTTGCAGACGGCCTGTGGTAATTATATTGCAATTGAGGTGCTGTAAAGGTAGGTTTCGGATTGTTTGAACTTGAATTAACGCCTTTTTCAGATGATGGCAATAACTGATGACCTTGTGGTCGATGTTGTAACATTTTGCTGCGTAAATTATATTGTTCCTGGAAATTAACCTCTTCAAGGAAAAATTGTAAGGCTTCTTCCAATGTACTAGGATTTTTCAATCGAACAATCCGCACCATATGTTCCGGTAAATTGTACATAAAAACGTTAAGCGAAGTGTTATTATAAATTACTTTCTTAGCTTCTCTTAACGTAGCGGAACCGTTCTGATTAACCTTAGATATTAAAATAGCACGAATATCTTGTATACGGCTGCAAAATTCTAAATATGACTCATTTGATTTAATTTTTAGGGTTTCGAGCTCAATTGCCACGCATTCCTCACTTCTGGGATCACCAAAATGTTGGATCATTAAAGATTTAAATTCAGAATAAGTTTCAAGGTCACCCCTTTCACTTAAAAGAGCCGCTGCTTTACCCTTTAATTTATTTGTAATATTCTGCATTAAAAATTCGTTTCGCTCTGAAGTCCCTTGATATTTTCCGATAACATATTCGCACTTTCGTAAAAATAAACTAAGTATATATTAGTTTCACCATTAAATTCGGGAATTAATTTTAAAACATCTTGAGGTATCAAAGAATCTGGCAATTGCATCGGAAACGGAGTTTCAGAACGAACCGAAGGGGTCGCCCCTGCCACCGCCGCCGCCGTCGCAGATAAAGGAATTTGACCTTGATCCATTTTAGACAAAATTAAAATTAACAATGTAATTTAAATTGTAAAATTAAAAGATAAACCTCAATTTATATGTTAAATTACACCGTAGAATTAATAAAAATAGGCAGAAACATTAATGTTACTTTCCTCTTAAAAAAAAACTAAATTAAACTAATTCTAATTACGTCTATCACAATAATAGTCGGGAATGAGGAAGGATGTAGAAGGTTACTCACATGCCAACCACTTGATATATTATCACCATCTCTGCTAACCCACGTAATTTGCGCGTTATCTAAACTTATTTATTTGGTTCGAAGATTGCCCAATATAGATCGCCTCACTGATTTTAAGCACGACGACTATACGTCTATAATCAGTAACCACTCGCGAAACACAGTCCACGCGTTCTCATGTATTTCACAGATTTTCGCACTTGACTTTTCGCGGAGGAAAACTGTTTGCGGAAATCCTACCGGCTGCGCCGCGCCGGTTAGATTTTGGGAGCGCAAATGAAACGGAGTTTGCGGGGAAGTAAGAGTTTATTACGACCCGAGCTTTACAGAAGTTCATGTAAGACTGCCTTAGCCTATCTTAATTCTAATACATCGCAAAACTTTCTCATAGACCGGTGGTCGGCCCACCCGCGGTCGCGCCACACATCCTGTCACGTACGCCTAATCACAAAAGGTGCCAGGGCAGCGTCTAGACTCTACCACATACCACAGCGTTAGGCTGGGAACATAACTACCTACAGTGGAAATATTTATGTTTTGTCGAAACATTTTTATTTATTTGAGACAAATCTTATATAAAATATACAATCTAACACTAATATCTACTTAATAATAATAATTATGTACAGTCACGGACTTTAATTGATGAGCCACTTGGCCCTGTTTGTATTTTAGTCGTGTAATGCAAATCGGGTTTATTCGGGTCTACTCGTACATTCAGACACGGAAAGTCGTACGTCTTCGTAGAAGAAGAAAATAATATTTCTTACCTTTACTGGTTGGCTAACCTGAGAGCCAGAACTACAAACTTGATAGCAGAGTGACTACCCAAAGTCAACCAATTGCAGGTCTAGCAACCGTAACCTAGTTACGATTGTTTTAGCGTAGCCTTAGTAACGTTAGCGTACGAAGAAATTATAATATTAGTCATTTCGACAGCTTCGAAAGTAACGTCTCTGACATCAATATTTCAACTGTCACTGTCTTCGGTTAAGTTTTAAGAATTATCAAGTTAATGAGCTCTGATTCAAAGGAAGTCAGTATCAAATAGATTAGCTAAACGTAATGCAACATTGTATTTATTTATCATTGAGAACTTATTAGACAACCCCTATGGATAAGACTATTTCCGATTACTAGTAATATGTCATCTTGTGTCGACTGCCCCGTTGGTCTCGTGGTCGCAAGCGCGACTGCTGAGTGTGGGGTCCTGGGTTCGATTCCCGGGTCGGGAAAAGTGTTATTGGGTTTTCAATTTGGAAATTCGTAGTAACAGCCCGGAGTTTGGAAGTTGGCGGTGTGATACCCTCGTGCCTCGGAAAGCACGTTAAGCCGTTGGTCCTGCGCCTGATCTCTCTCCGGTCGTGTCGGATTCGTCCCATCGGAATATGAGAGTGAGGGAAGAGAGTGCCCCTGTGTCTGCGCACACACTTGTGCACTATAATATCTCCCGCGCCGAAGGCTAGTCTCCGTACTCCGTTTAGATTAGCGGCCGTGGCCGAAAATACCGTCTGGAGGACTATTATATGTCATCTTGTTTACGAGCACGCTCGTTTCGTTTGAGTTTGTGTTTAATCGTGTAATCTCGTGAAAGTTTGAAACTGCAAAATTGAAAAGCTTGAAAGTTGCTTATCAATTAAAGTCCGTGACTGTACAAGGGAAAATTATCAAAGGGCATCAAAAAATTCGTCTGCATCGCTGTCAACAGGAAAAGTGCCCAAAAGGCTGGCAGCATTGCCACGTTGTATAGCAATGCCGATTCTTTGGCCAAAAAATAGGCCAGCCCTCTGGTCACGCGAAGAGTCGACCAACCGCTTGGCGATGTCTTGAAAAAGCAAGTGGGCACTGGGGCCCCATGGCCCTAGGGTTTCAACCCCAAACGGCTCGAACATATACGTCCCGATAAGATTGGAGTATTTGCGCCGTTTGAGGTTTTCTGCACCAGCAGCAGCAGCTCCAGCACAGCCCGCCGTGCTAGGAAGATGGGATGTCATTCCGTCTGGTCTCTTCCCATCGTCGCGTGCCATGCCATGGTTCTAAAGCAGCTGGCACCCCGGCGGTGACAAGAGCACGACGGATGATGTCATTGATGCTGGCATGCCGTGCTATCCAGCCTGCGCTTCTACTGCAGGATAGGCCATGGTGACCGAGGTAGTGGACACCTTCACCGCATTGGCAGCGATGCGGAGCCACGCAAGGAGCGCCCAGACGCAGACAAGTAGCGAGCCGCAAGGTGGTGTCACTAGGGCGCGCAAAACCGGTATTCCGGTTTTGCGAAAAACCGGAAACCGGACAATTTTTTTTTAAACTGGTGTTAAGAGACAAAACCGGAGCTACCTCCGGTTTTCCCGTCATTAATTTATTGAATTACATTTTGATTTAAATCAACTTTTTTCGAACGCACTCAAGAAATATTCAATTTATAGGCAATATTCAATTTATATTTGCGTTCTGTTGCCGCATATCTTGCTCTTGTGCTATGCTGTGCCTTCATAAGTGCTGACTATGGATTGATATTCTAATCCTGAATATGCTGACATAATGTATTGTTACGGACTTTGTGACGGTAACGCTGCGCGGAGAGAATATCAACTTCGCTTTCCCGTCTTCGGGTCGAGTTATCGGTGAATATCTGAATCTGGCAGCGTCCAAAGAAGCAGGCAAATAGACACTGGTCGTTCTAAGAGATACACGGCTCAGGACGAGGAGCTGATTCTTCAACGTTTTATTGAAGACTATCGGTAAACATCGTAGCGCGTAAGTTTGGTATGTCACAGTGGAAAGCCTAGTCTGTAGTTCACTGGTCAGGCCGACATCCATACCACTACCAACCAGTCCAGTCGTTAGAAGAGGGAGATCCGCCGAGACGGCTTGAATTTTGTCGTTTTATGCTAAGTGCCGACGCCGAAGGCGAAAACTAAAAAAAAATATTCTGTGGACCGATGTTTTGACTGTGATGGTATCACAAATTACCACAACTTACATTACTGGTCACCGAAAGCAGAAGCAAACCCTTAAAATCTGAAACCAACCGCATCCAGCGTAAGTAATGTTTGGATGGGTATTATTAACGACAATTAATTGGCCCACATTTTTTTACTCGAACACTAAATGGGGAACTTTATGAAGATTTCCTACACTACATGGTTGATTAAAAAAGGTATATGCTAAAATTTGTTTTATTTGTAGATTTTGTGGGTATCTAAGAATATTGTTTTCTTCTACTATACAAAAACTATAAATTTTTTGCCGAAACCGGGGCTAACACCGGTTTCCCGTTTTGGGCCCTAAAAACCGAAAATAAAAACCGGTTTTGAAGACCTTCCGGTTTTGCATGCCCTAGGTGTCACCCAGCATAGTGCCTATGTTGGGTGATGGTAGTGCCTGAAGCCAGAGGCCCGACTCCCATTCACCAACAGCCAGCAGGCGGGCGCGCTCAGCAGTATTGGTGGACGTATTAATAAGATTATTCCGTACCAATACCAACCTGCAGAGCGGCTCATCCCACTGCCTCTGGGAAAATGAGTTCACGGGCCGATCTGTATCCGGTATTTGTCACAATAATATTTTCGTTTTCGGCTTCCTTTTCGTCCGAAAACAAAACTAAAGCCGAAGGTTCTGTTTCGTTTTCAGCTGAAAGTCCGACGCTATTTATAATACTTTTGTACCCACTATTTACTCCATTTGTACAGTCCAAAAAATTGAATTCTGACCCACCATAAGCTTATTTTCTTACAGACATTCAAATACAACTAGGTCGACATCGCGTAAATATACATTTCCCTGGTAACGAATTTGTCATCTGCCATCTTTGTTATTTTGAAGGTTTCAAACGATTTATCGTCAAAGTGGGTCATGATTCACTTAGCCTGACTGTACATACTTATAGTTTACATAAGTATTTTTGCTCAGGCGCTTATATAAATAGCCCAAGAATTTTAAACTGGACATAGCAATGCTAGTCACAGCTTGCATATTTAATGGTAAAAACAACAGTACAATTATTTTCAGACACTACTTTGATAATACAATATGCATATACGTAAGTGTTCTCGTTTTTTAAATTGGGGCTGCTGGAGAAAAAAAAAAGTTTTGTACTCTTAACCTTTTATCTATTTATTTAGTTACTAGCTGCGCCCCGCGGTTTCACCCGCGTAAGTCTGGATCCCGTGGGAATATCGGGATAAAAAGTATCTTATGTATTAATCCAGGTTATAAACTATCTGTTTGCCAAATTTCATCCAAATCCATTCAGCCATTTTTGCGTGATTGAGTAACAAACACACAAACTTTCACATCTACATCTACACTAATATTATAAAGAGGAAAGATTTGTATCTTTGTATTTTTGTATTTTTGTGTGTATGTTTGTAATGAATAAACTCAAAAACTACTGAGCCGATTTCAAAAATTCTTTCACCATTAGAAAACTACATTCACCCTGAGTAACATAGGCTATATTTATTGCTATAAAAGATTAGGGATCCTTAGTAAAACTCCAATAATGTAACCCAAGGTGTAAAAAAAATACCTAATATTAGGTCTTTACCTATGAAATTGCCGTTCTGCAGTACTGGCCATTTCAAATCAAAATAATTTTTGTTTGGCTAAGAATTCTAATTTCAAATTAATTTTATTTTAAAAACATGGATTATTTTTTCCAAAAGTAGTCATTTCTTTATTGATTAGTGTTAAATTTTCATCGCATTTCAATCTTTTTCGTCATCATGGATACGTTAAAAATTCGAGTAATTATGGAATATGAGTACCGTCGTGGCAGCAACGCGGCACAAGCGGCACGCAACATCAACGACGTTTACGGAGCTAACACTACAAACCAACGCACCACCTGTTATTGGTTTGCTCGCTTCCGTTCTGGAAATTTCGACCTGAAAAATGAACCTCGCGGTCGTCCGAAGACATTGGTCGACAATGACGAATTAAAGGCGATTGTGGAAGCTGATGATACACAATCTACGGCTGAATTAGCAGCAGCTTTCGACGTTAGCGTCAAAACAATATTGGTCCATTTGCGTCAAATTGGCAAGGTAAAAAAGCTTGACAAATGGGTGCCCCACGAACTCAATGATCGCCAGCGCGAAGTACGCGTCGAGACGTGCCTTGCACTGCTCAACAGACACACAAATGAAGGAATTTTGAACCGCATTGTTACCTGCGATGAAAAATGGATTCTGTTTGATAACCGCAAGCGCTCAGCAAGTTGGTTGGATCCTGGTTCAGCACCTAAACAATGCCCTAAACGAAAACTTACCCCTAGAAAAGTGATGGTCACTGTTTGGTGGTCTAGCGCCGGTGTGATTCATCACAGCTTCTTACCAAACGGGGTGAGCATTACTGCAGATGTGTACTGTGAAGAACTGAACACAATGATGGAGAAGCTGGCGCATCTCCAACCAGCATTGGTCAATCGCTCGTCTCCGCTGCTCCTGCACGACAACGCGCGACCTCATACTGCACAGCAGACGGTCTCCAAGTTGCAAGAACTGGGGTTGGAAGCTCTCCGTCATCCGCCCTACTCACCAGACCTTGCGCCTACAGACTACTACTTTTTCCAGAATTTGGATAACTTCTTGGCGGGAAAAAAATTCAATACCCGAGAGGCAGTACAAAATGCCTTTGAAGAATTTGTTGCCTCCCGTCCAGCTGATTTCTTTAAGAAGGGTATCAATAAACTGCCACTGCGATGGCAAAGATGTATTGATTGCATGGGTGATTACTTCGATTAATACAAATAAAAATTTCATGAAAAAAATTCGTTTAAATTTTTTCATACAAAACGGCAATTTCATAGGTAAAGACCTATTATATTCTTTACATCGCGTGCGCTGCGAAAACTATTGATGATAGATTAAAAAAATGGACTACGACTTTGCTGAACACATCATTATTTACAAAAAGTGTCGGGACAGCATATGTCTAACTATTATATTTATGCCACAATAAGTGTTCTTTTATTTTGAAAATTTAATTGATTTGACGCCGCTAGAAAAGGCTCTTTATTTGTATCTTGGTATTAATCCTTCATAATTAAGACTGCTTCAATACCTTTATATAACTTTTTGAATTATTCAATTCGGACATTCTATTCGAAAGACATAACGAGTTTAAAAATGTAAGTATAGCTCCAAAAAATACCGGGTCATACATTCAGTATAAAATGGCTTTTTTGATGATATCTCGGTAGATAGATAGATAGATAGGTAGGTATGTATGTAGGTATGTATGTAGGTAGGTAGGGAGGGTAGGTAGGTAGGGTAGGTAGGTAGGGCAGGTAGGTAGGGTAGGTAGGTAAGGTAGGTAGGTAGGGTAGGTAGGTAGGGTACGTAGGGTTGGGAGGTAGGGTAAGTAGGTAGGGTAGGTTGGTTGGGTAGGTACATATGTTGGTAGGTGAAGGGAGGTAGGTGTAGGTAGGTAGGTATGTAGAGAAGGTAGGGTAGGTAGGTAGGTAGGGTAGGGCAGGTAGGTAGGGTAGGTAGGTAGGGTAGGTAGGTAGGCAGGGTAGGGCAGTTAGGTAGGGTAGGTAGGTAGGTAGGGTAGGTAGGGAGGGTAGTTAGGTAGGGTAGGTAGGTAGGGTAGGTAGGTAGAGTAGGTAGGTAAGGTAGGTAGGTAGGGTAGGTAGGTAGGGTAGGTAGGGTTGGGAGGTAGGGTAAGTAGGTAGGGTAGGTTGGTTGGGTAGGTACATATATTGGTAGGTGAAGGGAGGTAGGTGTAGGTAGGTGGGTATGTAGAGAAGGTAGGGTAGGTAGGTAGGTAGGGTAGGGCAGGTAGGTAGGGTAGGTAGGTAGGTAGGTATATATATAGTATTTATCTACGGCGCACCTACCCTAGGTGCGCCGTAGATAAATACTTAGTGCTACCCGTGCGAAGCCGGTGCGGTCAGCTAGTTTATAATATTAGTAGGATTAAACAACCAACTTATATTTGTTGCATCACACTTATAAATTAACGTTCAATATCAGTTAGTAATTATACATATAAAATTAGATTAAATAACATAAAGACTAGACAAAATAACATTTAAATTAATCAAAACTAGGTGAAATTAGATAAAATTTGATAAACTTAGATACGATTAGATAAAATTAGATAGAATTGGCAAACAATTATTAATAAGTAGCACACTTTAATTAGATACACTTTAATTTAATTTAATCACTCCAAGGAGATTGTATTGGGAGGTGCAATGGACTCCAGGTATCGAGTTGCAGTGTTCAGGAATCTCAGTACAGTACTCGCAAAGATATCTGAGGATTCGTCATACTGCAAAATGTTAATATGGGTGAGGGCACCATTGCCACTCAAACCATGGGTAACCATGGTTGACTTAAATATAAAAATAAATGACCGAATAACAACAACAAAAAAACGTTATTTTCATTAAATGATTTTAAAAAGTTTCTATCCGACACCGTGCTCGCTAGCGAAACAGCTGACTAACTGAGGGAGGGGTCGCGCTCGCGGCCGGGCAGGTCACGTCCCGCACCCCCGCTCGCCCGTGTTGAGACGCAAGTTCGTTGCGCATAGGGTGAAACGGTGAAATACTCTTGTGGGAAAATAAAGATTTTCTTAAAAAAAAAAAGTTGTAATGTTCCATTGATTTTACGTTCTATAAATGAAACCAAACCGCTGGTTTCAAGGATAAGGGTGTTTACCCTAACCCCCGGTATAGATTGTTTTGCATCGTTGCTTGATGTTTACAAACGTTGCAGGCTTGGGACTAACGCGGCTCAAATCGCAGTCGGTGTGTTGGAAGCCGCCGCAGCCGCCCAACGTCATCAGCATTAACTTCACGTTCCCATACGACGTGTTCCGCGGCATCATGCTGCGCGTCTACGACGGCTCCACGCGTATCTTGGACCAGGACAAGTACCACCTGCGCAAGTTCAAGAACGAGTAAGTTATACCCGCACTAGCGCTTTGCACGACTAATAAACTCGCGTCCGCGACGATAAAACAAATATAATACTAAAGGCCGGGTTTTTCCAAGCTCCGTATGTATTCAAAGGTTACCCCTAATTACGACGCGCGCCAAACGCACCGCTCATGAGTTCACGAACTCGAGTAGGTACTTACTAATAGTCCGGGAGGTACCGTTGCGTTTTACGTAGTGTTTTTACGCCGATCGGTTGCCATCTTATTCAATAGATGTCGAATGATAAGATAAGTGAACCAAGCGAGGGTCAGCTGACGCACCCACGGTGGGTTTGAAAAGTTACGGAAGTGGCGAAAAAAAATTAAAAATTAAGTCATAGTACGCCGGCTGAATTTTTTTTCATAAATATTTTACACCATACTGAGCTAAAAAAAAATCGTCAGCTGGATGGTGGAGGGGAGATTATGCGTCAGCCGCTCGCATGAACTTGTAAAAGAAACACGTAAAATAAAGTTACAATACGCCGGATGTAACGAAGTGATGGGTGGGCGTGGGTAGCGGTGGAAAGACCGTCAGCTGACGCATTAAAGATATTGATTATTCGAGTAATGCATAGTTTCTTTCAGGGTCCAGCTGACAAAACTCCCCTGTACGCATACAGCTGACTGATTGTTTTTGCAATCGTAACTATTAAACTACAGTCTTGTCAAAGGAGAATGAGCCCTGCTTATGGGGTTCTGCCCTGAATCCCAATAAAAATCCATACTAATATTATAAATTAGAAAGTAACTCTGTCTGTCTGTATGTTACCTTTTCACGCACAACCCACTGAACGGATTTCGATAAAATTTGGCAAGGAGACAGATGTCATCCCGAGGAAGGACATAAATGCTTCTTTTTATCGACATACCACGCGGGCGAAACCGCGGGCGGAAGCTAGTAAGATAAATATAAAAATGGAAAGTGCTTTTCAAGGGGAACCATTCCTACTTTCACGACTTTTGCCATTTGTTAGTCAGTTCGGAGTAAATGACCTAAATGGGTGTGAATAGTTGGGCATCGAATTTAAAGAATCTTTTTGGCCCAATAGCTATATGATATACATCGATGGCTTTAGCTTTTTGATGGGAACTTTTCCTACTAACATGACTATTGCCAACTGTCAATCAGTTCGGAATTAATGGCATAAATAGGTGACTACTTTGGTACCGAAGTTAAGGAATTTTCTTAGCCCAATAGCCATAAGATATACACCAATGGAAAGAGCTTTCCAATGAGAACTTTTTCTACTCACACGACTTTTGCCAATTGTAAGTCAGTTCGGAGTTAATGACCTAAATAAGTGTTACTACTGGGGCACCGAAGGGCAGAACCCCATAAGCAGGGGCTCATTCTCCTTTGACATAAATTATGTGAAGCCCATAAGGCCCTATCTCTCTCAGAGTCTGTCAAGGTCAGTGAACAGGTCGCTAACACCAATAACCTATTTTATGATTTGGTAGGCAGCAAATCAAAATCAGTGTGGGAGCCAGCTTTAACAATAGATTTGACTGGTGACGATACCATACCATTGTATCCTATTATTATGAGTCACAATAAATTAAAGAAATATATTAAATTAAAGAAAATAATAAAACGGTCACAGAGAGTTAAGAAACAAAATCTTTTAAAATTAAATCTTTCCCTTAGAAAGGAACGTGTCATACTTTCAAAAAGTTTAAATAATTGTACTGCTGAGTTAGATGAATGTAGGGAAAAGTATGATATTGATACTAAGCTCCTTTATAATGATATACTACACAAGGAGCACTTGCTGAAGGATATTTTTGAGAAATATGAGACCTCACAACAACAACTAAGTGAGCGCTTGTTTGAGGCTGGGGAACTACTGGATTTGGTGAAGTGCAATGCTGAGAGGTATGAGTCTCTGACAAATAATCTCTCATGCAGCTGTGCCAACCAACCACCACCTCCTCAGATTCAACCTGACTTGCCTCCGCCGGTGTTGACTCTTCCAGCTGAGACCTGTGTTAATACACAGAATAAAAATAAATCTATATTTTTCTGTGACGAATTAGGTTCTGGCTTTGGAAAAATGTTACTCAATTACCTTAGCCATAGTTTTACCAATCATTGTTATCATAACATAAGTTTCCAACAAATGATTAAAAGAATTGCAAACACAAACCTAGATAATTATTCTACAATGGTTTTGCTATTAGATAATAGTACTGGTATTACCAAAAAGGACATAGTGGATGGTGTGGACACCTTATTAAAGTTAAATATAGGAAAGCTAATGTTGTGTGCTTTACCTTACTCTGATACTTTATCAGATTATGACAATAATTATATTTATAAGTTGAATAGTACTATTCACAGATTGACATGTTGTCATAGTGACAAATTATTGTATTTTGACACTAATAAGTTTGTTAGTGGTTTTAAGTTAACTTAGAGAACTTTATCTCTGTCTTGGGAATGTATACATATGATTGCTATGTTGATAGCATACAATATTAATGAGGATATAGCTAATATAACAAATTGTAATATTAGTGACGAGTCTGTGCTGTCTAGTTACACTAACAACATAGTGAGTAATCATTCTGTTGTATTATGTTGTACGAAGGAGGATCCACCTATAATACCAACATCTTTGGAGGCCACTACCAGTCAGATAGGGTATTCTCTTCCTGCTGGAATTGCGACGGGCATTATAGACTCTTCAGTTGTAGTTGTGGAGGTCACTCCGGATAAGTTTTTAAACTAGTATGTAAGACAACAGAAGTAATTATTTGAAGGGGTTCAAATAAACAATTATTATTATTAGAGAATAATAAAAAGGTATCTTCTGGCAATATTATACACAAAAATAAAAAACCAAAGTGGGGGCAACATACGTTAAAATTATTCAATCAAAATATCCAAGGTTGCTCTTCCAAATTACTGGAAATAGAATTGTTTTTAGTAAATACCAAGTTTGATGTCATTTGTTTAACAGAACATTGGTTAAAAGACCATCAAGTAATGTCAATTAATTATAAAAATTATTGTGTAGTTAGCCATTTTAGTCGAAAACGTATGATACATGGCGGGTCATTAATATTAGTAAAAAATTCTATTAAATCAAAAGAACGGAAAGACATCATTGGATTGTCTGTTGAACACACCATTGAATTGTCCTGTGTTGAGCTTGATAAGCATGTTATAGTATGCGTATACAGACCTCCAAGCTACCAGAATCTATCTTTTTTTGATTCTGTAATGGAAGAGGTGCTAAAGAAACTTACTGCTAATAGTAAGTCACTAATCAAATGTGGTGATTTTAACATGATTTTATTAGAAAATGACTCGAATACTGTCCGATTATTAAGTCTTTTTAGGTCATTTGATTTGTCAAATGTTTTTAATGAACCAACCCGAGTGACAGCTTCTTCTGCCACTTGTATAGATAACATTTTTTTATAATTGTGATGACTTACATAAACAAATTGTAAATAAGTTGCCATCTGATCACAGTGGACAAACAATAACTTTTTGCGCCTACTTGCCTTTACAAAAAATTAAAATAAGGTTTAGGCCAATTACATGTAAAAACTTAGAGAAATTAAATAATTCTTTGGCCAGTAAATGATGTGTTCAGGGTTTTAATAATATATGTGACCCAAATGAGTTCTACTCCGATTTCATGACACTTTTCCACTATTCGTAAAAGCAGGGAAAATCTTTTTGAACTTTATGGCCTAAAGCAACATATGAATAATACAACCTTTAATCAGTATGTTACACGATATTCTAAAACTTTTAAAAATGAGTGCAAAATTGCTAAAGCTATTGCTAAACATTAACAATAAAATAAAATCAGCTGATGACAAAATAAAAACTAGCTGGCAAATAATAAATAATGAAACAGGTAGAAAAAAACAGCGTAGTACTGAATTTAATTTAGAGACTGCACATAGCCCAATCAACTCAGATGTAGAAATAGCTCAGGAGTTTGAAATTTTTTTTGGTGTTATTCCCGTTAAAACTACTGAAGCTTTAAATTCCTCACCCGCGATTTCTGCTGCCTTACTAAGAAAGAATGTAAAGGCCCTTTGGAGTTTAGGTTTCAGCATACAAACCCCCAGGCAGTTATAAAAGCTTTTAAAGATCTTAAAATTAAATCAACAGAAGATCTATGGTTAATTTCTGTAAAAGTCAGTAGATCTATCATCGAAACCATTGCGCCCTATTTAGCTTTCATATGTAACACCAGTGTAGACCAAGGAGTTTTTCCAGATCTCATGAAACACAGTAAAGTAGTTCCTTTGTTCAAATCCGGTGATAGTAAGGAACCCAACAATTATAGGCCTGTGTTAATTCTGCCAGTTCTCAGTAAGGTGTTTGAAAAGTTGATGCTCAATCAAATGTTACGTCACTTTAATATAAATTCCATGTTTCATGAACAACAGTACGGTTTCACCAAAGGGCGTTGTACCACTGTGTCACCCTAATAAAGAACATTTTTAACGCCTGGGAAGAAGCACAAGATGCCATTGGAATCTTTTGCGACCTCTCGAAGGCGTTCGATTGCGTCGACCATGAGACACTTCTGCTGAAACTAGAGCACTATGGGGTTAGGAAAACAGCTCTTGATTTACTAAGATCATATTTGAAAGATAGAAAAGTTAAAGTTCAAGTAAACGGCGTAAACTCATTAGGGTCTGAAATGGCAATGGGCGTTCCTCAAGGCTCGATATTAGGCCCATTCCTCTTTTTAGTTTATATTAATGATTTACCCCAATTACTTCTAAATCAACCGAAGATGGTGTTATTTGCAGATGATACATCATTGATTTTTAAAATAAATCGACGGTCACAAAATCTTGACGACGTGAATAGCTCTATTCTGCAGGTCCAAGATTGGTTTACGGTAAATATTTTGGTACTAAATAAAAAAAAAACAAATGCATTCGATTTAAATTACCTAATGTTAGAAGTAGCGAATGTGACATCATATTGAATGGAGAAAAACTGGAGTTTATTAATCAAACAGTTTTCCTTGGAATCACGCTAGACGAGAAATTACAATAGGGACCTCATATAAAATCTCTTGCGGGGCGGCTAAGCTCGGCCGCTTATGCTGTTAGAAAGATAAGACAGTTAACAGATGTAGAAACCGCGCGTTTGGTCTATTTCAGTTACTTCCACAGCATTATGTCGTATGGCATTTTACTGTGGGGTCGGGCTGCTGACATTGAATCCATCTTTATTTTGCAAAAGAGAGCCGTCAGAGCCATTTATAATCTATGTCGCCGCGAATCTCTCAGGGAACTATTTAAAAGAATTAATATTATGACAGTACCTTGCCAATTCATATATGAGAATATTATGTATGTAAGAAAAAAATTAAAACTTTTTAATAAAATAAGTGATAGACATAATTTTAATACTAGAAATAAAGATAAACTAGATCAACCATTTTTCAGATTAGCTAAAGTGAAAACATCTTTTATGGGGTACTGCGTTAAATGCTATAACAAAATAACTTGTGATATATTGCAATTAAATGAAAGAAAATTTAAAACTCATATAAAAAGTACACTTTGTAAACAAGCATATTACAAACTAGAGGATTATATCCAAGATAAGAATGCTTGGAAAAATGCTGGTTTTGCTCCAAGGTCAAATTAGAGTCTGACAAAATCAAACTGGTTGCTAACTTAGTGGTATATTTTGTAATATTTGTATGTCATAGATTTTTACACTCTGTGATTACTTAGACTCATGCACTGATCTATTAGTATTGCTTATTAATCAATGTTAGGAATATTGTAATATCGTTTATAGAATGTTTGTAAATATGTGAGCACCATGTATCTACCACATAATTAATTGTCATTGCTCCATTTATAATTCTTTTTACCTTTTGTACAGTATCAGTACAGTAATCCAGTAGTAGGTGCTTCGTCTTCACATATAATTATATAATTCATGTATACAAAATAATATTGTAAAACATTTTTAAAAGAGTAACGGTGGAGTTTCTTGCCCATTCTTCTCCATACGAAAACTACCTTTTGGAAGGGGCAACTAG
The DNA here is from genome assembly GCA_948473465.1 of Lithophane ornitopus. Taxonomy (NCBI): domain Eukaryota; kingdom Metazoa; phylum Arthropoda; class Insecta; order Lepidoptera; family Noctuidae; genus Lithophane; species Lithophane ornitopus. The sequence continues at coordinate 9,699,239 of OX419641.1, read as the reverse complement.
AATCAGTTCTATTACTCTGTTTTTGACGTTCAAAAGTGCATTTTATGTGCCTATTTGAAATAAATGATTTGACTTTGACTTTGACTTTGGCAAGACTGTAGTTTAATAGTTACGTTTGCAAAGCAATCAGTCAGCTGGGTGCGGACAGGGGAGTTCTGTCAGCTGGACCCTGAAAGAAACTGTGCATTACTCGAATAATTTATATCTTTAGTGCGTCAGCTGACGGTCTTTCCACCGCTACCCACGCAGCTGATTGTTGTTTTCGTACTTTTGATAATTTAAACAATCGCTTCGTTAAATTTCATCCGGCGAACTGTAACTTTATTTCACGTGTTTCTTTTACAAGTTTATGCGAGCGGCTGACGCGTAATCCCCCTTCCACCATGCAGCTGACGATTTTTTTAGCTCGGTTTGGTGTAAAATATTTATGAAAAAAACAGCCGGCGTACTATGACTTAATTTTTATATTTTTTTCACCACTTCCGGAACCACCCACACCCGCACCCACCGCTACTGGAGCAGCTGATGATTGGTTCACTTATTGGTGTTATAAGATCAACCATCGATGACAATATCAGCCGGCTTACTATGAATTTTTCATTTGCAACGCTACCGCCCGTACTACAACAACACACACAACTACACATTCAATACAGTAAAACCAATAGATACGAAGTCGCGAACACACTCGCAATTCATAAATCAGAACGTACTATACAATCAATAATAAACCTTATCCCATCAAACACAGCGTGCATTTACCATGCGCACCGTACCTACAACTTACTCACACGAAAACATCGCTCGCTATCGATGTGCTGTGCAAAAGCCATTTTATTTTCCATATACGCTAGTGATTAACTAAATCGGAATGTGAGTGAGTGAGTGAGTGAGTGAGTGAGTCAGTGAGTTTTATTTTATTTTATTTTATTTTATTTTATTTTATTTTATTTTATTTTATTTTATTTTATTTTATTTTATTTTATTTTATTTTATTTTATTTTATTTTATTTTATTTTATTTTATTTTATTTTATTTTATTTTATTTTATTTTATTTTATTATTACGGTTGGTAGTTAGATTGGTAGTTGAAAGAAAAGTAGATTACGCAACTCGCTAAAGTGAGTAATTGTAGTAGTAACTCGCTTGCGCTCGGGTACCAACATAACCCTCGTGCATTAATAACTCGTGTGCTCGATGCAATAATCTACCATAATATTTCACATTATGTCGACCCATTTAAATCACATTTCTTACGACTTTTATAAGTTTTATTATTCAGAGCGTAATAAAACTCAAATAAAATAATAATGAAACCGTAATTAAGACTTGTCTTTGCCATTTAACTGAATGCAGTAAAGTCCAAGTAATCGTGTATCGTCTAACCGAAATATAAAGATCGAAGTATGGATTATGAAAAAATTTTTTTTCAAAATTTTAATCCCTATTATCTACGAATAAAACACAATAGAAAACAACACAGTTTCTTCGGGTAACCTCGCCTTAATCGTCTTTTTTTCTTTTACAGTAAAGGACTAGAGTTGAGTATTGCACATTCAATTAAAAAATCGTTATCAAAATTACAAAAAAAAAAAACAACCGACTTCAAAAAAGACACTAAAAACGTGAAAAATAACTTTAATTTCGGAAGTCGGTGTCTTTGCTTTTCAATTTTCGTTTTTTGCCACCGACTTCCGAAATTAAAGTTATTTTTCACGTTTTTAGTGTATTTTTTGAAGTCGGTTGTTTTTTTTTTTTGTAAAAAGTTTTTATTTTTCACTTTTTAGTTGTGGTACCTACCCCACACAAATGGTATGTAAATAACAGTGAAGGAGTCAAACATTATGTCGTCTACATACACTAAGTGGGAAAAATACATAATTATTTAAGCTAACTCAAAAACTACGCAAGCAAAGTTAGCGTTGCAAATGAAAAATTCATAGTAAGCCGACTGATATTGTCATCGATGGTTGATCTTATAACACCAATAAGTGAACCAATCATCAGCTGCTCCAGTAGCGGTGGGTGCGGGTGTGGGTGGTTCCGGAAGTGGTGAAAAAAATATAAAAATTAAGTCATAGTACGCCGGCTGTTTTTTTCATAAATATTTTACACCAAACCGAGCTAAAAAAATCGTCAGCTGCATGGTGGAAGGGGGATTATGCGTCAGCCGCTCGCATAAACTTGTAATAGAAACACGTAAAATAAAGTTACAGTACGCCGGATGAAATTTAACGAAGCGATTGTTTAAATTATCACTGTAGTTTTAAAGACATAACTTCTCCCTTTACTCAAGCCAAGCCACATCAAAATCTGTCCCGGGGTACTGCAGTTTTTTTTATTTTTTATTTATTTATTAGTATCTCCAACAAAAGATGTACACAGGAGTTTTAAAACTACAGTGGTTTCATCTGTGGCGGAGCTGGGTGTGTTTTGCCCACGATTCTTTGATAAATTTCCCCTATTGTTATGGCACTCTCCTAATCAAATCTAATTGTAATAAAGACTGCAGTCCCAAAATAGGTACTGTGTCATTTTCACTTGAAAATGTATGTATTTTAATTGTTTTCCTACTTTGCATCTAAGTGTCACCTGACCTAGGTACTGTCTTTATAGTATCACCATTATAATTCAACAAAGGACATTGCCTAATTTTGTATGGAAGTTGGACCAAGTGCTGCCTAGAATACTCACATAGTGCATTTCGTTCCTCAGACCACCAGTAATCTGTATTTCAAAGCGCATAAAATCTATCCCAGGAGTCCAAAGAAAAACAGTCTCTTGTTTTGAATATTTTTATTGGAAAAAATGATCTTAAAGCAATAAATGTACAAAATCAACTATTAAACAGTTATTGTGCGTTCAATTATAATTGTATTTTGATGTTTTAGTACATAATTGTTAGGTATCAAACAGTTCATCGATAACGATGAAGAAGAATTATTGTATTAGTTTTGTTAACTGACTAATTAGTTGTATTTTAGTTATTGGCATTGCATCATTTATAATAATAATACAACTAATTAGTCAATTAACAAAACTAAGACAATAATATTGATTAATCGTCTTCATCATTATCGATTATTATTGTGTCTAGGGATAAATCAGGGCACCTAATCACGTCTTGATGCCTAGCAAACCCAATAAACCAGACCAAGCACATAGTGTGCGCGCAACAACCGATTGTTTGACAGTTTTTTTTTCTGGGAATTCAGGAAATGAAATTGCTTTTAGAGGAATTGCTAATGTGGTCGGTTTAGGCCCCCCGATTCGAAGCCAGGTCGTTGTTTCAAGCAAAATATTCACCACAAGACAAAATATTATTTTGTTTTGTGGTGAATATTTTGCTTACGCGACTGTGCATATTTTCAAAATATGCACAGTCGCGTTCACAACGGATCACAAGTGACGTGAGACATCGCAAAAAGTAGTCGGGTAACAAAGGGACGCTTATCACCGCAAGCGCAGGTGAGGGATCGCGACGGATATATAATACAAAAGAATAGGTTTTTGTCTTCGTTCGACGATACGGTACAATGTTATTGTAACCTAAATACATTTTTCAGAAAAAATATATCAAAAACGTTGTTTAATGCAAGATTATTCATTATCACAAAAATTGGATTTATTTATTTTTCCTGGGATCAATTTATTTTTTATTTTTTATAGTTGATGTGTATGCTACAGTACTACTAGACCAACTCACATTCCTAGGCAGCACTTGGTCCAAACCTAGGCAATCTCCTTTAATTTAGATTTTTCAAATCTCTATACACAAAGTTTGTAACAATCTTTTTTCGACAAAACATTACTCTGTGCACCAGTATCTAATTTAAAATCAATAACTATTTTCTGTTCTACAAAAATAACTTTTTGACTCCATTCATCTGTTTCCGCTGTCTGGTTCGTTACAGAACCCAAGCACACCTCTTCCAGATCTTTTGACCGTCATCTTCTATGTACTGTCTTTACTAATTTGTTTATACTTCCTCGAGAAGCCTTCGCAAAATTCGCCCTACTTTCTGCACTTCATGCACGTTTTCCCATAAGCCGGACAGTTCCTTATTTCATGACTGCAGCCACAGCGTGAGCAGCCTTCTATTTTTCTAATAGGTATCTTTTCTTTCTTCTTTCTTTTCTATTTGCATGCTAGTCTCTCTTCTATGCCTCTCCGTAGCCAGTTCCTTTCTTTTTCCTGTTTGTATCTCTCTCTTCGTCCTTATTACGTCCACTGTAGATTTTTCTTCAATTTCTCTCATGCCTTGTGTTGCTAACTCTGCTGCTTTACAAATCTGAATGGCTTTTTGTAGTGATACGTCACTTTCTCTTAACAACCTGTCTTTCAGTTTAGTATCCAAGATCACAGCGAAGAGCCTGTCTCGTAACAATCTTTCTTGTAAATTCCCAAAAGTACAATTTATACCCAATTTCCTTAATTCTGTTAAATATGCATCAAAACTTTCTCCCGATTTCTGTTGCCTTGTAAAAAAGATGTGTGATGCAACACTTTCATTCTTTATTGGTATGAAGTTTTGGTCAAACTTTGTTATCACCTTTGTATAATCTTTCTTTTCTTCGTTTGTAAGGTCTACAGTATTATTTATCTCTAGTGCTTCCTCTCCAATGCAACGCAACCTGCGCCTCGCCATCATGCTCCGTTGAGCCCGTTGCGACTCTTAAATTTCGAATCTCTGCTTCCATTTCTTATACTCTTCTGCTGTGAGTGCACGTAATTTCTCTGGGGGTTTTAAGACCGGTATACCTTTATGCACCGATGACATGTTTTCTGAAGACAAAGGCATTCCTGCCGAACGAAATCCCTTGCAATCGTCAATGTGGATCTTCTTTCTGTACTAATTTCTTAATCTGTACCTTTTCTATTAATTTTTATTTTTCTTACAATCTTTATTTATTAGTACGCAGCGCCATGTTATATCTTGTTTAAATTTAATAAATTGTTTTAAAGTCAATATGTTTAATTGTCAACAACACTTTCCTAGTTCACAGATGTTCTTTATTAATCCTAGGTCGTAGACATTCGGATACACACTATAATATTGACATGATAATTATGTTTGGATACATATACAACAGCATAGGAGTCCTGGAGTGAAAACCGCGTATCGGCAAGCGTAGTGTGGGACGCCCCCCAGCTATATGGACTGCAGACCTTAAAAAGATAGCTGGGACAGACTGGATAAGGAAGGCAGAGGACAGGGTATTTTCTGTCGTGCAGTCTATGTCCTGCAGTAGACTGCGATAGACCGAGTTGATTGAAGTAATGACTATTACATCTGTTTAGGCAATCTATTGTCGATCTGGATACCAAGCTGGTAACTCGGCGCGACTTCGGCGACTACTTCCTCATGTTAAAGGATGAAGACTGCGGCGAGGAGCAGATCAAAGCACTCACTCTCAAAGGTAAATCAATAATGAGCTTTGTTCTGCAAAAACAGCAATATTTCCAATCTTGCAATATTTCCGTTATTTTATCATTAATCAGCGTTAACAATCCTAGAAAAAACTTTTTACAAAAAAAACAAGTCTTCAAAAATAAAACGCTACCAAGTGAAAAATTCAAAGTCAAATAATTTATTTCAATTAAGGATGATTTCCACCGAACGGCTCGGTAGTTTTCGTGTGGAGAAGAATGGGCAAGAAACTCCAACAATATTTTGTATACTTACATCAATTATATGTTAATACGAAGCACCTAGAATAGAATTACTATACCACAATATGTATTTTTTCATCACAATTTTGTTTAATATTTTTTGCTGTTGCGATAGTGCTCTTACAATTTTTTTCTAAAACTTACGTTTCGCCCCATTTCTTAATTATTGAAGATAAAAATGAGGAGCGGTTTCGTTTTGCATTTCATAAGTATGTAGGTATGTCGGTGGATCTTACACCTTCCATCAAGCTCCTTCGTACATCGAAAGATCGACGACCCATATGGCCCACTAAAATAATGAAAGAATATATAATAACATTTTCAGGCTTTACCAAATTAATTTTAACTAATTTTATTGCTCTGATTGAAAAAGCAAGGAGTTATTGTTCTGAGGTTGTCGTTTGCCAACGCCATGGCTTTGCAAATGGCCGCCATGGCATCGCAATTCCCATGGTGCATAAACCATAGATTCAATTATAATCACTTTTAAATTAGATTTAGGAATACACACACCGTAGTATTTTATTATTATTTTCAGTGTAATTATTATACCTCTCAGTTTATGTATCTTTTATTTTTATGTATGTAACGCATAAATACAGACATATACATACTTTTTATGAAGACTTTTATATATATTTATTTTTGTTTTATTGCTATGTACTTACTTACTTTCAACATGTTCAGTCACACTCATTATCGTAAGATATTCTGCTTACTTATTATTTTCACATGGGGGGACGTCATTACGTCATTCGCGAGGTTTTTGCTGAAAATCAGCGCTGTTGACGATAGGTTCGTCTGAAGTCACGGCATTAAGCTGAGCAATGACCTATTCTTGCACAGATGCGACGCACAGCTTATTGTTCTTGTTTATTGTTGTTTCAAAAATGGATAATTTTCCACTCAGTAATCGGCATTTCGTGTTTTCATTTTGTAATGTCACAACACATTACGCAAGTAAATTGTATTTGGCCTCTCATCCACAGATAACTGTTTATTGCTCTCATCAAGCAATAGACCATACTAGAATAGCAATTGTCAAACTTTTATAATTTTCTGTTTTAAATATGAGGCTTTTGGCTAATTTGTACATATAGTGAATGTCACTCATATGCAGAATAAACAATTTTTCTTTCTTTAGTTTCTTTCAAAAATAATCTACACATATAATAAATCTGTAGACGAGCCGATTCTGTACAATGAAAAAAAAAATAATTAAAAATTAGATTGAGTGTCCAAGAATAACCTACAGATGCCATTTCTACCATTTTTGGAATTTTTGTCTGTTTGTCTGCTTATCTGTTTGGGTGTTTGTTTGTTTGATTGTTCCAGTATCACGTAAAAAGTACGAAATCAATATGGTTAACTTTTACACTCAAATATTGTGTGTAACTCGAGCTTTCATTTAGTTTTTGTTTCATCGCAATCGCTTCAAAATATCATAAGATATATGTGGTATATGTGGTAAAGATATATCAAAAGATATTTAAAGTGTTCAAGAAGGAATTTTCATTACGTAATGTACATACACGTAACGACATCTATTGACGAAATAACACTAGCGTAAAATCAGGTAGGTTTGTGAGATCGTGTGTTGTTTTATGATGGTTATTTTCACATACTTCGCGCAGAAACATAACGCGATACATTGTGAATAGAATCTACCTTACTCCTAATGACCCAATCTAAAGTTAGGATAAATTTAAGTTTAGTAGCAGTGCGATAGGTGGCGCTACCTATCTTTTAAATCATGATACAAATTAATTATTTAATTTCTTAAAAAAATATTTATTCTTGAATTTTACTTTTCTACATAGCTTAGTTAGCTTACAGAGTTTTCTCGAACTTTTTCCCATATATTTTGAAAGAATCACTTCGTGCTCGATGGATGGCGTTGTTCATTTAACGTCATTTTCTGAATAAGAGTCTCCGTAGAAGAATGACGTTCGCCGAATACAAATCTATCGATCATTTGGCTCATTTTGAATTGAACACATCATAATCCATACTAATCCATGCTTAAATTATAAATTCGATTTTAACAGACAGACAGAGTTACTCTGTCTGTCTGTTAAAATTTAAGGGGGGGGGGGGATATAGGGATGAAAGTTTTTATGGGAAACCTATCATTTTTAGAGTTCCGTAGTCAACAAGGAAGCTTTATAGTTTCGCCATGTCCGTCTGTCTGTCCGCGACTTAGCTCAAAAACTTTTAATCGACTAACTTACATGTGCAGTTGCAAAAACCCAAACATTCGGTATGCGAGAACAAGTTTATTAACTACAATGTTAACACTTTAAGGGACAGTAAACGCCCATAGACGTAAAAGTTTGTTTGATAAATTAATTCATCCCAACTTCGGAACCCTTCATTGTGCATGGTTCGACACGCACTTGGCCGGTTTTTTTTTTAAGCTAGGGCTGTGAAAAATTATGCTTTTTGTAACAAACAAAGAGTTACGTGTTTCAACGTTTTTCTAAAATCATCCCTCATGAGGGTAAAAACACTTCTTTACCCCCTTGATTTTAAAATTCACATGTAAGTAGGTACTTATTATTGTCATTTTTGCGTGACAAGAGCGTTAACGGATGAGAAAAAAAAAATTATGATGTTGATATACAGAACCTTCAGAAGGAATTACTGAGCCGGGAAAATTCACTAAAGGAAATCTTTAGTAAGTATGAGTATAGCCAACAAATGTTAAGTGAGCGTTTGCAAGGGGCCTGTGAGTTGGTGGACTTGGTGAAGTGCAATGCAGAGAGGTGTGAGTCACTGACAAAAAATCTCACCTGTAGTTGTGCTCCCACACCGCCACCTCTCATGTCACAGCATGTTGTTCCTACAGCTTCACCCATTTTAACTCATACTTTAGAAACGGTCAACCCCACTCAAAGTAATGTTTTGGTCTATTCAGACAGATTAGGAGCAGGTTTTGGATCATTGTTAAATAATCGCTCCAAACATACTATAGTTAACTGTTGTTACCATAACCTGCACTTTAATGAGCTTGTTCATAAAATAAAACACACACTAATGAATGAGCAGACTACTGTGGTTCTTTTAATTGGAAACAGTCTGAGCATCACTAAAAGGGACATAGTTAATGGTATTGACACCCTCCTTAAATTAAAATTAGGTAAATTAATATTATGTGCATTGCCATATTCTGATAAGTTATATGAGCAAGATAACAACTACATTTTTAGTCTAAATAACCTTATGCATATTTTGGCATGTCGTCATAGTGACCGTTTATTGTATTTTGATACTAACACTTTTGTTAGAGATTTTGTGTTGACTCAGGAGCATATGTTTTTACCTAAGAAAAGCCAACATGTATTAGCTACTTTATTAGCTTACAATATACACGCAGTTATTGATGTTTTAACTGAGATTAGCTTAAGTGACGAAACAGTATTATCTAGTACTTCTAATAATACTGTAATAGATTCTTTAAACTTTTAGAATCGACAAAAGAGAAGCATAATAAGAATATTTTACTGTATCACCAAAATATTAATCGCTTCTCTGGCAAAATCTTAGACGTGGAAATGTTAATAGATAAATATCATATGGACATCTTATGTTTTTGTGAAACCTGGTTAAAACCAGATAGGATGTTGTTTAATGTAAATCACTTTTCAGTTGCCAGTGCGTACAACAGATCTTCAATAGGAGGTGGTACCTTAGTATTATGTAATAGTAGCTTCAGATATAAGGAAAGGAAGGATATCACTGCTTGCTCTGTTGATCGCTTATGTGAGGTAGCATGTGCAGAGGTTGAAGGCCATACTTTCTTATGTGTTTATAGACCACCAGCCTCAAACTTGTCTTCATTTTTAATTGTAATGGAAGAAATACTAACTAAAGTTTTTAGAAATAATAAAATAGTTTTTGTTTGTGGTGACCTAAATATTGATCTACTAGTAAATTCATCAGAAAAATGTAAGCTTATCTCACTGTTTAAATCATTCAATTTAAAATGTATATTTAATGAAGCAACTCGAGTAACAGCAACCTCAGCTACATGCATAGACAATGTATTTACTAATTGTAAAATAAAAGAATCGTCTCTAATTAGTGGCATCAGGTCTGACCATACAGGTCAACTTATATCCTTTGAATCAGATAAAAAGTTATGTTTAGATAAAACCATTGAGTTAAGACCTCTTACTAAAAATAAATTAAAAATGTTTAATAATAATGTTCTTAGCAATCTCGTAACCGCTAGTTTTGATTCACAAGACCCCAACATAAACTATGGTACATTATTTTCTACAGTATGTATAGAATTCAATAAAGCATGTCCTGTAAAAAAAGTAACAATAAATACTAAGCCAAAATTTAATGAATGGGCCACTGCTGGCATTAGAAAAAGCAGAGACATTTTATATAATTTATATTACGAAAAATCATTGACTTCTGATCAAGTTGTTCATAATTATGTAAGGAATTATTCTAAGATATTTAAAAGAGTCTGCGCACAAGCTAAATCTAAATTAATAAGTAACAAAATTGATAATTCTAATAATAAAATAAAAACTGTGTGGCAGGTAATTAACAAAGAAACTGGAAACACAAAACCACGTGACCCGAATGAATTGTCTCTAAAAATTAATGATGAAACCATTTCAGATAAGTTAAAAGTTGCTGAGACACTAGAAAATTTCTTTACCAACATCCCAATAGAGGTTACGAAATCTCTCCCCTCTTCATCTTTATTAGCAGATTCTCTTCTCAAAGAAAACTTTACTAAAGTCATTCCAAGTTTTGCGTTCAAGCCTATTTCTATTGCCACAATTAAAAAAGCATTCATAAGTCTTAACTCAAAAAACACTGAAGATTTATGGGGCATCTCTGTTAAGGTTCTAGGAGATATCATTGAAACTATTGCCCCTGTCCTAACAGGGATATTTAATCAATGTTTGGACACTGGTACGTTTCCTGATTTAATGAAACATAGTAAAGTTGTACCAATTTTCAAATCGGGTAGTAAAAGCGATCCCTCTAATTATAGACCAATATCTGTATTACCAGCATTGAGCAAAATCTATGAAAAAATCATGCTAGACCAGATGCTGTCACATTTTAACTCAAATAAGATTTTACATAGTCACCAGTTTGGTTTCACGAAAGGTAGGTCGACGACAGACGCGGGAGTAAAACTCATCAGTCACATTTTAGAATCCTGGGAGAAGTCCCAGGATGCAATTGGCATTTTCTGTGACCTCTCAAAAGCATTTGACTGCGTCGACCACAATACACTGATCTGTAAATTACACCACTACGGAATTCGTGGACAAGCTGCTGATCTTGTTCTTTCTTACCTATCAAACAGGCAGCAAAAAGTAAATGTTAACGGGGCGACGTCCTCGGGGTCTCTAGTTAAAATGGGCGTGCCTCAAGGTTCAATACTCGGCCCTTTCTTATTTCTAGTTTATATAAATGACCTTCCTTACATGATGGCAAACTTGTCGGATATAATACTATTCGCTGACGACACTTCTCTTATTTTTAAAATAGATAGAAAAGATACAGATGTCTCACATGTCAACGATAGTCTGGCTACTCTTTCGGAATGGTTCGCAGCTAATAATCTTTTACTTAATGCGAACAAAACTAAATGTATTAGGTTCTCATTACCAAATGTACCTCAAGTGGGTCTAAATCTAAAACTTGATGGCAAGAAACTAGATGCAATTACAGAAACTATATTTTTAGGAATTACCTTAGATTCAAAACTACAATGGGGCGCCCACATCAGAACTCTTTCAGGTAGACTAAGTTCAGCTGCATATGCAGTAAGAAAAATAAGGCAGTTGACTGATATAGCCACAGCTAGGTTAGTATACTTTGCTTATTTCCACAGTATTATGTCTTATGGCGTTCTGCTGTGGGGATCGGCAGCTGACGTAGATTCAATTTTCATTTTACAGAAGAGGGCAATCCGCGCGATCTATAAAATGAGTCCTCGCGAGTCCCTTAGAGACAAATTCAAAGAAATTGATATACTGACTCTGTCTTCTCTCTATATCTTTGAAAGTATTTTGTATGTTCGCAAAAACTTAGGACTTTTCAAAACAAGAAGCGATTTCCATAATATAAATACACGTAGTAGACACGAAATTGTCATACCCAAATTTAGATTAACTAAAACAAGCAAGTCATTTCTTATAAACAGTATCCGCTTTTATAACAAGTTGCCAAAGTCGGTTACAGAACTTAGCGATGGAAAATTTAAAACCCATATCAAACGTGTCCTTATCAAAAAAGCATATTATAAGATTAAAGACTACGTTGATGACAAGGAAGTTTGGCAATAATTCCTTCTGCACATGTGGCTTCCCTGGTACCTAAACGGCATAATTATGTAAGAGTCTATTAACTGCTCCCAAATTACCATGTTTATTCTCTTTACATTCATCCTTGACATAATCATTGTATTTGACATTATTCCTATTATTATAGATACCTCCAATTTAATTTCAACTCCTAGTAGCTTTTGTGGACATGATAATTATTCAATTTGTTACAGTTGTAATAGCAATCACGTCATTTGGCTGAAATAGGTTTTTATTTTTATTTTTTATTGTTTGTCTTTTATATAGATTATTTTCTATTTTGTGAATGTGAGAACTTTGTAGGCTTATTGGACTGTAGATTTACTGAACATCTATTTTGTTAAGTACCTGGTACTTACTTGTTGAAAGGCCTACATTGTCCTCCCATGCCTACTAATACTGTAATTTGAAAATATTGTAAAAGCCAATTATTTTTAAAAGAGTAACCGTGGAGTTTCTTGCCGGCTCTTCTCCATAGGAAACGACCAATTGGAACCGTGCACCTAGCTTCTGACGTTTCATAAGTGCCCATGTAGGTTTATGTGAAATAAAATATTTTGATTTTGATTTTGATTTTGAGCATATAGTCATAGTCCGTATCTTGAGAATCTGTCCACTCAGTCAAAAGTTATTACTACTTGGCTCTTGGCTTGGAACGAAGAGTTTGAGTTTGCCAGTGAGTACTTACTCGATAGATGGCGTTGTGCAAATGATGCGATTTTCTTAAGGGGGATGCGCCGGTAGCCCGCGAAATTCAAATCTTAAGTTTTTTGCAATTTGCAAGTCAGTGTCAGGCAGGTTGTATGTTAAAAATGAAATGAAATGAAATTGTTTATTCTGTAAATAGGGTATTGGAATCACTATTACACGTCATAATAATATAAAAAATTGTATAATTAAGCTAGATGAGGTCGGCGTTTCCTATCTGACTACTCTGAGCAGGAAGGCCGAAACAAACTCACAGTCTCTTTTAAAGCAAGGACTTTAAAAGAGACTGTGAGTTTGTTATGTGGTATGTCCGGACATACCTAGGTGAGATATTGGTCAGGCCCTATGAGGACTATGTAGATTAGAGTCTGAAATAGTCTTTTGAGTAATTAACCACACAGATTTGAGTGAACCTGTCCAGTCCAGTGTAAGCATTTGTCAGTAATAGTGGAGCTCAGCTCAGAACTTAAGGAGCTCAATGACTCGACGAACAATACCAAAGAACATTTGGGTAGGCCGCATAAAGTTCTCAAAATGCCAGACCATTGTTAAAACTAACTGAGAACGAAAAAATATAAGAATAAAAACAAAATAAACATCCACATAGTCCGCACATTCACAATAATACAATACTTTACAAATCGTTTCTTGATGTTGACGAACGTTGCAGGCTTAGAACTAACGCGGCTCACATCGCAGGTGGTGTATTTGCTGCCACCACAGAGACTCAACAATCTCAGAATTAACTTCACGTGCCCATATGGCGAGCTGCGCGGCGTCATGCTGCGCATGTTCGACGGCTCTATGCACACAGTGGACAAGAAAACGTACAGCCTGCGCAAGATCAAGGACGAGTGCGTTATACCCATACGAGCGCTTTGCACGAGTATGTTATACCCACACGAGTGCTTTGCAAGAGTGTGTTATACCCGCACTAGCGCTTTGCACGAGTATGTTATACCCACACGAGCAATTTACACGAGTATGTTATACCCACACGAGCGATTTGCACGAGTATGTTATTCCCGCACTAGCGCTTTGCACGAGTAAGTTATAACCGCACAATTGCGCTTTGCACGAGTATGTTATCCCACACGAGCACATTGCACGAGTATATTATACCTGCACTAATAATCTTCCACGAGTATGTTATACCTGCACTAATAATCTTCCACGAGTATGTTATACCCACACGAGCACTTTGCACGAGAATGTTATACCCGCTCTAGCGCTTCGCATGAGTATGTTATACCCGCACTACCGATTTTCACGATTATGTTATATACCCTAACTAGCGCTTTGCACGACTATTATACTTGCGTCTGCGGCGATAGAACGAATATAATACTTAATACTTTTTTTTTTCTTTTACAGTAAAGGAGTAGAGTTGAGTATTGCACATTAGTTATGTTTATAAAAAGTTCATTGTCATTGTCCTACTATAAACATAGACAATTGTTATAACGTTACGGTTTGCTCCGGGGAGGAGATAAACGTAGGTCACACAAGTAAGTAATAAGAAAAACATAAAAACTAGGTTAATTTAAGGTTAAGGACGGCTTGGCACGATGCAGGGCACCGGGCACCGGATACAGTCAGGCAGGTAGGCTGATAGGCAGACAGGCAGCCAGGTAAAGCGGGCAGGCGGGTAGGTAGGCAGGCAGGTTAATAGGATCGAGGAGTAGGGGTACAGGTGTGGTGGAAAGGCAGGTTTCCGGCGTCACGCGTCGAGTAGGTATGTTGCCCTGTCGTTTCGGGGAAAATTGCTGTGAGTAGAGGTAACAGAAGGCCAGAGGGCCGCGTCAGCGTCATACGCTTCGCTGTGTTTGAGCGATGGAGGCTTCTCTCGTCGTTTAGGCGTCGCGCCGCCTGGCGTATGAGGCCTCTATTGTTCCAAGTGTGTGTGCATGTGTTCTGAACGTGGCGCCTCTACACCACGCGTTTTAATTTCCTTTGAGGTCAGGTAAGGTCTGCCCTCAGACCGTGTGAAAGGAAACAAACTATTAGATACAGTTAAAAAGTATATTTAGAACACAACAACACATTGTTATTTAATATTAATTTATGTTATCGCTGAATTCATATGAAAATCGTTAGAGCTCGCGCAAAATCAAATGTGGAAACTTAGCACGTCCTTAGTACATGAACGTGTGTAATTTTCATATCCAAAACCTAAGTACATCAAAAGTTATTTAACATTCATCATTATCTTTGGACAAAAACCGGTCAAGTGCGAGTCGGATTCGCGCACGAAGGGTTCCGTACCATCCTAACTAATATTATATATTTATCTAACTAATATTATAAACGCGAAAGTTTGTAAGTATGGATTTATGGATGTTTGTTACTCTTTCACACAAAAACTACTGAACGGATTTGGATGTTTGGCACACAGATAGTTTATAACCTGGATTAACACATACGATACTTTTTATTCCGATATTCCCACGGGATTGTGCCTTACGCGGGTGAAACCGCGAGGTGCAGCTAGTATATAATATATAATCTATACATATAATAAATCTGTAGACGAGGCGTTCCTGTACAACGAAAAAAAAAAAAAAAAACTTAGTTGGAGTGTCCAAGAATAACCAACAGATGCCATTTCTACCATTTTTGGAATTTTTGTCTGTTTGTCTGTTCGTTTGTTTGATTGTTCCAGTATCACGTAAAAAGTACGAAATCAATATGGTTAACTTATAAACTTAAATATTGTGTGTAACTCGATGTTTCATTTAATCTTTGTTTCATCGCAATCGCTTCAAAATATCAAAAGATATAAGAGTTTAAAGTATTCAAGAAGAAATTTTCATTAGGTACCTACGTAATGTAGATACACGTAACGACATCTATTGACGTAAAATGACACTAGCGTAAAATCAGGTAGGTTTGTGAAAACGTGTGTAACACACGATCATAATCATCATATGTTCACATACTTCGCGCGGAAACATAACGCGATACATTGTGAATTTACCTAATCTAAAGTTTGGTTAATTCAAGTTTTCCAAATCCATTGTTTGGTAGTAGTGCCATAGGTGGCGCTATCTATCTTTTAAATCATGATACAAATTAATCATGAAAAAATGGTGATGAATTTTAATTTCTTAAAAATTGTAGATTGTTACATCGAGCAAAAAGTGAGTAATTAAGGCACGAATGCGCTTACTAAATTAACACGAGTGCATTAATTACTCACTTTAGCAAGGTACGTAATCTACTTTTCTTTCAACTACCAATGTACCTGCTGCGATAAAATATACCTGCGCAATCTTATCATGCGGGGCATCTCGATGTAACGAAATCAAAACCATATCCTACTCACTATCATCTGCTATTTATTTTTAACTTAATGATCTGAAGAAGATTAACATATTTTATATTCCGAGACAAATTGTCTTAAAGGGGAAATGCTATTCTATTCTATCTACTATAGAGTTTATAGCTCCACCTACATCTAGCGGCATCGGGCATTATCGAGCTCATATTTCTCGAATAATTGGTAAGTGGGAGTACTACGATGACTTAGAGACGAAAGTTAAGAAGAGTCAAACATAGTGCCTAATTGTTTAGTATATGCGTATAAGCCTTATCAAACTTTCTTTTTATTATTATATAAGGCAACAGTTATAATTGGAGTTGGATCCGGACTCCGCTGCCCGTCCATCTGTCTGTCTGAGTATCTGTCTGTCTGTCACCAGGCTGTATCTCATGAACCGTGATAGTTAGACAGTTGGAATTTTCACAGATCATGTATTTCTGTTGCCGCTATAACAACAAATACTAAAAAACATAATAAAATAAATATTTAAGGGGGCTCCCATACAACAAACGTGCCGTTTTTATAGATAACTAGCTGCACCCCGCGGTTTCGGATATTCCCGAGTGAGTCTCAATCCCGCGGGAATATCGGGATAAAAAGTATCCTATGTCCTATTCCAGGTCATGGTCTACCTCTGTGCCAAATTTCATCAGAAAAGAGATGGCAAAAAAAAACCCATAATCGCCAGATATTTCATATGCGCAGTTTTTATAAACATAATATGTACATCAAAAACATCATAATATCCTGCAAAAATGACGTGTTGTACTAGATATTTCATGATCAATGAACAATAAAAAAATCTATTGTAGCCGTGATCTAAGAATTCTTTGGGGTCCGTAAATATAAAAATGTTGTTATAACGAAGTATTATAGGAAATCATTTTTTCGTAGAATGTTAATTCAACGAAAAAATCATATTATTATGAAATAATATGTATACATCAAACATCGTGATCTATTGTCGTTACTATACACCACGAACAATAATGACTAACATAACATTTTTATAAGTCTGATGAACGTGTAAAGAAAAGGATAGAACGAGTTTGATGGTAAAAGCAAGAGTGCGAGAAACTACCTGCTCCAGCTAGGCGCCACCTACCGCGTCTAATTGTGCATGTAAACCAACCACGTATTAAGGGGTATACTTTTTACATTATTTTAATATATTATCAATCATAATAAAGTGATAGTGTTTATCACTATCACTATTATGATATACTCATTTATTCCTTTTTCAGTACATATTTTTTACATTTAAAAAAAACAGCTTTAAAAAAAAATACATTTAAAAATATAAAAACTAGTAGCCATCGGCACCAGGATCAGGGTCCAAGCTGCCGGTGGTCAGGGCTCTAGAGAGAGGAACCTCCTCACTATGCGTGCGGTGTCCAGGAGTACTGCTTTCTGAATCAAGCCCTTGACCCAGCCGCGCAATGAGAGCCTCCTGAGATGTTGGTCGAGGCTCTTCGCTATTAAGCCATTGACCGTAACGATTATCGGTCCAATAATTGCGGAGTCCACGTCCCACATGTCGACAACCTCGTGTGCTAAGTCAAGATACTTGATTTTTTTATCTTTCTCAGCTTTCACGAGATTCTCGTCATGAGGGACAGCGATATCAACAATCATTGCTCGGCGCTCTCGTCGATCTATCACCACAATATCAGGCTTATTGGCTACAATAGTCCTGTCAGTGATGATAGATCGATCCCAGTACAATGTGGCGTGACCATTTTCGAGAACTGGGTCGGGCACATACCTGTAGTATGGTACTTCATACTCCACAAGGTTATACTGCAAGGCAAGTTGCTGGTGGATAATCCTAGCTACTAGGTTGTGTCTGTGCAAGTACTCGCCGTTAGCAAGACGAGAACAACCGGAAACAATGTCGGATTGATTCACTGGGACAGTGGCATGCCCGACAGATGTCAACCGTACCGTCCTTGACAATATATTTCCGGTAATTATTCGTCATGATAACTTCATCCATAATCGCACAGACAAAACCTTCGGTTTCCCCGAAAAGGTCGCCGAAGCGTAGCCAGGATACAGACGCCAGAAAGTCTACTTCAGGCCCATGGAGAGCCCGGAAAAAGCGTCCGTGTAGCTCTTTGCCTTGCCATACTTCCTTACGGTTGTTAGTATCAAGTACTGTAGGTTTGCGCCAGTTCTCTTTCGCCAAGGAGAGCGGGGTAAGGCCCTTGTCTACTGCAACCACATCTCGGTGCATCCCCACGTCAGTTTGAAGGAAATATTCCCTGAGACTGCAAATCTCGCGGTTGTGGAGGGTCTTGGCATTTAAGAAACCACGACCCCCACACTTCCGCGGGATGTACAGTCTCATCACTGATGACCGTGGGTGATGCTTCCGATTTGCCGTCAGCAGTGTACGGACCTTCCTATCCAGGGCGTCAAGTTCCGTCTGAGTCCATTTGAGTATGCCAAAAGAATACATCAAAACCGGCATGACCCAACCGTTGAAGGCTCGCACCTTGTTTCCGCCTGATAAAAGACTATTTAACACTTTATTCAGGCGGCCAAAGAAGCGCTCCCTCAACGATTGTTTCATGTCGGCAACATTGATGCCTAATGCTTCCGACATACCCAAATACTTGTAGGTTTCGGTTGAGGAGAGGGATCTAAGGTGTATGGAATCCGAGAGTTGGGTTCCCACGGATTCCATAATCCCCCCTCGCTTTACATGCATGACTGCACATTTGTCCACACCAAATTCCATCCTGATGGCGCTACTGAATTTTTCTGTTATTTCTAGTTAGTTTATAATAATATCTAAGTTAATATTATATTATAGTATATTATAAAAGTTAAGAAAAATCAATTGAAGTATGATTCTCACACAGTGTTATAACTTCTATACTATATGGTTTAGGAGGCTGATTTTTTGAAAATGTACTGGGTTTACTATAGTGAACCCATTTTTATACATTTCGTTGCTGGCGATTCTGGGTTTTTTGTATATGACTTTTTGGCCAACTCCTTTGTTCAGCCGTTTTAGCGTGAACGCGTAACAAACAAACTCACTTTCGCATTTATAATATTAGTAAGGATGGTACGGAACCCTTCGTGCGCGAGTCCGACTCGCACTTGGCCGGTTTTTGTCCAAAAATAACGATGAATGTTAAATAACTTTTGATATACTTAGGTTTTGAATATGAAAATTACACACGTTCACGTAATAAGGACGTACTAAGTTTCCACAACTACACACTACATAATTTGTCATAAGGAAGCATTTTCTATCATTTAAACTTAATGAAATCTCTTGCAACAACAAAATATTCTATTTCAAATCTTCATTGAGTCTCGGTTCCTATCTTTACATGATTACAATATACAAATGTCTTTACTTAGCTTTTCAAACGACCTTGACGAATCCTTTAATACAGGGGGTAAGGGACAGCCCTCCGCAGACTGATGCTGATGGAATGAATTCAGTATAACATACTAAGACGACCGGTACATGAAATTATTTCAGGAACGTTATGGGAATCCAATAAACCTGATTTGTTTGATTACCTCACACGCAATGTATCTTTACCGTGGCAAAACCCACATAGCCGAACACCCCGTTGCGGGGGGGGGCGCTCGCGTCACGTGATTAATCATTGTAAATGTATTTCAATATCCATTGCTGTTTTTTTTACTTAAATGGAGTCCTGCGTACAGATAATGTAATTTTACATTGAAATAAAGCAAGTTTTATTATTTTATCGTAAAAAAATTCCGAAAAATTTTAAAAAACGAAACGAAACGTTTTAAAAAATTTAAAATTTTCCTGAGGAATTTTACATTGGAATGATTCAAAGCAGCTGAATGACCCCTGTTAATTTGCGGAGGGCTGTCCCTTACACCCTATAACTACTGTCGCACAGTAGAATCTCTTGAAAATTGCAAGAGTATCTTAAATGCTTCCAAAGACAACATCAAGGTGCTAACATACAATATCAGGAGTTTTCATAAAAACTTTGACGACTTTGTAATTACTCTAAGGCCCGTATTACAGAACGTCACTCAAGACTCAAGCATTACTTAAAACTAGTTTCAACCAATCAAAAGGCTTTAAACGAGTTTTAAGTAATGCTTGAGTCTTGAGTGACGTTCTGTAATACGGGCCTAAATCGGTTAGATTCGAACATAGACGTTATTATTAAAGTAAGTAATTAGTAGTAGTTAAAGTAATTAAAGGTAATTTTAAAGATTTTTATTTCTTACCTCATGATCTCAATAGTAAGATTGAGGTGTTTTTGTATACAATTTGATCCTAGGGTAAGTATTTTTAAATGCTGAAATATGTAAGTAAGAAAACTTAATGGAAATTATTATATGACCTTTTATGTACCATATTTTATGCGAAATGTCATTAAGGCGCCAAAAGATTCTTGTACTAGCACTCTTCGTAGGTGAGAAACTATTGTTATGTTGTAAGAATAAGGTTTATGATTAATACAAGACAAGTACCCTAGTACCTACCTAATGACTGGACACTGACAGTCGGGCTAGTCCACAATAAGGGAAAGAACCGGAGTTACCGACATAGCTTCAGCTTGCAGAGCAAGCAAGCTGAAGTGACAGTTGGCTGGCCATGTTTATCGATGGACCGATGACCGGTGGAGCAGACGAGTCCTGGAGTGGAGACCGCGTATCGGCAAGCGTAGTGTGGGACGCCCCCCACCTAGATGGACTGACGACCTTAAAAAACTAGCTGGGACAGACTGGATGCGGAAGGCAGAGGTCAGGGTATTGTGGTGCAGCCTGGTAGAGGCCTATGTACAGCAGTGGACTGCGATAGGCTGAGTTGATTGAAGTAATGACTAGTACATCTGTTTAGGAAATCGATGATCATATTGAGGTGGTTTAAGAGACCTCTACTCGACTTCGGCGACTACTTCCTCATGATACACGATGAAGACTGCGGCGAGGAACAGATCAAAGCACTCACTCTCAAAGGTAAATAAATAATGAGCTTTGTTCTGCCAAAACTGTCTACCCACAATATTACAATAATTCCGTTAATTTATAATCATTTTATCTTAAATAAAATAATATCAAATAGAAAATCATTTTCAAAATCAAAAAAATCTCATTTTTAAAAACAAAAAAAACTCCTTTTTAAAATCAAAATCATTTAAAAAATAATTTTCTGAAGTAAATTCAAGTGGTTTGGGTCATTTTTGCAGAATTAAACCATACTAGCGACCTATTGGCAGTCGTGACGTCATTAATATTCCTGTAAAAATTAAAATTACCTTAATTTTTTCCTATAATTATAATATGCAGGCTTGGCAATTATATACGGTAAATAATATCTGACTAATGTGTTTTTTCATATGTACTACAGATGCGATCGGTTTTCATCGTGTTTTTATTAGATTTTCGCATACTTTATTAGAGATCCGTACCCGAAGGGTGCCAAACGGAACCCTATTACTAAGACTCCGCTGTCCGTTGGTCCGTCTGTCTGTCAGCGGCATTTTTTAATCAATAGAAAGCTAAATTATCAGGAAGAAACACAGGCTAAAAGGACCAGGGGCACGGATGTTTGGAGTCTGGACCAAATGCCCAGTGAACAATGATGTAAATTATGGCATGTGAAAGTTTTTGGGATAATATTTAATTCATACTATGGCAGCTAAGTCGAAATCGAGCGCAAAATATGGTGTTTTTGAACATTCCAAAATATATTGGCAGTAGCTTAGATTAGGTTCAACAGTGATGTAACTTATGCAATGTGAAAGATTTTGGGTAGGTAGGTAATTATTTCAAGGTTACTGCCGACACTTATTACTGTTACTTTTTTATACTGTACCTGCATTTTAATTACAATGAATTTTATATTATGTTTTCTCAGTATTGAAAAAGTTCCAAAACACCATGTTCGCGCTCGATCTCGACTTAACTGCCATAGTATGAATTAAATAATGCCCCAAAGCTTTCTTTCACATGGCATAAGTTTAAAAAAAAAACATAATTCATATTCTAACACACCCGTGCGAAACAGCAGCGGATCGCTAGTTAATAATAAAAAAGAGTACCTACCTACCTTAATACCTACTTACATGGGCATGATCTAACCTAACCTAATCTTTTGTGTCGTCTTCTTCGACCCCTCCTCCGCCTTCGGAGCACCGCCGCGTCGGGATCGTCCTCCCGCGCGCGCTCCGCCGCCTCCTTCTGGGACATGACGTGTTCACAGAAGGAGGCGACTGCCGCCCAGGACCTCTCAACCCTCAACATGGCGTTAACTAAGCCGGGGAGCGAGAGGTCCGGTCCGATCACCGCGATGAGACTGCGGCGCGGCTCGGACCACGACGGCCACACCTGGGTGTGCTGGGCTGCGTCCTCCGCCGCATCACAGTCGAGGCACGACGGCGTCCTCTCCCGTCCGATTCGGTGCAGGTACGATCCGAAACAACCGTGTCCGGACAGCACCTGCACCAGACGGAAGGAGAGGAACCCATGCGACCGCTCGAGCCAGTCTCGCAGGACTGGCCCAATTGCGTCGAGGGTTCGGCGGACGAAGGCTGCGGTGGCGAGGTCCCCCGTCCAATGGACGATGATGGCGTACTACTTTTTACATTTTTGAATGTTCAAAAACACCATGTTCGCCTTCGATTTCGACTTAGCTGTCATAGGATGAATTTAATAATACCCCAAAAGCTTTCATATGGCATATGTTACATAACTGTTGAGCATTTGGTCCAAAATGTCCTTTATTTAAAAAAAAATAGAGATCCTTAAGAAAATTGCAATAATGTAACCCAAAGTATAAAATTCATTATTTGGCGTGCGCTGAGAAAACTATTGATGATACCTACATAAAAATTATGTACTACATGATTAAAGTTATCATTATTACCTACTAAAAAGTCCGCGAGGGAATAAAATTATGCTGTAACCACAAGGCCTGTACATGAATTGGGTGAGCCCCTGCCTCTTGAACTAGGGTGACCTGTATCATATATCATACTTATATGACAATGATAAGCTATCTTATAAAATAAACAAAAACTTGTGAAGTGTGTCAGTTACCTCCTTATAATATGTATTTTTCCTAAACATATATCTAAGGTAAAAAAAACCGGCTAAGTGCGTGTCGAACCTCGCACAATGAAGGATTCCGTAGTTCGGACGAGTTTATCATACATAATTATTAAAATTGTAGTTGAAAAACTTGTCTTCCCAAACAGAATGTATAGGAAAACATGTTGCTTATTTAAGTTGGTCGATTATTAGCTTTGTGGAGCCTACTTAGCTGTGATAGTTTTCCTTTTAATTTCGTTATATATACTACGACTGTGAATTTTTTCAAATCCAATCATTTAGCTAGCAGGGGGGAACACTTGACTCTAACTAAAATTAGCACTTTAAAGCTTAATATTCCGCAAATGGATCCCTGAATCCAAAAATGGTTTTCACAAACTGATCATTATCATTCATATTCACATATCATTATCAGATCATATATATGGACCATGAGATTGACGAGAAAAAAAAAACATCTCCAGTTTACGTGTCGGGGAGGTACCCTAAAAAATAATATTTTTAACGATTTTATTTTACCACTTTGTCGGCGTAATGTATATACATATAGGACAGACAGACATGGCGAAACTATAAGGGTTCCTTGTTGACTACGGAACCTTAAAAAGAGGAGAAGGGAGTGCAACTCAAGCATATAAGAGATTGTGTGTGAATGTTTATAGTATGTAAGGGTAAACACAGTTGTCCCTCTAAAACGACGGAAGCTTTAAATTCCTCACCCAGTGTTTCAATTGATTTATTAACAGTGAACGTTCCAGGCTGCCCGGTTGAATTTCAATTTAAACATATAAACCCAATGATAGTCATAAAAGCATTTCGGCAAATAAAAATCAAATTGACCGAAGATCTATGGGGATTATCTATCAAAGTTTGTGCATCCATTATTGAGACTATAGCACCATATTTAGCTTTAATATTTAACTTGTGTGTGGATCAAGGAGTCTTCCTAGATTTAATGAAATATAGTAAAGTTGTACCTCTTTTTAAATCTGGGAACAGTAAAGACACCAACAATTATAGACCAGTATCCGTGTTGCCGGTATTCAGCAAGGTGTTCGAAAAGGTAATGCTAAATCAGATGCTTAATCATTTTAACACCAACCAAAGTTTACACGATCAGCAATATGGTTTCACCAAAGGACGTTGTACGACTGACGCCGGTGTCACCTTATTAAAACACATATTTACAGCGTGGGAGGAGGCGCAAGATGCCATAGGAATCTTTTGTGACCTCTCCAAGGCATTTGATTGCGTAAATCACGAAACCTTACTTTTGAAACTTGCGCATTACGGACTAGGTAAACTTGCGCTCAGTTTAGTAAAATCTTATTTAGACGATAGACAACAGCAAGTTCAAATAAATGATGTCCATTCAATCGGTTTAAAAGTAAAAATGGGTGTTCCACAGGGCTCGATATTGGGTCCTTTCCTCTTTCTAGTATATATTAATGATCTACCCCATTTATTAAAAAACCAACCACAAATGGTGTTATTTGTTGACGATACTTCATTAATTTTTAAGATAAATAGACGTGCATCAAATTTGGACGACGTAAATAACGCCTTACTGCAGGTCCATAGTTGGTTCACTGCTAATAATTTAGTATTAAATGGGAAAAAGACTAAATGCATAAGATTTGCTTTACCGAATGTTAAAAATAGTGATTGTGACATAGTATTGGATAAGGAGAAATTAGAATTCGTCGATAAAACTGTTTTCTTGGGGATCACCCTCGACTCAAAACTGCAATGGGGTCCTCATTTAACATCTCTTGCAGGACGGCTAAGTTCAGCAGCATATGCTGTGAGAAAAATCCGTCAATTTACTAATGTAGATACCGCGAGGCTAGTTTATTTCAGCTACGTTCATAGTATCATGTCTTACGGTATTTTATTGTGGGGACGGGCTGCAGATATCGAGTCTATATTTATTCTGCAGAAAAGAGCCATCAGAGCAATATATGGGCTCCGCAGGCGCGATTCTCTAAGAGAGCTGTTTAAAGATCATGACGGTCAATATATCTAAGAAAACATCATGAACGTAAGGAAAAATCTAAGTCTTTTCAGTAAAAGAGGTGAAAGACACACTTATAGGACTAGAAATAGGGACCAATTAGTTCAACCGGGTTTCAGACTGGCTAAAGTAGACTCATCCTTCATGGGGTACTGTTTAAAATGTTACAATAAAATACCTCCCCACATACTTCAACTGAATGAAACGAAATTTAAATCTTGGGTAAAACGCACACTATGCCGCCAAGCATATTATAAATTGGGGGATTACATCGCTGACAAAAATGCTTGGCTTAGCGCTGCTCCAGCTCCACAAGGACGCATAAACTAATTGATTGGCATTCGAAAATATTGTTGGAGCTGCTGAATATTGTAAAGACTATCTTAACATTGTATAAATTCAATCTCCTAGTATTGTATAATTTCATAGCACATATGTGAGCACTATGTACTTACCTACCTTAAAGCTACCATTTACTAGGTACGTCGTTCATTGACTTGAATGTGCCCTGGCGGCAGAGAGTATGTCATGCTCACTCAAATGTCTCGCTGGTGGTGGCGTGTGTGTTGGATCATTAAGTTCCCTTCAAAATGGTTGAGCTGAATGGTGCTGATCCATGCGTCATGTTCGTGAACGGGCGCCGCCAGTAGGGACTGGTCATCTCTAAGCTGCCACGGCTTATTTTTAATTTATTTTAATTTTTGAATTGTTTTTTATCTTTACGGACGCTTTTAACGTGCATGTCTCTTTTTTTATTTTTTACATTGTTCTCACATGTTTAATTTCAAATGAATGATGTAACCAATATATTGTAACAAAATTTTGATTTAAAAGAGTGTCCGTGGAGTTTCTTGCCCGTTCTTCTCCATAGGAACCTACTAGCTTTGGAATGGGCAACTAGCTTCATTTTTTTGACTGACCGACCCCTTGACAATTCAAAAGTACCTGTAATTGGTTTATTTGAAATAAATGCTTTGAGTTTGAGTTTGAGTTTGACTCAAACCATGGGTAGTTGACTTAAATATAAAAATAAATGACCCAGTAACAACAAAAAAAACAACCTTATTTTCATTAAAAGATTTTTAAAAGTTAATATCCGACACCGTCCGCAAATGCATGAAATGAAATGAAATGAAATTGTTTATTCTGTAAATAGGATATTGGAATCACTTTTACACGTCATATTAAAAAATATTAAAAATAAGCTAGATGAGGTCGGCGTTTCCTATCTGACTACTCTGAGAAGAAAGGCCGAAACAAACTCAGAGGTCACATTCTCTTTTAAAGTCCAGACATAATCTTGGTCAAGCCATATGAGGACCATGTAAATTCGAGTCTGAAATGGTCTTTTGAGGAAAGAACCACACAGATTTGAGTGGACCTGTCCAGTCAGTGCAAGCATTTGTCAGTAATGGCGGAGCTCAACTCAGAACTTATGGAGCTCAGCGACTCGACGAACAATACCAAAGAAAGGACATTTGGGTAGGCCGCATAAAATTCTCAAATTGCCAGACCATTAATAAAATTAACGGAGAAAAACATTCACATAGTCCTCATATTCACAACAATAAAATACTTTACAAAGTAATCATGTCATTTTGTATAGAATATTCAATAATGTCAATTTGTAAATAAAACTGGTTGATATACTTTGATGATTTTCCATATTATTCAAAATGTTACAATGCTTAGCAGAGCGAGCAGCTCAATCCCATGCTTTTTTGTCTTCTAAATAATCTGAAATTGTATAGTACCCTTTTCTACAAAGTTTGGTTTTAATGCAGCTTTTAAATCGTTTAATGGGTAAGTTTCGAATGTCAATGGGAAGTTTGTTATAAAAGCGTATACATTGACCCATGAACGAGTTGCCTACTCTGTGGAGACGAGTGCGATGTACAGCAAGATTGTGTTTATTCCTGGTATTTAAACTATGAATATCGGACATTTTCTTAAAATTTGATATATTTTTGTGTACATACAATAGGTTTTCAAATATATATTGTGAGGCTACAGTCAGAATATCTATTTCTCTGAATTTTTCCCGAAGGGAATCCCTTGGACCTAGGTTGTAAATGGCTCGAATAGCCCTTTTCTGTAAAACAAAGATAGCATTAATGTCCGAACAGGCTCCCCAGAGAAGAATCCCATAAGACAGAAGACTATGAAAATAACTAAAATAAACAATTCTGGCTGTATCTACGTCAGTTATCTGTCTAATTTTTTTAACGGCGTAGGCGGCCGACCTAAGCCTTCCTGACAATTTTTCTATGTGTGGGCCCCATTGTAATTGACCGTCAATGGTTATTCCAAGAAAAACTGTCGACTCAACGGGGTCTAACTCTATTCCATTAACTTTAACATTGGTAGATAGCTGCTTGACATTTGGCGTTGAAAATTTAATGAGTTTAGTCTTTTTCTCATTCAGGAGAAGATTATTTACATTAAACCAATGTACCACTTTAGAGAGTGCATCGTTAACTTGTTCAAAGTTGACTAACTGACGTTTTATTTTTAAAATGAGGGAAGTATCATCTGCGAATAGATCTTGTGATTATCCCTTATGTGGTAAGGCAAGTCATTAATATAAATTAGAAATAAGAAAGGACCTAGAACTGAACCCTGCGGAACGCCCATGGTGACCGAAGATCCTGCAGATCTCTTGCCATTAACATCGACCCTCTGAATTCTGTTGTTCAGATAAGAAGTCAGAAGGTCGAGAGCCTTGTCCCTCATACCATAGTGGTACAGTTTCCTCATGAGAGTATCATGATGTACGCAATCGAAAGCTTTGGACAAGTCGCAGAAAATGCCAAGAGCATCCTGCGACTCCTCCCAGGCCTCGAATATGCTCTTCAGTAATTTCACGCCCGCGTCTGTAGTTGAACGACGCTTTGTAAAACCGAACTGTTTCAGATGAAGTAAATGATGTGTATTGAAATGACTTAACATCTGTTTTAAAATTAATTTTTCAAAGATTTTGCTCAACGTAGGTAATATCGAGATAGGCCGAAAATTCGTGGGATCAGTTGTGCTGCCAGACTTGAACAGTGGAATCACTTTGCTACGTTTCATCAGATCAGGAAATACACCAGATGCAATACAAGAGTTAAAAACAATTGCCAAAAAGGGTGAAATAACATCAATTATTGAAGACATAGTATGTACTGATAATCCCCAATCCATGGATACGCGCTCGAGAGACGTAGTAGGTATTTAACTGTGATGGTGGCCGCCCGTGTTCTACCTACACGACACAGGAATAAATACACAATACACTAACCTGTGAACCTGTGATGCAACTTTCCCTTGATACATTTCCTTGTTTAGGACAGGCAAAAATACCTAAGTAGGTACCTTAGGCGTTGTGACGAGTCGATTTTCGTTTCGTACCATAAGATCAACTGGCAGCTGCTGGTTGCCACGACTCTGAGGGTGGGCCGGCATGGTGAGCTGGCCGTAAGTAGCTACGCATCCTTTTTGTGGCTGCCAAGATAGTTTCACGGTTTAGCACACAATTCTGACCTGAATCATCACTCTTATCACCCGTGATAGCGTAAAGTGCACTGTTCATTAGTGTAAGACATAACACATCCCGACGGGTTGCGCGCTCGCGGCCGGTCAGGCCCGCCGTGTTAAGATTGAGACGCAAGTTCGTCGCCGTTGCGTATAGGATGAAATATTCTTGTGGTTTTCCACAAGAATATTTAAGGTAGATTTTGTTAAAAAAAAAGTTGTCAGTTTCCATTGATTTTACGTTCTATAAATGAAACCAAACCACTGGTTTCAAGGATAACGGTGTTTACCCTAACACCCTGTATAACTGCACACCCGTGTGTATATGGAGACTGCGAGTGAGTGTAATTATTAGTGTGCAGCGAGAAATAGTTATTATTATTAAGCAATGTATGTAAGTAGAGACTCGGTTTGTACGTTTTACAAATAAATTATTCCTATTCTAAAAGTCACAAAATAAATATGCTGCTTTTCGTTTTCAAGATAAAACACGACACGTCTCCTTTAGATAACCCCACATAAAAAAAGTAAGGACGCGTCGCGATCATAATGGTATTCGTAATCATAATGACATTTTAGAAAAATTGGATCGTTTTTATTAAAATCCTTGAAAAACTTCAGCGGGGCGAGCACGGTAAAGTGCACACACATTTTATAACAGTTTAGTCATATAAAATGTGGGTCTCGAGGCATGTCATAGTGGGACGTGCTAAAATTTCTGGCCCCAGGATAAAATTACTGAAAGTATTGTAGTGGTCATGGTCTTAAAGACTGCGCAACAGAATGTGGGCTAAAAAAGTCGTATAAGCACATCCGAATTGGCCACCCTATATAATATTATATCTATAGATCTTTACTACCATAATATGGAGCATTGTGAAATGTGTGCCTTCTTCAGGACAGCTGCAGAAAAGAGTACTGATTTACCTAATTATTTATTTTTATTTTAGTACCTGGTAAGTCAGATTGAAGTACTGACCGTTCACTATAACTTTTCCTTGTCAAACTTAGTTTCAACACTAATACAGTTTAAAATGACATGGCAAATAATGGCGTGGACATGAAAACAAAGGACAACTTATAGTGAACTGTCTGCACCAACAATAGCGTACAATAGCCAGATATCCTGATTCATAATACCGAATTGAGTACACTCATATTACATAAATATAGTAAAGATTTATTCATAAACTCACGCCTTCTTCACATGGGGGTAGGCAGAAACTACAGAACGCCAGCTGCTACGATTCTTAAATACTCCTTTTGCCTCGTTCACGATAATACATCTGAAACCTAATTGCTTAACACATGATCAATCACCATCTGTTTTATTTTGACAGTAAACAATATTTATTGCGTTATTTTATTTACGTTGTTGAGCTGACAAATTTTTCGAACATAAGAAGCAATGGATATCCATCAAAATAATTCAGATTGTGATTGATTGTGTGTTACGCAATTAAGGTGCTGATCTTACCCACACTCCGGTTGCAGGTACTACGAACATGACCTTTCTGAAGACCTTCACTAATAAGGTCACTATTATGTCCTCCTAGGTGTACGTTACCCCAGTAAGAAGAGTTCTACGAATAATTAGAGCATAATCTGCTGTAAATGTGTGGCAAGTAAAAAAATTGTGCGTGTTGCCGTTTTGGAGACAAAACGCATTCTGCTGGAGTAACGTTTATCCAGCAAGTTTTTAAACGAATGACAGGAGTGAAAAATAAAGTACACGGGCGGATAGCTTTTTGTGCATAAATGTGCGCCGAAAATGTTTGTGCGTCCGCTGAAGAATACCGCTATTTTTTCGCCCCACCGTCAAGCCCCTCTGACACACATACTGTGTGTCATTACGTACTTTTTATCCTTATCATTATACATTGCAATGATAACTTTAATTAATTCTTACATTACATCTGATCTATTGACAAAAAGGCCTAGTCCTATTCTTATGCACTAAATCATTTTTATTATTTTTAATTATTTTAACATTACAACTTAAATCTTCCACAACTGGGTAGGAACCTTCAAATAGCACATCTAATTTACTACGTGTTTCGTTTATTTGGAGTATACTCCCCAGCCGCGCCACATAAACTTCATTATATTTCATTATTCGTTGAGGTACAATTATTTTCATTACACGTTCCGTATAGTACATTAATTTATCGCACAAATTATCTAGAAACATGTCTTTTTAATTTTCCACTGTGGCCAGGGAGTATCACACACGCTGCAGCAGGTCCTCCTGTGTTTTAATTTTGCCATTTTTAAGTTTGCATAATCTCGCGTAAAGTAGTTTAAAAATCTGCGTGAAACGGATTGTAGTTTTTTGTTGTTTGTAAGTTTGACTCTAGTGATGTTACTCAGTCATTAACGGTCAGGCACTTGATAATCTCGATTAGGTAATTTGAAAACTCAATTCGACTTGAGTCTAAGGTGGAAAAAATACACAGGGAGGTTTCCAACGGATTTGTTCTTTTTGAAACGCACACAATAGCCAGATCCAAAATACAGCAACCGTTCAATATTGGTACATTGGGGTATTAGTCAGTGGCATTCGGGTAAGATCCGCTTTGTTCGACTTTGCAAAACTCACACTCCACTCACAATCTGATAATCAATGACGATGACGATTTTAATGACAAATTACAAGTTAGAGTCTGTCTAGTGAAAGCGGAGAGTGAAAAGAGCGGCAAATTTAAAAAATTACACGGTGTGTCCCCGGATCAACTAGGAAAAAACGTCTATATAGAAAAGACTCTATCAACTGACATCACTAACCCACAGATCATGTATTTACAAACTCTGTGACTGTACAATCCAGTATTTTGACGGTTTATAACTCGAAATAAATCTATTCCCTGGTTTATTACCTAACTACTTAATTAATTATAGAATAAGAAGACGGTACAGTGTTGGTGATATTTATGTAATCGCGGCTAAATCGACTGGCACCTCGAGAGAAAATGAACTCAACCTTTTATTTAATTTACTGGAGTAACGAATAAAATAAAATCGAGGCGCATCACTATCTGACACTGTCAGAAAGACAAGTGTCAAGGGATAACAACTTAAATAATTCTTCCAGTTTCTTTCAAATTACTTCAATTTCATATTTCTTGTAATTGAAGGATTATAATGAATATGGAATCTTCAATATGGTACAGCATTTACTCCAGAAGTATCTATGTTGTGGTAATTGTTCTGTAATATTTCAAAGCAATGTAAGAAAACATTGTCCGAAGCTTTATAGATGTGCGGTAACTTGTGAACGCTTTTTTATCAAGGGCACGGCGGCGGTATCAAGATTGCTTTCAATATCCGTTCAAAACACCCAATATTCCTACCAAATGTATCTATTTACGTAAACTTGACGAACAGTGCACTATT
Source organism: Lithophane ornitopus (assembly GCA_948473465.1). Lineage (NCBI taxonomy): Eukaryota > Metazoa > Arthropoda > Insecta > Lepidoptera > Noctuidae > Lithophane > Lithophane ornitopus. Next base: position 9,667,203 of record OX419641.1, on the reverse strand, counting down.
ATACTAAACTACAATAACAATGTCTTTCCTGAAGCTTTTAAGAGAGCACTCGTGCACCCTATATATAAAAGCGGGGGCAGAGACAGAGTCACAAACTATAGACCTATGTCCGTCCTGAGTACGCTTACAAAAATTATGGAGAGAATTCTGACCAATTGCTTAGTCAGCTTTCTGGAAAAGCATAAATTAATAGCTCAAAACCAGTACGGCTTTAAATCTGGAATTTGTACGGAAGATTCCATTGCTGCCTTCACTAACAGTCTGTTATCTTCTTGGACTTAACCAAAGCTTTTGACACGGTCTCTGTCCCTCGACTTATTTCAAAGTTAGAAAGCTTAGGAGTGCGGGGAGTAACTATCAAACTATTTAAAGACTATCTCTGTGATAGATCCCGGTGTGTTCTCATTGATTCAGTTACCAGTTCATATGAAAAGTTCACCTATGGCATCCCACAAGGAAGTATATTAGGACCGATTCTTTTCCTAATATACATCAATGATCTATGCAAACTCTCCATTTCTAATTGTGAAATCTTCTCTTATGCAGACGATAAGGCTCTTCTAGTGTTTGACAAAAACTGGGAGCAAGTCAGAGATAGAGCAGAATACTCGCTTCGTTTAATTATGGAATGGCTGTCAACTAACTTGTTGACGTTAAATTTAGATAAGACGAAAGTAATCAGGTTCTACCGCCAATAATCATTAACCCCATCCTCTTTCGCTCATAAAATTAAAGGTCACACTTGTCCCCCTCATCAGTCAGTAGGCTGTAACTGCCTTTCCGTCAGCACAGTCCCCAATATTAAATACCTGGGAGTGATTATTGACGAAAAACTTAACTGGCACGCGCATATAGAGGGACTCTGCACTAGAATCAGAAAACTAATACATAATTTTAAAGAACTCAGGCACTCCGCCAATTTTGAAACTCTGAATCTTGTGTACCACAGCCTTTGTCAGTCTATCATTATGTACTGCATCCCGGTGTGGGGTGGTACCTTAAAAATCGCAATGGTCCCTGCAGAACGTGCACAACGAGTGGTTCTTCAAGTCTTCAGTTATATTCGGAGGCCGAAGTTCTCACAGTAAGGCAACTATATGTCCTTCGTTCGGTCCTGCGGAGACTCTCCAACCTTCCATTAGATAAAAATCTGCTCCTAAAAATCAAACCCTTGTCGTTTTGCATTTACAAGTCGACAAATTGTTGGCTCAAAGTTCACGCATGTATAATAAAATAAAGAAAATTATTCCGTTGTACAGATATAACTTACACGAAATTAAAAATAAATTAACAAAATGGCTCTTATCCTTAACTTATGATGAAACAGAAAATATATTGGCTATAGAATCATAACTTTATCAAAACTCCCTTGAAAGAAATCTTATCAATCACTCACACTTCACATACACACCTCCCTGCACACCAACTACACTCAGATACACAACCACAAATCATTCACTCCATTTGCTGTGTTAACATCCACTATAAACAAACAGAAAAGTCATGGTTGTATTATATAAATTGAAGCCGCAAAATCTCCGACTCCTAAGATACAGGTCTGCATACCTAGTTTAGGAGCCCGGAGAGCTGACAATAATTTTAAAACTTTGTAGTACAACCCACTGTTTCTATATACTATCTATTCTGCTGTTGTTTTTTTTTTATGTTAATAATTAACATAACAGTCGTTTCGAGTCGTCAGAAGCCCGAAAGTCTGACACCAGTCTAACCAAGGGGTATCGTATTACCCAGTTACTGGGTTGTGGAGGTCAGATAGGCAGTCGCTCCATGTAAAATACTGGTATTCAGCTGCATCCGGTTAGACTGGAAGCCGACCCCAACATAGTTGGGAAAAGGCTAGGCAGATTGATTGACTAATAAACTTATACTTAAACTTAAGTGTCTCTGTAGATTTTGTAGGGTTCTTCATCAGTGGCCTCAACTCATCACACAGGTAGGTTATGCTAGATCCTTTGTGAGTCTATACTGCATTACAAACTCCGTTTTGTCTAAATTTTTGCATTCCTTACGTAGTTGCATATGACGCCCCTTTTTGTACTGTTGGCTTCTGCGTTATCAGCTTCCAAAAACTCAAATATTTCGTATGTATTCGCCAATGGCATTCGCCATCTAGAATCAAACAAGAAATTAATTGCACATGTACTAAAATCTCTAAATACACAATTTTTTCGGCAAGTTTACGTAAATACTTATTTTATTTACTTTTTAGAGTGTAATTTGCAAAACAATAATATTTCCGTCGAGTTCGAGGAACTTTTTTATGATTGCTAAATTTGACATAAAAACTGCCAAAAGTCACGTCGTGGTACGAATAGAATGAACTATTAGAGGTGACGTCACCAAAACCGCTAAGAAAATAACATTGTTTCAACATAACAAACTTATTTTAAGGACGTCATGGTACGAAAAGTCAAAGTAAGATTATAATAATACTGCTATAACAGTTAGTAGGCCCAGGAACCGAATATCGTTTTCAATGAGTTTATAAAAATGACCATTTATACCCTAATCAGTTCCAGCCAATTCGTATTTTTAAGTATCCTTCATTTATTCAAACTAGATTTAAGATAATAGTCTAGAGTCAATCAAAGGCCATGTTTAAAATTTAATAAAAATAAATATTATTTGTAGTTCCGGTTACATTTTTGATTTAATGGCGACGATAAATGAAAGATTACAGTTAATTTCTTTTGAGGTACAGGAGATAACCATGAAGGCCACCATATTATTTATTTATTTATTGATATGGCACTTCAACCATTAATGCACTAAAACATACACAAATAAAAATCACTTACATTTTAAGGTATTGTGAATTCGTCACAGAAGTGCACAGCACTATCTATAGAACAACATGCAACATGATATAGTGTTATAGTATAGATTAATAAGTTCTTTTGTAGGTATAGTATTTTTTCGGAAGCTGATTCTTGTTGTGACTCTTCGACTTGTGGGTAAAAAAAAATATCTGTCTGAAAACACTGATGTTAGTTGTCATTCGCTCATTCACTCACTTAAATATGTCACTCGTTGCCATAGAAACGTACTGTTACGCACAAACGTTGAGCTCTTTGGTGTGTTATTGTTTGTTTGTTTATTAAACACTCAGCCGTACATTTTTGCACTTTAAGCTTGATAATTACACATATTCTTGAAAGCGATATTTCATTGACGATTTTGGTTTTCCTGCTGGACTTACGATACGTGTTAGTTTATCGGTGAAATGTAATTAGATACGATATTGCGGTGCTCTGATGATTGAAATCGTACATCACCGTTTCGGTGAATCAAATGTGTTTTACGCGTGCAACGTATTTAGAGACGTGCAGTCAGTGAATTATCCGCGCAACAGCAAAGCATTTTGATGGAATACACCATGACGTGTTGGATCATTCAGTCTCCTTCAAAATGGCTAATGGTGCTGAACCACGCATTTTGTTAGAATTAGAATTTATTTACTTGTAAGAATGTATTTTTACATAGTATGGTGTTGACTAAGTACAAAAAAGAATTGTGATTGACAAATATGTCCAATAAGAATTAGTAGTAAGTTCAACTGAATTGTCCAAATACATGGCGCCTTCTATTTTGTCAATTTGAGCGTTTCCTCTTGAACTTTCCTCTTCGATGATTTTTAACTCTTAGTTGCTCTGGTTTTGGGAGCTCATCTCTGGACTCTATGGCACATCAAAAGTTTTCGTAACTTCCCGGAAGACTGTACAGCAACATAATCGTTAGTAAATCATCATGGATTTTTATATCTATTTCATTTGTCGACCGCTTCAAAAAAGGAATCAAGGTGCTCACATACCTTTTGATTTTCACTCATCCTTTGTAACATGAGCCTTTTCATTAAATTCACAGCCTTTTTTTGCAGGTCCTCTTGATGCAAACAAGCTCTCTAATTTCAACCATACCTCTCGTGAAGTCTCCACCCTTTTTACATGACGAACTACACTCGGATGTAATGCCAATATCAACTCAGACTTTGCTTTTCTGTCAGCCGTCTTCCATGTCGATATATCAGCATCGGTGGTAGCTTTTGGCTTTTCTCCACTTACATGCTCCCACAAGTCATTCTTTATTAACAATGCTTCCACCTGTACCAACTGTCGTAGTTGTCCTTCGTCAATAATTCTATACACACATTCGAAGTAAGTTTTCTTCCTATGTACTTTTCAAATCTTCAACAATTTTGAATTATTTTCACAACACACAACACACTTTCCTTCCTCCCCTGAGCCTAACCTTTGTTGGGGATGTTTGCAGAGCGAAACCACAGAAAATATTGTAAAGCATAATATTATTAGGAAGGTATAAAAGTAAGAAGGTAAAAATACAAAACTCTGTACAAAACTATATGGCTATTTCAATCTCGACAGTTTTCTATCTAGCCAGTAGCCAGCGTTAGTACATGAAGGTGATATATCTTCAACAGCTTTGCCCGCTAAAAACTTACAATATATTTATAATAAAACCATTTAAAACCATTAGAATCCGCTGTCACTTTGTCTGAACGTAAAACGGAACAACCTAGGAGTGAAATTCGTACATTATATTTATGTGATAAAATGTCAATTTTATTATGTAAACAGGTTGAATTTTCTGAAACTTTAGATTTTTTTTCTCAAAAACTCGGCGTGAAGACATCTATACCTATGCTATAAAATTGTAAAGCTTCACACGCGCAGGTCTTAAACTGCAGTTTACCCAACACCTTCATCTTATTAAAAATCAATTAATATTGTCTTTTTTTTTAAATAGAGAAATATAACATCGACGCTCAACTACTTAATAGAACTACGTTTTTATTACAGATATTGGTAATGTTAATTTTCTTAATGAAATGAATTTATTTAATTTGACATTTCAAATGATTGTTGTTTGTTTTTTTTCAATTTGCGTTTGACATTTGTACAGTACCTAAGCGGTCATAAGTGCAGTAGCACGCTAGGATTGTATTGCTGTGAACACGCGCGGGCCGGGTCTACATCTGTGTGCCGTACCTACATCTGTGTGTCGTACCTACCTCTGTGTGTTTAAGAGGTGTGTTTACACACTGGCATCGAACGAAAAAAAAACATACCGTCGCTTTCTTTCACACACGCAGAGTACGTAATTTCGTGTGACCTTGATCGGTTTATACCATTGATGAATTATCAATTCACTACTATTTATCAAGTTCTAAGGTCAGTAGCCGGTAGGCGGTCTCATTACGCATTGGCCTCTATGAAATCCGCTGATACGTAACACACGTACACCGCCTTACCGCGCGGTCGAATTGGTAGCGACCGCGGCGGTGCGCGGTGCCGTGTGTGAACCGCTTATTAGCTGTTACCGTATCGTATCGGATTGTGACACACATAGGTCTGGGTGCCAATCTCGAGATGAGGTTTTTATATTTCTTTTCAACAATAATCATACACATAGCATATCTATTGTATATAACATAATCATTATCTATAAAGCTTTATCTTTCCTCTCAACTATGAGCATATATTCGCGGCGACATATATTATAAATGGCTCTGACAGCTCTCTTTTGCAAAATGAAGATGGATTCAATAAATTCAAAAAGATTGAAGATGGATTCAAAAAGATGGATTCAAATTCACCATCAACGTCCACCCCAAATCCAAAGCAAAATGAAGACTTAGAAACTCTATGCCTGTTATAGGTAGGTCAATGTAATACTTTTTGGTTAGCGTAGCAGCGTTGGGCCATATCATATAATGTTTAAAAGCTTTGTACTGTCTGGTATTCACTTGTTAACGGAGCCTAGAAATGGCTAGACAATAAAAGTTGTTTTATTTTTAAAAACACCTTGTTTTGCTTCAAACTCTATCAGGTTATGGGCCCAGTCACATAATCCTGTATCTGTGAGCAAAACAAATGGCCAAATACTACTTTCGTCGACAAAATACTGTCGGCATCGCACGGAGTACCCGTGACATTAGGCCAGCAGGAAGGAAAATTACTTGGTTGATCAAAGACAGGACGAGCAGGAAGTAAGTACGACGATGGACAGCGTTAAAACTCTAAGCGCCATAAAGCTGAAGGGAGCATCTAATTCATATTTAAAATGTGGAAATTTCAATCTGTCATTCTGCTACGGAGTCAAGACTTACTAGATCTGGTAGAAGCCAGAAGTGTGAAGCACGAGGCGGCGGCAGATAAGCAAACATGGGAGAAAAAGACACAAGAGCCCAAACGTGGCTTGTGACAAGAATGACAGAAAATGCGATGATGCATATCATAACTTGACTACGTCTGCGGAGATGTGGAGGAAACTGGCTAGTGTTTATGAACAAAGGTCTGAAACAAGCATTCATATCGTACAACAACGTTTCTTCCAATATAAGTACGAGGAAGGTGCAGAAATGTCTGTATTTTTGTCTAAAATTGAAGAATTGAAAAACCAGTTAAAGCAGATGGGAGAAGATATTTCAGAAAATTTCGTCATTACAATGGTTATGATGTCGCTTCCAGAATGTTACAAACACTTTGTGTCCGCGTGGGAGTCAGCGCCGGACGATAAACAAAGAAAAGATAATCTCATAGGTAGGTTGTTAATGATAAGAAGAGGAACGATTGAAAGAAAGAGGGGAAGTGCTCCAACAATCAGTAGCTTTTGCTGCTAACAAAATGGATAAGAAGAACGTGAAGTGTTACAAGTGTAATAGAATGGGACATTATCAAAGCGAGTGGCACAGTAATGTAAACAGTCGTAATGACAGTTCAGCAAATAACTCTAAAACGGTTAAAAAGGTGGTTAAATTTATTGCTGCAATAAATTGGGACATGTTAAAAGCGAATGTTGGTTTAAGAAAAATAAGGCAGAAACAGTAACGCGTTTGTGATAGTGAGTTCAAGTGGACATTTTTAACAGTCACAGTGGTTAGTGGACACCGGAGCAAGTCAACATATTATGCTGTGATCGAAACTTATTTACCACATAATTTTATCTTCGTTGTCGAATAAATCAGTGGTTGTCGATAATGGGAATGCAAATAGTTGTGGACAGGTGGCGGTACAAGTTCATAATGGCCGCGAATGGATTAACACAACCATAAACAACGTCTTGTACGTGCCGGAATTAAATACAAATTTATTCTCTGTGAAATTGTGCGACATATAGAGGTTATGTCATGGTGATAAACGATTGTTTTTGTAAATTCTACAAACAAAACAAACTGTCTGGTATTCACTTGTTAACGGAGCCGAAAAATGGCTGGTCAGTAAAAGTCGTTTTATCTTTAAAAACACCTTGTTTTGCTTCAAACTCTATCAATGCCGAGTACAAATGGTACTCTTCGATAGAGGAGGTCCAAGAAGCCATCATCTTAGTCAAATATATGACTTTCTTATGACAATTCCTCCAACCAGCGTGGAATCTGAAAGGGCGTTTTCATCAACGAGCTATCTGTGCAATAAATTGAGGACATCTCTACGACTCGACTCAACATTAGATAACTTGAGTTTCCTTAGATCTTATTATCAAACACTGAAACAGTAATATTTCATTGTTTTAATTTTGTTATTAGTCAAAGGTATGGGCTTTATTTTATTTTCATTTTTTCGCGGTTTCACCCGTGTAAGTCTTGATCCCGTGGGAATATCGCGATAAAAAGTATCCTATGTCCTATTCCAGGTCATGGTCTACCCCTGTGCCAAAGGACAATGCCAAGAATCGGCTCAAATTATATGTAACGTCCGACAGACTTTCCATAATAATGATAATTCATAATAAAAAGCACACCGTTGAAAAATAATTTTAAATAGATATTCAATTAACAACTAATATTCGGCCAAAGTTATTTGCATTTTGTGTCTTTCAAAAATGCTGGCAGCATTGCCACGTTGTATGGCAATGCTGCCAGCATTTTTCCTGCTGACAGCGATGCGGACGATTTTTTTATTATTTCCCCCTTTTTAGGGTTCCGTACCTAAAGGGTAAAACGGGACCGTATTACTAAGACTCCGCTGTATGTCTGTTTGTCCGTCTGTGACAGTTGAAATTTTCACTTGCCGCTATTTCTGTTGCCGCTATAACAACAAATACTAAAAAACTGAACAAAATAAATATTTAAGGGGGCTCCCATACAACAAACGTGATTTTTTTGCAGTTTTTATAGATAATGGTACGGAACCCTTTGCGCTAGTCCGACTCGCACTTGGCCGGTTTTTTATATACTTATACATATTATTAGTATTGTAGTGTTAGATGTATAATAGAGGAGCTCGTGGCTAAATAATAATAGCCGCAAGGGGCGATCCATCAGCTTAAGCTACGCTTGCCCAGGTTGGTCCGTGGATGGGACCATCTTTACATATCGAGACTCCTCCGTGCCTCGTAAAGCACGTTAAGCCGTTGTTCCCGGCTGTCATTTGTAGATCTTTGACAGCTGTTACGGGTCGTCAGAAGCCCGAAAGTCTAGTGTACCGTGTTACCCAATAACTGGGTTGTGGAGGTCAGATAGGCAATCGCTCCATGTAAAACACTGGTATTCAGCTGCATCCCAGACTGGAAGCCAACCCCAACATTATTGGGAAAAGGCTAGGCAGATGAGTGTGTTAGATGTATAATAATGTATTTATTATTAAATTACTGTAATAGTTATTTGTGCAACAAGAGAGCAAAATTGTTTTTGTCATAATTTATATATCAAATGGAATAAGATTGGATTGATATATAAATTATCATAATTTATATATCAATCCAATCTTATTCCATTTATTAATAGTAATCATTTTTCATTCATTATAATCTCGTTATTTTATATAAATACTTATTAATTTATTTTGCACTTACCATCCTGGTCTGTGGTCTGTCTCCTTGTCTCCGAGTTTGTCATCAAACTCAAACTCAAACTCAAAGCATTTATTTCAATTAAACCATTTACAGGCACTTTTGAACTGTCAAAGAGTCGGTCAGTTAGTCAGAGAGTTGAAGCTAGTTGCCCATTCCAAAACGTAGATCTCTATGGAGAAGAACGGGCAAGAAACTCCTAGGACACTCTTTTAAAAATGGATATAGATATTACAAAATCCTGGGTACAGTATTCATGTTGCTTCTATATGTGAGAACAATGTAAAACAAAAAAAGAATCAAAAGCAATTCAAAATTTAAGATTAAAAATAAATAAGAGGTGACCAGTCTCAACTGACGGCGCCCGTTCACGAACATGACATGTGGATCAGCACCATCCAGCTCAACCATTTTGTAGGGAACCGAATGATCCAACACACGTGCCACCATCAGCGAGACATTTAAGTGAGCATGACATACTCTCCGGTTATGGTTTTGGTTACCCACCGTTACCGGTAACCTATCGCGAACAGCTGATGTTCGACCTGCGGATCAAACGGGGAGTATTGTTTACTTTTAATCTATAATTAGCAAAAAATCGTCCCTTAGACCCTCACTTCTTCATTGAGTCCCATTAACACAATTTTATTACTCGTTGATTTGGCACCCTGCACTGGGTCTAAGTCACTTTGTTTATATAGCTAACGAAACTAAGTACCTATTGTTAATTATCAAAATACAGTAATTTTATTATCATTTTACTGTACAACACAACAATAACGTTAACTATCCTCACTTTGATGTAATCTTTATGCAAAACTAGATAATTTAATTTTTTTCATCTAGGCATCCTACCCACATAAGCAAATGTTAAATCTTAAGACAAAAGAATCAATGTAACATTGTACTTGATCTAATTATATTAGTTGCATTTCAATTAAATTCAACAGCCTGCCTCATTTCTCTATAAAACAACACTGACTTCTCCCATTTTCCTTTTCATTTTCTAGCTTTCCTTTATTTTTTGTTTTGTTTGTCTGTCTTAATTAGTTCTCACCGTTCCTTTAATTCTACTTTCAGTACTCATTCCTTAAACCATGCCTGTGATGACCCGTAAGGCTGCTGCTCAGGAGTTGGAGCTTAAATTAAGAACAACCATTCAAGATCTTAAGGCTTCAAACAGTAAATGTGAACAGCTGTTACAAGAAATGGATGATAGTGAGAAGGAAGTCGAGAAGGTCGTTAACAAGAATACATGCTTAAAACAGGAGCTAGTACACCTACATCAGCAATACCTGGATGTTGTTGATGAACGGGACAAACTGCGGCTGGTCACGGATGGTTTTAGTAATTGCAGTAACCTATATGAGGAGGCTTTGTGTAAGGTTAGGGACCTAGAAGAGGAACTAATTCATGCAAATGTACGAATAACTAAGTTACAAAAACAGAAAGATTGTACTCGGGCTAGGGAAACAAATAACTTATATGGTGAATTATTTAATACTAATTGCAACCCTCATTCTTTAGTAACAATAGACCTTACTGAAGATTCTATATTGAAACATAATAATAGTTGTTATAAAGTTAGTCAAAATAAAATTAAAAAATATGCAAAACTAAATAAAATCATAAATAAATGCAATAAATTCAGGAAACAACAAAAACACATTTCCAGCAATAATAAACTAAGGAAAGAACGTGTTTTTCTAATAAACAAATTAAAAAACTATCAGGTTAAATTAGAAGACAGTAAAAACATTTATCATATTGACACTCAACAATTACAGTCTGAGATTGAGGTGCTTGAAGAGTCACTACATTCACTTTATATTAAGTATGTGAGCTCTCAAAAACAAATAAAGGAACACATCCTTGCTGCAAACGAGTTAGTAGAAATGTGTAACGATGAGGCAGACAGAGTGGTCCCTATGACTCTTAGCACAACTCCATGTTGTTGTCAAAGGGAGTCCAACCTTGAGGCTCTTCAACCTGAAGCAAAGGAGGACCCGTCCCAGTCTGGAGAGGCTCAGGACTCAATCCCCCATCAAGATATACCACATGTTGTTCATGTACAAACCTCATCTCAAGTAGCACAGACAGATTCTTGTTCAAGTAAAGTTTCTTATTGTTCTATTATATTTTCAGATAGTTTAGGGAGAGGGTTAGGTAAATTGTTAAGTAACAACCTGAGTACATCTGCTGTTAATTATTGTATGCCAGGGAAATCCTACAAAGACATAATTTCATCAATAACGGGGAATAAATACGATCCGAAAGCCATTATTTCTGTATTTGTAGGCAATAGTACTAATGTTAAAAAAGATGACATTACTGACAGTGTCACTGAAATCTTAAAGATTAATTGTCAGAAAATAATATTGTGTGCTTTTCCATACTTCGAGCACTTGTCAAGTAGGCAAAATCATTATATACATATGCTAAATAACCATATGCATTTATTAGCTAATCACTATAGTGATAAACTTATATTTTTTGACACCAACACTTTTGTTGAGAAATTAAAATCGACCAGGGATACTGCGTATCTGCCCATTAGTTTTAGACGTCAAATAGCATGGCTATTAGCTTTTAATATTATAAACTCAGACATAAGTAGTATGTCGAAGTCTCATGTAATAAGCACCACAAAAATTAGTAATAATACTAATATTAAGGTGGTTAGCGATAGTTTAAACTAGTCAGTAAGACAACAGAAGGTACCAGTAACAATGTAGTTAATGTCACCATTCACAAGGTATCTTCTAGCACTCAATTAGTTAACAATATTTGTAAAAAAGGGGCTAAGCAGAATTCCTTGAAATTGTTTCACCAAAATATTCAAGGTTTTTCTTCCAAACAATTAGAAATTGAATTGTTTTTAGAAAAAACAATGCTTGATATTATTTGCATAACCGAACACTGGTTGAAAGATTATGAAACATTAATTAATTTTGAAAACTATAGGGCGGGCAGTTGTTTTAACCGAAAATCCATGCTGCGTGGAGGTTCACTAATCTTAATTAAAAATTGTATAAAATCTAAGACTCGTAATGACATAGTTGAACTATCGGTGGAACATAGCATTGAACTGTCTTGTGTTGAGCTGGATAAGCATTACATAGTGTGCGTATACCGACCTCCCAATTATCAAAACTACTCTATATTCGAGTCAGTAATGGAAGATGTTTTGGCAAAACTTGTAACGGGTAATAAATCAGTCATTATTTGTGGTGACTTTAATATTAATATTTTGGAAAATAATTCAAATAGCAGTAGATTATTAAGTCTCTTCAAATCATTCAATCTGTCAAATGTGTTTTTGGAACCAACGCGAATTACTACGACTACTGCTACATGTATTGATAATGTCTTTTGTAGCTGCGACTATTTAGATAAAGCCATTGTAAATTATCTCCCATCTGATCACAGCGGTCAAACCGTTGTTTTTGAGTCCGACACACCACTACAAAAAGTGCAGATACAAACTAGACCAATAACTTCGGGTAATTTAAATAGGTTTAATAGCACTCTAATTAGCAAGTTAAGTACTCAGGGCCTAAATATAGACAATGGTAATATTTTGTATGAAAAATTCTTTTTATTAGTGCAAACAGAGTTTAATAACTCATTTAAGAAAAAAACCAAAACTATTTGCCCTAAGTTTTTATTCAGTGACTGGGCAACTAAAGGCATCAGGAAAAGTAGGGAAAGATTATTTGAACTGTATGGCCTTAAGCCGTATATTAACACGGAAACTTTTAATAAGTATGTTGCTACTTACTCAAAAACGTTTAAAATAGTCTGCAAAGCAGCTAAAGCTTCTTTTATTAGCAGCAAGGTTAAATCAGCAGACAATAAAATAAAGACAGTTTGGAAAATTATAAACAATGAAACTAACAAGAACAAAAGACGTAACACTGATTACACACTGGACACTTCCCGCGGTCTCATTAGCGCTAACATCGATGTTGCTCAGGAATTTGCAACTTTCTTTACCAATATTCCAATTAAGACTACGGAAACTTTAAATTCCTCGCCCTCACTTGCTATTGATTTACTAAAAGCGAAAGTTTCAACTTGTCCTATAGAATTTAAATTTAAACATATAAACCCTGGGGTCGTTGTAAAAGCTTTTAAGCAACTCAAGATCAAAATTACCGAAGATCTGTGGGGCATGTCTACTAAAGTTTGTCAATCCATTATTGAGACAATTGCACCCTATTTAGCTTTAATATTTAATTTGTGTGTTGATCAAGGGGTATTCCCAGATTTAATGAAGTACAGTAAAGTTATTCCACTTTTCAAATCCGGGGACAGCAAAGACACTAATAATTATAGACCCGTTTCGGTTTTGCCGGTTTTCAGTAAGGTGTTTGAAAAAGTAATGTTAAATCAAATGCTCAATCATTTTAATCGTAATAACATCCTACACGATCAACAGTATGGTTTCACCAAAGGACGTTGCACAACCGACGCCGGTGTCACCTTATTAAAACACATCTTTAACGCATGGGAAGAGGCTCAAGATGCAATAGGCATCTTTTGCGACCTATCTAAGGCATTTGATTGCGTGAATCACGAAACACTGCTCTTGAAACTTGAGCATTACGGACTGGGTAAACTTGCGCTTAGCTTAGTAAAATCCTATTTGAATGACAGACTGCAGCAAGTTCAAATAAACGGTGTGAATTCATTAGGTTTAAAAGTCAAAATGGGTGTACCACAGGGCTCGATATTGGGTCCATTCCTTTTTTTAGTATATATAAATGATTTACCTCATCTACTGAAAAACCGACCACAAATGGTGTTATTTGCTGATGACACATCACTGATTTTTAAAGTAAATAGACATGCACAGGAGTTTGACGACGTAAATAACGCTATGCTTAAGGTCCATAATTGGTTTACTGTAAATAATTTGGTATTAAATGAGAAGAAAACAAAATGCATTAGATTCGCGTTACCGAATGTTAGAAGTAGTGATTGTCAAGTTGTACTGAATAAGGAGATACTACAATTCGTCGAAAAGACGGTTTTCCTGGGGATTACGCTTGATTCAAAATTACAGTGGGGTCCTCACTTAACATCACTTGCAGGGCGACTTAGTTCAGCCGCATACGCTGTTTGGAAAATCCGCCAACTAACAGACGTGGATACCGCGAGACTGGTCTATTTTAGTTACTTTCATAGCATCATGTCTTACGGTATTTTGCTGTGGGGACGGGCTGCAGATATTGATTCTATCTTTATTCTGCAAAAGAGAGCTATTCGAGCCATCTACAACCTCCGCAGACGCGAGTCTCTAAGGGAACTGTTTAAAAAAATTAACATCATGACGGTACCTTGTCAGTATATATATGAAAACATTATGTACGTTCGGAAAAATCTACATCTTTTTAGTAAAATAAGTGACAGGCATAATTTTAACACTAGAAATAGGAACAAATTAGATCAACCACGTTTCAGATTGTCTAAAGTACATACTTCTTTTATGGGGTATTGTGTAAAATGTTATAAATTCCACTCGATATTCTTCAACTAAATGAGAAGAAATTTAAAACATGCATTAAACGCACACTATGTAGACAAGCATATTATAAGTTGGATGATTATATCGTAGATAAAAATGCTTGGCTTAACGCTGGTCCTACTCCACAGGCACTTGGGCTCACTAGTTAAAATTTCATAATTGGAAGTGTTGCTTCCCCCTTTTTACTATTTTTTTTTCCTGACATTACGAAATTATTGTTTTTTCTTATTTAACTTAGAGTAGGACCAGCGTTAAGCCAAGCATTTTTATCTAAACGGAACTTTCATCTTCCCCTTCTTACACAAATTCAACAAACAATGTTTACAAAAAACCAGAGCTACATATTTACTCAATTACATCCATGCAGCATAACATTCATCATTACTTAACGCGCCATGTTATTAATACGTAATTCTAACCAAAGCCAAACTATATGTAACACGTCATAACGTCAAACCGTCAAACAAATAGTCTAAATTACAGCTGCGCACACAGATTGTTAAACCTCGGTGAAGTTAGCCGCACGATTTCATTATTATGAAATTTTGATAATGCTAATCGTTAGAGAGTGTTAGAGAGAAAAGAAAAATCGTTAGAGAGTAATTAGTTTTTATGTAAAAGCAATTCTAATTTTTCGTGTGAAGTTGGCCCCCCGGCCCGCAAAAATGGACTTAGACGTAATTTTTTTTTTTTATCGTTTGAGAATCGTTAGAGAGAGATTGAGAGATACACAAAATCGTTAGAGAGTTCATATTTTATTTGTTATTAAATCATTTCTAAGAGCGTAAGCGTAAGTTAGCCCACCTCTGTGAATTGATCCCCTGATTTAATTATTCTGAATTTTTGTTAATGCTAATCGTTAGAGAGAGTTAGAGAGAAAAGAAAAATCGTTAGTGAGTAATTATTTTTTTCTGAAGTTGGCACCCATTCCCGCAAAAATGGACTAAGACGTATTTTTTTTTTAAATATAGTTTGAGAATCGTTAGAGAGAGATTGAGAGTTTAAAAAAATCATTAGAGAGTAAATATTTTAATTGATATTAAATTATTTCTGAGAACGCGTTTTACCCTAGGACCTGATCAGAATTAAGTTTAGAAACGTGCCGCTTCGATAGGGGAGGGAGGAGAGGGGGAAGGGTAAGTAGATCCCCCCACTCCCGCCGGAGATACAAAGATTTTATTATATGATTTTTAAATATGACAAATCTCATATGCTGGGGCCACAACAAAGGGAAACGCCGTTGATTATCGCGATAATGGACGTCAACCGTTGGTGTAGCCACAACTTACCTCGAGTATTTGTCAACGGCATTCACATTGGCGTTTAACGTTGGGTGATAACTCTGGTGGCGGTATTTTAGGCAGATCAAAGAGATTTACCGCGAGAATTATTGCATTGAGTGAAGCGGTGCACAATGAGAAACGTAAGTTTGATTAGGTTTCTCATTGTGCACCGTGAGCGCGACGGGATCTCACGGGTACATAATTATTTAGCGGAGCCGATCAGCCCATTATGGAATGGAATGGACTAACGAGAAAGCCATTGAGCTTCTCGAAGTTCTGAACTCAACTTGATACTAAATGACCAGACCAGGGCCACTAACAATACCTATTATTTATTCATTTATACGTGTGAAGTTGCGTCGTCCGCGTATATTCTTCTTACAAATAAATAATATTATTAGACGATGAGATCGTAATAATAATCGTGAATGTCGATGTTACGAGTTACGACCGGCCGGACGGACTGCGGACGGCGTTCGGTCCGGGTGGTTGCGGCGGTGCACGGCTACTGCGGATAGGCGTCCGCGGGTACGAGAAACGTTTTTTCTTTGAACTTCCTTATTCAAAACTTTACCAAGTACTTAAAATTAAGTTTACAAAAACTTACGTTTTTGGATGATAGATTTATTTTTATAGACAATCCATTTTATTGTCAAAACCGGTTATGGTTACAAAATATTTCAAGGGCGTGGATAAAGCAGCCCGCACCGGGCGCATAAAAGGCTAATTACGGCACTGAATAAAAGTAAATTATTCGTAAGTTCTAAGAAAAAAAAAAGA
Source organism: Lithophane ornitopus (assembly GCA_948473465.1). NCBI lineage: Eukaryota > Metazoa > Arthropoda > Insecta > Lepidoptera > Noctuidae > Lithophane > Lithophane ornitopus. The sequence continues at coordinate 9,650,781 of OX419641.1, read as the reverse complement.
TCATCACTACATAGGAAGCCCTTCCATTTGATATGTCACACTCACTCTCGCGGTTAAAGTCAAATAATTTATAGGTATTTATTTACGTTAACACATGCCGAATGAATTTCAGAATGTATTTATTTACGTTTTACGACCCACAGTCAGTTTGGGTCACAGTAATACATAAGTAAGTGTATCTAATTACCAAATTTTAACTTAATCGGTCCAATAGATTCGGAGCAAATAGGCTGTGGCAGACGGACCGACGAGTGCCTTTGCCGCCTGGCCATCCCGGTAGCAGGCGCGGTCCGAGGGAAGGGTCCTCGGGATCATGACCCTCCCCCCCCCCCCCCAAATCATTCAAGCTGTCGAGAGACGGAAAACGTGCTTTACTTACTAAAAACTGTAGGTACTTGAGCCACAGTAACCCCGATGGACATGTTAGTATAAAAAAAATGTTTTTAGAGTACTTATCAATTAGGTAAACATTTCTCTAAATATATTCCTCGGGACCTCCCCACAAAATCTTGGGCTGCGACCGCACCTGCCCGGTAGGATCGGTAGGACGGCATAATGTTGTTGTACCTACATGTATGCAGACTTATGTAGTTGTAAGTACGGCGTGCGGTACGGCAGCGGCGGGCAGTACATTTTTTAGTGTTTCGTAGTCAACAAGGAACCCTTATAGTTTCCCATGTCTGTCTGTCCGCTTAGCTCAGAGACTGTTGGTACTAGAAAAATCCAATTTGGTATGGGTATATACATATAAAAATCATGCATACATTTTTTTAGGGTACTTATCTCCCCTACACGTAAATTGGAAACTTTTTTTTTTCTGGCCTATCCTTTTGTGTGGGCTGTCGTTGGAAAGATCATTCAAAAATATTGTGAGTTTGTTTGGAAAAACCATTTCATTTCATTTATTTATTTCATAATAATTTTTACATTGTGTCGAAATCACTTAAAAATTACACACGTGCATTTAATTATATTTATTAATAGCGAACTTATGACCTTATCACTGTCATTAACAGTAATAACATAGAGATTTGAGTCTAAATAATTATGATCATAAAGTCAAGAATAATGCAAAAGAATAATGTAAAATAATAGGCAATGTAAAAGAATCATGTAAAATAATAGGTAATGTACAAGAAGAAGAATTTTTGGATTCAGGGATCCGTTTGCGTAATATTAAGCTATATAGTGCTAATTTTTGTTAGAATCAAGTTGCCCCCCCCCCTGCCAGCCAGCTAAACGGTTAGTTTTGGATATGTGAAAAAAATCACGGCAGTAGTAATTATGTCGCAGGGAAATGAGGAAACCAGGGATTTCACGATACCGCTAGGGATACCACGAAATCACGGTAGATGTCGAATATTCTTGTATAATAAGTCTTCTTTCTAAAAATGTTTAGTGATAATTATGACAAAATGCTAATAATTATAATGTCAGTGATATGTCGTTTCACTTTCAACTAAATCTAGTAAAATGAGAAAAGTGTTGATGGATAAAAACAAAATTACTAATTAACTGATGCATTTTTATTTGATATTAAAGTTTCAATTAAATAAACATCTATTTTGACGATGATCTACTAACCCTTTCCCCCTCTCCTCCCTCCCCTATCGAGGCGGCACGTTTCTAAACTTTATCTTGATCAGGTCCTAGGGTAAAACGCGTTCTCAGAAATAATTTAATATCAATTAAAATATTTAGTCTCTAACGATTTTTTTAAACTCTCAATCTCTCTCTAACGATTCTCAAACTATATTTAAAAAAAAATTACGCCTTAGTCCATTTTTGCGGGAATGGGGGCCAACTTCACAAAAAAATAAAAAAAATTTGATAAATAAAACTCTCTAAAGATTTTTCTTTTCTCTCTAACTCTCTCTAACGATTAGCATTAACAAAAATTCAGAATAATTAAATCAGGGGCTAAATTCACAGAGGTGGGCTAACTTCACGCTCTTAGAAATAATGTAATAACAAATAAAATATTAACTCTCTAACGATTTTGTGTATATCTCAATGTCTCTCTAACGATTCTCAAACGATAAAAAAAAAAAAATTACGTCTTAGTCCATTTTTGCAGGCAGGGGGGCCAACTTCACACGAAAAATTAGAATTGCTTTTACATAAAAACTAATTACTCTCTAACGATTTTTCTTTTCTCTCTAACACTCTCTAACGATTAGCATTATCAAAATTTCATAATAATGAAATTGTGCGGCTAACTTCACGGAGGTGATTGTTAAGCCGCCTGTGGCGCGTGAGTCTCTGACGGAACGGAATGTTGCCATTTTAAATATTATATTTAAACTTTTAGTTTTATTGTGTATATATTTTTTATTTTCTGTTACTTATTGTTAATTTATTACATGCTGCACCGATTGACGTCATCACGTCAACGCCGGCTGTCACTGAAAACCAGCGCTGGGGTCTGTCCGCTCTGTCTTGCATAGGGTCGTAGCATTAAGCTGAGCGATGGCCGTTTTGCGTGAATGTGACGCATATTTTCCCCCAATTTGTAATTTTCGTGTATTTGTCCATTTTTAGCGTCATGTTTGCCGCAAATAAACGTATTTTCTTTCTTTTTTTTTTGTAACATGCAACTTTTCACCTCAGCAGCGAGAACATAATTATTAGATATCTATACATATATATATTTTGGAGCGGCCGGGACGGGACTCGGGCTCACAATCATCGTCAGAAGGGCAATTATCAATTAAATTGTTCATTATGTAACTTTATGTCTACTTCGTCGGCAAAGGAAACGCGTATAATCACTCTAACTAAACGAATTAGAAGGGCGTGCGGGAGTTAGCTGCTCCCAAGTTCACGAAATAAAACCAAATCACTGTGATCCACAGGTGATGGAGTTTAATTAGTGAGAAACATATAATGTACACTCTTTATGTTGATACAATCACTTTAGAGACTTACAAGTCTCGAGAAAAGTTTTATAACTATCAATTTTTAGCGCCTATCAAAACCGTAGTGACACAGACTAAATAAATAGTGATGTGCCACTCTCGTAGTGATGTTATCTCATTCAGGTGGACGATGTGTTAATCGCCACACCACCCCCCAACGTAGAGAACAAAACCAGGCTAAAATAACTAACATCATACAGTTATAGCACATTATTACACAATGAACAAACAATTAATCAAAATTCTTAAATCTAACGCGCCTCCCCGAGCGTGTGGTATAGGGCTGCTTTACTGGCAAATTAGTCTGTACTGACTGTTGCGGGATTGAGGGCTCGGACGGCTTATCTCTTACGGCTTGCCGTGGAGGATCAGCCGGGGCGGGCAATTGCATAGTGTGGGTCATCTGCAGATCGGAATGATCAATAAAGGCTGGTTTGAGTCTGTCGACGCTTACGACGGCTTTGTTGCCCTTTATCATTAGGGTAAATGTTTTCCCATCACGCGAACGCTCCAGGACTTTGAGTGGACCCGTATAGGGTGGCTGCAACGCTCTTCGAATGGTATCGTCTCTAAGGTATACATGAGTCGCAGTCAACAAATCCTTAAATATAAATGATGCTGGTTCTCCGTGTCGACTAGCTGGTAGTGGTCGTACCAATGACATTTTGTTTCGCAGCTGAACAATGAAATCAACTGGGTTTTCTATTCTTCCTGATGTTAAAGGTGGACCAAAAATTCACCAGGGAGCCTGAGAGGCTCTCCGTATAGTAACTCTGCTACCGTGGCTTCGAGATCTTCTTTATACGCCGGACGCATTCCAAGCAAAACCATCGGAAGGGACTTCACCCATGAATCATTATGGCACATTAACGCGGCTTTAAGTTGTCGATGCACTCGCTCAATCATCCCGTTTGCGCAGGGGTGATATGATGTGGTTCTAATGCGCTTGGTACCGAATTGCTGCAGTAATCGGTGAAACAAACCAGACTCAAATTGAGTACCTTGATCTGTAGTAATAACCGACGGTACGCCAAAGCGAGATACCCATTCTTTGGTAAAAGTCTCGGCTACTTCCTCCGCGGTAATGGATCGCATGGGCCAAACCTCGGGCCATCTGGAAAACTCTGTCTATTGCAGTCAAACAATAACGGTATTTGTCGCAGACGGGCAGTGGACCAACGATGTCGATGTGGACATGCATATAACTACCGGATGGTATGTCGAAATTACTGACAGGGGTAGAATTGTGTCTTGAAATCTTGCTGCGCTGACATGCTTCACAAGATCGAGACCACACTCGGCAATCCTTTCTAATCGAAGGCCAGACAAACCGCTCTGCGACCAAACGAGTCGTAGCTTGGGCACCGGGGTGGCTCAAATTGTGTTACTTATTGAAAGCAGCGCGGCGGAAGGAAGGGGTCAGATAGAGACGTGGCTTACCAGTAGATATGTCACAGTAAACCGGAGTGTTAGTCCCTGATGTACTAATTTTGGTGAGTTTTAGGCTGGAACCACCTTGCAATAATTTATCAAGTTCTTGGTCTGATGCCTGCGACTTAGCCAAAGCTTCATAATCTTGGTCCAGAGTGATGGCGTCTATGTCAATGAGTGACATAGCGTCCGCCACGAGATTGTCTTCGCCCTTAATGTACTGAATGTCGGTCGTGAATTGGCTTATGTATGATAGCTGGTTAAGTTGTGGAGGTGGGAGTTTCTCACGTCGCTGTAAAAAGGCGTACAAAAGGGGCTTATGGTCTGCGAAAATTGTTGCATGCTGGACTTCTAAAATGTACCGAAAATGTTGGACACTCTCATAGATTGCTAACAATTCGCGGTAATAGGCTGGCCACTGTGCCTGTTGCGGAGTCAACTTTTTACTGAAAAAGGATAGTGGATACCACTGGCCGTTTAGATTTTGCTGAAGGCAGGACCCAATATGAACGCTAGATGCGTCAGTAAATAATCCCAACCTGGCGTTGCTTAGGACTTTTCAAAATAAGAAGCGATTTCCATAATATAAATACACGTAGTAGACACGAAATTGTCATACTCAAATTTAGATTAACTAAAACAAGCAAGTCATTTCTTATAAACAGTATCCGCTTTTATAACAAGTTGCCAAAGTCGGTTACAGAACTTAGCGATGGAAAGTTCAAAACCCATATCAAATGTGTCCTTATCAAAAAAGCATATTATAAGATTAAAGACTACGTTGATGACAAGGAAGTTTGGCAATAATTCCTTCTGCACATATGGCTTCCCTGGTACCTTATAAACGGCATAATTATGTAAGAGTTTATTAACTGCTCCCAAATTACCATGTTTATTTTCTTTACATTCATCCTTGACATAAGCATTGTATTTGACATTATTCCTATTATTATAGATACCTCCAATTTAATTTCAACTCCTAGTGGCTTTTGTGGACATGATAATTATTCAATTTGTTACAGTTGTAATAGCAATCACGTCATTTGGCTGAAATAGGTTTTTTTTTTATTGTTTGTCTTTTATATAGATTATTTTCTATTTTGTGAATGTGAGAACTTTGTAGGCTTATTGGACTGTAGATTTACTGAACATCTATTTTGTTAAGTACCTGGTACTTACTTGTTGAAAGGCCTACATTGTCCTCCCATGCCTACTAACACTGTAATTTTAAAATATTGTAAAAGCCAATTATTTTTAAAAGAGTAACCATGGAGTTTCTTGCCGGCTCTTCTCCATAGGAAACGACCAATTGGAACCGTGCACCTAGCTTCTGACGTTTCATAAGTGCCCATGTAGGTTTATGTGAAATAAAATATTTTGATTTTGATTTTGCTGATTGGGTGTTGTAGCAGTGTTGCATTGGAGAGGCTCTTCTTACAAGCTTCAAATTGTTGCAAGAGTTCGGGTGACCATGGAAATGGCTTTGCACCATTACTGTTAGTTGAAACCAATGCATCAATCAATGGAGCCTGGAATTGCGCTGCACGAGGCACGAATCGACGATAATAATTAAGCATACCCAGAAAACGGCGCATACCTTGTACTGTCTCGGGTGGTGGATAATCCAACAACGTTTGTATTTGATCCTGCGGGGGGCGCGTACCATCACCACTTACATGGTAGCCCAAAAATACGACTTCGCTGACACCTAGGACACACTTAGAAGGGTTTATTACCATTCCGTAGTCTTGCAGGCGTTTGAAGACGAGTCGCAGGTGCTGAAGGTGGGTGTACTCGTCTTTGGAAAATATGAGGATATCATCTACGTAAGGAAAACAAAAGTCAAGACCCCGTGTGACCTCGTCGATAAAACGCTGGAAGGTTTGGCCAACCTTAAAACAAAGGTCATATACGGGAATTCGAAGAGGCCAAACGGGGTGACGATAGAAGTTTTTGCAATATCCTCTTCAAAGACCGGAATTTGGTGGTACGCTTTCACGAGATCCAGTGTGCTGAATACCTTGGCGCCAGTGAGGTTATGGGCGAAATCATTAATGTTCCGAATATCGGGTATCGATCTGGTACGGTCCTGGCGTTCAGGGCGCGGTAATCGCCGCAAGGGCGCCAGGTGTTGTCTTTTTTAACGGTCATATGTAACGGAGAAGACCAAGCACTTTTTGACGGCCGAGCTATCCCGCATCTTACCATCTCTTCGAATTCTTTCTTAGCCGCAATTAGTTTCTGCGGCGCCAAACGTCGAGGTCGACAAGAGACAGGGGGTCCATCTGTGGTCTTGATGTAGTGCACTGTGTCATGCTTGACGACTCTAGGAAAACCGGGAGGTCGAGTAATATCTGGAAACTCCGCTAGGAGCTGAGTAAATATTGACTTACCAGACGCTACTGCTCGTACGCTGGGCTGGTCAATACTAGCGGTAGAAGCAGCAGATGTTAGTCCAGTAGTACCGTCGACCAATTTCTTATTTCGGCAGTCAGGTAAAAGGTGATAAAATGCCAAAAAATCAGAACCAATAATGGCTGTGCTGACGTCGGCTACCACGAACTGCCAAGTGAAATCACGGCGCAAGCCAAAATTTAATTTAAGATTTACTGTACCTACCAAAAGTTTGTATACTGCTTCCGTTCGCGGCACTTAGTTCATAATCAGTAACCAGCGATGCGGAAAACAACACAGGTCTGATCCAGTGTCAATTAGGAACCGGCGGCTGGTCATATGGTCCGTGACAAAAATGCGGCGGCCGATGTTTTCGCAGTCAGTTGCCGCCGCTACTGACCGCTGGTTGGGTTTTCCGACTCCCAGTCGCATGGCTTAGTACATCTAGTTGCTTTATCACCCCATCTCCTGTAGTACCAGCATCGCTTGGAATTGTTCGCTGACCTGCCGGAAGATGCTGACCGGTCACGTATGGGACGCTATTGCTGCCTCGAGAGTGCAGCTACTTGCTTACTCACATCTTCTAATTGTTGAGCTAATGTAGCTAAAGTTAAGGTTGAAGTTGCCGATGTGCTACAAACAGCAGGTGATGGGGCTAACTCCACGATTTTGTCAGCTAACTTCGACACTTTATCCAAATTTAGGTCAGCCCGTGCTGCTAGTATGGCTTGAGCTTGTTATGGCAGACGGCGCAACCAAAGTTGGCGTATGATATTATCGTCTGAGAGAACCGTCCCAGCAAGTGAGCGAAGGTGCCGAAGAAATTGGGATGGTTTCCGATCACCAAGCTCTTCATCACTTAGAAGTTGTCTGACAGTCGTTGTATAAGGGCTTCTTTTAATTTTTCGTATTTCTCTATGGCTGGTGGGTTTGTGATTATGTCCTCGACTTCACCAGCCAGCCTCTGATCTAAATGACCAACTACATAATTGTATTTTGGAATGGACATTTTGGGCATGGAAACCAGACCCAGATGCCGTAGCTATAGACGCGTTCACAATTCTATGGGATAACATCATCTCTTTTATGCCTTCCCACCTTTTTCCTTAATATTAAAATGTTTAGAAAAAGTCACAATAGACAAGGCTGAAGGCATACTTGACTTCCCCTATTGGCCTTCGCAACCTTGGTTTCCTCTATTACAAATCACTTCAGATATTATATTTCTAAATTCCGAAATTAACAATATTATGGTTTTCCTCTAGGAATCCACAAATCAAAGGATACCCTGGGTGCAGCGAAGCTCTCAGGAAAGCGTTCATAAAACGAGGTGTCCCTATGGGCTCTTTGGATTTAATGATGGCATCTTTAGCCAAGAACACATTGAAGCAATATGGTGTGGCCTTAAAAAATTGGTGGCAGTATTGCCTTAACAATGGAATAGATCCATACAAATCTTGTATACCGTCAGTGTTATCATTCTTGACGGAACAGTTTAATAAAGGTGCAGCTTACGGCTCTCTTAATAGTTACCGTTCGGCTTTAAGTTTACTATTTGGCGATGATTTAGGATCTCATGAACAGATCAAAAGGTTATTAAAAGGAACCTATAAATTAAGACCAAACATTCCTAAATACGCATCTACGTGGAACCCACAAATAGTTTTACAATACATCGCTCAATGGGGCCCTAATATAGAATTGCCTTTAAAAAAGATTTCCCAGAAGCTTGTAATATTATTAGCCTTATGCACAGCTCACAGAGCGCAAAAAATTACGTCTATTAAAATTAAAAACATTTATATTTGTCCTAACGGAGTCTACATTATAATTTCCGATATCATTAAAACATCTGCTCCCGTTCGTGACCAACCAAGTTTATTCCTTCCTTACTTCAAAGAAAATATAAATATTTGTCCAGCAAATACTTTGAAAGATTATTTGTCGATTACAAAAGATTTGAATGAAACATACTCATATAATTGGGATAGAACTTCACTTACAGGTAAGTTCGTTTAATCATCAATTATATCCGATAAGTTAGCCAGCATGTAAGGAAGGTCATTAATATAAACTAGAAATAGAAAAGGGCCAAATCGAACCTTGAGGCACGGCATCTTAACCAGAGACCCCGAGGACGTCGCCCTGTTAACGTTTACTTTTTGTTACCTGTTTGATAGATAGGAAAGAACAAGATCAGCAGCTTGTCCACGCATTCCGTAGCAATGCAGTCAAACGCTTTTGAGATGTCACAGAAAATGCCAATTGCATCCTGGGACTTCTCCCAGGATTCCAAAATGTGACTGATGAGTTTTACTCCTGCGTCAGTCGTCGACCTACCTTTCGTGAAACCAAACTGATGACTATGTAAAATCCCATTTGAATTAAAATGTGCCAACATCTGGTCCAGCATGTTTTTTTTATATATTTTGCAATGCTGGTAGCACAGCTATAGGTCTATAATTAGAGGGATCACTCTTACTACCCGGTTTGAAAATTGGTACTACTTTACTATGGTAAACGTGGTAAACGTACCGCTATCTAAACATTGATTAAATATGTTTATTAAGAAAGGGGCAATTTTGTCAATGATATCTCCAAGAACCTTAACGGAAATCCCCCATAAGTCTTCAGTTATGTTATGTTAAGACTTTTGAATGCTTTTTTAATTGTGACAATAGAAATGGGCTTGAATTCAAAACTTGGAATGCCCTTTAATGAAGTTTTCTTTTAGAAGAGATTCAGCTAATATAGATGATGAGGGGAGCGATTTCGTAACTTCTATTAGGATGTTAAATTTGTTAAATTTGTTCCCCGAGTTATTTAAGGAAACCCTTGGGGAATATAAAGGACCAGAAGTTTCATTACATGTGCGTGCGGAGGCAGTACCACGGTTCTTCAAGGCTCGCCCGGTACCATTTCCTTTGAAAAAACAAGTTGAAGAGGAATTAAACCAAATGATTAAGGCAGGAATATTAACTCCGGTTAGATACTCCGACTGGGCTACACCACTAAAGATAGTTAAGAAAGATGATGGTTCTTTGCGAATTTGTGGAGATTACCGATCAACAGTGAATGTAGCGATTGTGATGTGATGTTGATGAATATCCCTTGCCAGCAGCAACTGAAAGTTTTGTGAAACTAAGTGGGGGGCGTGTCTTTAGTAAACTGGATTTAAAACAAGCATATATGCAATTGAAGGTGGATAGTGATACAGCAATGTTGTTAACCTTAAATACATCTCTGGGACTTATGAGGATGAATAGATTGGCATTTGGTGTTAATGCAGCGCTGGGAATTTTCCAGAGAGTTATGTCAACCGCACTGGCAGGTATAGACGGCGTTGCTTGTCTATTAGATGATATTGCTGTGACTGGAAGTACTATTGAGGAACATAATAGTAGGCTACATGCAGTGCTGCGAAAGTTAAATGATATGGGTCTCAGACTGAATTTAGAGAAATGTGTGTTCGCTCCCAACAGTATTATCTTTTTGGGACATATGATTGATGGTGAGGGACTACACCCATCTCCCAATAAAGTCAAAGAAAAAGCAGCAACAACAAACAAGCAGGCTCTACGTGCCTTCCTAGGCTTGTATAATTTTTATGAAAAGTTTTTACCTGATAAAGCAACATTGCTGGAGCCCAGTATCGCCTTTTGGAGACAAGGAAACCTTGGTATTGGGGCGAGATGGAGCAGACTGCATTTGAGAAGGCTAAAGATCTGCTGTCTTCAGATTTAACATTAGTTGGGTATGAAATTGAACGAGAATTATTGCTGATTTGTGATTCATCAGACTATGGGCTGGGCGCAGTAATTGCCCATGTAATGGATGATGGTTGTGAAAAACCTGTGATGATGGCATCAAGAACTCTGCAGCCTCATGAAAGGAGATATGACCAAATCGACAAGGAGGCCCTGGCTATTATGTTTGGATTGCTGAAGTTTCATGAATTTGTGGCAGGCCGTCAATTTTGTATTATCACAGACCATAAACCATTAGTGGGTCTGTTCAATCCAAGCAAACCGATCCCAGACCAAATATCTCCGCGTATGCTGCGATGGTGTCTAAAGCTAGATCTGGAAAAAAGATTGGACACGCGGATGCACTGAGTAGATGGACAGAGCCAGAGACTTCAGAAATATCTGAGAAACCGCTGAGAGATGTGTTATTATTGGAGGAACAACCAGTTGGCTGGAACTTCGATGCATCAAAAATAGCCATAGAAACTAAGAAAGATCAGGTTTTGAAGAGAGTTTTATTCTACATACTTCATGGGTGGCCAAATAAAGCTCCTGACACCACACTACAACCATTTTGGACCCGAAGAGAGGCTCTTTCACACAATAAAGGGTGTTTATTGTGGAGCAATAGAGTCATTGTGCCTTCTATTATACAACCAGAAGTACTAAAAATACTGCATGCCCCGCATGCTGGGATAGTCCAAACAAAGGCTTATGCAAGAGGATATGTGTGGTGGCCCGGAATGGATACACAGATTGATGATGTAGTAGGCAGTTGTGAGTCATGTCAAGCCGTCCGCAACAACCCGCCTAGAGACCCGCAAGCTTGGATTGTTACTGAGAAACCATGGAGTCGAGTACATATAGATTTTGCAGGCCCATTTCAAGGGAAAACGTTCTTCGTGTTGGTAGCTTTAGTAAATGGTTTGAAGCGGAGATAATGGCATCCGTGTCGAGTGAGGCAGTAATTATGACGTGCCGAAACTTATTCGCTTCACAGGGCCTACCTGAGTTCATACATGGTAAGAACGGAGAATGGGGAACTACAGCGACGTCACACAGAACAAATACTTGCTCGCGGAGGAGCTCAACCAGAAGAACACCCACTAGCAACAGAGCACAGGAGACTGTCACAGTCAAGCTCTTGTTCTTCGGCTCCTGAATTATGGCCTGACATAATTGGCATTCCAAATACTGACTGACATGTTAATAACCAGTTCATGTTAACCTCTCTGCTCGACAAGATTTTGACACGTGACACATCAGCTAACTAGACGGGGTGTTGCGAATTCCGTTATGAAAATCAGGAATTTACATGAACTTTCAGCATTCGAATTTATTCAAAAAAATATGTTACCGCAGCTATTTTATTCAATAAGTTTGTGGCAAATAACATTAATTTTAAGTTGAGGTCGGTCAAACCGCGCCAGTCTACTGCGAAATTTGTATAAAATAGGTATTAATACACCTAGCCAAAAGGTAGGCAAATGAGATTCCCTGAAAATATGTACATAAACATCTTCTCTCTTGCTGAAAATACGCTAAAGGACCAAATAAAGATATTATCGTTTTCTCTGCATTCTTACTTTTTTTTTCATAATTAAACTATATAAAAACACGATCAAATACAAACAAAAATTACTAAAAATTGTGGTGCTATGTGACACTTCTTAGTGCTGACCGTTCACCCATTTTTTTTATTTCGATTCAAAAGTTGCATTCAGTCTAATCGATACTCGCAATAAAATCAAACTTGAAAACAATTGTAGAAACTGAATTAGAACTCTTTGGTATATTTTTCACGAATTATTTTATTTTTTGTTATTAATTTTATTAGTAAGTACTTACATACACCTACAATGTGGATAGGGGAGTAATTTTTTAGGGTTCCTTACGTCCGAATAAAAAAACGGAACCTTAATAGGATCACTCGAGTCTGTCTGTCGGTCTGTCACATCCAATTTGCTTCGAATGTACTGGACCGATTATATGAATTTCTGTGATCCAAAAACGGAAGTGTAACGTAAATAAATGACATTTTGAATAAGGGGTCACTTTTGGGGGGCAAAATTAGAATATTGAAAAAAAAAAAGTTTTTCAAACTATACCGTGTGACGTATCAAATGAAAGGGTTTGTTATGACGGTCTCAAATTTATTTTTAATTGTTCAATAATATTCTTTAAACGCGGCTTGCTGTAGAAGTAGACTGGCAGAACTCGTCACGCGAAAAAGCTTTCATACTTGCGACTCACCATCATCTGCTTAGCCTTTTCCCAACTATGTTGGGGTCGTCTTCCAGTCTAACCGGATGCAGATGAATAGGTACCAGTATTTTACATGGAGCGACTGCTTTCCGAGGCGCTGAGGGGTCTTGGTATGTAAAGATGGTCACCCATCCACGGACCAACCGCGGCAAGCGTAGCTTAACCTGATTGATCGACCCGTGCGGCTGTTATTTCTTAGCCACAAGCCCCTCCGCGCGTTCGTACATACTTGTGACTGTCTTCTTATTTGATAGAGAGTGATAGTTTTTTTTTTTTTTTTTCTCTTTGTTCCTCTCAATCAGAGCACCCGCCATATAATCTCTTCACCACCCTTGGTTGACTGGTAGAGAATGCCTAAGGCATTAAGTCCGCCTTTGTACCTTTTTTGTGTGCGAAAAGTTTAAATAAATAAATAATAAATAGAAAGTGTGAATTGAATTTTCACATCATTTCATCACGGGTGTCATTTACATAGTTTTTGAAAGTACTAAAGCCGATCCGCGGTGAGGTCAAAATGTAAATCCAAGATGGCCGCTGCGTTTTTTTTTTTTTTGTCATAATTATATGTCGTTTTCCTGGCTTTCGGGTGATAGTGCTGATACCAAATAAGATAAATAATAATATTGTTAATCAATTCTCATAGACATCAGTCTCATTCCGATTGTAAACTCGATAGACAAAATCCGTTAAAAAACGGACCTCTTTTTTATTTCGTCTCGTCCGTGTGAGAATGTGTCTGGATGTCATACTGCTATTTTACTCGGACACTATTTACACCACATAATATCGATGAAAATTTGGAAGAAAATAACCCGGGTTATTTTCGGTTCAAACCGCAGAATTAACTTTGTTTTTCATACTTTTTTCGATAAATACAAACTTATTTTTGCAGCCGATAAAATTACTACCATCTACGGAACCCTTCACTGTGCGTGGTCCGACATACACTTGGTCAGTTTTTTAAATCTCGTGAAACTACCACAAAAAAAAAAACAATTTCTATTACTCAAATAACCTAATAAAAACAAAAACTACCAAATTCATACATCTAACAAAAAATATTGACATTATTTAAAAATGTTTGCGGAACACCTACCAAATTAATATATCAACATTTCTAAACAAAATAGCCTACCTAAAAAATGAATACTAGGCATTCTGTAGCAAACTATCAGAAAGTATCAAAAATAAAATCGTTTGGCATAATCGCTTTCGGACTTCATTACAATAAAAAAAACAATAATGGACGGCGATTTTGAACACAAATTGAGTAGTTGTAATGAATAAAACGTGTTATTGGACCTGTGTTCGTGTATTATGTTATGATCTGGACATTGTCTAGTTATTTATAATATTTGGAATAATATTTGTCGCATTTTAAATCGTATCTACACGTGTATGAGTGATATTAATTGCGAAAAGTAAAAATGATAACACTCACGATTGGCGCGAAACTTCGACTTTAGATAACACAAAACTTCATTACCACTATTTATTTAATTTGAACAATGGATGAATTCGTCAAATAATTAAATGATGTATAATTGGTACTCCGGAGTCAAATCACTATCGTCACTCGAAATTTTTGTGAAAATTTGTATGTTAATTTGTATGTAGTTATGCAATTTGTTGTTTAACAAAGCAATTAAATTTTCTGTATTCGCGCCTCTTTATAATTTGTGTTCTATTTTTTATTTTTTTATATTCTACTCTAGGTGGCCAGTTCGATTTTCGAACAATTAATTTTTAGGGCAGATCTTAATGGTGAATGCATGGAATGTACCTACTACACCGTAAATGTTCTACTTTATGTTCCAAATTCAAATCACATTAATAATATAATAATCTTTATTAGTCAGACTACAATGGTCTATAGTGTTAGTTACAAAATAGCTTAACCTATGTTAGTACTTAATTACTAAAACAGAACGGGTCCGGTTCGCAAGCGCCCACACTAGCGGGCTATCTGCCCGGGCGGCTATCGATTGCAGGATAGTGTTGGGACTGCCACGCAGCCTGCGGAGTAGGGAGGCAGATTTCTTACGCCACAGTGCATCAAAGCCGTCAGTGCATGCATCTGCGAACATTGCCGAGGCACAACAAAAGCGCGGCAATCGCAACAATACCCTGAATGCGTTATTGTATTGGATACGCAGAGCATTGTAAGCCTTTTGGGTATAAGTGAACCACAGGGCTCCCGAGTACAGTGCTGTGCAGTATGCCTTAAACAGGGTTATTTTAATTGCATCTGCACATCGAAAAAATCTGCGGGCCAGCATATTCGCCCTAACTGACAATGCTCTGCGCTCCCTCTCGAGATCCATGTCATCTTTCAAGTCATGAGTAACCAGATGGCCCAGATATTTAAATTTATATACCCTGTTAATCGGGTGACCTTTCATTAGGAGAGGAGGAACAGTAGTGGGACACCTGGTGCCAGACCCGAAGACCATGAATTCTGTCTTACAGGTATTATAAATTAACCCATGAGTCGCAGCGTACGACTCACACACATTGAGTAGCTTTCGGAGAGCACCGATCGAGGGAGCCAGCAGCACCATGTCGTCCGCGTAGCTTATGTTGTTAAAACAAATTCCATCAACGTAGCAGCCGACACGTGTGCTGCTGAGTCGCTCAATCAGGGCATTAACATAAAGACCGAAGAGCAAAGGCGAGGACAGGCCCCCCTGCCTCACCCCGCACTCCGGCCGGCATGGCTCCGACAGCTCTCCCGCCCACCGCACTCGGGTCTCTTGATTCAGGTACCAGTGCCTGAGGAGTAATACAAACTCTGGCGGCAGCGCTGTCTCTTCTAGCTTTTTCCAAAGAAGATCATATGGGACAAGGTCAAAGGCCCTGGACAAGTCAAGGAAAACCGCATAAACAGGTGTATCTCTATCCGTGTAATACCTGACAGCGTGCTTATTAATGACCAGCGGGTCATAATGAAATTCAGTACAATATTATTACCCTACTAGACCTCAGGTCTTAAATGACTTACTTTAGGTTAGGTTTGCATGACATATAATTTGACATTGTCGAGCAGGTGGTGTAAAAATATATTATTTTGTCTTGCGGTGAATATTTTGCTTACGCGACTATGCATATTTTGAAAATATGCAGTCTGATCACAAGTGACGTGAGACTGAGATAAAAGTAGTCGGGTAACAAAGGGACGCTTATCACCGCAAGCGCAGGGCACCTAATCACGTCTTGATGCCTAGGAAACCCAATAAACCAATACATTTTTCAGAAAAAATATATCAAAAACGTTGTTTAATGCAAGATTATTCATTATCACAAAAACTGTATTTATTTATTTTACCTGGGATCAATCTTTTTTTAATTCTTTTTTTATAGTTCATGTGTAGGTATGCTACAGTACTACGAGGCCAACTCACATTCCTAGACAGCACTTAGTCCAAACAAAGACGTTGTTTAATGCAAGATTATTCATTATCACAAAAACTGGATTTATTTATTTTTCCAGCAGGGCTAACATGACAAGCGCGAGAACGCTCTTTTTCTCGTTTTGTCGAAATTTGTCGTCGATTTTGACGTCATTCTAATCCCTAACATGACCGTTAAGCACGAGTAAGCTCGAAAAAGGCACTTTGACACTTCTCTATCTGGTGACGAGATACCGATGTAGCAAATTATTTAAAACAAATTATTTTTATGATGGCAACATCAGCTTGAGGTTCGGTTCCATTCATTCGATTTTACGTATGGAATTAGTATATACTATATTAATTTTACGTCCACCTCTTATGTAACCGACTCTTTTGAATAAAATTAAATATTTTTCTTTGGCAAACCGAAATAAAAATAAAAAATGCAATGGTATTTTGAGATTTTTTTTTGTCTACTCGTCTCGTCGTAAATATCGACGACGAGTAAATGATAGAAAAATCAGAGATATCTCGTGTTGAACTGTCGAAAGTAGATATCTCAGGTGCCATGTTAGGGTTTGTAGAGAAAACATCAAGTTTGACAGAACGAGTCGAATATTTTGTATGGCAGAGCGGTCAGAAAACGAGAAAAGTGACGAAATAGACAAAAATTACTCAGTCTCGCGTGAGTATTTGTCGCGTGTGTTATGTTAGGCCTGCTGGGATCAATTTTTTTTAAAATTATTTTTTTATTGTTCATGTGTATGCTACAGTACTACTACACCAACTCACATTCCTAGGCAGCACTTCGTCCAAACCTAGGCAATCTCCTTTATTTTAATATCACACTGTTGGTTATACCTTACTTCCGTTTACAATATAAATACAGTGTTGTCGCTAATACCTTATTACTTAAATTAAATTAGATATCACGATGTCGATTATAACCTACTTCCACGTTCTACAATCATACTAGTACGTCACTTATACTGCAATACCCAATAAGGGTTTAATTACGAGTTGGTGCTTATGCCATTTGATATCACAAAAGTAGGTTTTAAGCGCGTCGCTTGTCCGAAAAACACTCTGCCGCGTGCTGTGACGGCGAGAGAACGCGCGAATTGTGCGCTATTTGCAAAAATGATTAGCAGGTTGATACCTACCCGCTCTTTTTAAGTAGCTTTGATTTTTCTTGATTAAAAAATATTAACAAAAATGTCCTTTTTAACATCCTATCCGCTTGTTAGGTAGTTGACATGAAAATAAGTATAATCACGAACCATCATCTTTTGTCTCTGTGTGTAAATTTGAATTACTTGAACGGGTAGGGTATACTGAAAGATGCCCTTTTTTTTTTTTGAGCCTGTGATATCATCATTTGACTTTTCCCACTCTGGGCGGAGCGGAAGGGCGTGTCAGACTTTTACTGACTAAAACCCACCCATGTTCCTTCAGTTGCCTGTTGCCAAGGTCCCGGTATCCCTTTCGCACATTCCCGCAACCCTGGCAGGCATCGGTCCGACCCCGCCAATTGTGCTGACATCTCTTTGAGGCGCGCGTGGAACACGACGCGCTATCGACCTGGGCCTGGTCCTTATCGGACGGCGAGCTACCCATCGCTCTCCGTCCGCAAGCCCGTGCCTATGGTGGCCGGGAATCCGCCTAGGGTGTCTCCAGCGGCGGCGGTTAGGGGCGTGAGGGCGCAAACTTTGCCTCTCCCTCACGCGTTCCACCTCCTCCTTCGCGAGCATTACTGCTTCGCAGAAGGAGGTGACGGCTTCCCATGCCCTCTCGCTCCGTACCATGGTCTGGACCAGGGCCGGACGCGAGAGGTCATCGCCGCCAATCGCCTCCACGAGGACACGGCGGAGCTCCGCCCAAGCAGGGCTTACCTCCACCGTATGCTCCACCGTGTCCTCCGGGCGATCCAAACAGTGGTGACACCCGGGCAATCCACACAGTGGTGACACCCGGGCGTTTCCTCCCGCCTAATCCTACACAGGAACCTTCCAAAGCTGCCATGTCGGGTGAAGACCTGCGTCAGACGGAAGGTGAGGACGCCGACGCCACTCCTCAAAGAGGGGACTTATCGCCGCAATTGTGGCGTGCCCAGCACTGGGTTGTGAAAATCGCACTCTCCATGCCGCCATGAGATCCCGCCGGAGCTGTCCGCTGCACCGCGATTTCTCGCGGCAGTGTGGTTACGCCCCAACGTTTCACCTCCTCGCGCCACTTCCAAATGTGGGCGAGGACTTTCGCCTCCAGATCCTATGGCGGTAATCCGGCAAGGAGGCTCGGCGCCTCACGGGAGACCGTGTGGTATCCCTGGGCCAGCCGGATGGCCATGACCCTTTGGGACGCGTTCAACCAGCGGTCTGGCCGCAGCCTCAGGGAACGCACCCACACCGGTGCCCCGTAAAGAGTCATGGACCGCAAGACCCCCGCGTTTTTCAAAAATCAAAATCAAAATATTTTATTTCACATAAACCTACATGGGCACTTATGAAACGTCAGAAGCTAGGTGCACGGTTCCAATTGGTCGTTTCCTATGGAGAAGAGCCGGCAAGAAACTCCACGGTTACTCTTTTTGGCCGGCTTTTACAATATTTTCAAATTACAGTGTTAGTAGGCATGGGAGGACAATGTAGGTCTTTCAACAAGTAAGTACCAGGTACTTAACAAAATAGATGTTCAGTAAATCTACAGTCCAATAAGCCTACAAAGTTCTCACATTCACAAAATAGAAAATAATATATATAAAAGACAAACAATAAAAATAAAAAAACCTATTTCAGCCAAAAGACGTGATTGCTATTACAACTGTAACAAATTGAATAATTATCATGTCCACAAAAGCCACTAGGAGTTGAAATTAAATTGGAGGTATCTATAATAATAGGAATAATGTCAAATACAATGATTATGTCAAGGATGAATGTAAAGAGTATAAACATGGTAATTTGGGAGCAGTTAATAAACTCTTCAATAATTATGCCGTATAAGGTACCAGGGAAGCCACACGTGCAGAAGGAATTATTGCCAAACTTCCTTGTCATCAACGTAGTCTTTAATCTTATAATATGTTTTTTGATAAGGACACGTTTGATATGGGTTTTAAATTTTCCATCGCTAAGTTCTGTAACCGACTTTGGCAACTTGTTATAAAAGCGGATACTGTTTATAAGAAATGACTTGCTTGTTTTAGTTAATCTAAATTTGGGTATGACAATTTCGTGTCTACTACGTGTATTTATATTATGGAAATCGCTTCTTATTTTGAAAAGTCCTAAGTTTTTGCGAACATACAAAATACTTTCAAAGATATAGAGAGAAGACAGAGTCAGTATATCAATTTCTTTGAATTTGTTTCTAAGGGACTCGCGAGGACTCATTTCATAGATCGCGCGGATTGCCCTCTTCTGTAAAATGAAAATTGAATCTACGTCAGCTGCCGATCCCCACAGCAGAACGCCATAAGACAATACTGTGGAAATAAGCAAAGTATACTAACCTAGCTGTGGCTATATCAGTCAACTGCCTTATTTTTATTACTGCATAGGCAGCTGAACTTAGTCTACCTGAAAGAGTTCTGATGTGGGCGCCCCATTGTAGTTTTGAATCTAAAGTAATTCCTAAAAATATAGTTTCTGTGATTGCATCTAGTTTCTTGCCATCAAGTTTTAGATTTAGACCCACTTGAGGTACATTTGGTAATGAGAACCTAATACATTTAGTTTTGTTCGCATTAAGTAAAAGATTATTAGCTGCGAACCATTCCGAAAGAGTAGCCAGACTCGTTGACATATGAGACATCTGTATCTTTTCTATCCATTTTAAAAATAAGAGAAGTGTCGTCAGCGAATAGTATTATATCCGACAAGTTAGCCATCATGTAAGGAAGGTCATTTATATAAACTAGAAATAAGAAAGGAGGCACGCTCATTTTAACTAGAGACCCCGAGGACGTCGCCCCGTTAACATTTACTGTTTGCTGCCTGTTTGATAGGTAAGAAAGAACAAGATCAGCAGCTTGTCCACGAATTCCGTAGTGGTGTAATTTACAGATCAGTGTATTGTGGTCGACGCAGTCAAATGCTTTTGAGAGGTCACAGAAAATGCCAATTGCATCCTGGGACTTCTCCCAGGATTCTAAAATGTGACTGATGAGTTTTACTCCCGCGTCTGCCGTCGACCTACCTTTCGTGAAACCAAACTGGTGACTATGTAAAATCTTATTTGAGTTAAAATGTGACAGCATCTGGTCTAGCATGATTTTTTCATAGATTTTGCTCAATGCTGGTAATACAGATATTGGTATATAGTTAGAGGGATCGCTTTTACTACTTGATTTGAAAATTGGTACAACTTTACTATGTTTCATTAAATCAGGAAACGTACCAGTGTCCAAACATTGATTAAATATGCCTGTTAGGACAGGGGCAATAGTTTCAATGATATCTCCTAGAACCTTAACAGAGATGCCCCATAAATCTTCAGTGTTTTTGAGTTAAGACTTATGAATGCTTTTTTAATTGTGGCAATAGAAATAGGCTTGAACGCAAAACTTGGAATGACTTTAGTAAAGTTTTCTTTGAGAAGAGAATCTGCTAATAA
Organism: Lithophane ornitopus; assembly: GCA_948473465.1. Lineage (NCBI taxonomy): Eukaryota > Metazoa > Arthropoda > Insecta > Lepidoptera > Noctuidae > Lithophane > Lithophane ornitopus. Next base: position 9,630,021 of record OX419641.1, on the reverse strand, counting down.
AGATGAAAAGGGGAGAGATTTCGTAACCTCTATTGGGATGTTGGTAAAGAAATTTTCTAGTGTCTCAGCAACTTTTAACTTATCTGAAATGGTTTCATCATTAATTTTTAGAGACAATTCATTCGGATCACATGGTTTTGTGTTCCCAGTTTCTTTGTTAATTACCTGCTACACAGTTTTTATTTTATTATTAGAATTATCAATTTTGTTAGTTATTAATTTAGATTTAGCTTGTGCGCAGACTCTTTTAAATATCTTAGAATAATTCCTTACATAATTATGAACAACTTGATGAGAAGTCAATGATTTTTCGTAATATAAATTATATAAAAAAGTTTGGAACCTCTAGATTGGGCAGGAGCCGCCCCAAGGCGGCCCAAGCCCGGTCCAGGCTGGGACCCAAACGTCGGAAATGCCCTTACGAAGTTCCACCGGTTGTCGAGGACGAGTCCTAGATACTTCATCGTCGACTCGACGCCGATGTGAACCCCCCTACCGTAATTTGGGAGCCCGATGTGTGGCGCGTTCCGAGGGCCATGAAAACACATGATCTCGGACTTGTGCAAGGCCACCTCGAGTCCCAGTTGCCGGATTCTTTCGTCGATTATCGCAACCCCGCGTGTCGCGAGTTCGGCCGCCGCCTGATGCAACCTCTCTTGCGCCAGGACCAGCGAGTCGTCAGCGTAGCAAACTACCCTGACGCCGCTAGGGAGGTCGGCGCGCAGCACCCAGTCGTATCCGATGTCCCACAGATGCGGCCCCAGGACCGATCCCTGTGATACCGCACGATATCTCTCGCCGGTTCCACACTCCCTTGTGACCGGGGTAGATGATGGCCGTGTCCGTCAGATAGGCCTCGACCACACGACAGAGGTAGGTCGGCATCCGGTGGTACCGGAGTGCCGTTGTATAAGGGAGTGTAAGCCGTTGTGTAAGTGAGTTGCATAAGGGATATGCAACTCCGTTGAAGGCATTGGCGATGTCTAGAGACACCGCCAAGACGACCCCACCCCGGGCCACAGCATCCCCCGTCGTGAGGGCCCGAACGCGCATGATGGCGTCCACCGTAGAGCGCCCTCTGCGTAATCCAAACTGGCTCTCCACCAAATCCGGCCCCACCCGCACCAGCCGCCCGATGAGGCAGTTTGCAATTACTCTTTCAAAGAGCTTGCACACCTCGTCGAACAGCACGATGGGCCGATAAGCGGACGGAGAGTCCGCAGGGCGCCCCGGCTTCTTAATGAGGACCTTCCGCACCATCTTGTATGGGCGTCCCCACGGATCCCTGTTCAGAGTCTCCAGCATCTCCTCGCGGGCCAGTGCCCTGGCCCGCAGGATTTCCGCCTGGACTAAGGATCCTTAGTCTTTTTCTATGAAAATCGACTCCCTCATACTTATAAGGTACTTCACCCTATTTTACGATTTAGGGACCCAATTACAGTGTAGTGTAATACCCGTTTTAGCTCTTAACCTGATAAAGGATCGTGTTGTTTGTGCTATTTCATTCTTTTTGGGGTGTCTTTTCATACATATTTCCATAGACTCACGCAATGCCAAATGTTGATTATCCTTCTTTTCCTTTGCTTTCAAGCGACATGTGACACTAATGTCGTATATCCTGGTATTGTTTTGAAAGCCGACTGTTTCTTGTGCTCTATTATCTTTTATACAACCACTGTGAAAAGTACCTTATCCTTCTTTTCCTATAACACTTATTGAGCTGTCTAGTCTCTTATACCCTTTTACCTTGCGATGTGAGAAATCGGTATGTCGCTTAGGCTTCTTATCCTTTAATATTTTATTTTGTCATTTGTATCTTATGCCATATTTCCTCATTGGAAAATTAAAAGCTATTGTTATAAGCGACAAAAACCACTTTAAATAGCGTCAAATCATTAAAACTAAAAATACTGGTAACTGCTCCATTTTTTTATATATATTTTATAACTGTTTTAGTTTTCACGATATCTTAATAAATGACAAAAATACGTCAGTTTTTCTAAAATTTCAAACTTAGAACAGCTCTCCTGAACATTTCATTTTTTGTCGCTTATACCCTATTTCCTTTTAACCGTCGACATGGTATTTTTGTAAAACGAACAAATTAAAAAAAAAAAGTTAAATTATTACATTTATCTATACCCATGCTATAAATCCTCTATAAAAGTTTCTGAAACAGTTAGCTTATTGCCAACATTAAAACAACCAGTGTCATAGTAACCATAATATCATCCAAACGGGTGTTATTATGTTGTACTAAAGGAGAATGGGCAACAACACATTGGATTTACCCTGAAGCCCAATAGTCATAGGATATATATCAACAGAAAGAGCGTTTCAAGGGGAACCTTTCCTTCTTACACGACTTTTGCAAATTGTTAGTCAGTTCGGAGTTAATTACCTAAATTAGTGTGACTACTTGGGCATCGAAGTAAAGGATTTTCTTAGCCCAATAGCCATAATATATTTACCCATGGAAAGAGCTTTTCAAGAGGAACATTTCTTACCAACACAACATTAGCCAATTATTAGTCAGTTCGGAGTTAATGACCTAAACAAGTGTGACAACTTTGGCACCGAAGTTAAGGAATTCTTGACGTCCAATAGCCATAAGATACATACCAATGGAAAGCGCTTTTCAAGAGGAATATTTCCTACCCACACAACTTTTGCAAATTATTAGTCAGTTTGGAGATAATGACCTAAATAAGTGTGACAAATTCGACACCGAAGTTAAGAAATTCTCGGCGTCCAATAGCCATAAGATATATACCAATGAAAAAAGCATTACGGAGAACCTTTGCTACTAACACAACTTTTGCCAATTATTTGTCAGTTCGGAGTTAATGACCTAAATGGGTAAAAGCTTGGGCTCCGAAGTTAAGGAATTTTCTTGGCCGGATAGCTATAAGATATACACCAACAGAAAGAGCTTTCCAAGGAGAAGCTTTGCTACTAACTCGACATTTCCCAATTGCTAGTCAGATCGGAGTTAATAACCTAAATAGGTGTGACTTCTTGGGCACCGAAGTGAAGGAATTGTTGGCAACCAATAGCCTGAAGATATACACCAATGGAAAGAACTTTTTAAGGAGAAGCTTTGTTACTAACACGACTTTTGCCCATTATTAATCAGTTCGGAATTAATGACCTAAATAGGTGACAACTTGGGCGACGTAGTTAAGGACTTCTTGGCAACCATTTAAGTGATATATTAATGAATACTGGTTTTTAAGAAACATTTGTTACTGAAACGAATTTGGATGTGATGGCAAGCCGACAAGACTTGGGGATCAGGAAAAATTAAATATAATACAATTATACACTGCGCTGCAAAAACTTCTAGCATTATCTTTTAGTTTATATATGGAAAAACATGTACAAATGATATATTTCTGTAAGTAGGTTTGTACAAACACTTTTGCACGTCAAACACATTTTTTTAAACTAGATGAGGTCGGCGTTTCCTATCTGACTACTCTGAGAAGAAAGGCCGAAACAAACTCAGAGGTCAGTCTCTTTTAAAGTCCAGACATAATCTTGGTCAGATCAAGTGAAGACTATGTAGATTGGTGTCTGAAATGGTCTTTTGAGGAAAGAACCACACAGATTGAGTGGACCTGTCCAGTCAGTGCACGCATTTGTCAGTGATCGTGCAGCTAAACTCAGAATTTAAGGAGCTCAACGATTTGACGAACAATACCAAGAATAGAATAATTTTGGGTAGGCCGTATAAATTACTCAAACTGCCAGACCATGATTAATTAAAACTAAGGAAAAATAAATAATAAAAAGAAAAGAATGATCCACATAGTCTTCACATTCACAATAATTAAAATAATGTAATACTTTACAAAGTACATAATTCATATCATTGTAGGTATACATAAAATGTCAATGTGAATATAAAATCCAGAAATAATCTTGGTCAGATCATTTGAGGACCATATAGATTTGTCTGAGATGATCTTTTGAGGAAAGAACCATACAGTGAAAGAACCATACATACAGACAAATGCGTGCACTGAGTGGACCTGTCCAGTCAGTGCACGCATTTGTCAGTCATCGTGTAGCTCAACTGAGAACTTAAGGAGCTCAACGACTCGACGAACAATACCAAAGAAAGGACATTTGGATAGGCCGCCTGTAGTACTCAAACTGCCAGATAAATAAAATATATAATCCACATAGTCCTCAAATTCACAATAATTCAAATAATAATAATATTATACTTCACAAAGTAAATATTCATGTCACTATGTATGTATATAATAAAATACAAAGTTATTAAAAATAACAAAATTCAATAAGTAAATAAAAAAAAAATTGGAAAAAAATTGGAGCAGCTCAATCCCAAGCCTTTTTGTCCTCAATGTAATCTTTAATGGTATAAAACGCTTTTTGGCACAACTTACGTTTAATAAACGTTTTGAATTTATTAAGGCTAAGATCTTGTGGGAAATGGCGGGACGAGTTAGATAGGTTCCATCAAAACTGGAAAGAGGACGCGCGGGCTCGCGAAAGATGGAAGGAGTGGAGGGAGGCCTTTGCCCAGGAGGAGTCACAGCATTGCTTAATAGAAGCAATTTCTTTAGCCAAATTCTTGGCTGTAATAGAAAAGTAATATGATAGCGACACAGCTATCTGTCTTTTACAATACTTTGAAAGATAGTATTTATCCACAAAAAATCTATCTTTTGTCAAATAAAAATTATTACCAACATAATTGTTAGTGTCAATTAAATGGAATAAATTATTATTGTATGTCAAATTGTGTAATGTTATATTAATTTCAAATCTAAAGTTGTTTTCTTCCTGTGGCAAACTTTTGCTGTAAGGGAATGTGAACATCACATTTTTTCTTAAACTAACTTAACTTCTCCTTTGTTCACATTACCCCTATTACCAACAAATATTAGGTATTAATATAGTATCCTGGTTAAAATTGCATTTTATAACTTTTTTTATTATGTCAAATAGAGTACAACCAGGCATACAGTAGTTAATTATTGAGTGTCCCGGATATTTATTTAACAACAAGTGACCTAGATCCTTTCCAATTTCATCACAAAATAATACTAATTCTTTATTTACACTCTGTCTAGGCAAACAGATAGTAATTGATAATGGTAAACTGGCACTAGACTGCGGTATGGTGGTATCACATACTGTCAATGAATGGGCCGGTGTGGGTCCAATAGATGGTGGTTGACAATGTTCACATCTGTTAGTTTGTGAGCTTACCAGCTCATTCATTGCCAATACATATTCCCTCATTTGGTTTTCAGAGGCTGTATATTTAATAGTCATAGAAGTAAGTTTTTCCTGTAGTTGGTCAAGTTCACACTGCAAGTCTTCTGTGTCAATTTGGTATTTCCTAGTACTTTTTTGTAAGTTTAATGAATACCTACATATCTAATTGTTTCAGTAAATGCAACCTTTCTCTATTTAAGTTTTACATTTTTAATAAAGAATTTTTGTTTTTTGACCATTTTCTTGGTTTTAACTTGTATTTGTTGATTTTTATGTATTTTTTAAGTTTATTTTTACTAGTAACTACCCTCACTGACTTACTTAATTTTGAATCTAATTTTGAATCATCAAGACCTGTTAAATCTATTGTGTGAGAAGAGGGGTTTATTGCAAAAACCATTGATGGGGCAAGAGGCACCAATTCATTGAAAGTCTTTGGTTCAACGAGGCAGTGATGTTAAGATTAGTAGTCTCAAGTTGTTCAATCTGACTTTGAGCCTCATGTAGCTGCTGTTGTAGTGAATATTTGTGACTTAGAGCTTGTTCATACTCATTGCTACACTGGCTGAACCCGTCCACAACAACTTGAAGTCTGTCCCGGGCTGCTATGGCATCAGTGTGTTGAATATATAACTGAGCCATTTCTGTTTTCAACTTGCTATTCCTTTCAAGGACACCAAGGAACTCCGTTTCATGTTCATCCTTTTCCTTAATCAGTTTGTCACAGAGCTCCTGAGACGCCTTTAATTCACTCAAAGCCTGAGTGAGTTTGGACTCTTCAAGGCGAGCACGCGCGCTGCGACTTATAATCATGATTAAAAAGAAAAGGTTGGAAAAGAGTAGTGGATTGAGTAACAGATGATTAGTTAAACGGAAAATGAAATTTAGATCGTAAGAAAAAGTCTTTTGTTACGTGTCGCTATTCATTGCGGAGGCTGGGGTAAGCTTTGAATACCTACGGAGCTTGGGAAAACCGAATGTCAATCTATTCCTCTGTGAGGTTGCCAGTCCACTTATGACCGCTACTTTATCTGTCAAATTAGTCGGGGGGGATTACGGGTAAAAACGAACTTTATGTAATAATATGTAAAAAAAAACCTGTCCGATCCGAAAGGAACACATAGGTACTGCAATAACATTACCAGATAATAATAAAAAAAAATAAGTATATTATTGAAAATAAAGAAGTTATTGTCATTTGAAATTCACGTATTTAGTACCAAAATTACCCCAATTTCATAATAAATTAGCAAATTTTCTACACACCCGCTACACGACGGCTGCCCGGGCCCCATGTAAAAATCCCGATTGATAAAAATGCGGCGATTTTTTTTTCCGAAAAAAAAACCACAGTTAGGTATATAGACTCTCAGTATGATTCTTAACAACATCCTCACGGATCGGACAGGGTTTTTGTTACACGCCGTATAGTGTATAGGTATTCAAAAATATTTAAAAAACTAAATTATTATTTTCTTTGTAGCTTATAATAAGAGTAAGTATTAAAAATATATAACTCAGACCGCTTTTTAGGGTTCCGTACCCAGGGTGCCTACTCTTGAGTTACTGGACCTTGGGTGCTCAATAAAACGCAGAGAATGTTAATGCTGAACAACGCTTATAAGCCGCCGACCATCGATTCGACTACGGCTGGCAGCGAAAGGTCACTGTGAGCGCACGGCGTGGCTCCTCCCAAGCACACTTTTGAGACACACACACTCTGCCAGCGTATGCCACGCTGTGTCCTCCCGGCATTCGACGCAGTTGTGACACCGGGCGTCCGGCTCCCTGTTAAAGCGACATAGGTACTTCCCGAAGCAACCATGCCCCGAGAGCACCTGCGTCACCCGAAACGACAGGGAGCCGTGCCTCCTCCCGAGCCAGCGCTTGAGCACTGGCCGGACCGCCTCGATGATGTCGAGGCTGGCGGTAGGGCGCGAAAGCCTTTCCCGCCATTCCGCCACCAGGACTTCGCGAAGCTGAGACCGATGCAGGTCCATGGGTGGAAAATCCTCATGGATGTCCTCCGCCCCGGGGCGGGCGGAGGGGTCTGTCAGACTCTTACTGACTAAAAACCACACCGGTGTTCCAACTCACACCAACGCCGGGGGTCATTTAAAAATGGAACGAATTTTTTACTTCAACACATAGCAACCAAGGAGATAACTTATCGATGATTTTATTTAAATTTCGATTTGGCTTGCAAATATAGCTGTGTAAAGTAAAGAAGAAACAAACTAACATATTGGGCCTTGAAAAAATATCGTTCTCCGTCATTGATTCTGGAATTTATATTTAATTTACTCAGTTTGAATTTCCGCGTATTATTTGAGAAAAGTACCATAAAAGCTTTGGCCGCAACCGCATTGATAGACTCACGTATGTGTGTCTCGGCTTCACCTCGACTCACATTTTCACGATCGTCTATCAATGCACCAGTTGCAGGCAGCGACAGTACTGTGCCAACATTATATGTAAATACCTATCATTATGCGTTTATAACATTATGCTTTATAAAATTATGCTTCATTATTATTATGCCAACAGTATGTATGGCTATACATAATATGGCAAAACATTTATGCCTAATATTTTTATGCGTAATGATCATTATTGGAGTTTGGCGATCTTTCAGTCAAAGACGTAAGATTTCTTGAAAATGAAAAATAAAACTTTATTTCTCTAAAACATGACTTTCTAGTTTTACGTTGACATTCAAAGAGAACACAACTACACCCTCGGCTAGAAAACGAAACTAACTAATGCGTTTACAAATATACCTACAGGGTATCCTGCCGTTTTGACGAAAAGATTTTGCCTTTTCACTACCCAATGCAATGTTTGGAATGATTTTAGTTTTCATTTGGTCAAATTTTTACTTGGTAAAATATTATGATAAATATAATATATATGACGGAGAAAGCACCTCCGTAGTGTTTTTAAAAAGCGTGACGTCAGCATAGCTGACGTCACTGATGTTATTTTCCTGGTGATCACTCATCTTCGATTTTCAAAGGAAACTTCACGACTTGTTTCAAAGCTTCGTTTATTTAACAGCGTAACGACTTCACAGAGAGGTCCGCACTGTCCAGCGGCTCGAACAAGAATGACTCGAGCGTGTAGAAGTCGCTACACCCCCGTCAAGGGGGTGTGGCTGGCGGGGTCGGGGCTTCGCCCCTTGCCCGCGGAGGCTATACTGTGGCCCATAACTATGGGCCCCTCCTTATGGGTGCCTAAGCGGCGATGGTAATGAGCGCGTTTAGGTTGCGCTCGTGTGTTAGATTGCAATGTGTTATTCCGTAGGCGCGTCGCGACGCTAATAGTAGCGTCGCTATCTTCACGACATCTCGGCGGTCCGTCCCTACTAGGTGAGACAGTTTATTGCTAAACTGAGGCCCAGCAGGAGATAACCAGCATCGGAAGATGTCGACTCGGCACGCCCGCGGGGCGGGGTGTAGTCCCCCCCCTCCCTGCTCACAGAGCTAGCCGTTTACAGTTCGGGGGAAGGGCTGTCGTGTGTGTATAGGCGGCTTGTATTGTTATGTAACACCGCCTAGTGCCTGTGCGAGACGTAGGCACGCCCGCGCCGCGTCATCGCACTCGTTGTGAGATGCATATGTGGAGTGGTGGCTGTCTGTTTTAGTTGCGCAACATGCCTATATTAACTTAGTACACGTTACACAACAGTGTGTGTGTACACTGTGGAGTCGTATTTTGATCGAGTGAGTCACGTGTAACCTGAGTGTGACAGACTCGAGGATTCAATTTTAGGTGGCGTCTACGTCCGCTATCAGGTCGCGGGGCAGGGGTCGTCTCGCGTCAGGGGGGCGCGTATGCCAGGGCGCAATCTGTTTGACGTGGGGCCAATCAGATGCGTTGGCACGCGCGAACATCCTTTCCGCGAGACGCCGCACGAACTCATCCAGGCTCTCGATCTCGAGATCCCGTGAGATGACGTCGTTCCTCACGTAGCGAGGGGTGTCTACTATTGCGCGCAGAGCAAGACTTTGTTGCGCGCGGAGGAGCTTTTTGTTTGTCTCGCTAGCGAGGGCGAACCAAGCGGGGGCGGCGTATGTCAGGATGGGGCGTACATACGTTTTGTACACGCCCAGCTTGACGCGCGTCGGGATTCGAGATCTGAGCACCGGGCCGAGTAGGTTGCGGGCAACCCTACCTTTTGCAGCGACCGAGCGGACGTGTGGGCCCATGGTGAGCCGGCGGTCTATCTTAACACCCAGGTATGTGACCTGGGGCGACCAACCGACATCGGCTCCCTGTAGTGTCAGAGATGGTGGGAGGCGCGCGTGTCCTATGACAATCGCCTGCGGTTTACCCACATTCACCGATAGCCGCCACTTAGACAGCCACTCGGGAAGCAAGTCGAGTGCACGCTGCATCTTGACCACCGCGTGCTTCGCATTGAGCGAGGTGGTAATATACGCGGCGTCATCTGCGTACAGCGCGAGCGTCGCGTCTGAAGTGGTGGGGATATCGTCGGTGTAGCGTGAGTAACACGCCGGCGATATACAGCTGCCCTGTGGTACGCCTGCCAGTACCGGTCGGGCGCTAGACATCGCGCCGTCGACCACCACCCTGACTGTCCTCCCTGTGAGGAAAGTGGAGATCACCTTTACAACGCGACGGGGCGCGTCGGAGGTGGCCAGTTTGTAAATTAGGCCCTCATGCCATACGCGGTCGAAGGCCTTCTCCATGTCGAGGAATACTGCTATGGGATGTTCCTTCTTGTTTAGAGAGGCTGCAAGAAGGTGCAGTACCCTCGACAATTGTAGCGTCGTGCTATGTTCCGCCCTGAAACCGAATTGTTCGGGGCGAGGCACAATGTGCGGTAATAAGTGTCGCAGCAGGAGTGCCTCGAACACCTTGGAGACCGTCGGCAATAATGTTATAGGCCGATAGCTCTCCGGCTTCAATATGTTCTTCCCAACCTTGGGCAGCATAATAACGCGCCCTTCCTTCCACGAAGCAGGAAAGGTCCCCGTGCGCAGTATCGCCGTGTACAGGCGCGCCAGCGCCGCTACCATGCGGAAGGGCAGGTGGCGCAGCGCCGCGTTGGTGATACCGTCGGCACCGGGGGCCTTTTTAGCCTTCGTGCGCTGGATGGCGCGCTTTACAGCGCCAGGCGAGAAGAAGATTGGGTCTTCATCGGGGGCTATCGGTGACGTGAAGTAGTCTCCGAGGTGCTTCTCAACCGCTGCGACATGCTCCCTGTCGTCTGTCGCGTTAGGGCGGAACTGACGCTCCAGGTGTTCAACGAAGACCTCCGCCCTGTCCTCCGCTACATATCTTAGCGCCCCGTCGCTGTTTAACAGCGGACGTACCGGGGCTGGGGTGTTCGTGAGTTGGCGGCATAACTTGTGAACCGACGGCCAACTGTCTGTTGCGGCGTCGATTCGTTCTTCCCAGCCCGCGGCGGAGTGTGCCTGGAGCTCGGCCTTCACCTTTTCCGCGAGACGGTTAAGCTCTGTCTTGAGCGTGGGGCATCTTGTTTGTTGCCACTGCTTGCGTAGTCGCCTCTTCTTGGCGATTTTCTTGGCTAAGTTAGCCGGTAGGGGCGGCAATTGCCCTCTCCCCTCCGGCTGTACTACAGTCGCCGCCTCTAGGGCGCCCTGTATACAAGCAGTGACGTCGGCCGCCATACGATCTACGTCCGCGGAGTCGGCGATAGGCCGAGTCGGCGTGGTGATCTCCACTTTCTCCTGGAAGGTGTCCCAGTCCAGTGTTCGGCGTGGCGCTAGTGGCTTCAGTCGGGTCGGCATACCCGATAGTACGACGAGTACAGGTTGATGATCCGACTGTAACTCGTCGTCTATTACTTGTTGTGTGACTTGGCAGTGTAGCCCTTGGTGGACTACTACGTCCAGCACATCAGGCATATGCCCTGCGAAGTCTGGGTAGTGTGTCGGCGTCTCTGGGCCGGACACCGTGTAGCCACGGGCTTCCGCATCCGCAAAGAGTCGTCTCCCCTCGGTGTTCACAATGTTTGAATTCCACGCTGGGTGTTTACAATTTAAATCCCCGGCGAGGAAGGTAGCGTGTCCGGAACAAGTTTACAAGGCCCACAGCTCTGTCAGGTCCAGGTGTGCTGCGGGCGGCTTGTAACAAGCGTAAATGTCCATGTCCTCGCCTGCTATGTGTAGCTGGACACCCAGCGCGTAAAAAGTGTTAAGTGTCGGCGGGGGTAGTTCTTGATGGACGACCCTTCGTCTGACTAGTACCTACTGCCAAGCCGCGGTATGTACTTATGTCCGACCGTTCGTCCTTCCTGTAAATGAGATATCCCGGGAACTTAATCCTGTCCGCAGGTCCCAGTAATGTCTCATTTATAAGCGCCACATCGATGTCCTGCTCCCGCAGGAGATGGCGGAGGGGGGCGACCTTACCCCTAAGGTCGCGGGCGTTCCAGTGGATCACCCTTAGCGGCCTAGCCATGGTATAGTGTCAGCAACGTAGCCAGGCCGTCAAGGATGACCGTTTCCACGTCCTGCCCCTGTCTGATGGCCTTTATTAGGTCCATCAGAAGTTTAATGGCGCAGGTGGTAAACTCCTTTTTATGTTGGGGCTGTTGTTTATTTATTTGCTGCGCCGCGATGCTAGCGCCGCCGCTCGCAGAGCCGGTGAACGTTGTTCGTTCAACATTCTGCCGCTGCGAGGGCGCGGCGCTAGTCGCGACGGTGGCAGTGCCTGGCGGTCTTGTAGCGAACCTACGCGTTTGGGTGCACTCGCCTGTTACCACCTGCGCTCGCACTGTGTGTGCGGGGGCAGGAACGGTCAGAGGGGTGACTTCCTGTGTCGCCGGGGGAGGGGGGTTTTCTTCCCCTTCTTCCCGCGGTTTCTCTTCCTCCGCCTAGAGGAGGAGGCTTGAGTCGTTGGCGTGGGCTCGTTAGCCGGCGCCATAAGCGTCGGTCCGTCTGCCTCAACGTGCCGCTCCTGGGTGGGCACCTCTGCGGCCGACTTTGGCCGGTGAGTGGCCGTAGATGCCATCGTGCCCGCTCGCTTGTTCCGGATTTCTTCCTGGAACACAGGGCACTTGATGTTGCATGCGGGGTGCGGGCCACCGCAGTTAATGCAGGTGGCCGGCTCCTCTCGCGGGCAGCGACCAGTCTCGTGCCGCGTGCTCCCCTCCACACCGCACACAAGCGAGCGGACGGTGGCACTGGTGCGAGCTGTGCCTGAAGCGTTGGCACCGGTGGCATTGAGCGGGCCCACGCTTACCCCGCCAGGCCTCGATCTTGACACCACGCATATTCATGAAGATGGTGGTGTCATAGACAGACCGGACGTCGGGTGATTTCTTTAAAATCGCGTGGAACACGCAACCGGGTCTTCCTTGTGCGCCTTTTATGTGGCGCACATACACCGGCTGGTATCCCAGCGATTTCAGTTCCTCCTCTATCTCCTGGGGGTCTGTATCGGCCGGTAGCCCCCTGATAGCTACCTTCATGTTCTTATCCGCTGGTAGCGAATAAGCAAACCATGATACGCCGCTCTCTTTTTCCAGGCCGTACAGGTATTTCTGTACTAGCCTGTATTCCTCCTCGCTGTCCGGGTTAAACCGGACACCGTTCCCATACGGACGCGCGCTGGGAGGCCGGCCTAGCTTGGCCGCTATGGCTCGGAAGTGAGCGGCCCAATTCGGTAGCTTTTCCACTACCAGCGGTGGGTATCGCTGCTTCTTTGCCTTTTTGTTCTTCCCCGCCCCTTGGACCGCCGGCGTCGGCGCATTTGTGGCACCGGTGGCGGTCACAGGGGGTGAGGTAGGCACAGGGAGGTGGGGGGGTAGGTTCGTCGGACTTACCCCCATTGGTGAGTCCGGGAATGCTGGCGGCGTACGGCGCGCCGCATCGGCAAATGTGGGCGAAGCGGGCGAGACCCGACCTCGCGGCGCGCTATCGCGCTGTGGCCGCGGCGGGTCCGAGCAGTACCGCTTCGCCTCCTCCGACGCGGTCTCACCGGAGCTACTCCTGCGCCGCTGGGGCTTGGGTCCGAGGTGCGACTCGGGCGCATATCCCAGCAATACTGGAGGCGACGTCGGTGAGAAGGCTGTCTCGCCCATGGTGGTCCGCGGTCCGGGTCGCGGGGTCGTGTCAATCGAGACGACATCGCGATCGGACGCGGCCGACTCCGCGGAGGCAAGCGACATGCTCGATCCGGCTTCAGACGAGCATGCCGAGAGTCCAGCTGGAGAGTCATAGGCGGAGGCGCGGGGGGGTGCCGGTGACGTTGGCACCCGAGACATAATAGTTGCCGGCCTATATGACGGGCCGGCACTGGCTGGCCGCTCCTGCTCCGCACTCGCCGGACCCGCCAGCGAGAGGCGGGGGCCGGGTGTGGCGGTGCACGAAGCTGGCACAGCGCGGACATTCCTGTGTGCCGCCGCAGGCGCCGCGCCTTTGGGCGCGGGCGGCGATACAAACCGCGGTGGTGGTGCGGTGGGGTGAGGGGGTGTGCGATGACGCACGGATGGCACGGGGGGGGTGCGCGGGTGGCGCGGGGTTAGCTTTCGGCGTGCCGGCACGCGCGACGGGCGCGCCCATGCGAGCCGGCGCGGTTAGGCGCGCGGGCTGCACGGGGGCGCGCGCGTGCGGGGCGCGGCCTATGTTAGGCGCTGGTCCCGGTGCCTGAGTCAGCACGGGACGAAACGCGGCTGGGCGTACTGCGACCGCATGCTGGCGGCTCGGCGACGGCGCTGGCGCAACGCGCGCAGGCGCCAAGGTCGTCGATGGGCCGGCAGCAACAGTGGTGCTTGCCCCCCTCGCGGGTGTTATATTTGACCCACTCACCTGGGTCGTGGAATTCTTGGTAGTCGGTCCGGTCAGCGACGAACCGGACGGCGCATTACCGATATTCGGCAGCGACGTCGTCCGGTCCAACGCTGGGCGGCCTCCTTCTACTGGGGGCCCGGCATCGCGGCCCAATGAGCCGCGCTTGCCGGGCTTCGGCATCACGCGGACGTGGCCTCCGCGACTGCTGCGGCGATTTCTCGCCGGGCAGCACGGCCGGCTCCCCCCTGTGTGCGCACCAGTACCCGGCGGCGACTCGCGCAAACACAAGGGAAAAACACTGGGTGGAAAGTTTTGCAGTCCGGAAAGTTCCTACCGAATCACCCGATCGCGCGCTATGACGTAGTTTGTTTACGCCAAACGGGCGCGACGACTATGTCACGCACTACTCGCGAACTGGGCGACCTCAGTGGACGGCCACGAGCCAATCCTGACTCGAGCGCATACAGTGCGGCCGTATTTATAGAGACCGTCGCACGTGTACATTTTTAGGTTAAGTATTAGAATATGCGAGTTACAATTAATTTTGCTATTATTAGAAGTAGTTGACATGTTTAACATAATTTTAACATTGTAATAATCAATCTACAGTTTGTAAACTAAGTTTAAACAATCAACTTATTAGACTTAGTCATTGCAACACGAACAAAGGACGAACTATTGTAGTTGCGCCGATACGGCCATACTGACAGGCGGTGCGCGCTCTGCACCTGCCTCGTTAATTCTCGTTGTGATATTTGTGATTACCTGTAAGCATAGAAGGATTTTCTCTGAGTTGGATATCTGTTAAGCAACTCGCGTTGCCTCTGTGTTGGTTGTTACATAATTTCATTACACACAACTGTCTTGTATGTTTGTAAGTATTAAGGTTTGTAGGTTAAGGTTTGTAGGTTCTCGAAGATTTGTAGGTTCTCGAAGGGTTCTCGGAGGTTCTCGAAGGGTTCTCGGAGGTTCTCGGAGTGTCGTAGATCAGTTCAGGGTTCTCGTAGGGTTATTTGGAATTATTAATATTGAATTGAGTTTCTTACCAATTATTCTGATGAGTTTTGGATTGGCTGTTCTTGCAGCTCTTCTCGTGAGGTCGGAACAGGCTCGTTTGGTGCTGCTGGGTCTCGGTGAGTAGGTGATTCGTTTCCCGCCGATACGGTCAACTGTTCACCAGGTTGTGGAGCACGGCGCAGCTGATCATGGGCAACCTTGCGGGGTCGTCCTCTGCCGACAACTTTCTTCACCAAATATCGGTCATTTTCCAGTATTCTACAGACTTCATATGGCTCGCTGAAGAGGTCTAGCGAGGTTTGGTTGCGAGGATTATTTTTGATCAATACGTAGTCTCCTCTTTGAAAATGATGGATTTTGGCTTTGCGTAGATTGAAGCGTTCTCTGTCTTGTTCGCTTGCTCGTATCGTTTTCTGTTGTACCTGTCGGGTAAGTGCATCAATATCGATGGTTTCATTATCAATATCCACCAAGTTCAGAAGCTCTGGAGGTACGCAGTGCTTCCGTTGTGTAATGAGTGTCAGTGGAGCAACACCGGTGACACGATGAGTTGTACAGTTGATTGCCAGTTGAAGTTCTTCTAACGCAGTGTGCCACTGTTCTGTTTCGTAGTTCTTGATCATCACCAATGCATTCTTGATGGTTGCAATGACCCTTTCAACTTGGCCATTCGCTCGGCTGACTCCTGGGGCTATAGCGTGGATATTTATTCCTATCTGGTCACAGTAGTCTTTGAACTCGCCAAGGAACTCTCTTCCTCCATCGACTATGATTTGGACCGGTGTGCCAAATAGATACACAGTACGTTTCAGAGCAGCCAGTGTACTGGTTGGGTTTTTGTTGCTGGCGAAGTAGAGTAAAACATACTTCGAGAAGGCATCAATGGTGACTATGACGTACTGCTGATCATCCGGAGTGCCTAGTTTCCCTGTTATGTCCATATGAATAACTTGAAACGCAGCCGTTGGTTTTTGTATTGGATGTTATTGGGCTTGAATGGCGCCGGATCTTCCTTTGGATGTTCGGCATATCACGCAGTTATCCACAAATCTTCGGACAGTAGAACTCATTTTCTTGAACCAATAAGTTTCTCTGATCTTTTGCAATGTCTTTTCCCAGCCGGGATGTTTCAGTGCCGTGTGAAAAGAATTGATAATACTCCATTGGAAGGACTTGGGAACGACTGTACTAAGCTGCTGGCCGAAGACAGAATCATTGACGTTCATCTTTAAGACATTATCCTCCAAGACGTAGTCCTCTACGGGGTTATTGTCACTAAGGCTGTCCATTATTGGTCGTAGTTCCTCGTCCCGTCGCTGTTCAATTTTGAGCCAGTTCACGTCTCTTGTCATAACGTTGACTGCAAACTCAGTTGGGTTTCTGCTGAAAAAATCAGCATGTTGAAGCCGCTCGCCTTTGCGGTACTCAACTTCGAAGTCGTAGTTTTGCAAAAACGCCCACCAGCGATGAATCCGCGGCAAGAGATCCTTTTTGTGTTTGGATGCTTTTAATGCGTTACAGTCCGTTATTACTGTGAATTTTCGTCCATACAGGTACTGGCGAAAGTGTTTTATAGCACGCACAATTGACAGTGTCTCCAACTCGTAGGAATGGTAGCGACTTTCAGCTTCCGTGGTTCTCATGCTCATGAAAGCAACTGCATGTTGACGTCCATCAATCACCTGTACCAGTACTGCACCGAATCCGAGGCTACTTGCATCCGTGTATAGTTGTATGGGTGCTTCTTCTTGGAATAATGTTAGTACTGGAGCAGACGTTAGGCTTTCGATGATTGTGTTACGGGCTTTCTCGTGTTTATCTGTCCATACCCATTTGGCACCTTGTTTCGTTAGTTCGTAGAGAGGTAGCATTATACGAGAAAAGTCTGGATGTATTTCCTGAAGTATCCTGCCAGACCATTGAACTGCCTGACCTGCTTGACAGTCTTAGGTACTGGAGCTTTGACAAGAGCTTCTACTTTTCGCGGGCTTGGTCGTACTTGTCCATCAGACACTACGTTTCCGAGATATTCGTTGGATCGTTTGAAGAAACTGCACTTGTCAGCATTAATAGAAAACCCAGCGTCTTGTAGTGATATGAGGATTCGCTCCAGGTGTGATATTCCCTCAGGGAAATCTGTGCACTTGCTCAACACGTCATCCACGTATACCTGTGCAGCTGTTCCCAGCAATGATGCTAGAGCTCTGTTGATGCATCGCTGGTAAACTGAACAAGCATTGCTCAAACCAAACGGCATGGTGAGGTATTCATATAAACCATCTGGTGTGACGAAGGCGGTCTTCTCTATGGAGGTTTCACCAATAGGAATCTGGTGGAAACCTGCTGCCATATCAAGGCTTGTGTAGAAATGACCATTTGCCAACTGGTCAATCTGATCAGAAATCAGCGGAAGTGGGTAATGGTCACGTAGCGTATTCGAGTTAAGTTCTCGAAAGTCCACGCAAAGCCGATCGTCACCATTCTTTTTCTTGACTAAAATGATGGGGCTTGAGTAAGGAGATTTACTTTCACGGATGATGTTGTGTTCCAGAAGTTCTTGAATTATGCTGCGAACCTTCTCT
The DNA here is from genome assembly GCA_948473465.1 of Lithophane ornitopus. Classification (NCBI taxonomy): domain Eukaryota; kingdom Metazoa; phylum Arthropoda; class Insecta; order Lepidoptera; family Noctuidae; genus Lithophane; species Lithophane ornitopus. The sequence goes on along the minus strand of OX419641.1, from coordinate 9,612,386 downwards.
CGCTCCACTGGACTGAGGCGATATGGTCTTCTCTCCACAAATTTTTCAGGGTTTTTCAGTCTGAATTCCAGTTGACCGGTGTTGACTCGAGTCTTTCTTCCCACGTATTAGTAGTCACCATCCAATCGTCGATCCACATTTTTGCACGCCCCTTCAACAGGCTGCAGACTTTCATGCGGACATCGAAGTCATTCAGCTTGTAGGCTTCAATTGCTTGGTCTATATGCTGGCACCATTCACGTACACCGACGTGAGTGTCCGGGTCGAACGACGGTAAGTAGATGTCCTTGATCCTCGTTTTTGATTCGGTGGGTGGAGCACATAAGCGCTCCGACATTTTCTGCATCGTCTCCATCATTTGCATCAGGAACTGTGGTGGTATCCCACCCATCTGCATTCCATGGTGGGTGTATGTTTGTGGTCTTGATTGTATTACAGCTTCCAATGGTGTGTCTGTGAGGAGCACAGGCCCACGCTGCTGTATGTTGGTTGGTTCCGGTTGATCAGGTGGTGAAAGAGCCGATGAGGAAGCGGCTTGGATAGGAGCTTCTTGTGATCCCACTTCTGATGACGGAGAAAGCACCTCCGTAGTGTTTTTAAAAAGCGTGACGTCAGCATAGCTGACGTCACTGATGTTATTTTCCTGGTGATCACTCATCTTCGATTTTCAAAGGAAACTTCACGACTTGTTTCAAAGCTTCGTTTATTTAACAGCGTAACGACTTCACAGAGAGGTCCGCACTGTCCAGCGGCTCGAACAAGAATGACTAGAGCGCATACAGTGCGGCCGTATTTATAGAGACCGTCGCACGTGTACATTTTTAGGTTAAGTATTAGAATATGCGAGTTACAATTAATTTTGCTATTATTAGAAGTAGTTGACATGTTTAACATAATTTTAACATTGTAATAATCAATCTACAGTTTGTAAACTAAGTTTAAACAATCAACTTATTAGACTTAGTCATTGCAACACGAACAAAGGACGAACTATTGTAGTTGCGCCGATATATATATACAATATATATGTATATATAATATATAATATAATTATGTCATAATTATCAATTTCATAAATGTCAATGACATAATTATCATAATATTGTATAAGTATATACTGTCTATTACGACATAAGGATGAATTTTAGTAAAGAATGCAATTTTGGAAATTACTGTTTTAATATTATGAAGCTTCTTACAAAAACTTTTTTCCCAACCGCTCCATTGCGGTTGTCCCTTGCCGATCTAGTCCACAGACAATATAATTATGACACAGACTACACATGACACAGACTAAAAATTGTTGCACTGTCACTTGTCAAGTTTGTTATGGTTGGGTATAAATTGGTGAGCTTAAACATCCTCCCACCCGTTGAAAGGCTTGTCTTTCAACAGTAGATCTTCAGCAGTGGGCAGCGGACACAGCTTGACAATAGGCCGACGTAGAACGCCTCTAGTGGTTTTTAAATCGGCCACTCTCGAAATTCCATCTGGGCCAGGGAACAATCTAGTGACCCGTCCAAGGCGCCAACACAGTGGAGGGACATGATCTTCATGGATGAGCACGAGGTCTCCAATATTTAGGGATTTTGCGTTCGTCTTCCATTTCAGTCGTTGTTGTAGCTCGTGTATATATTCACGCTGCCAGCGTGACCAGAAATGCTGGTGAATTTGTTGCAGTCGAGTGTATCGTTGCAGGTGACTTTCCTTTAGGTTTTCCAAGTTAGGTTCAGGCAATGCTTGCAGTGGTCTTCCAATAAGAAAGTGCCCTGGGGATAAGGGGAGGTAGTCATCAGGAGATGAGGATAAAGGACACAAGGGGCGACTGTTCAGAACGCCCTCCACTTGTGCGAAAAGTGTAGATATTTCCTTAAAGGTAAGATGGGTATTTCCCATAACTCTTTTTATGTGAAATTTTGCGGATTTGACTCCGGCTTCCCAGATGCCGCCAAAGTGAGGAGCGTGAGAAGGTGAGAAAACAAATTTTATATTTTCATGAGTTGCAAATTCAGCTAAGTCCCTATGATGTAATTTAAGAAAAGCCCCTATATCTTTAGCAGCAGCCACAAAGTTACCCCCGTTATCAGAAAATATTTCATTGGGTTTGCCACGACGGGCAATAAACCTGCGTAATGTCATTACAAATGCATCCTTAGTAAGATCACAGACCGCTTCCAAATGAACGCACTTATAACGCAAACACACAAATATGCAAAGGTAGCATTTATTCACCTTTGCACCTCTACCTTTACGATTAATTATGTAAAAAGGTCCAGCAAAATCTATCCCCACTGAATTGAATGGGAAATCTGCGCTCACACGTTGTGATGGCAAATCACCCATTTTAGGACAAATAGTTTTGCCTCGAACACGACAACACCGCACACAATTGTGAACTGTGCGTCGAGCTAACCTTCTGCCATTTAGTGGCCATACTGATTCCCTAATCATTGACAACAACAGCTGCGGGCCAGCATGCAAGTGCCGTAAATGTTCTCTTTCAAATAACAGTTTTGTCAGATGATGGGATGAATCAAGTAGTATTGGATGTTTTTTATCAAAACTGTAAGGTGAAGAACTTATTCGTCCTCCAACTCTAATTAAATTGTTGTCGTCCAAAAAAGGTGACAAAGATAGTAATTTAGATTTGGCACTTAAAGGGAAGTTTTTAGATAACGCCTTGTATTCATTAGGAAAACATTTAAACTGAGCAACACGACACAAATAATGAAATGAGTCGTCTAACTCATTAACACTGAGAGATAAAACCTGTTTGTTGTGAATATTGCGAATGTTGAAACAGAATCTTTTTACCCATGCGACTATTCTTAAAAGCTTACTTAGTTTGCTATATTTTTCAACGTGTATTATAGGTGGCAGTGTGTCAGTATTAAGGAGGTAAGTATTTATTTCATTTTGATCATTTATGGTTTTATTAGGTGTAACTAATGAATTTTGAGTTTTTGTTTCAGATGCTGATTGATCTGCTTGCCTCGTCGATATCAAGGATGAACCAAGCTGAGAAGGTGTGACCGTCTCGGGTGAGTACTTGGTTTTATTTGCAATTTTAGATGTAGTTTTAGATTTAGATAGATTTTTAATTTCAGGTACATCATTGATATCAATGGTATTTAGAACAGGCCAATCGTTTTCACTGTTCATTAAATAATTTGGCCCTGACCACCATAGACTATTTTTTATTATTTGATTGGCATTTATACCCCTAGAAATGAGATCTGCAGGGTTCATGTCCGTGGGGACATAACGCCATGAGGATACGTCAGTGAGCTCGCTTATTTCAACCACCCTATTCGCGACAAATGTTTTGAGTTTGGTCGGATCACCCTTGAGCCATGCTAGCACTACGCTTGAATCACACCAATGAACGATTCTTGACGGTTTGTAACGAATAGACTCAAGAACACTTTTACATAGTTTAGCAGCCAACAACGCAGCGCAAAGTTCCAATCGCGGTATTGTCATAGGATTTATGCGAGCCACCTTAGATTTAGCAGCTAATAGGCGCACCGTGAAGTCACGGCTATTTTCCGTGCTTCTCATGTACACGCATGCTCCGTATGCCTTCTGTGAAGCGTCACTGAAAGAATGAAGTTCTATTAATTTCGGTGAATCGCATAACACTCTTCTAGGTATTTGTAAATTCAATAAACAGTTTAAATTACTCGCAAATTCTAACCATTTTTGTTCTAGTTCTTGAGGGATAACTTGGTCCCAATCAATTTTTTGTTGCCATAAATTTTGTAATATCATTTTTGCTGTAATTATACATGGACTTAATAGTCCTAAAGGATCGAATATCTTAAATGCATTTGATAAAATGTGTCTTTTTGTTATGTTATCATGATTGTGACATGGTTGTACAGGAAAGTTTAAATTATCAGTTTTTGGCTCCCACCCTAAACCCAGCGTGCTTGATGATTCACTTATAGTTAATTTATCTTGAGTATTTAGTGATGAGTTTTTGAATAGATTTTTAGAATTAGTTTTATATTTGCGTAAATTAAGACAGGCTGACTTTAGAACGGAGGATACGGAATTTTGAATGTAAGTTAATTGTTTTTCATCATCACAACCAGTGATTAAGTCGTCGACATAAAAGTCGTGTTGTATTATGTGATTCTAAATTAAACAATCTTATTTTTGCAGTATTATAAGATTCACCCAAGTTAGTTGGAGAACTATTCAGAGGTAATTTAACATTAAATCTTCCGTCACTCAAACGGACAGCATTTTGCAAAAAATGCCTTTCACAAGCCCTTTCCCTTTCGCTGAGAATAGGTTTGTTTGGAAGTTCTTCAATCTCCCAAAATTTAGTAAGTAATTTCTCAATGCAAGACTCTTCAGTCTTGTTATTTTTTGTAATTATGATATTGTTGCAATATATGCTATTCAAATTATTTTTATTTATTGGACCGGCTATCAACCAGCCCAATTTAGAATTTCGTAACTTTAGGTTATCTGGGCCTATGGAAATTTGTTCATTTCCTAGGATATCCCAGAAAAGATCACATCCAATCAAGATATCAACTTGAGAGGGTTCATTAAAATTAGGATCAGCTAATTTTATGTGTTTAGGTATTTTGAATTTAATATTAACGTGGCTTTTCGGTAGATAACCAGTTAAATCATTCATGACAAGCATATTATAAGTAACATCAAACTGTTTATAAATAGATTGCAATTTAACAATACAACTTTCCTCCACCCTATCCGACAAGTGGTTTCCAATACCTATAATATTAATACTAGTGATTGGAAGGGAATCAAGTGACAGTTTATCTCTTAAAGATTTTGTAATAAAACTGCCTTGGCTACCACAATCAAGCAATGCTCTAACTGTTTCATATTGATTATTATTAGGATTATGCACTTCAATTAAAGCAGTAGATAAAACAACATGATTAAATTTATATTCCGCTGAATTAACATTTATAGATTCAGATTCTGGATGTGCATGATTATTATTAATTGCCTGGTTAGGGTTATGCAGGAGACGATTATGCCTTTGTTTACAATCAGGACATGGTCCAAATCCACAAGCCTTTGCTGGATGACCTTGTTTAAGGCAATTAGAACAAAGTTTATATTTAGTTACATCAGACCATTTTTCTTGTATAGTTTTATTTTTAAAACTAGGGCACTCATATATTTTATGATTTTGACTACAGATTATACAAACAAATGAACTTGAAGCATCTTTATTAGTAGCTGTTGCTGCCTTAATAAAACATTTTTGATATTTATCCTGTTTGTTATTGTAATTATTTTGTGTATTATTATTCAAACGAAATTGATTATTTTGAAACTGTGAAACCTTTTGGTGGCTGTTATCTGTTTTATTCCTATCTAAAGCTTCAAGCACATCAGCGCGATCTATTAAAACTTGTTTAAAGTTTTCTAAGGTTGGAATATCATTACCAAGCTGATTCCTAAATTCCTCCCATTTTAGAAGTGTATTATTGTCTAATTTTGAGGTTAAGTTAAATATGACACACATATCCCATTTATCTGTGGGCATGCCTAAACTAGATAATGCTCTTAAGTTTTTGGTTACATGGTCAACTAGAAATCGTAATGACTTTACAGTTTCCTTGTTAAATGAACGTATGTTAAACAATGAGTTCATGTGATGATCAATCAGAAGTCTTTTATTGTCGTACCGATCACACAACAACTTCCAAGCTTCCTTGTAATTTTCAGATGATACTTCAAGATTGGAAATTATGAGTGCCGCATCCCCTTCAAGGTAAGATATTAGATAATGAAATTTATGTACCGGTGAGATTTGCTTATTACGATCGACTAAGCTCAAAAAAGAGTCTCTGAACTCAAGCCACTTAAAATATGCACCATCAAATTTTGCAATTTGTATACGTGGTAACCTGATACCAGAGTCAGGAGGTTCAGATCGGGATTCATGACGGTCATTACTATATGATGGCATACTACTGTCCAATAAATCCTTTGCAATGGCAAGCCCACTCACCATATCAACTTCAATTTTGTCCCGCTCCTCAAGCTCTGATGACAAATTCTCACTATTTAAGACCTCAATCTGACTTTGCAACTCATCAAACCTAACCGACAATTGTTCAAACCTACCAAGTTTAATCTTTAATTCCGATATTTCCACATTTGTTAATGAGTCCGAAGACGTTAATTTATCCACAAAGTTTTTAAACTTGGTAATTTGACCTTTGATTGAGCTACGCCGGACAGTCAATTCACGTAATTTCTTTAAATCAGCTTCTTGCGACATTTTTAAAACTATAATTTAGTCAAAGCAAAATATATGCTAAGTTTATTAGACTATCAAGCGGAGTAACTCAACTGCGTTTCAGCTTAAAATAATAATTTTGTAAGTTAATTAAAATAATCTCACGCCCCTCAATTCGACGTCACCCACCGAACAGGAAACCGGATCCACGCTGCCAAACACGGAATGCAATCTCTGCTCGTACCAACAACAGTGCTAGCGTGATGTTCCGAGGTATCTGGAACGTTCGGCGACAATATTAGAATTAGAAACTGATTAGGAACTTTAGGTAATCTTTTCCAGGAATAGCATGAGAAATTCAAGATGTCGGTAGACGAGAACAAAAAAAATATTTATTTTAGAATATTACCTAATTTGGAATAATTATTTGGACAACTTTCATACCAATTGGCTGATATGGAATGTTAAGATGGTCTTTAATTACAATTAATATAGTGGATTACAATCAAGTAACACTTTTGCCTTGAATTGTTGCACAAGTGGAATGCACGTTTTTCACAGCTTACCATGGGATAGCTGAAGATTTAGGATTTAGAAAATAGGTGGGTATATAGGTAAGAATGAGGAAGGAAGGGCACTTAACTTTTGATGCTCTGGTCTGATCCGGTTCACATGAATTTTCTGCACCTGTGTCGATGCTTTAGCTGCATCGATGCTTGGGTTTCCGGATGATCGTTGGTTTTGGCTTCTCAATAGGAACTCGGCCTTTTGTTGGTCTCGATGATCCCGCGGTCCCGCCAAAAGTCGATTCAACAAACCAATTTTGTTCAATTTTAGATTTTGTTAATTTAGATTAAGTCCTGTCACGGTCGCCAAATTTATGTCTATTACGACATAAGGATGAATTTTTGTAAAGAATGCAATTTTGGAAATTACTGTTTTAATAATAGGTCTTTACCTATGAAATTGCCGTTTTGTATGAAAAAATTTAAACGAATTTTTTTCATGAATTTTTTATTTGTATTAATCGAAGTAATCACCCATGCAATCAATGCATCTTTGCCATCGCAGTGGCAGTTTATTGATGCCCTTCTTAAAGAAATCAGCTGGACGGGAGGCAACAAATTCTTCAAAGGCATTTTGTACTGCCTCTCGGGTATTGAATTTTTTTCCCGCCAAGAAGTTATCCAAATTCTGGAAAAAGTAGTAGTCTGTAGGCGCAAGGTCTGGTGAGTAGGGCGGATGACGGAGAGCTTCCAACCCCAGTTCTTGCAACTTGGAGACCGTCTGCTGTGCAGTATGAGGTCGCGCGTTGTCGTGCAGGAGCAGCGGAGACGAGCGATTGACCAATGCTGGTTGGAGATGCGCCAGCTTCTCCATCATTGTGTTCAGTTCTTCACAGTACACATCTGCAGTAATGCTCACCCCATTTGGTAAGAAGCTGTGATGAATCACACCGGCGCTAGACCACCAAACAGTGACCATCACTTTTCTAGGGGTAAGTTTTCGTTTAGGGCATTGTTTAGGTGCTGAACCAGGATCCAACCAACTTGCTGAGCGCTTGCGGTTATCAAACAGAATCCATTTTTCATCGCAGGTAACAATGCGGTTCAAAATTCCTTCATTTGTGTGTCTGTTGAGCAGTGCAAGGCACGTCTCGACGCGTACTTCGCGCTGGCGATCATTGAGTTCGTGGGGCACCCATTTGTCAAGCTTTTTTACCTTGCCAATTTGACGCAAATGGACCAATATTGTTTTGACGCTAACGTCGAAAGCTGCTGCTAATTCAGCCGTAGATTGTGTATCATCAGCTTCCACAATCGCCTTTAATTCGTCATTGTCGACCAAAGTCTTCGGACGACCGCGAGGTTCATTTTTCAGGTCGAAATTTCCAGAACGGAAGCGAGCAAACCAATAACAGGTGGTGCGTTGGTTTGTAGTGTTAGCTCCGTAAACGTCGTTGATGTTGCGTGCCGCTTGTGCCGCGTTGCTGCCACGACGGTACTCATATTCCATAATTACTCGAATTTTTAACGTATCCATGATGACGAAAAAGATTGAAATGCGATGAAAATGTAACACTAATCAATAAAGAAATGACTACTTTTGGAAAAAAAAATCCATGTTTTTAAAATAAAATTAATTTGAAATTAGAATTCTTAGCCAAACAAAAATTATTTTGATTTGAAATGGCCAGTACTGCAGAACGGCAATTTCATAGGTAAAGACCTAATATTATGAAGCTTCTTACAAAAACTTTTTTCCCAACCGCTCCATTGCGGTTGTCCCTTGCCGATCCAGTCCACAGACAATATATGACACAGACTACACATGACACAGACTAAAAATTGTTGCACTGTCACTTGTCAAGTTTGTTATGGTTGGGTATAAATTGGTGAGCTTAAACATATACAATATTATGATAATTAGGTCATTTAGGCATTTGGTCTTTAATCAAATGATTTAGTACAGCAAACAATCCTTTCAAGACAATAAACGTTTGGTCAAATGGTTTGTTAGGTTAGGTTAGGTTAAAACTGTGATCTCCTACGCAAGAGCCGAGCGAGCGAAGCGAGCGGTGCCGCGGTAGCGGCCGGCGAGTGCCAGAAACGACTAGATTATATAGAAAAAAACAGGCTACCCGAAACTGACCAATTATTCCCGATGTCCACCCGCCGCTGCGCCCGCGGAGAATCCTCAAGCGTGTAGCGAAACACGCAGCGGGCATCGCTGCAGCGCACGCGAGGTACTCAAACAAACCGACTAGTAGATTTTTGTGTGCGGTGCGAAGGCGGTGTGGCGTAGGTATTTACTGCAAGCCTGATAAAAGAATCGTTTAAAAAAAGCAGCGCTTTTCGACTGTCGTGCTACACTTAACACTATCCAAACTATATGCATAACGTGAGCTTATTGATACAGTCGACCTCGGTATTGAGTTACCACTTCTGACAAAAATCCCAGTAACTGTACCAAGGTGAAACTGTCACACGATCTTAAAGCAAGGGTAGAAATTGTCGTTTCATGACATGCAAGAGGCGAGAAGAGTTTTAAAAGCCTTCTCTTTCCGTCTATTTTGCTGTGCCTGCGAATTTAAAGTTACTACTTAAGTACACATTGTGGAAAGCAATAACAAATTAAGTATTGAGAGGATGGTAAAGCTTATTTATTGTTTTACCATTCGAGGTTGACTACTACATGTAAGTCCTTACCTTTTGCTACTCCACAGCGATCCAGCTGCGGCGATTGCGCTGCCCTAGGTGGGGTTGGATTTGTAGGAACCAGCATATAAAGTACGCGTGCGCTGACTGCGAGATCACCGACGTCTTGCGAAACGGATGGAGCGTCGCCTCGAGAGACTACCTCAAGATCGATCCCGCCTCCAAGACCATTTTCTTTGAAAGTATTTAGTGAGCACATCATCAGAAACCTCACTCCCAAAGAACACTACACTATCCGTAGAGGTCTATGAGAGAGCAGGCATTGGCATGAAGAGGCATAAATTAAAAGTCATGACTTAAGGGCGTACCCTACTTCAATTTGCTTAGCATGATCCTCTGTTATGCTAAACATACTACAGCATTAATTTTTAAATAAATATATGTTAAAGTTGAGGATTGATGCTATAACATGCATAATAACATTATCGATAGAAAAAAAATCCACAGGTACCTCTAAACAGCGCTATAAGCCGCTGGTATTCAATAAATACTTCAAATTAGATGATGAAACTTTGCATAATAATAACTGAACTATATAAAGCAGTGGGCTTAAAACAGTTACTTCAGCGGAATCATAATACGAAAATATTATGAATCATCCTAAAATGTCACTAACTGACAATTCATAATAAGATCTGCGTGCGATTCCTATTACGAAATAATTCATCTGTTTGACAGTTTTCTATGGAGATTCGTAAAATGGTCCACACATTATGAATTGCTTTTGTGTCAAAATAGAGGAATTGCTAATGACAGCTGGAAATTCAGGAAATGAATCGCTTTTAGAGGAATAGCTAATGTGGCCGTTTTAGACCCTCAGGTCTTATGTTTTTTTTAAATTTTTTATTACCATTATTTTCACCGTAAGGAGCAATTACCTAAACTTTTTGAGGCTTGAGAGCCGCTAGCGCCCCACTCCGCCTCGCTCTCACTCAGGTCGCGGGTAGTATGGTGCGAGCGAGAAAAAATCTGAGGTAGGGTAGGCATAAAACAAACAAGTTGTTTTAAAACACGTATTTTAAACAATGTTTAAAACATTTTGAAATAAAACATTGTTTTTATTAAGTATTTAAAATCACAGTTTAAAATAAGTTTTGAACAATGTTTTTAACATTAAGAAAAAAAAACATGGTTTTAAATCGAATTTGAATAGCAAATGAATGGAAATAAATTAAAAGTTATATATGTTTAGGACTTGAAAAAGCTCGAAAAGAAATTAAATACCGTGAAACATGGCAACTTTGCCCACTTTTTTCGAATAATTACAATTTTAATACGATTTTTCTATGGAGACGTAAGTATTTTCCTTCATCAAATACAACTGTAAGATCATGTGCACGTGTTAGTATAGCTAAATTTACTATTTTTCAACATTTAATTCAATATTTGTTCGATTTTGTTGGCGGGTTAAAGTTATCTGGACTTTTACCCAACTTTGCCCACATTGATTTTTGACGCAAATATGGCCTTTAAGCAGATGACATAAAAACCAGTACAAGAATTTTGGTAAAGATGGCGTTTACTTAAGGAATGTATACGACACAATGAAAAGTTTCTTACTAAAACGCCTGGGCAATGTTACCCTGGCATTTTTTCTCTTTTTCATACAATCAAAATTTCGCGTTTTAAAAATGCTAGGGTTGGTACATGGTAAAAAATATTCTGATTTTTTTCCTTTCTACAATTCAATATAATTCAATTTTAAATAATGTGATTGTGTTTAGGTAAATAAAAGTAAATATGTCTCACGCTCATTACCAGTATAAGAATAATAAAAAAGTTCAAATTATACGGTTGTGTGGAGCAGGTACTCACTCAGTACCCAATAACTAATGACATCTTTGAATTGTATTAATTAAATACCTAATATATGTTTAAAAGCCTTTTTTGATGGCGGGCAATGTTGTCAATCGTAGGTCGGAACATTACTGGATAACTTTGCCCATCATCATAACTTTAGTTTTAAAAGACCCTGAGCAATGACACTAACATTATTATACTCTACAAATAATTTTCTATTACATGTTATAAAGTAAACTACCCTGTGTTTTCGCCATCTCACAGAATATACTTTCAAAAGAGACGTTTCATTTTTATATGGAACTGCGGCCATAACATGTACACTTTATGAAACCTGGAAAACGAACCGCTGAATACAGTAAAGGATTTTTTTTTCATAATATCTGATATTTTTTAGGCACTAATTATAAACTGAAAATGTTTAACGTTAAACGACCATCGACAGCCAGTCATGACAGATTGGTTGGACAGATGACGTTTCCATTTTTTTTAAATAGGGGTGAGGCGATGTATCGTAACAGATAGAAATAACAGATATTAAAAAATAACAGTTAACAATTGTTCTAACAATAAACCACACCTTTTACATAAAATAACAGATCCTCAAGACTGTTACCGCGGTCTTTACTGTTAATACATTATAACAATCCCCACACAGATTGTTACCGTGGCTGTTACTTACGTATTTCTCTTTCGTAACAGGCTTTTATTTAATAACAGATAGATAACGATTATCGACTTTAAGGTTGATGCGCTAGGGTGGCCCGCGAAATTCAAAGGACAATGCCACCTAATATAGGGCACCCTGTACCAGGCCGAAAAGTCCGCTGTCACAACCAAACTTAGTGTATTTGGAGGAGAATTTAATGCTCTTTCTATATTGTTAACTATTTTTTACATGGATTCCCGCAATTCGTATTTATTTACCATTTACCTACTTCATATTTTGAGGTTAAGTTCGAGAAAGTGAATGACACGAAATGTTAGTTAGTTGGTGACATGTAAGGTGGTAATATCGGTTGCTTTTCATTATTGATTTGGTGATAGTTTCCTGATGGATGATTGATTATACAATACAAAACTCATAGTAAATAATAATTCTTGTTGTCAGTTTATTTAAATATAATAATAATGAATATCAATAATCATGTAGGTACCTACTCACTCGCAGTAAGTGCAGCTGGTGGTCTGAATAAGTAATCAATTAGTACTGTATTTACTGATTCCTTATGTCTTGAAATCCTATCATAACATCAGGCCTGTTTTCGCAGAAGAGCTAGGCAGAGTTGTATTTACCCACTTCTCGAACTTGAAATGTTAGTTAATAATAATAAGGTAATAATGTTGTTAGTACATACTAAGGTACTTACATCAAAAATGAAAAACGTAGTTAAGATTAATTAATAAATTATATAATATTCATTTTTCCATAATGATGTTTGTAAAAAAGCATACCGCAATTTAGGGTTGGTCTTACGGCTAGGAAACAAGTTCACGAACATCAGTGCTCTGAGATCGTTGTACGAAGCGCTTGTAAAAAGTCATTTGGAATGCAATGCTGTCGTCTGGTCGCCACATGAAGCCAAGTACAAACTAATGCTAGAACGGATCCAGAACAAATTTATGAGATTCCTGTACTTAAAGCAGTATGGTGTGTATCCAGGGTATCCGCTGTTGTATCCTACTCTATTTGTGCTGGGCATGGTAGGCTATAATAAACTAGAAGTAAGAAGGGAAGTAGCTCTCGCCACTTACTTATTTAAGATTATGCGTGGTAAAATACACAACCCAGGCGTTCTACGCACGGTTGGGTTGTGTGTACCTGATGGGCACGTGGGGCGACGGAGGCGACCGCCCCTGCTGTGGGTGCCGCCCGCTCGCACCAACCTGCTGCAGCACGCGCCGCTGACGCGCGCTCTGCGTACACTCAATATGGTGTCACAACAGATTGACTGTTTCAATTGTACTCTGAGTGAATTCACACGGGCCGCATTGTATAAAATTACTCTTAGTTGTTCAGAATAATAATTATATTGTACCTAAGTCTAAGCTTTGTAAAGTATTAAGTATAACTACACTATTGTATTAGGTAAGCCTGTGATGATAGTTGTATGTGTTTTAAATAAATAAATAAATAAATAATGTATAAGACCTCGACCACTAGAGAAAAGAAATGTACAAATAAAACAATAGGTACGACATTTGGGTGGCACTCGGAAACGCCTTGCAACATGTATCATGGACTGTCCACATCCAAAGCACATATCACTGCACATTGTGACCGAATGTTGGTTCAGGTATCAGTTCGGAATCAAAGGGCGTTTTTCTTGTATCAATGTGAAGCATTTGTAACATAATGAATAGGTACTAGGTACCAGGATTGATCTGAAAGCATAAAAACTGGTATTTAATTCTTAAATTGAACGAATAGTCCCGGGTAGGTACTTTAGAAGCTAACTATAATATAAATGCTTCTACTAGGAGAGGTAATACTTACAGGCCGGGCTACCGGTGCAATCTATGATGTTAAAACACGATCATAGCCGCGGATATTATTTTCTAATTTGTAATTTATTCTAAATTGTTCTTTCAATACAAGCGAACAGTTTATATATCGGCGACGCTGACTTGCTCGCCGATATCTTACTCAAGATGGAGGCATCGCTGACGATTATCACACAAAGACTACGTTATGAAAAAGCACCTGAACCCCCGTTTTTGCTAATATATTTGTATTATAACTAAAATCAAATAGTTCAGATGAAACCAATATTAAAAGTAACGTCATCCGTGACAATCCGTGACGGCGCCACAGAACAATAATTAATGCAATACGTCACAGTAAAAATAGCATTTTATTTTTTGAATCGGTCCTCTTTTCTTTAAATGCAAGTGTATTCCAAAATAACAGTTTAAATTATTACGACGCGACGCGTGACCTAAAGATTTGTTTGACACACTAAAAATATATTATACCCTAATATTAAATTATTAAATAGCAAAACAGTACCTACATAATTATCTTCTTTATTTAATGTTCGTTGGCAGGTACCTATATTTTTTTAAGTAGTAGCAACATTCAGAAATGACATTTATGTCTACGACTGAAAGACTTCTTGGATCTATGGTCATAAATAAAACATTATTTAAAAAAAAAAGTCAATGACAGTGACATCACATATGCGGAAAATACGTACGTATACAAGTAAAAAAATACTTTTATTTTGCGTGTCCGAAAGCCGGGAATCGTTTTCATAACAAAAACGTAAATCGGATTTAAAAAATCGGAGTATTTTTATGAGCTACATTTGGTTGTGACAGACTAGCTCCCAAGTTGGTACGGCAATGTGGCATTCTCCTTTTCTTACGTTTTTTGCAATTTGCAGGTCTTTATCAGGTTGTATGTTGATCTAAATATTATTACCGGCCGTAACAAATATGGATTTACAGAATTATAAACATTAGAATCAGCAATACAACTCTCTAAGTTCATGTAAGTGTATTGAATGACGATTTCATGAAATTTTCATTCAATACACTTACATGAACAATATAAACAAAAAACATGATAAAGACCTGCAAATTGCAAAAAACGTAAGAAAATTTGAATTTCGCGGGCCACCCTAGCGCATCAACCTTAAACCAAAAGAGATATAGGTAGAAGATGTTCAATTGAGATTAAAATACGTATCGTCCATACAAAAATAACAGGTTGTTATTTAATAACATATATTTGGATCTGTTATTTTTTTGTAACAGTAGCAGTTATAACAGTTATCGTGTTTAATCTGTTACAACCCATCTCTATTTTAAAATCTGGAACTGTCAAAGATGTAATGTCAAATACCAATTGAATATTTCGTCCAGAAGTACCTACAAATCTACAATCCTCGTTTAAAAAAAAATGATGAATCACACTTTATAATTCATCAAAAAAAGTTGTTTTTAAGGTATCTTAATAGCAGAGAAATACATGCGTTTCGTATTATTTAAATAACGTCTACGTGATTTTATTATGTTTAAATGTAACATGACTTCTAGACGAAAGCATTGTGTAAGTAAGACGACGCCATAATCAATAGAATATGGCAATAATTTGATAAACTATTATTTTTTGTGCCAAAGAAATCAGGGGAATATTCAGGAAATAATATTTTTCCTCAATTCGTGGAATTTTTTCCTTTTTTTTCATTAGCGTACACTTTATGGCCGAAAATGTAACATCTCCTTTGCACAAAAAAGAGACGTTTCATTTTTGTATGGGACTCCGGCCATAACATGTACACTTTATAAAACCTGGAAAACGAATCCCTGAATACAGTAAAGGCTTTTTTTTTTCATAATATCTGATATTTTTTGGGTACTAATTATAAACTGAAAATGTTTGACGTTAAACGACCATCGACAGCCAGTCATGACAGATTAGTTGGATAGATGACGTTTACATTTTTCAAAAATAGGGGTGAGGCGATGTATCTTAACAGATAGAAATAACAGATATTATAAAATAACAGTTAACAAATTGTAGCAGCGCGCATGTGCACGACAGTGCGATCGCCGCTACACTCAGCTGAAGGATCGTTTTTTTTTTTATTTTTATAAATGGCATCTCATAGTTTTACCACGGGGGGGTACTTACTATTTAACCGGACTGTCCTGCGGAGATGCTCTAAGCTAACTTAAAGCCTCCAGCCAGGGGCATAAAAACTAAAACTAACTTATACTAAGCGACTGATCGCTAAGGGCACCCCCTGCGGGGTACGGACCTCGGCTTAGGACGTCGCTGGGGGGAGGACAGCAAGTAGGGACAGGCTGGATCGGGGAGTTTAAAACTACTGTCGACGGCTCGGCGTCAGCCCGGGCTGGCGCTTCGTCGGGCAAGGGTTGGGGAGGAGTGTCGGATCGGGGTCGCGGTCGCGGGGGACCTCGACGGCGAGGTCGACGGACGGCGTCTGGTTTTAAGAACCGTACTAGTCGCCCTACTGCTCTCCTGGAGGAGAGTTATGGGGTCGTCGGTTAGAGCGTGCCTAGGACGGCGCGTCTGACTGATGCGGAAGGGAGTGTAATTGGCCACCTCGACAACCAAAGGGTTGCGATGTTTGGCGGCGGACTCGAAGAAACGCTTGGAAATGCGTTTCATAAATTGGGCTATCGTGGGGATTTTTAGATCGAGATGGAGGAACTCGTTTCGGACATAAAAGGGGGCACCCGTAGCTTTACGGAGGAATCGGTTCTGAAGGGCCTGCATCTTATGGATGTGGTGGGGTTTGGTATGAGCGAAGACGGCGCAGGCATACGTCATGATGGGACGAATGCATGCCGTGTAGATTCGCAATTTGCACCTGAGTGACAATTTGCTTTTTGGATTTAAAACGGAGTGGAGCCTACCTAGAGCGAAAGCGGCTCGCGAGCGAACCTGCTTTATGTGCTCTTGAAAGGTGAGATGTTTATCGAGTAACACACCGAGGTATTTGGCTCGCTTTTCCCAAGGGATCTGCTTGCCGAACATGGTGAAGGGCTCGGGGGGGGGTGGGTTTGTTACGCGGTTTGGAAAATAGTACCGCCTGACTTTTATCGGGGTTGACCTCGATTCGCCACTTCCTGAACCATTTGCCGAGCTTGTCGACTGCGGTTTGGAGAGTGCGGCGAATCGCATCTGGACTACGACCCCTAAAGTAAATGGCCGTATCGTCTGCGAACAGAGCCAACTGGGCCTTTCTACTTTTTGGGATATCGCTGGTGAACAACGAGAAGGCGAGAGGGGAGGAGATGGCACCCTCTATGTGGTAGCGAAAGGTACGGTTTGACAAAAAGTCCCGTAGGATGAGCACGAGACGGTCCGGCACTCCGAGTTGATACAGCTTATATAGTAAGCCGTTGTGCCAGACTTCGAACAGCGAACGAACGTGACAGTCGAAAGCCTTTGCTATATCGAAGAAGACCGCGCCTACGAAATGGCCTCGCATAAAGCTAGCGCTTATATGCTCGACTATGCGGTGGGCCTGATGGGTACTACAATGTTGGGTACGGAACCCAAACTGTTCGTTAGGGATGAGGCCCTTGGTTTCTGCAAAATCTCTGAGTCGCTTATAAATAAGTCTCTCGTAGATTTTACCGAGAACTCTGAGCAAACTGATGGGACGGTAGCTAGACGGCTCGGACTTGGGCTTGCCGGGCTTGGGAATACTTATAACGGTGGCTTCCTTCCATACTTGGGGGAAGATGTAATTGCTGAGGGCACCATTGAAGATGATGGTCAACAGCATTATCAGGTGGGCAGGGAATAGTTGGATCACTCTATTAGTGAGTCCATCGGAGCCCGGGGCTTTGCGGGTTTTGAGACCTTTGAAAATCTTGTGCACCTCGTCTGGGGTGACGGGGGGCAGCGGATTATCGGGGTCTTCGACGGGGGGGAGGGAAACTCTACGTTCGACTTCCGCGTCCACCTTAGCGAGGTTGGTTCGGTCTACTGGTAGGGAGCTGGGTGAGCATTGTGCCTCGAGACAGTCGGCTAGGCATTCGGCCTTGTCGATGTCGTCGAAGGCAATGGTCTTATCGGGGCGGACCAGTGGGGGCATGGAAGCGCACTGCTGGGATTGGAGATTCCTCTGGAGTTGCCAGAAGGCTTGGTGAGTTGGTTCAAGATCACTCAGCATCTTGTCCCAGCCCGCTTCACGCAGCTCAGTGATGCGAGTACTTACTTTACGTTGTAAGTAGCGCATGTGAGATTTGTTAGCGGAGCATGGGAAGTTGCTGTAGGCACGAGTGCCCGCGTTCTTCTCGGTCATCAGCTCACGCACATCCGCCGGCAATTTGAAGCGGTGGTCATCCACCGCTGGAACTTGCCTTGAACATTCGTTCAGGACAGATTGTATGTGATCCGTGAGCGAGTCGATCGCGGCCGTCTTGTCGGCGACTGAATCGAACTGTTCGGGAATAGAGTCCAATTCCAGTCTGTTACCTTTTTGGTAGCAGGGGGTTGGTATGGGTCCAGTTTCATGACTACTGGACGGTGGTCTGAGTTAAGCTCGTGCACCGTTTCTATTGAGTTGAGTCTTAGGTTGACGTTCTTAAGGAGCGCTATATCTAAGATATCGGGGGAATAGTCGGGGTTGTGGGGAAAGTGTGTGGGAGTCATCGGAGCGATGACGTCAAAGTTCATGGAATTCGAGAGGTCGAACAGGATTCGCCCTCTTGTGGAATTCCTAGAGCTATTCCAGGAAATATGTTTAGCGTTAAAGTCCCCCGCTATTATGACGGAGTCGCTCAGATCTAATAGGCAAGTGATATCACTTGAGTACTCCAGTGGGTTCTCAGAGTGATTGGATGGAGAGTTGGATGGAGGGATGTAGGCTGATACTAGGGTGATCGGCTGATGGCCGGACATGCCTAGTCGGCAGATCGAGACTTCTAATTTTGAGAGGGAGGGAGGGTCTATGGGGATGCAATAGAGGTCCTTTTTATAATAAATGAGGGTGCCGCCCTGGTGACAGCGTGTCCTGTCGTTGCGAACTAGACGGTAGTTCGCGATTGACGGGTTGCGTCTATGGGGTTTTAATAGGGTTTCCTGAACTAATAGGACATCTATCTGATGATCGCGGATGAATTCCGCGATCTCAGCACGCTGCCGGTGGATACCGTTAGCGTTGAAAAAGCCTAAGTTTAGGGATCGGGGTTTGAACCTAGCTACGGGTGTATTATTCATAGTGGGGGATAGATTGATTGGCGAGGGAGGACATGGCTTGCGTGATCTCGGGATACGCATTGAAAATCTGGAAGATCCTACCTACGTCGTTGGCTTGTTTGGCAGCAACGATTTCGTTGGCCATTTGCCTAGCGCGTGGGGTGAGGAAGGTCATGTAGGTGGTGGTGATCACATTGAATGGATCAAGTGAGGTCGCGGGGGGGGAGGGGGGGGACGCGTTGCTACAGGAGCTGGTGTCGGAGGAATGAGAGGCGCTGGGGCGCGAATGCGGGGGTCCATGAGGGGGGGAATGCGGGGGGGGGGGGGGATTTGGGTTTTGGGGTTGCCCAATGCAGGGAAGGCCTGCTGGTGTTGGAGCTGATTCCAGGGGCTAGGCCTTTGCGGGCTAAGCCTCTCTGGGATCTGGGAGGGGGGGCTTGAAGGCGGAGGGAGCTTCCCTCTGCTGGCGAGCGTCAGAACGCTTCGTCAGTTTGGAGGAAGGTGCCTCGGGGGCCTTGGGGCAGCCGCGGTAGTTTGCGGGGTGTCTGGCCTGGCCGCATAGGACACAGCTAGACGGCTCAGTGCAGAGCGAGCGGTCCTTGGGGCGAGGGCAGTCAGCAGTGCCGTGGTTAGGTTAGCTCACCCAGGCACTTGACGCACCTGGGCTTCGCATAGCAGTGCTTCTGCAAGTGGCCATACAGCTGGCAACGGTGACATTGCCCGACCGTGGCGTTTTTGTGGGGCTTCTCGATATCAAAGCCCATCAGGTTGCAGCTGGCTTTGACGTTGAAGATCGGATGATGGCGGGCCTCGGTGGGGGAACAGACCACTAAGACCATGTCGAATGCCTCACCGCTGCGAGCTCGGTGCATACGGTGCACCTCGTCGACCGGGATGCCCTGGGAAATAAGGTCATCTTTAATGTCTGAAGCTGGGATTTCACGTGGGATCCTTTTGATCACCACGCGGGTCTGCTTCTCTTCGGGGAGGGAGAAGGTGTGGAATGCCACACCTCTGGAGCGGAGTTTTGTGAGTTCCCCATAGTCATTCGACGTCGGGATAGTCACTTTAATACCTTGTTGGGTATTTCGAGCGTTGGTATAAGCGATCTTTTGATCGCAACACCACCTCGAGATGTCGGTCCATTTCCCCTTGTCCTGGATGAAGACGACGGGGGGGGGGTGGTAGTTTCCTCTTCTGGGTGCCGGAAGAGGTGGGTATCGGGGTCATGGGGGCATCCTGTGAGGAGGATGGAGCTGGGGTCAAGGGGATGGCGGTAGGGGTGAGAACCACGGGGGGGGAAGGTGACCGGAGGCCAGAGGCGGGCTCCTCGACCGCGACCACCTTGGTGGCCTGGACGGAGCTCTGCTTCTTCTTCTTCCTCTTGCTACCCTTCCCGGTGACGGGCGTGAAGCCATCGTCATCTGAGTGGGATGAAGCAGAGGAAGAGGAGAGGTTGGCCTCCTTATCGGACAGATGAGGGAGAGAGGTGACCGCCCGCTTTGAAGAAGCGGGCATGGGGGTATCGGCCCGCTTGGAGGAAGCGGGCTCATCGATGTCCATGTCGCCGGAGAAGCCGGACAGACCTAGAGGACTATCAGGGACGGGAGGGACTAATAGTGCATCACTGAAGTCAGTGATGGCATTGGGATCGGAGCGAGGGAGAATGGCTCGCTCGAGGCGAGTGACTTCGTCGACATACTTGTGCTCAATGCCTTCCTTCTTCAGGATGGCCTTGAGGCACTCAAGCATCAGGAAAGCCGACCTGTTGGCGGCCTCCATGGTCGGTAGAGTAGACTCTACACTAGGGAGGGAATGTTGGGGGAACCTAACATTGGCCCTAACACCTAACTCCCCGGATGGACTTGTCCGGGGATGTGTGGCCCTCCCTGCCGGGTATAGACAGGGAGGTGAGTACCTACTGGTGAGCCCTAAGCTTGCTTTGGGCCGTTGCCTATCTTATTTGTGCAACGGGGTCCTAACTGGGTCTGGTGCGAAGGGGTAGACACACCCAACCGACACCAGGTGTGTAGCTGTGAAAGGAAAACTGTCATCCAGAGTCGACTAGGAGACCCCCCAAGGCCGAACACCCGTGCAACTGACTGCCTCAACCCTGAAGGGGAATCGGTGGGTGCGTTTGGGTCTGCACCCCCTCGGCTTCGTTGGCACCGTATGGTATCCACCGAGGACCACGAAACTGTGGTTTTACCCTGAAGGGGTACCCAGAAGGGGTAGCAAAACACCGACGAACGAAATAAGACAATAAATCTGTTAAGATAACTTTACTAGCTGTGCCTTGAAAAAGGCAAACAACTAGTAGCTGAAGATAGTCTATTGAGACTATGACGATCGTCGCGAGGCGCGACGAAATCTTGATAATCCGGAACCACTAGCAGGAAACCGGGAGCGCTCGAACCACTGCACAAACACGTCCGTGAAGGATCGAGCGCCGCCACATATATTTATAACTTCGTGGTTTAGTGGTTAGTCGGACTCCTGGCAGAGGGCGCGCACTGCGCGCATATTATTGTAGTAATGTTTTAACTGTGTGATTGGCTGTTAAACAGTCTTAACCTCTCTGCTCGACAAGATTTTGACACGTGACACATTAGCTAACTCGACGGGGTGTCGCGAATTCCGTCATGAAAATCGTAGAAACTGGTATATTTTTCACTAATTATTTTATTTTTGAAATTAATGTTATTATTAAGTACATACAATGTGGATAGGGGTATAATTTTTTAGGGTTCCGTACGTCCGAATGAAAAAACGGAACCATAATAGGATCACTCATGTCTGTCTGTCGGTCTGTCACAGCCAATTTGCTTCGAATGTACTGGACCGATTAAGTTGTTTGGTACACATATGAATTTCTGTGACCCAAACACGGAAGTGTAACGTAAATAAATGAATTTTGAATATGGGGTCACGTAACAAATGAAAGGGCTTGTTGTAATATTTATTTTTAAATATTCTATAATATTTTTGGAACGAAGTTCTATGCGGCTTTAGAAGTAGACTAGCAGAACTCGTCACGCGTAAAAGCGTTCATACTTGCGACTCATCATCATCTGCCTAACCGTTTCCCAACTATGTTGGGGTCGGCTTACAGTCTAACTGGATGCAGCTGAATACCAGTATTTTACATGGAGGGACTGCCTATGTGACCTCCACAACCCAGTTACTGGGTAACACGGTAAGACTAGTTGTCAGACTTTCTTAAAGTTAGACTCCAGGGGCAATGTTGGCCGGTTTCACCGTAATGATTTAATTCCAAATATAAATTAATAAAACTGTGCAGGACAGCCGATCGTATAGTTTAAGCTGTAGAATTAAATGATATAGGCATGTGTTATTTTTAGGAAAAATACCATTTTAGTTGTTAACCATTTTAGAAAGTAGCCACATGTTCGAAACCCTCTGGCGGCGCTCGGGAATTTTGGGTTATATTGTATCTGCTTATTGCCGAGCGTCGTAGTAAAATGCATTGTTTTATTAGTGTCTAAATGTTTTGTTAATGGTAGCGCAAAACGTGGATTATTGTCAGCTTCATAAAATGTGCATTTATTTTTATAGTTAGTAGTAACAGTTTGTGCCGACATTGTTATCCGCACCAAATGTGTTTTCTATAGTTTTTAATAAACAATAGCGTAGCGAGTACTGGTCGGACCCAAAGCGTGGGAAATGGTAGGGATAAACTGACGCCACTGGGGCACATAAAAGGGCCTGTCTTGTCCAAATAAAGTTAGTTCCGATAGAGTTCTGATTTAGTTCCGATTTAGTTCATAGCGAGTTCCGATAGAGATCTGATTTAGTTCCGATATAGTTCCGAGTGACCATCCGAGTTAGTTCATAGTTAGTTCCGACTGACTTTAGATTCAGATCTGGTATAAGACAGTAGGCTGAGTAGATCATCAGTACTCGCTACCTTTGACAGTGGAATATAGTATTTTCATTTAAGTACTTCCACCATGATCCACCGTCCGTCTTCACAGTGACAAGTGTCCTGTTGATTTCCACCCTCCAATCCAGCACACTTGTGCGACCCATCGCGCAAAAAAACTAACAAGCTTGACATAAAACAAATTATTTAAAAAACTAAAAACCCGCCTGCAAAAACGCATAACTTAAAAGAGAAAAATAAGCATTATAATCTGTAGAATTTTGACCAATAACCTGAAATTGAATTGAAATTATGGTATATAAAATTATAGCAAACATAAGTATGTTTGCTATAATTTTATATACCATAATTTCATAAATGCCATAATTTCATTAGATCGCTTCAGTTGCCATAATCGTGAAATGATAATTATAAAATCATTTTCACTAATTTCATAGGTCATAATTGATCAAGAAGTGTCATAATAATTTTAATCCATAAAATTTGCTATATTTTTCATTTTCAATAATGTCGTTTTCCATATCCTTTATTCATCAGAATATTAATTTGCCCATATTAGCACAATAATGCAGTACAAGCGCCTGCAATTTTGAGGTTATATTAAATGAATAATTTTGCTATTAACATATTCACAGAAAAATGGTTTATGCCGTACGAACAAATAAAAAAATAATACAATACTTTACAAAGTAAATACTCATGTGTGATACATATAAAATTCATTCCCGGCAATTCGAATTAAAAAATGTAATAAACTTGGTCAGATCATTTGCGGACCATGTAGATGTGTGTCTGAAATGGTCTTTAGAGGAAATAACCATACAGATTTGAGTGTCCAGTCAGTGATTATGACACATGTTATTATGGCAACTAATTTTATGTGACAAACGTTATTAGTATTAATGACTAGCTGCCCCGCTCCAGCTTCGCATGGGTAGCTCTAAGTACCTACCCAACCCTACCCTACCTACCTATGAAATAAAATGAAATGAAATTGTTTATTCTGTAAGTACCTAATATTGGAATCACTTTTACACGTCATATAATTTTTTTTTATTAAAAATAAGCTAGATGAGGTCGGCGTTTCCTATCTGACTACTCTGAGAAGAAAGGCCAAAACAAACTCAGAGGTCACAGTGTCTTTTAAAGTCCAGACATAATCTTGGTCAAGCCATATGAGGACCATGTAAATAAGAGTCTGAAATGGTCTTTTGAGGAAAGTACCGCGCGAGCGGGAGGGGTCCCGCTCGCTCGCTGCGCGGCCGCCGCTGCTAGCGGTCGATGACTCACGCACTTGTTTTTCACAATGGTATACATACAATAAAATCTGTACGTCCGTGACATGACAAACATTTTGTTTATATATTTTTAAGTAAATATTTATTGACTACACATAAATCTATTCATAACAACTAGTGACGCTACACCACCCCTCCCTCTTGAGACCGTCAAGGGCGATAGTAGTCAGGAAAACGCACCCTACGGCCTGACCGTGTCCTTTTAATGTTGTCGTCTTCGGTCGTCAGCGTTGGGTTAACTGGTGTGTCATGTGAAGTCTGATTCTGTCCGTGTTCGTTATGGTTAGTATTGCTGTGTGTTATTGTGGTGTGTGAGTCTTGAAGTATGTAGGCTGGTTTCACTCGGTCTACCGATACTGAGACTGTTTTGCCTTTGAGGAGGAGTTTGAATACTTTGTCATCTCTCTCTAGTACTTTATGTGGCCCTGTGTATGCTAGTTGAAACGATCCTGATGTCGCGTTGTCCCTTAAGAAGACGTGAGTTGCGGTGGCAAGGTCCTTAAAAATGAATATTGCCCGACTATTGGAATGTCGTGATGCTGGAGACTTTTAGCTGTCTGTGTAACCGCTCAACCATACCGTTATAGGCAGGGTGGTAAGCAGTTGTCTTTCTGTGCTCGAATCCAGCTATTTCCGACAGTTGCTTGAACAGTGATGACTCGAATTGTCTGCCACGATCCGTTACAATTTTTGTGGGACAGCCGAAACGTGCGATCCAACCATATAGAAGGGCGTTAGCCACGGTTTCGGCCGTGATATCCTTGATTGGTATTGCCTCAAGCCATCGCGTGAAGCTATCGACAGCGGTGAGACAATACCGGTAACCATGAGAGATTGGCAGTGGCCCGATCATATCTATGTGGATATGCATAAAACGTGATCGTGGCAGTTTGAAGTTGCCAAGGGTTGCGGATACATGGCGAGTTATCTTTGCTCGTTGGCATGCCAAACAGTTTCGCGTCCACTCTCTGCAGTTTTTCTTCACTTCGGGCCACACGTAATGGTCTGCTACCAGTTTGGCACTGGCGTTGGCTCCTGGGTGGCTCAAGGAGTGTAGATTGTCGAATACTTGGCGGCGAAGTTCTTTCGTGACATATGGCCTTGGTGTCTTGCTACTCTCATCGCAGTACAGTTCAGACAGTGTTCCTGGCAGTGTAATATTTCTCAGGCGCAGTGATGTTGTCCCGTCAAGCAGCTGTTTGAGCTCTGTATCGGAGCTCTGGGACTTGGCTAGTACGTTCAAATCGACGGGCTGAGTGATTGCCTCCACTCGTGACAAGGTATCGGCGACTACGTTATTCTTGCCTGAAATGTGTCTGATGTCTGTGGTGAACTGCGAGATAAAATCCAGGTGTCTAAACTGTCGTGGTGAGCAATTCTCCTTTCGTGTATGAAACGCGTAACAGATGGGTTTGTGGTCTGTGTAGATAAAAAACTCTCTGGCCTCGACCATATGTCGGAAGTACTTGATCGCCTCATAAATCGCGAGCAGTTCACGGTCGTAAGGGGAGTACTTTTGCTGACTTGTGCTTAACTTTCGAGAAAAGAAAGCTAAAGGTTGCCATTCTTCGTCTTTTAACTGTTGAAGGACTGCCCCCATGGCAGTATCGGAGGCGTCGGTCACTAAGGCTAGCTTTGCTCCGCAGTCAGGATGCGCTAACATTGCTGCTTGACAGAGACTTGTTTTGCAAGCTTTAAACGCGTCGTCTTCCTTTGCTGTGAAACTGACGGGGTGCGAGCCTTTTACCGAGCCTTCTAGAAGCTTGTTAAGCGATGCCTGGTGTTGAGCCGCCTCTGGGATGAACCGCCTATACAAAATGGCCATCCCTAGGAACCTTCTTAGTTCTCGCACTGTTTTTGGAGTTGGGAAGCTGTCGATAGTTTCAACCTTTTCTGGCAATGGTTTTGTGCCGCCTGATGTGATTTGGTAGCCTAAAAAAGTTACCTGTGAGACTCCAAATACGCATTTTGATGTGTTTATCACCATCCCATAGTCTTGTAATCTTGAGAACAGCTGACGTAGGTGGTCCTCGTGTTCTTTTTGGTATTTTGAGTAGACCAAAAAGTCGTCTAAATACCCAAAGGAAAAGTCTAGGCCTCGAAGCATTTCGTCGACAAAACGTTGGAAAGTTTGCCCTGCATTGCGCAATCCGAACGTCATGTAAGGAAACTCATATAGCCCGAACGGTGTGGTGATGGCTGTCTTCGGTATATCCTCGGGATTGACTCGTATTTGGTTATATGCTTTTACAAGGTCAATTGTCGAGAACACGTGACATCCAGAGAGGTTGTGAGCGAAGTCATGGATGTGGCGAATTGGGTACCTATCGGGTATAGTTCGCGCGTTCAGCATTCTAAAATCACCACACGGGCGCCATCCATTATCTTTCTTAGGTGCTAGGTGCAAGGGTGATGCCCAAGGTGAGTCGGAGGGTCTGGCTGTACCGTTCGAAAGCATAGATTCAAACTCCTCCTTAGCAATTTTAAGTTTATCTGGTGCCAGTCGACGCGGCGTGCACGATACGGGCGGACCCGATGTTGTTCGTATATAGTGTAAGGTGTTGTGTGTAGGTATACGTTGTATACCCGACGGCCGGGTTATGTTTGGAAACTCTCTGAGTATGTCGTGATATGTAGTGTCACCAATTCTTACCTTGACTGAAGAAACAACATCAGAAGGACGAGCAGGCAAAGCAGGGGTCGCAAGCGTAGTGTTAGCGTCGATTAGCCGCTGCATTCTAACATCTACAATTAAGTTGTAGTGTGATAAAAAATCGACACCGATTATTGGCTTTGTCACGTCCGCCACTATAAATCGCCAAGCAAAGTCGCGGCGCAAACCTATGTTTAATTTTAAATACGCGTAACCGTAGGTGCTTATCGTACTACCGTTAGCCACACACAGTTCATAGCTAGTTTTATTACGGCGCACCTTCACTGCTGACCTTGGGAAAACACAAACGTCACTACCGGTGTCGACGAGGAACTGCATCCTGGTGTTCTGGTCAGTGACAAATAAGCGACCAGTGCTACGACAGTCGCCGGTCGCCATTATCGACTGCCTGTTGCTTTTCCCGACTGGTCGCAGGGCTTTATGCACTTCGTTGCTTTATCACCGAACTTATAATGGTACCAGCAGTTTGGGAATTTCCGGTAATTTGAATTTGACCTTCTTGAAGGTGACCGTCCCCGACTGTCGCTTCTGCTGGACCTTTGTCTCGACCGGGATAATCTGTCGACCTGCGATGTGAGGGCTTGCACTTGTCGTGTAAGTTCGGCGATCTGACCACTCATCTGGTCCACGCTGCTCCCTGGTGTCGCCATCTGACCTGTTGTCGCTGCTACTTGCGGGGTTGCTGGCACTACATCCTGTATGCGGTCAGCCAGCTCAGCCACCTCCTCCAGGCTCGCCTTAGCTTGCGAGGCAATAATAGTCTGCGTACTGCTCGGCAGACGGCTGGTCCAGATAGTCCGTAAAAACTCCTCTGGTACGCTCGGTCCCGCCAGGTGGCGCAGGTGTCGCAAGAACTGCGAGGGCTTGCGGTCGCCAAGCTCCTCATGAGTCAGGAGCTGCTGCACTTTCTTCTCTCTAGACGCAGATAACCTCTTCACTAGCTCACTTTTTAGCCGCTCGTACTTTTTCGGCGCTGCAGGTGCCGTGATAATATCTTCCACCTCGGATGCATATATGGGGTCCAGGCATCCAATAGCATGGTGGAATTTCGTGGCGTCAGCCGTGATGTTCGCGAGCACGAACTGGCTCTCGAGCTGCGCAAACCACAACGCCGGTTTTTCCGGGTAAAATGGGTACCCGCACACCGACGCGAAATACATCGTAGCTCGGGGCGTCCTTACTTTGACCTTTGTCATCGTCTCCTTGAGGCATGGTGTTCTTCCGGGGTCACCAATGAAGTGGGTGTGTACGGGAGATGAATGAAAGCCGGTAATGTCACTAGCTTGGTATAATGCTCCAAAGTCCACACACAACACACATATAAAAGTTTGAAGAATGGAAGGTGAAAGTCTACACAAGGAGAAGCACAGTAAGATTTACGCAAGCACAAGTAGAAGGCAGATAAGCAGAGTACATATATATATTAGCGTTGGTAACAAGCGCGCGAGATGCATACGGCAGCGAAAGCGGAAACGTGTGGTTAGCCCTGCGGCATCCAACGGACTGGCGATGCGGTGAGGCGCGAGGAAGCGGGAGGGGTCGCGCTCGCTCGCTGCGCGGCCGCCGCTGCTAGCGGTCGATGACTCACGCACTTGTTTTTCACAATGGTATACATACAATAAAATGTGTACGTCCGTGACATGACAAACATTTTGTTTATATATTTTTAAGTAAATATTTATTTACTACACATAAATCTATTCATAACAACTAGTGACGCTACACCATCAATAAAACTAACTGAGAACGGAAAAATATAAAAATAAAAATTCACATAGTCGTCACATTCACAATAATACAATACTTTATAAAGTAATCATGTCATTTTGTATAGAATATTCAATAATTTGTATATAAACATGGATGATTTTCCATAATATTCAAAATTTTACAATGCTTAGCAGAGCGAGCAGCTCAATCCCATGCTTTTTTGTCTTCTAAATAATCTGAAATTTTATATCATCTACCCTATATTATATTATCTATCCTATCTACCCTACCCTACCTACCTACCTACCCTACCAATCTACCTACCTACCAACCTGCCCTACCTACCTACATGCCTACCTACCCTACCTACACCTAACTACACCTACTACTAGAATAACGAACACAACAAAAAAATAATTATCCAAATCGGTCCAGCTGATCACGAGATTTGCGCTTAGCAACACATTCAGCGATTTATTTTTATATTATAGATAGATAGATAATAGGGCAAGTAAATATTATGAGCGAGGACGATTATGGAAAACAATAATATTATTATGGCAAATGATTTTATGGCAAACAAGACAATGGTGCCGATTCTCTTGTCACAAAATTCTCTAAACTAAACTAAAAATCACTAAAATTTAGTTTAGTCCTGTCAAACGATCAAACTCATTCTGAAATAGACTTTAAATGACACAACTTAACTATAATTTAGTTTGACAGCACTAAGATGGCACTGAGATTAGTTTAGTGAAAATGCTATTCTGAATTTGACGATTTAACCTAAAATTTTGTCCTACATCTAAAATCCTCTAACTAAATCTGACTATTTTTAATCGCGATTAAAAATGTGTGGAATAAAATTAGATGTCATGAAGTAAAATTCCAACCAACACCTCGAATTCAGTTACAAAAAACAGTACTGTATTTTTTTATTTTCTTTTGCTTATATCTCGAAAACGGTGAGTCCTATCGCAAAAATAATGAAAATTTGGGCCCCCTTTAGGAAACCCTTAAACCCCTAATTCTCAACATGTTGGTAATTATTTTTTATATTTTTTCGTTATTTTCCATACAAAAACTGAAAAATTCCATTAAAAACACGGCGAGGCTGCCGAGCACGCGCGCCTCTGGCTCTAAAAAAAAAACATGGGGTAGGGAAAACAAGTACCAAGTGGAGGCGCGCGGTTGTCAAATTCGATTTTAGTTGTGTCAAAATAAGTTTTAAATTTAGAGAATTTATTTGGTAGAATAGCTCCAAGATTCCCATAGTCAAAAGTAAGGAATTTTAGTGATAGTTTAGTTAGTTTAGTTCGGTGTACAAGGGAATCGGCACCAATACCCTTTTCCCAACTATGTTGGGGTCGGCTCTAATCAGATGCAGCTGAATACTAGTATTTTACGTGGTCACCTTGTACTGTAAACATTCATTTTAAAATTTAAATACACATAATATTAACATTCATTTTTTTTATTTAAATGAATCATTCCATAATCAGCCTGTAATGTTCCCACTACTGGGACACAGGGTTCCTATCGGTGGAGGAAGCAGGCCGTAATCCACCTCGCGGGCCTAGTGCGGTTTGGTAGACGATGTGACGTCTTAGAATTTTTGGTGCCGGACATGCCGGTTTCCTCACGATGTTTTCCTTCACCATTTTGAAAGCAGTGGTGATGAAATAATTTACACAAAGTCAAGCGCCTGTCTGGGTTCGTACCTATGACCTACTAATCGTAAGTTACGGTGGTTGCCACTGGGCCACCACTGCTCCCGTTAAATCGTTATAACGTATATTGTATTATAAAAAGTTTTTGTCTCGCTAAAATGTTGTCATTTTCCATGTTCAGGGTGATTTTAAGTCATTGGCAATTTTTTAGGGGGAGGTCACTCATTTTTATTTTATTATTGGTTAAGATCACGTAAAACCTCAGAAGAATAACTTATAATGCTTTCAGCAGCTTATTAGTTATTCTTTTGAGCGGCAAAGTAAAAGTTTTGTTTTGTCACACTTTCAGATTGTTACATTTTAATTATAAATAAAATTAAGAAAATACTCGACTTTTTCTCTTTCATCATGAACACAGCACTTTTTTCATTTCTGTTACTTTTATGTACTTAACTGTAACATAAATGAAAAGGTCAAAAAATTTCGTTTTTACCAACGAACGAAACATTGAAATAGAAAAAAGAAAATTGAGTTTTACTGACTGATTGACTATCTGTTGACTATTGCACACACATCCCTGAAATTGACGTGATTGATCGGTGACTTAACGTTGACGTGTTGTAAGAACTGTAACGGCTAGGGCTTTGCAGGTAGGCTGCGCAGACCGTTAACGGATAGGTAGGTAGTGTATGGAGGTAATTGAAACTAAATGGTAAGTTAATACATATATTGTTATTGGTACTAGACCTCAGCTAGGTCGCGGGTAAGGTCGCACTGTTCTGTCTAAATCACTAACACTTAAAGTAATTAAATTGTACTTCCTTGCACTTCGTTTGCAGACGGAGATGCCTGTTCAACAGGCTCAGCGAGAGGCCGGCAGGGCCTTCGTTAGAGGCCGGTAGGCCTTCGATAGAGGCCGGTAGGGCCTTCGTTAGCGGCCAGTAAGGCCTTCGTTAGAGACCGGCAGTACGTGTCGGCGACACGTGGTCAACAGGCCTGCAGAGGCCCGCAGGTAGCTTGCGGGGTAGGCCGCAGGTAGACCAGGTTTCAGGGTAGACCTCGCAAGGTCTCGGTAGCGTGCGCTGGCTGTTGCCTACGCGTCCTGTCCCCAGCCGCAACGTCGAACCCCTAGGTCGGGGTACGTAGAATCTTGAGGATCAGGGAATAGCTTCTATCAGCTAGGCGAGCGGATATCGAAATGGCAGAGCGTCCTTCGGAAATTAGTGTTGTGCCACGTTTTTAGTGATGTGGTTAGGAACTTACTAATTGTGATATATTTTCCTCTGAGAACCCTCACAACGCTACAGTACCCCGGCTGCAGAGAGAGGATTTTACATAATTAAAATCCGCTAGAACTTAATTTACCTTACTACTGTTCCATCCTTTCATCGGTTCAGAAGCCAGCCAATTACACCTTTGGCTGGATTCCTACCCGATGTGATGGTGTTACATGATAACTCTGGTGACTCTTCCTGTTGAAGTACACAATAAGGAGTGGTAGTGTACCTCACTTGGTGTGTTTGTCCCTAGGGTTAGTGTATGTATGTAGGTGATTGCTTTGTATGTACCTGCTGCTAATTGTCAAGTGTAAGTTAGTGGTGTGGGTTAGTGTGTTAGCGGGGTTGATTAGATTAGTGGTGGTAGACTAGGGTGTTAGTGTGTTAGTGGGCTAGATTTGGTTAGTGATGGTAGGTTTGGTTAGTGATGGTAGGTTTGGGGGGGTTAGTGAGTTAGTAGGGGTAGGTTAGGTTAGTGGGGTAGTGTGCTAGTAGGGGTAGGTTAGGTAAGTGGGGTCGTGTGTATTGGTGCGGTCACCTCACTTGTAGGTGCCGTCTTTAAGATGTTCATTTGAACATGACATAAACAACACAACAGTTAAGGGTAGCTACAATAGTGACCTGCTCTGCAATAACAAATAGACATCCCTTGGGATCCACAGCTTCCGCTAGAATAGCGCCAGTGCAGCATATGCTATTTTAAAAGATAGCTTTTTTTCTTTTTTCTTTTTATAGTTTTAGGTAACAGATAGACAACACAAAAGCTAAGGGTAGTTATAGTAATGAACTGCTCTGCAATAATAAATAGTCATCCCTTGGGATCAGCAGCATTCCTTAAAATAGCGCCAGTATAGTTCATGTTAGGTTATAGATGTAGTTTATTTAAGTTGTAGATATAAATAGTGTATTTAAGTTTTATTTAGATGTAGTTTTATTTTAATATTTAGTATTCATTAGTATTCCTATAATAACACAGATAATAGAATAGATAGCCTAGCAACAGATCAGATTTTAGTAGGTAGTTACTGTTGTAGTCCAACCCAAGTCCCAACAGTACAATGCAAACACATGACTAGAATTTATGGTCCAGCCCAGTGTGTAGGTTTTATTGAATACAATAGTTTCACTCTAAACCGCACTGGAATACCAAAAATTACATAGATAGATAGTTTACATAAATAGATAAGTTTGGTTTAGGCTTATTTAGGGAGTAACCATCCGCTCCTGCAAGGGCTTATTTATAAAGTTGCAACCGCTCTTTAGAATAGAATTGATAGTTAGTACATATACATAGATTAGGTTGCTTAGGGTACCAATGGTTTAGAGCCAATTGATAAAGCATAACCAACGATCAATGGGGTAGACCATATGATCATTACAACTAGGGCGGTTAGGCCGATAGTTATAGAAGGGTTGGTGATGAATGGGGTAGGGCCATCATCAATTCCGACTATGGCTGTAGGACCAATAGTCATGATAGAAGGGTAAGATGAATGGGGTAGGGCCATCATCAGTTTCAACTATGGCTTTAGGGCCAATAGTCATTGTAGAAGTATAAGATGAATGGGGTAGGGCCATCATCCTATATAACTGTTTGGATTTACCAAAAAGTTCGAAGTTTAGAGAGTAAGTATGATAATTGTTGGTTATATTTAGACAGTGGGTAGTTGTAGTGGGTGAGTGCAAATAATTTTAGTAGTTTGTGGGGTAGGTTGTGTAAAGTTTTGGTAGATCTGTGTTTTATGTAGTGGTTGTCAGCTGTTTATTTTGTTGACATAGGTAGGTTTAGTTGAGAATTGAAAATAGTTTAGTTTAGATGTCTATGTAAATAATTGTTGTTTATTGTTAATTTTATAGTAAGACAACAATTCAATTATTATTAGATTAACTTGTTTGTTTAGTGAATAATAAGTAGGTGTAGGAAATAGTAGTATTGCAATATTGTGTATTGTTATATTTTTCAATGAAGGTAGTAGTGGTTCATTGTTAGAGTAGAAATAATACAATTTAAATTTATTTGCAACAGTATTTTAAGAATTGGTATAATATTTAGGTAGTTTTATTTTATTGCAGTAGTTGTGTAATTAATTTATGTATTTGTGATTAGAAATTCCATAAAAGTTAGCAATGTAGTATTTGGTAAGTATATTTAAAGTGACAGCTGTCTTTCGAGTTTTATTTCATTGGCCACAGTAGTTATATTTGTTGTTTTATTATTTGTGATCCAGTAGATTAGTCATTAAGATTGTAATAAGTAAATAGTGTTTTTCAGTTGTTTTTAAATGATGTAGGTATGTAGATAAAATAAGTTGAGTTTATTGGTAGTTTTAAGCAAAGTTTAAATTTTGGTTGGGTCATAATTTTAGTAATCACAATATGTTTGTAGTTGTATTATCACAGTTTTAGCTTTGTAATAGTATGACAGGTATCATTACGTTACGTAGTAGTCTCTGGTTTACTTTCTAGAAAAATATGCATTTCACCGCTGCCAGCACTGAGTTTAAGTTTTTTAAATGTAGATTTTAAGTAGATATAATTACACATCAGGTGAGTTCCCATTATGTACACAGATAGTATTAGATACATACAAGTAGTTGTCACAGTCAGATTGGTACATAAAAAGAAGAACTTAAAACTATACCGCTATGATGGTATATGAGCAGCGTGCTAGGGCTCAGTCCAGAACAGTTTTAGGTTTGGTAGATTTAGAGTTGGGAGCTACTGTAACTGGCAGAATAATAACGCTTAGCCAACCCTCAGGATCAAGTTGCATGCTTAACAGCCGTGCTTGCAACCACCATTAGATCAACAAAGTTGTCTAAATTGATTCATATTTAATTTCACAGCTATGGCACCTATGTGGGGATATTCAAGATTGGCGACACACCTTACAGAAAAATTTTAGCTATTGTTGATGGTGAGTTTTAAAGATTAAAGTTATTCGTCCAAAATGTAGGGGTTGTGTACTGAGCAGGACATTTTGTCAATGAGTTGAGTGGCTAGCTATATCTAGAATTTACTGATATAATTTGTTTTAAAATTGAATCCTTGTGGATTAAGATAAGATATTCCATTTCATCCCGTGGGTGTCGTAAGAGGCGAGAAGGGACCTGGAGACCTAGTGCATATCATTGTAGCACCTTGGGTCACCCGGCAGTGGCGGGTAAACCACCAACAAAAGCATTCCCAAGGAGGGTTGGTGTCAGGCTGGCGGCCGACTGTAAAACTTAGCCAAAACCTTTCAACCGAGTGAAAATGATATGATGCGCGATAGGGCTAGAATAACATAAGGGGGGCAACCTTGCACCTTGTGAAGTACTGCCACCATAACTGAGCCCTATACATAGGGTCAAACGTCTAGGGCAGCCAATCAGATTAGTAAAAAAAAAAACGATCGTTAGAAAAAC
The DNA here is from genome assembly GCA_948473465.1 of Lithophane ornitopus. Taxonomy (NCBI): domain Eukaryota; kingdom Metazoa; phylum Arthropoda; class Insecta; order Lepidoptera; family Noctuidae; genus Lithophane; species Lithophane ornitopus. Next base: position 9,577,506 of record OX419641.1, on the reverse strand, counting down.
TCGAGCGCGTCAGATTAAGGTAACGTAAGTTAGTTACGTGCATAAAAGTGTGCATCTCAATAATCTGACAATTTAAGCTTGTCATAAGGAAATGGGAGAGTCACAAAATTGCAAAAAAAAAGTCACCTGAAAATTCTCGACTACGGCAATTTTTTTTTTTTTTTAGTAGAATTAGTCACGAGTCACGGATATAATATAATCATTAAACGGCAATTTCTTTAAATACCTTAAGGTAAATAAATACAACATGGTAAACATTAAACCGTAAAACAAACAATATCAAAAAATTAAATTATTACATTTAAAACTTAAAGGCTCGTACAAACTGAAGCGATATCGCGGGCGCGACAGGCAGCGGTACCTTTGTCGACAAAGGTACCGCTGCCTGTCGCGCCCGCGATATCGCGTCTGTTTGCACGAGCCTTAACAGATTTGCAATTTTATGGTTATATGTGTATCCGAACGTTTTATTGTTTGTTTCTTTTTTTTTGCCAACTAGTAATGGAATTTAAAATCGAACTTCGAATCGACTTGTTTCTATCTCTCGGTTGTATCGAAGTAAAAGTGACAGAACAAAGTGAAATTCAAGTCTTTCGAATTTTGTTAATAGAGCCACGAAATGCATTTAGAAAAACAAAAAAAAAAGATACTTTGTCTCACGCTCGCAGCAAAGTCGAATTTTGCTCACTGTCTATAAACAGCAAATTGGTTTGTAATCAACTACCAGAAGCCTATGAAGATGTCGTCTTTACACCTAAAAATATTTTTGTATTGGATAGTCCATTTATCGAGGAAGGATATAGGCTATATAACATCACGCTACGACCAATAGGAGCGGGGCATAAATGACAAATGTTGCAAAAGCGGGAAAAATTATTCCTTTTTGAGAGCTTCCGCTGCGTGCGGCGTAAACGGTTTAAGTTACGCAAATATTATGTATGATGGAATTGTTTCTCTTTAATAGTTCTAAAAAAAAGTCCGGTACAGCATATGTCTATCTTTTAAGACCGACTCACTTTAACCTTTTTTTATGGTAATCAAAGTTCGAAATTAATGCATTATATGCGAAGGAGTTTTATCAACATAATATTAATTCTTATTCAAATATAAATAGTTTTAACATCAAGGGATTTATGTAGCAGTAAAATACTTTTTAATTGAATGAATTAAAAAGTATTTTACTACATAAATCGGACATTTAATTTCGAAGTTATCACGAGTATTAAAATGCAATACGCGGACCGTTCGACGCCGACGCCGCGCTGCTGCGACATTCCCTACTCTAGAGAGGAGAGGATGGGCACACGGGTAGACCATTAACTGGAATAGGACATAGGATATGTTTTATCCCTATATTCCTACGGGATCGAGCGAGACCTACGCGGGTGGAACCGCGGTGCACAGCTAGTATAAAAATAAATCACTGAGTAGCAACAAAAAAAACGATATTTTCATTAAATGATTTTAAAAAGTTTTTATCCCACACCGTGCTCGATAGCGAAATAGCTGACTGACTGAGGGAGGGGTCGCGCTCGCGGCCGGTCAGGTCACGTCCCGCACCCACGTCCGTGTTGAGACGCAATTTCGTTGCCCTAGCGCATAGGGTAAAATAATAATAATAAGTTTTATTTAAAAAAAAAGTGTGGTACAGTCTGTTACATATAAAGATTTACAATTTATGGATAATCAAAATAAAAGTAACAATAAACAGGATTGAATCTGGCGTCCTAGCTAGGTTACAAGGTAACCTGTATTAAGGATCGTCAGCCCAGGTTCCCACAAAGGAGGACAAATTGTTAATAGCGACTGCTTAGGACTAAAGATACAAACTTATATTAATTTCTAAAACTTATATGTACTTACTAAGAGTGTGAAGTGTTAGTATGTGTGTGTGTCCAGTGATGTAGGTGTGGAGTGCGTGTGTTCTGTGATGTAGATGTGTGGTGTGCGTGTGTTTTCTGATATAGGTGTGGAGTGAGTATGTATGTAAACGGAAGGGAAGGAGGTTCAGTATTGAGTGTTAGAGAAGTTGCGAGTGTTAGATACGGAGTGTTAGAGAAGTATACGATTGTGAGGTAAGAAGATTTTCAGTGTCGTCGTAGTTTAAGGTGGTTAGAAAGCATGTTCGATTCTTATTGTTGAATTGAGGGTAGTTGGTAAATCATCACTGAACCTGCTCACTACCAACGTCGCGGCAATCTACATCCGTGACGGGCAGTACGATTTTACGCCTTGAGCTGAACGAACGTTTCTTTCTCTCGTGTTGTGATTGAGTTTCTAGCAAAACTTTTTAGCATCTGTAGTGTTTGTGGACTCACTACCGTGTGGTGTGCGGTCATCAAGACCTTTGAACCCAGAGTACATCTGAACTGCCTATCTGTGAAGTGCCGTGCACGCTGGAGCTCTCCTGTTGACCTGGGAGCTGAGACAAGGTAGGTGGTGTTCAATTGCCTTCTTCCACAAATACTGTACTTTTAAACACTCTAAGGTTCACAAGCCGCCAGCAAATATTTTCTTTAAAAAGGTTGGTCAAAAACCGAACAACCAAAGTGGTCCTTCGTAGCCGGATGGTTTATGAACCCTCGAAATCGTAGTTCGATTCTAGCCGTGCTAGATAATTTCCTACCTAACTCGTAGTTAGTGTGATTACAGACGTTCTGTCCATTTTTCCCTTCTGATTCTGGCCGTGTCAGTGTCATATTAATTCTAATACATACAGTTCCATCTTTACTCATTAAACACATAAATATTTATTAATCGTACATAATATATTTAGTGTGTTGGTAATTAATTTGAAAAAACATTCGTTTATTCCGTATTTATTCATTTTGCTTTGACCACGCCATCTGCGTCGTAGTTAAAACAAAATGGCGCCGCCGGTCATCAAAAGTAAAGAGACGAAAGAAGTGGCTGAAGCGTGTCAAAGTAATGAACTAACAGTGTTAATTAATAAAAAACAAAGAATGTTTGAGCGAATGCAAAATGCCTACGATCTGTCGTTAGTTATTTCAGATCCCGCATCGAAAGAATTATTTTTGATGCACGTGGCTAATATTGATAATTTACGTACTTCTTTTGAAAGTGTAATCTTTGAAATCCTTGAAAAGGAACTTGAATATGACCCTAAGTCATCCCTTCGTAATCATGAATTAAAAAATTTTGATAAATTGTATTTCCAGGTTAAGTTATGTGCATCGAAATGTGAACCTAATTTCAGTAGTAATAAGGTTGAAGATACTTCATGCTCTGTGGAGTCTAGACCAAGACTTCCTAAGTTAGAACTTTTCACATTCGATGGGAACATTGAAAATTTTAATACATTTTTCGAGACATTCTGTTTTTTGGTTCATAATCAGACAAGCATTCCAAAGATAGATAAATTTCACTATTTATTGTCATGCACAAAAGATTCAGCATTAAATATTGTAAAGAGTGTGCCTATTTCTGCGAACAACTAGGAACTCGTTTGGCAAAGTCTTCTTGATAAATATCAAGATAACAGAATGTTAGCTGGGAGGTACTTGGATAAAATGTTAACCTTTTCGCCGCTGCAAAAAGAATCAACTGATCATTTGAACTCATTCATAGAAACCTTTGACCATTCATACAAAGCTATAGAAGCATTGAAAATTGAGAATTTGAATAGTTACATAATGAGTCATATTGCTCTGAGGGCTTTAGATCCCCATACACATAAAATCTTTGAACAAAATGTAAATCAAAAAACTATTCCAAAATTTTCAGATGTAATTAGTTTCGTTCAAAATCATATAAAAGTTTTAAGTAATTCCGCATCATATTCATCGAGTTCAAGTACACAGCAAACGAATCAGCGCCTGTTACCAATGCCAATTACCGCCTAGTAGGCAGAATAAGAATAATTATTCGCATGTAACTTCAAGCTCAAAATTGTCATGTTTACATTGTGCAGAAAATCACATGATTTTTAGGTGTAATAAGTTTCGTGGTCTGACTAATACACAACGAATTAGCCGTGCTAATGAATTAAAGTTATGCCACAATTGCTTAAAACCCAATCACACTATGAAAGACTGCAAAAGTGAATTTAGATGTTATGTTTGTAAGGAGCCTCATCATGTTCTATTGCATCGGGAAGCGAGCGATAGTGGAACTAAACCGGTTTGTTATTCTGTTCCCACCACAATCGCACAGGCGCCCGCGCCGGTGTCGTCATGTGAAATGCAAGCGTCCGCTGTTATCAATAATACTAATAATCACTTAGCATCCACACTTAATTATGCAGTCATATTGGGAACAGCTATTGTACATGTGTTGGATTCATTTAACAAATACCAAACTGTTCGTGTGTTAATAGATTCAGGTGCGCAGTCGAACTTTGTTACAAGGAATTGCTTTCAACGTTTAGGATTATCTGCTAAACAGTGTCCTTATAATATTCTAGGCCTCGGTGGCGAACTAGTCAAGAATAATGGCATGGTATCGTTAACTTTAAAGCCACGGTGTGCGACTTCTTGTTTTAATTTAAATGCAGTAATTTTACCTCACCTGACTTCGGATATGCCTACCGTTGAAATACCTCAAAAAATAGTTGATGATTTTAAAGATTTAGATTTAGCTGATCCGTGGTTTTATAGAAAGTCACCAATTGATATTATTTTGGCCGGTGACATCTTCCCGTACATTTACGATGGAAAAAAGATGATAATAAACCCCGATGTACCAGTCGCGTTAAGCAGCGTGTTTGGTTATGTCGTAACGGGAAGACGAGAGAGAGTAGTAGAGATGCAATCCTCTAGCAATTGCAATGTTGTAGCGTCTACAACATCGTTAGTATCGTATACTATCGAAGAACATAATTTAAATGAAACTCTCAAACGTTTCTGGGAAGTGGAATCTTTACCGTGTGAAGTTCCTGTTGATCCGTTAGAGGAAAAAATATACATGGAAAAACATTATCGTGATGAAATCGGTAGATGTTTCCCCAATTTTATTAAACCCTGAGCATAAGGCGCTCGGTGATTCTTATGATACTGCTCTCAAACGACTTATTCAGGTTGAGCGTCGTCTGGCTCGGTCTCCAGACCTTCGTAAAGCCTATGTCGACTTTATGAAAGAGTACAAGTCACTTGGACACATGGTACCATACACTGGTACTGAACCTTCGGGTTATTTTATCCCACACCATTGTGTGTTGCGTCCGTCTAGTACAACGACGCCCTTGCGTGTAGTGTTTGATGGATCAGCCAAAACAAACTCTGGTATTTCGCTAAATGATACACTTTTGACCGGCAGAAAGCTACATCAAGATATTATATTAAACATAATTTTTAATTTTAAACTTTACGATGTCTGTTTCACTGCTGATGTGTCAAAAATGTACCGAGCCGTAATCATAGATCCTGCTGACAGGAAGTACCAGCATATACTCTGGCGTGATAATCCTATGGACCCGGTCTGTACTTTTGAGTTAACTCGAAATACTTACGGTCTTCGTAGTGCACCTTTTGTTGCTGTGCATACGTTGCACCAGTTAGCCTCGGACGAGCTAGCTCAAAGCATGCCGCATGGTGATGCAGAGCCAAGATCCAAGGCGGCATATATGTACTGACCAAAGGCTTCTACGTTGATGATGTCTTGTGGTCTTGCCAGACCCTAGAAGAAGCTTGCACGTTGCAAGACGATTTAACTTCCTTACTTAAAAGTGGTGGATTTGATTTAAGAAAGTGGGCTAGTAACTGTCCTGAGTTGCTAACAAGAATGCAATCACACCAGAAACCATTAACTTTAAGGACGATACGTTATCGTCATCTCTCAAGGTTTTGGGATTGACATGGTTACCCTCGTGTGACTCATTCTCTTTTAATTATAATTTAACTGACGCAAAACAAACTAAGCGTTCCGTTTTAAAACTACTCGCGAGCATCTTTGACCCAGTAGGTTTTATTGCGCCATGTACCTTTGTCGCAAAGTGCATAATGCAAGATCTTTGGAAACTCGGCCTTGGCTGGGATGATCAGTTACCAACTGAGCTGACCTCCCAGTGGAATAAGTTTATTTCCGAACTGCCAGATCTAAGTAAATTGCGAATTGAGCGTCATGTTTTAATATCTCACTTCAATCAAGTTCAGCTAGTAGGATTTTGCGATGCGTCATCGCGAGGCTATGCAGCTTGCATCTACTTACGTAGTGAAGATAAGGATGGTCACGTGAAAGTTAGGTTACTGATGAGTAAATCTAAGGTCGCACCTCTAAATCCAATTATGTCAATACCTAGGCTTGAGCTCGAAGCTGCGGTTCTTTTATCAAAGCTAGTTAATTTTGTCGTACAAAACTTAAACGATTTCAAGGTTTCTATTATTGCGTTAGGTGATTCAAACAATGTTTTAGCATGGCTGCAAACGCCACCTTATAAATTAAAAACATTTGTGGCTAACCGTGTTAGTCAAGTGATCGCCGTGGTGCCACCAAATTGTTGGTTTCACGTGAACAGCGAAAATAACGCTGCCGATGCTTGTTCGCGCGGAGCAATGCCAGCTCGTTTCGTAAAAAATGCTACGGATTGGGTTCACGGTCCAACATGGCTTTATGAAAACCAACAACAATGGCCAATGAAACCATTTTATGTAAAGGAAGGTTTCACCATTCCTGATATTAAAACTAATTGTGATACGTTCGTTTTAACTACGTGTGACGATCCAAATATATCATTTAAAAATAATTTAGAAGAAACATTTAATAAATTTTCATCCTTTAATAAATTGCAACGTCTTATCGTCAAGTCTAAGTCATTGCGTCTTAAGCTCTCCTTCTTTGTGAAAGAGAGCTTGAGACGCAATGCAAAGGTCCACAAGTCATATTTATGCTTGTTCGTGTGCTTTTCAACGAAAGCTGTACACTTAGTAGTTCTTACAGATCTAAGTTGTGATTGTTTTTTGGCGGCATTCGACCGCTTTGTAGCTCGCCGCGGACTTTGCGGTTGTTTATATTCTGACTGTGGCACCAATTTTATTGCAGCAGCTAAACATTTAAAAGAAGTTGCGAACTTCTGTAATAGTAAAACTAGTGCTGATATAATTTCTAACGGATTAACGTCACGTCATATAGAATGGCGTAATAACCCTCCTAACGCTGCGAGCCAAAATGGACTCTGGGAAGCAGGAATAAAATGTGCTAAACATCACCTCTATCGCGCAGTAGGTGACAGATCACTCACTTTTGAAGAATTAAGCACAATTTTCTGTAGAATTGAAGCTGTTTTAAATTCACGTCCTTTGTGTTCTTTATCGGACAACCCAAACGAGTTCGAAGTATTGACCGCAGGTCATTTTCTCATAGGTCAGAGTTTATTAGCTGTACCGGAATATGACTATGAGGATGTTCCTCAAAATAGATTGTCACGTTGGCAATTCGTTCAAAAGGCTTCACAGTCATTTTGGAGGCGTTGGTCAGATGACTACCTTCACACTCTTCAGCAGAGAGCGAAGTGGTTTTCAACTCCGCCTAACTTAAAGGTTGGAGATTTAGTTTTACTGAAGTCTCATTTAACTAAGCCCCTCCAATGGAATTTAGCCCGGATTGAGAAGGTACATAGTGGTGTCGACAAAGTAAATCGCGTTTTGACTCTACGAACTAAAAATGGATTCATCCAAAGACCTATAAATAAAGTTTGTCCATTACCCTATGCAAATTGATTACCTTCGCAATTTTAATATTTTTAAATAGTTTATTTAAGTTTACCCTTATTTTTTAGTTTTTCTGTACCGTGTACACTTTACATTTAGAATACTCTCTACACGTAAAATTATAACTTTATTTATGTTTAGGTAACTTTGATTTTTGTAACATATTCCACACTTTCATTCCTTTAAGGAAATCAATCATATTGATTTCGGTGGGGGGTATGTTCGATTCTTATTGTTGAATTGAGGGTAGTTGGTAAATCATCACTAAACCTGCTCACTACCAACGTCGCGGCAATCTACATCCGTGACGGGCAGTACGATTTTACGCCTTGAGCTGAACGAACGTTTCTTTCTCTCTTGTTGTGATTGAGTTTCTAGCTAAACGTTTTAGCATCTGTAGTGTTTGTGGACTCACTACCGTGTGGTGTGCGATCATCAAGACCTTGAACCCAGAGTACATCTGAACTGCCTATCTGTGAAGTGCCGTGCACGCTGGAGCTCTCCTGTTGACCTGGGAGCTGAGACAAGGTGGGTGGTGTTCAATTGCCTTCTTGGAGATAGTAGGAACGAACGATTTCCACCCACAAATACTGTACTTTTAAACACTCTAAGGTTCACAAGCCGCCAGCAAATATTTTCTTTAAAAAGGTTGGTCAAAAACCGAACAAGCATATTATCCGTCTTTTAGACATTTCGTAAGAGGATTGATGTATAGGAATAGTTTTGTTTATTCAGATTCTGTTATATAAAAATGGCCCAAGGTAGTTAAAGAAACGTTTAGTAAAAGCAAAACGTGTAAAAGGAACTTTGCAAATTTCGTTCAAGTTTCGCCTTAGTTAACATTTTATTGATGTAATAAAATGTTGAGAATGAATGTTTGCCGGACCGTGAGGACTTTGCATTTTTTATATAGATCAAAGGTTGGGTAGAGCATAGGCCGGAAAGTGGCAACCTTAAGAATGGCTCTCTGAGGTACTTCCAGAGGTTTGAGTGTAGTTTTCGCAGCTCCACCCCAACTATTAATACAGCACGAGATGACTGACTGACACATGGCGAGATACACGGTGCGTATTACATTAAGTATTGGCAATGTGTCTAAGTGTTTTAAAAAGACATAATATGAGTTTACGAACTCGAGCAGTAAGGTGGGTGATATGAGCTTTAAAGTTAAGGTGTTTATCTAGGATTATACCAAGGTATTTAATTGTCTCAGTAGAAAAAATTGAAGGACAGCTGCAAGAGGCCGAATTGGCTTGGCAGGTGTCAGCTTTTAGAGTAATGGGTGTCAAGGGTTGCGTAGTGGAGTTTAGGGAGAATGTTATGAGTTTTTTTTGTTAGTGTTTAGCGTGAGTGAGTGAGAGATAAGCCGATAGAGATATATTGAATCAAAACCATTTTGAGCAGTTGCATGCAGTTTAGCCCATGATTCATCGTAAAAGGTAATTGCAGTATCACTGGAAAAGAGACAATGTTACCAGAGCTCAGGTGCATATTGCACAGGTCGTTTATGAACACCAGGAACAATGTAGGGCCCAAAACACTGCCTTGAGGCACGCCATATGAAATGGGCAGGTCATCGCTGTGCGAACCGTTGATTTTGACTATCTGCCTGAAAGATATATAAGATATATCGGTCTGAAAGATATGAATAAAAAAGCTGGTGCTGCATACAACGAACGCCTAGACATTCTAGTTTAGACAGAAGGCAGGGGATAAAAGTGTTAAATACTCCTGTGGTAAAATATAGATTTCCTTAAAAAAAAAAGTTGTGATTTTCCATTGATTTTACGTTCTATAAATGAAATTAAACCACTGGTTTCAAGGATAACGGTTTTTACCCTAACACTCTATATTCAGTCTCGGGTGCGCGGCGGTTGCGCACAGATGCGGAAGGTTTAACGCATCTTTAACCTGTGACAATGGCGTCTAATGTAATCAAATGCTTGGGTTGTAACCTAGTAATTTGTGAAGTGTTGACTTATGTGAAAAACAAACTTGATGTCATGGACGAGGACAGTTTGAGTAAAATATGTGTGACTGCGTTTTCGCCTGAAGAATTTTCAGTGCAAAGAAGTTACTGTACGACTCAATTCCGTTGGGTCAGCAATTGAAGATCCGCCAAGGTGATAAGAAATAATAATAATAAGTGTGCAGCGCATGAGATGGACACGATCCATTAATGAGAACGTCATGCGCTCATACTATGGGGCTACAGAGGGAGGAAGCCACCTGACCGCGTACCGTGTTCGGATGCTCTCTCTGTTTCAGGTGCTTGAGCCAGCTGTCAACGTTTCGGCACAACGACTGTCGGATCAGGTGCGGGTCATTCAGCGTAATCATATGTTGGACGATACTGTACTTGATCGCCTGCGAAATGAAATGCAGAGTAGCCATGTCATCGCTCCCCCGTCGCAAACTGTTATAGTACCACCACCGGTTACTACAAGTCAAGCCGATGAGGGGATTGATGACAGGGCTACAAACGTAAGTACCCAGTGCAATGATGAATTGAGGAGTGCTTTGGATGGTGCGATTCGGGAATATCGGTTCATGCCACCCGAACTTAGGCCACGCTTACCTCGTTTGCCCATGCATAAAAAAAATAGGGCACTGGTGGCGGCTCTAGATTCGCAGTTGTCAAACTATTTTGACGACTCTGTCAAACTATTCTGTACTGTGCGGCTGTAGCGGCATGTCGTGTAGCTCACGTCAAATTCGCTAATGAAATTAGAGCTACACGACCGAAATCAGCCGTACCGTTTTGGCAGTGCAGAATTGAACGTCGTATTGGTGAGGCCAGAGCGCTCATCGGCAAACTAATCTGCTTCAGGGAGGGCAATACTCGCCCTAGAGTGATGCGCTTTGTGGGACGGGCGTTCTCAGGTACTAATATCAGTCCTCAGGACTATATATCCCGTGTCACAGAGCGCATAGACTTCCTGAAGCAGAAACTGTATGCCTGGGCAAACCGTATTCGTAGGTATAAGCGGCGAGCGGACCGATACACTCAGAACCTTCCAGAGTGATGAAAGGTGGGTATATAGGGCTTGGGAGCAACCGGACCAAAGTGTGGCTGACACGCAACTGCCGGATGATGATGCCATGTGCACTTTCTGGCGCAGTATCTGGTCGGTGCCTGTCAGTCACACTGAAGGAGATTGGACTCGGGAAGTCGAGCGAGCCTGCGATCCAATACCAGAAATGGGGGCTATTACCATCTGCCCCCAAGATATAGCTCGTGCAGTCCGCCCGTTGCCTAACTGGAAGTCTCCAGGGCCGGACGGGCTGCACAACTTCTGGATAAAATCGTTCATAAGGTCGCACGCTCGCTTGGCGGCTCAGTACCAGACTGCATTGGAGTCTGGTTTGCTACCCCAGTTCTTAACGACAGGAGTTACCCACCTGCTCCATAAATCTGGTAGCACCGCGGAACCCAAAAATTATAGGCCGATCACATGTTTACCGACGGTCTATAAAGTTCTTACATCCATTTTGAGAGCTAAAATTAACGAACATATCGACACGAACTCCATCATGTCGGCCTCTCAAAATGGATGTAGGAACGGGTCTCGCGGTACTAAGGAGCTACTCCTCATTGATATGGCCATAAGCCAACAGGTTCGTCGTTTCCGAAAGGATCTGTCGACATGTTGGATAGATTATAAGAAGGCTTATGACTCGGTGCCACATACATGGCTCATGAGAGTACTGGAGCTGTATAAAATAGATGCAACTCTGCGCATATCCAAAGGAATAGTGAACCGATAAGGATCGAGCGAGGCATATTTCAGGGCGATAGTTTGAGTCCACTTTGGTTCTGCTTGGCCCTGAATCCTCTAAGCACACTGCTGGAGGACTCAGGTCTAGGCTATCGGCTGAGGAGAGGTGGACAGGTTATATCTCACCTCTTCTACATGGATGACCTAAAACTCTTTGCCCCCAACAATTTACAACTGATGGAGCTACTGAAAGTAACTGAAACTTTCAGTAGAGCCATCAGGATGGAATTTGGTGTGGATAAATGTGCGGTCATGCATGTAAAGCGAGGGGAGATTGTGGAATCCTTGGGAACCCAACTCTCGGATTCCATATACCTTAGAGCCCTCTCCGCATCCGAAACCTATAAGTATTTAGGTATGTCGGAAGCGTTAGGCATCAATGTTACTGACATGAAGCAATCGTTGAAGGAGCGCTTCTTTAGCCGCCTGATGAAAGTATTTAATAGTCTTCTATCAGGCGGTAACAAGGTGCGCGCTTTCAACGGTTGGGTCATGCCGGTTTTGATGTACTCTTTCGGCATACTCAAATGGACTCAGACCGAACTTGACGCCCTGGATAGAAGGGTCCGTACGCTGCTGACTGCATACCGAATGCATCACCCACGGTCATCGGTAATGAGACTGTATATCCCGCGAAAGTGTGGAGGTCGAGGCTTTTTAAACGCTAAGACCCTCCACAATCGCGAGATATGCAGTCTCAGGGAATATTTCCTAGAAGCCGACGTGGGAATGCATCGAGATGTGGTCGCGGTGGACAAGGGCCTCACCCCGCTCTCCTTGGCGAAAGAGAACTGGCGCAAGCCTGTAGTGCTTGACACTAATGACCGCAAGGAGGTATGGCAGAGTAAGGAGCTTCACGGAAGCTTTTTCCGGGCCATTGCATGGACCCGATGTAGATTTACTAGCGTCCGTAGCCTGGCTGCGTTTCGGTGACCTCTATGGAGAAACCGAAGGTTTTGTCTGTGCAATTATGGACGAAGTTATCATGACGAACAATTACCGGAGATTTATTATGAAGGACGGCACGGTTGACATTTGTCGGGCATGCCACCGACCGGGAGAATCAATCCGTCACATTATCTCCGGATGTTCTCATCTAGCTAACGGAGAGTACTTGCATAGACACAATCTTGTAGCCAGGATAATCCACCAGCAACTTGCTCTGAAATACAGCCTTGTGGAATCGGAAGTGCCGTACTACAGGTATGTGCCCGACCCAGTTCTCGAAAATGGAAATATCACATTGTACTGGGATCGATCCATCATCACTGACAGGACTATTGTTGCCAATAAGCCTGATATAGTGGTGGTGGATCGAACAGAGCGGCGCGCAATGATCATTGACATAACGGTCCCGCATGACGGAAACCTCGTGAAGGCCGAGAAAGATAAACAAATCAAGTATCTTGACTTGGCTCACGAGGTTGTCGACATGTGGGATGTGGACTCTGCGATCATTGTGCCGATAGTCGTATCAGCCAATGGCCTAGTTGCCAAGAGTCTCGACCAACACCTATGGAGGCTCTCGTTGGGCGGCTGGATTAAGGGCTTGATTCAGAAAGCGGTACTCCTGGACACGGCTCGCATTGTTAGGAGGTTCCTCTCTCTGGAGCCCTAACCGCCGGTAGCTTGGACCTTGTTCCCGATACCGGTGGGCTACTACTTTTTATATTTTTAAATGTTTTTATATATTTTTTATTCTAATATTTAAAAATATAATTTGTATGTATTTGAAGTGAAATAAACGGAATAATAATAATAATAATCATTTTTATTTCAAAAAGTAGTTTGTACATGGTATACAAAGTTGTCTTATATAATTAGATGTTATAAATAAATAGAACCAGTACAACACATATAAAAGTGGTCATAGGAGTCCCTTTCCTAAACTAGGCAGAAAATCTGTCTGTATCTTAGGAAAGAGTATCCATTGTGACAGTGAGTCTTATTACGGTTACAAAAAAAATTTTTGGTACGTGCAGTAGGCGAACAAAGTACTTAATGTTAAAATAAAGTATAAAAATAAAAAGAACAGAAAATTAAATAAAAACATGAGTGTGTGTGGGTGTATGGGCGTGTGGGTGTGTGTATGGTTGTGTGTTGGTGTATGTGTGTGTTTGGGTGTATGTGTGTGTGTGCCCATGCGTGTGTATATATATGGGAGTGCTTACATGCCTATGTTGTATGAGTAAGTGGATGTGTTGTGTTCTGTGTGTAAACCTATCTCTTTACTGTATAGTGGTTAGAAGCTCTTCGGTATCACTATATGTCAATATCTGTAACCATGAAAATAACTTGTTTTTTAATTCGCCCTTTGTCAAGGCGTAAATATTTAATTGTTTGTGGGCTTTATTATACAGCCTTGCACTTAGGCCATTAAACTGGCGTCTTGCGAAGGCAGTCCTGCAAGAGACAGCAGGACATAAAGGAAAGCCACGACGCCGCTGACAGAAAAACTGCTTATTAAACAAGATCATAGAGTGCTTGACTGTAGAGGATTGATCTTAAGATGTATAATTTCCTAACAGTTAAGACATTGCATTCTGAATATAGCATATGTACCCTACACATATGCTATATTCAGAATGCAATGTCACGAGTCACGAGGTTTGAAGTGAATTACTTTTAGCACAGCCCTTTGAGCTCTTTCGACTTTTAATAGCTCAGTTTTATGAGTCCCTCCCCACACAGGGATACAGTACATCAGGATTGTTTGACACAGAGCCAAATAAACCATTCGGAGAGTATTGTTATCCGCTGAAAACCTTAAATTTAAAAAAATATAAATTGTTTTTCTGGTGCGAGAGGTTAATGACTCCAATTGAATGGTCCAGTCTAGTTTCTCATTGACGAACACTCCGAGATATCTTATGGATTTCACCATAGACAATGAGATACACTTACAAGGTTCTGTCCTTTGCTGACAGTTATGAGCTTTTAGATTTCCGGTTTCTTCAGCTGGTTTTGATGTATGCGATAGAATTAAACGTAAAAATTTGGTCTTATCAACGTTTAAGGTTAAAAGATTACTTGCTAACCAATGCATTACTCTCCGCAATGCGTTTTCCGAATGCAATTTAGCGTCATCCCAATTCTTACTATATGCCACTAGTGCAGTGTCGTCTGCGTAAGTGAAAATATCACAGTTGACGAGAGGCAGATTATAAAGGTCGTTTATATAGATTTGGGGGAAGTATTTTGGGTCCAACCCTCTTGGTTGGACCCAAAATACTTCCCTGGGGGACCCCAAAGGTTATTCGTTCCTCTGCGCTAATTGTATTGTCGATCTTGACGGATTGTCTACGGTCAGAGAGATAATCTTTAAAGATTTCAAGAGCTAGGCCACGTATACCTACATTTTCCATTTTCTCTATTAGTTTGGAAATACAAACAGTGTCGAACGCTTTACTGAGATCTAGAAAAATGCCATAACATTTCAGTTTTTGGTCCAGTTTGTCAGCTACCAACTGAGATCGACTACGGCATCTTCCGTAGAGATGCCATGTCGGAAACCATATTGATTATTAGCGAGAATGTGGAATTTGGTTAAATAATTGGTTAGGCAGTTGTTAAGAACTCGTTCCATGATTTTAGACAAAGCGCTTAAGATAGAGATGGGGCGATAATTTGAGATCTGATCTTTATCTCCAGTTTTGTACACAGGTGTTACTAACGCCGTTTTAAAGGCCCTCGGGAAAACCCGTGTTAGGGGTGATAGGGGGACACGAGGACGTTTCGAGCCATTTTGATTAATTTGGCTGGTATGTTGTCCCATCCCGTGGCACAGTTATCCCGAAGTGATTTGATAATTATCTCCACATCACTTTCACTAACCGGGAGAAGCGCGATCGAGTTTAGCATGCTGTGTTTAGATGTTAGGTCTCCGTCTGTAGCGAAAGTAATTATTTCAGATGCCAACGTCTTACCTACATTAGCAAAATAATTATTTATTACGTTAACTGAGAATAACGGGTCCGTAGACAATGTTAAGAGTATTGTGGCTGGCTGCTTATTTATCTCTGTATGAGTGAGTTTTTTAACGACCTTCCAAGTTTCTTTGCTATTATTTTGAGCTCTAGTAAATTGGAGTTTTTCATCAGAACGTCTAAGTTTATTGATAAGTGGATTACAAAAGTTTTGGTATCTTGTGTAAATAATTTTAAGAGTTGTGTTTTTGAATTAAGCTTAAGATGCATGCTATCTCGGTTTTGGATGCACCGGATGAGACCAGGTGTCATCCAAGGCTTGATTATTCTAGCCTTTCTTGAAATTTTGATGGTGGAGGTATGGGTTAGAACAATGCCTTTGAGTGTAGTGATTAAATTATCTGCAGCAATGTTGGCATCAGTAGTGTTCATCACCGGGGCTAAGTCAGCGTTTTCTACATCCTTTACAGCATTAGAATAATTTAAACGCGTGGTTGTCTGTGGAACAAATTTTCGGTTCACTTTAATTTTATTTAAACATAAGGACGTAGCATGATGATCTGTAATACTTGTTTCTAATACAAAGGAGTTTGATGAGGATTTAGATTTGATCAAGATATGGTCTAGGCAAGTGTTGAACTTGGTCTAGTGGGATGTAGAAAAGCTGGCAAAAGACCCTAATGTCGCTATTGTAGAAGATACTCGTGTGAATGTGGGTCCTCGTTGTTAGGTTTAATATCAACGTACAAGTCTCCCATTACTATAACAGATTTGCTGCTTTTTAAGGCAGACGCAGCAGTTTCCAAGCTATTATAGAAATTAGTTAAGTTAGCATAAAGGTGAACGATATATACCAATGATTGCAGTGTCTTGAGTACGACAAATTAAGCAATTTGCGTCCACAAAGAAAGACGGTTCTGTTACAATACATTGAAGGTTATTTTTAACGTATATTACTACACCATCATTTTGAATTGGGTTTTTTATAGTGGAATACGCGGTATAACCATCCAAAGTTGGGGTTGGACCAGCGTTTTTCAGCCGGCATTCCGTCAGTATTACAAGATCGAATTGGATAGGCATCTGGGCAAGAACAATTAAAAAGCTGTTAAGGTTTTTGGGAACACTACGAATATTAATGTGAATAATTTTTAATGAAGATTGTGCTACCTTTTGCAAAGAAGTGTATGCGCGTGGGGCACAGACTTGAAAAGTAGCTACACTGTTTTTTATACAAGCCATTTATAATTAATAATAAAGTTTAAAGATAGGTGTAAAGGAAAGTCTATTTGATGTGTGGAAATAGTTGGAATTAATGTTTTTGATTTAGTGTAGTGTGGAGGTAATTTCGTAAGATTCTGTAAAGAAAGAAGTATGGGTGAAATTAGTAAAATAGGTAAAATTAAAAAGGGCTTAATATAAGATAAATCGTAATTGTAAGCTAAGCGGTGTGTAGAAAAAATTTAATGTGTGCGAAGTTCGCTTGTTATGTAAAAAGTTTCTACAATTATAATTACGAGACATTTACATACTGTTTTAAAGTAGTAGACAGCCAAAAAGCGAGACAGGGTAATAATGTAGCACAGGTCGAATAGTCACATTTTTTTCAGTATGGTCGCTAGACAGTCTTCCTTCCTGACAGTGTAAGTTTCTTTACACTCCGGACTGTTGCGTAGTAGAATCTTGCCATTTGAAATCCAAAATTTGAAACTATTCTTTTTGGCAAAGTCTCGAGACTGCAGGAATAATTTCTTCATTGATCCCGGAAGATATTCGTCGACATATATAAAAATCGCAGCGGGACATTGAAGATATTATAACGCTTCTGAAGCAGACTAATCCTGAGATTGTTCCAGTTTTTTTCCAGTTTTTTTCCAGTTTAGCCTTCATATAAACTATGAAGTCACCTATTTAGATTTTTAATTTGAAGATGAAAATTAGAGTCATAATTTACCTAACGTACATTTTTCACTTAAGACCAACATTTTCATACCTTTCATCATAGTTACGAAGCTGATTATTTTATGGATAAAAGCCAAAACTCATGAAGATTCAGTTGCAAAAAAAAATGTTCACCTTCTACTTTTTTTTTAGATTATTTTTGAATTGGTCAGGTCGAAAATTCTCAAAAATACTGAAAAAAATTCGTAACTCGAAAGCTATAAAAAGTCGCGGAACATACACGGGGGTGATTCGGATACCCCACGATACGAGGGACCTGAATTTTATTTTTGGACGTCAATGCTCCGGCCAGCCTTTATATAGTCCTACAGACCGTATTTCGGCGGCCAATCTCAACGGATATTAGTCTTCGACAGATATTATAGTGCACAAGTGTGTGCGCAGAGACAAGTGCACTCTCTCTTAATCTTCCCTCAATCTCATAATCCGATGGGACGGCAATCCGACACAATCGGAGAGAGATCAGGTGCAGGACCAACGGCTTAACGTGCTTTCCGATGCACGTGATTTGATAGTTTTGATAGTTGGTTGCATCGTAAAAGTTATGGTTTAAAGCACCTCTTAAAGTTTTTCAAGTTAATTTTTTAACACCTTCTATAATCAAAAAAAGCCGTTGTAAAAGCCCGAAGTGCGGTGAATCTTAGGTAATACCAAGTCTCATCGGTAAATTTCCGAATTGTTCTATAACAATCATCAAATTCTGACTTTTAGCGGCATTCAGTTGGTAAATTCTCTAGCAAAACCTTCAACGCTAAACGGGGTGTACGGTAGGCAGAGACAGTAAATGAAACCTATGACTGCTGAGAATATACTGACTTTATTACAATAATAATATGGTATATAAGGTGTCTATAATGACAAGGATTATAATATGTAGAGGGGACAGTACACCTCCCCCCTTAAAAGAAAAATAAAATTACAACTAAAGTTTTTTTTTTTTTTTTTACAAACTAAAGTTACACATCCTTAAACTAAAGAGAATGATACATTTTAGTGCGATTTTTATGTATTACATCAAGCTTATTATTTTTCATAATTTCCACATTCGGTGACATATCTCTAACAATCACATATGGTCCTGTATATAAACTTTCTAATTTTCTACCTACTTCATTTCTTACTAAAATTAAATCGTTAGGATTATAAGTTACTGGTATGTTGTTTTTATCATACTTTTGTTTTCTTTGTATTTTACTCTTAAGCAAATTGTCTCTAGCCTCTTTTTGTGACAACTGCAACCGAAACTTTAACTCCAGCGGATAGTTATCGTAGTTACATAATGGTTCTACTACATTGGGACTTAAGTTACTTGGAAGAGAGCATTTTTTTCCAAAGATCAGTTCATATGGTGTAAATTTGGTCTCACTATGTACCGAGGTATTGTATGAAAAGCACCAAAATGGGAGCCATTGACTCCACATTTCGGAGTGACTGTCACATTGAATACGAAGAAATGAACCTAGATGTTTGTGGGAGTTTTCTAGGGCACCTATAGATTGGTGGTGATAAGCTGTCGAGTTCATTTTATTAATGTGTAGAAGGGCACATACCTCCTTCATGGCGGATGATATAAATTCTGTGCCTCTGTCCGTTGCAATCTCCTGTGGTACTTATACCGTAGCGCAAAATGAAGTTATTAACAAACGATGTTGCTACCTCTGTTGTGCTCTTAGAAATCAGTGGATAGGCTTCGACGTATTTAGATAGTTCGCATTGTATCGTTAATATGTACGTATAATTATTGTTATCTCGGTCTAACGGTCCAACAATATCTAAATATATTTTTTCAAATGCAGTCTTTGCTGTAGACGTAATAACCATTGGTTCTTTTACGGGTATTGAATGTTTATGCCTTTGACATTTGTCGCATCTCTTCACAAATTGATTGACGTCCTTTTCTAAGCCTGGGCAAAAATAATAATTTTTGATATTGCTCAACATCCTCCTCATACCTGCGTTACCACTGGTAGGCAGGAGATGGAAGTCGTTTAAAACCACCTTTTGGTCATCTATATTTTTTATTCTTACTACATCTTTTAATATACATATACGCGGAATTGTTGTACTGCTTTTGTTTATCTCATTTAATAACTTTTGTGTAAAAATATTATTTGTTGTAGTTTTCACGAAGTATATTTCATTTATACCTATTTGTTTACACGATGTATCGAGTTTTCTCACAAATTCAGCTGGCGTAATTTGCGATGGAGAGTTTTTGTATTTTATTTAAAGTGTTTTGATATCGGGTATATAGCAAAACGTTCTACTTTCATAGCTAATATTTTTTATTTTTCGCAAGTCTTCTAACTTTTTTTTCTCTATAAATAATAACTCCGTGTGATCCTTTGGTTTGATGTGTGCCTCCACAACTTTCGGTTGGTGAGGCCAGTCGTTGCAATCTGCCACGGAATTTGTTATAGTCTGCGCTTGCTTTCGTCTTTGAGCTCTTGTCATAACACTTATTAACTTTTCACTCATCTCTTTAAATCTTTCGATGTCATACTGACTCGAGACAAGGCATCTGCTGCTGCATTATCTGTACCTTTTACATATTCAATACTAAAATTATATACTTCTAGTAAGAGCCTATATTTCATTAACCGGCTTGAAGGGTCTTTCATATTAAATAAATAAACTAAAGGCCTGTGATCTGTTTGAATTTTGAATGGCTAACCATATAGGTATTGTCGAAAATGTTTTATCGCCCAAGCGATTGCTAACAGTTCCTATTCTATTATAGGATAGTTTTTCTCTGCCTTGTTTAGACTCCTACTAGCGTAAGCTATTGGCTTAAGATCTTTGTTAGACAAAATGGCACCGATTGCATAATTTGATGCATCGGTTTGTGTAACAAACTAATTTTCCTCAGAAAAGTCTGGGTATTGCACAATACAGGTGGTGAAATAATACATTCTTTTAATATTTGAAAGGCTTCCTGACAATTACTATCCCATAAGAAGGGCACGTTTTTCTTGCACAAATTATTTAATGGGTTTGCTTTCTTTGCCAAATTCGGTATAAATTTCCTGTAGTAATTAATAAATGCAATGAATCTTTTGACTTCATCGAGGCTATTAGGCTGTGGATAGTTTTTTACTACATCTATTTTTGATGGGACTAGTAATATTCCATCACCAGAAACCACATGGCCTAAATACAATATTTGTTTCTTTAAGAAATCGCATTTACCCGGATTTAACTTTAGATTTACGTTTCGCAAACGTTCAAACACCTCTTGTAAGTTCTTATTGTGAGTATTTAAACAGTTTCCAAAAATTATTAGATCATCCATATAGATAAAGCATTTTTCATACATGAGGCCCGCCATGGCCATATTCATCATACGGGAGAATGATCCCGGGCTAGTTTTCAATCCCATAGGCATACGCACCATCTGGTACTGTCCTGAGCAAAACGTGGTATATTTCCTACTTTCCTTCTCTAATTGAACGTTATAAAATCCATTATATAAATCTAAATGAGTGAAATATATACTTCCTGATAACGCATCTAATATTTTTGACATATTCGGAAGGGGATATTTATCATCTTCGATCAAATTATTTAGTTACGGTACTCTATGACTAATCTTAATGTCTTCTGGCCGCTGTTGTCTGTCTTTTTTGGCACTAATAGTACAGGACTTGACCAACTACTATTACACTTTTCAATAATATTGTCCTCTAATAATTTATGTACCTGGGTTTTTATTTCGTTCTTTTGTGAATGTGGTAACCGATAAGGTTTTGTAAATACCGGACTAACGTTCGGTTTTAAAGTAATGCTATGTTCGTAAATATTGGTTGTCGATAACTTGTCTCCCGGTAGGTAAAAAATATCTGAATACTTGGCACATAAATTCTCGATAAGTGTCTATCGAGAATTTATGTGCCAAGTATTCTTCTTTATTAAGATGTTTTAAATTTAATTGTGTAAATAATATATGATCAAACGAACTTCTTAAGCGAAGTTCGATCAATATTATATGAGTCGCTTCATTCGAAGATATATTATAACCAGGTAGTCCTTTTATTCTACAAGATAACATGCACACTTTAAGAGATTTATGAAAATCGATATAAGTATCGACTTTTTACCATTAAGTCGATTTTTTACCAACCATAACCACACCACTAGTCAAGCTGTCATTCTTTTAGAGATAATTAAGACAAATGCAAAACTTTATCACCGGGATTGGGTTGGGAGGGAACCTATATCTTCGAATGAAGCGACTCATATAATATTGATCGAACTTCGCTTAAGAAGTTCGTTTGATCATATATTATATTTCTTCGCTTCATTCTTCAGATATATTATAACCAGGTAGATGTTCAGAGAAAAGTTTTGTGTTTGATAATTAAAAACAATTATTTTGTAAGAATACAATGGTTTTAATCAACATAAACAAAATAATTAACAATAATTTCTTATTTAACTAAACATGTATTTATTTCAAATACTTTCTAATAATGTTTTGGAACTTAATATTATTATCTTAATAATTAGTCTCAAGCTTTAATACAGGTTAACTTGATCTTGGAAGATCGCTTGGGCAAAGTTATCATCGTCTATAATTGGTCGATGATAATATTGGGCAAAAACCTTAGACGCATTAGTCCATCCCGCGGCTTTCCGGATAGTGTCGACAGAGACGCTGTGCGCGCTGAACGCCGCCACGTCCACGCCGCTCTCGGCCAATATCTGCTTTATCCATCTGCTTATTGACTGTGCTGTCGCGCCCTTGTAGGGGCGCTTCACAGTGATTAAGAGATTGGATACATTAGCAGGTCGGTCTTTGTCTGTGACATGGAGATAATCTTCGAGAGCAGTCGCGGGGCAGATGCGAGTGTTTTCTCTAAAGTATGTACGGCAGGAATAAAATCGGTTGGTCACGACCTGCCGCAGATGTTTTTATAATATCTTTGATGGCTATGTTTATACCGTTAGATCCAACTGTTAAATTTTCAAGCATTATCAAAGATAATGTTTGAACGAGTTGGGCAGTACTTAAAGCTAATAAAATTACCAGTTTTTTCGTAATTTTTTCCCTACTCAGGGTTCTATTGGGGTACAAATTAGAAACATAATTTAGAACAGTCTATGGGTCCCTTGTAATACAGTACTTGGGGAAACTAGGTTTTAATTTAAACGCTCCTTTGAGTAGCCGTTTAATTCGGTCATCGGATCCGATATTACCGCCTAATAAAAGGGATAACGCAGATCTGTGGCTATTTAAAGTTCCATACGAGCTTCCTCTATCAAACTGTTCACTTAAAAACCTTAATACTATCGGGACTGAGCAATCAAAACAATGATAATTATTATTTACGCAATTGTCACGTTATATTGCTGCGTCGTGTTCTTTGATAATGACGCCAGCATCAGGTCCAGGGCTGATTCGGGGACGCCGCGCAGCGAAAAGGCCTGCCTGAGAGTACTGCAGCACCCAGGATAAGGGGATTTCTGTAACATGATACGATATGATGTTCGTTAGGGTATATCCACATGACGTCGGAAACTATTGTTTTCATTAATTGTGGATACCAGGCTTGGGATGGCCAAAAGGGAAAGACTAGGATACCAGTGGCACTTTCCTGTATGATTTTGTGAAGACACTTAAGAATAAGTGGAAAAGGGGGGAAAGCATAAAAGAACCTGTTCCAGTTCACTGTAAAGGCATCTACAGAAAGAGCGTCGGGGTCCTTTCTCCATGACATATAATCCTGACATTTGGCATTGGCCCGAGAGGCAAATAGGTCGATTTCGGGTTTACCGAGACTTTTAGATATTCGTTCGAAGGCTAAATCGGAAAGTTCGCATTCCGTGTCAGGATTTAGCCTTCGAGATTCTTCGTCTGCTTCGTAATTAGCCTTGGTATTAATGTACGAGGCAAATAACCAGATGTTTCTCTCTTCAGACCATTGCCAAATTTGTCTAGACAGATTATTCAAATGGGGAAATTGGATCCCACCCATACGATTCACGTAGCTGATGGCTGTTGTTTTATCAACGCGCAGTAAAACAGAACAATCAGATTTTTTGCTTGCGAAGTACTTTAAGGCTAAGAAAACAGCTAACAACTCTAAATAATTAATGTGTTGTTCAAGTTCACTACTTTTCCAAGCTCCATGAGCTCGTTCGTTGTTACACACAGCTCCCCAGCCGGTACGTGAAGCGTCCGTATAAACCTCTAATTCGAAATTAGGCGTTTTCATAGTGTTTTTGGAATTCAGCACATTCCTTTGCCACCAATTTAAACCATCTAGAATTACAGGGTGAGGTTTGAAGTGTCTATCAAAGCTAGGACAGTTTTGTAAGGCGAGAAATTTTCGTCTTTCTCAATTTTTTGTATATAACTAACCATATTTGACCGCGGGGCACGCGGCTATCAATACTCCTATTAACTGAGCAAATTCTCTAACAGAGCACTGAGACAATTCAGAGAATTTGTCAACTAGGTTCACAATTTTTTGTTTTTTGTCGGATGGCAAAGAAATTGTTTGATTTACTGAATCGAACATAAAACCTAGAAATTTACAGGTTTGTTTAGGCACAAGAGAACTCTTTTCATAGTTCACTAAGAACCCGAGACATTCTAAAAGGTTTAAAGTAGTTTCAACATTTTTTAGGCATTCTTGATAATCATCACCAATACAAAGGACATCGTCGAGAAAAACAACATTTTTGAAGCCTTGATAGCGTAAATGAGAAACCACTTCCTTCATGATCTTAGTAAAGGCTCTCGGGGCTACCGAAAGGCCATACGGCATACAATTAAACTCGTAGGTAATGATGTCTGAGTTCTCATATTCGAATTGGAATCTTAAAAATTTGCGATCAGATTTACGAATTGGTATAAGGAAATATGCTTCTTTTAAATCGATAGTGGCCATAAAGCCATGTATCAGTAATAATTTAGATGCCGTTCGGTAGTCTTCCATTTTGAAGTGTAATTTTGAAACATAATTATTTAAGTTTTTTAAATTTAAAATTAATCTTTTATCGCCATTAGACTTTAAGGCTAAAAATGTTTTTGAAATAAACTGTTGGTTTGCAGGGGCTTACCGCACCTAATTTTATCAATTTTTGTATAGCTAAAAACATGTCGACTTTTTCAGTCGCGGACATCGAAACGTAAGGTACATGAGTTTGTGTCACATTAGAATCAAACGGTATAGGGAACCCATTATGTATCCAATTTAAAATTACAGAATTAGATGTTATGTTGAGCCAACAATCATAAAAATGAGATATTCTACCAGCGTGTTGTACCTGAGCTAATGGCGCGTCGCAGGTGCCCTCGACTTGTTCGCAGCGACCGAGGTCGACGTCTGCTAAGGTGGAGGCCGACGGCTCGTGGTGCTGTTCGCCCTGTTCGGACCTCTCCGCCCCCCCCTGTTCTGTAGAAACCGAGAGGGGCCTGTCCAGTTTCCCTGGTAGGCACCTGGTTGTCGATATTGATACTGGGGACGTGAATTAGAGGTCATTGGTTCCATCGCGGGGGTACCTTTCTGACCTTTAGGACCTTTCTTAATCGACATACCTTGCTTCTCGATTGTTTTGGAAGCTTTTATTTTTTCCCCTAATTTGTTGCCATATAACGTTTCGTCCCTTTCGCAATCCTGAACGACATTTAGAAAGGGTTTGGCTAATGCGAAATTTATGACGCTAATTCGCGATTGTGTTTCCTGATAATGAAGATCACTCAGGATACGACAACCATCGCTCATAATCCTTATTGCTTCAATTTTATTGTCGCTCGTTAGCATTATTGTCAAAGCTTTATTTATGGCTGAGACGCCAGCACCCAATTGCTGCTGCTCAGCTTCGTTCCTCTTATCTCTATGACGAGATGCTTCAGATATAGCCGCCGAAACTTCATTATTCAGTTTGGGTGCTTGAAGCAGAGTGCAGTTTTCAGGCACAAGATAATCTTTGAACAACTTATCTTTTGCTTCCTTTGATAATCCCTTCTTGAGGATAGGTTCCCATCGCTGAGCTAAACTGTGATGAATTTTATCCCCGAACCTTGGAGTATTATCTGTCTCCTCTCCAAATGCTATCAATAACTCTGGATCGAGCTCTGGGCAGGTACTATCTTCCGGACTAGGAGTTGATGCTTCCGCGATCGGCATGGGAGCGTCTTCAGGGATATTTTTAGGTGCAACTTCAGTCGCCGTCAGATTTTCTTCTACGCTGGCACCGGGGGCGGAACGTAAGGATTCGTTATCGTCTGAAATGAATAAGACGTAACTTTGAATTCCACATTTTTGCTCTTTGTGTTACCTCACGGTTAACCGCTAGAGATACGGATAAAACGGGTAGGTTTCATTTTTGTGGGTCATCATATAGATTGTATTGATTATATACATAATCGATTATAGTACAGCCATCGTGTGAACGCTCGGTTAACCGCCAGGCGAGACAATCTGACATGTGTTTGAAAAATCATAGCCTTCGTGTTAACTCACGGTTAACCGCTAGAGATACGGATAAAACGGGTAGGTTTCATTTTTGTGGGTCATCAAATAGATTGTATTGATTATATACATAATCGATTATAGTACAGCCATCGTGTGAACGCTCGGTTAACCGCCAGGCGAGACAATCTGACATGTGTTTGAAAAATCATAGCCTTCGTGTTAACTCACGGTTAACCGCCAGGCGAAAATCCATACTAAATGAATAGCACATAAGCACCATAAATATAATAGGTATCATAATGTAACAATGCGCCTGTAATCCTCCACGGATTAGGTGGCACCATAAAATAATTTATAATTGACGGTAGTTGTAAATACAATACATACCGGAACCAGATGAAGATTCAATTATGATTCTACGTCGTTTACGTCTTCGTTCGTCTTCCAGCTTCTTGATTTTACGTTGATAGTCTTCAATTTCTTGAGAATATTCCCGTTTCTTCGGCATTTTAAATAACTAGTGAGCGCGTGTGTGCTTGCTATCGTGCACGAAAAAAGAATGACAGCTTGACTAGTGGTGTGGTTATGGTTGGTAAAAAATCGACTTAATGGTAAAAAGTCGATACTTATATCGATTTTCATAAATCTCTTAAAGTGTGCATGCTATCTTGTAGAATAAAAGGACTACCTGGTTATAATATATCTGAAGAATGAAGCGAAGAAATATAATTGCTTGACTCTTTCAGCGTTCCTATTTGACTGTTGAAACGAACATAACGTATATTCGTTTAATTTATGGACAGTCGGCTCTATATTTGTCAAATTGATTGTGGTTTCCGTAGTATTTAATATTCGAATCGGCACTAGACCATTGCGTGGAATACCTATAGAACTTACTAAATAAATACCTTCACCCAATTATTTTGCACATATCACGCATTCTTCAGTCATATCTGTTTGGATATAGTGTATTGATTCACTTCTAGATTCTATTTTACAATTGTTTTTGTAATTCTGTACAAATGGTAAGTTAAGTTTCGTATTTTGGTCTGAGCACAAAGTTAAATTATTATTTCTTAAATCGATGATCGCGCTATATTTCTCTAAAAAATCCTGTCCAATGATACCGTGCGCTTTACAGGGCAATGTAACAAATGCATAGAATTTGTGGTAAAAATTTTGGTCATGGCTATGTAACTGTAAATATGTGTATCCGATTGCATGGACTTTACCACCTATTCCGTTTATAATAATCTTCTCGTTATATATAGTTTTTGTTCGAGCGCATGTTTATACTTTAAAGCTGAAATGGTAGCGCCCGTATCAAGTAACCAAGTACATGACACGTTATTTACTGATAACCTAATCCAACAATTACTATTGGTCGCTAAAATAATATTATTGTTCACGAAAAAACCGATTTTCCTCGATATCATTTTGCAATTGATTTTCATTTGTTTTCCCATCAGAATTTTCATTTGGTTTTTCACAGTCGGCTACTCGCATACGTTCGTTGCGTTCCCACTGATTTTTACGTCTGTTATAATTGTTATACCTACCTCTGGTTTGCCGGGGTCTCCGACCAGACACACCTCGTGTGGACTGCTGTTGCTGCAAAGTACCATTGGAGGTTTGACCTTGATAGTGTGGATTGCGATTTCCTTGGTTTGAGTAAATCCTGGTATCGAAACCAGCCAGTATACACGGTTGTAGTTTTGTCTTCCTCTATAGTTATAAAAATTATTACGATACATACCCATAACTTCTCCTGATGTTGAGGCCGTCTCTGTTTCTTCGTCCTTGGCAGCTAGTATTGCGTCCTTTAGGGATGTGTAATTTCTAGCTGCAATAACGGTACTGAGCCTACGATTACGGAGTCCGTCCGCGAATTTTTTGATCGCAAATTTTTCGTTAACGGGTTTTAATACATTGTAACAATTAGAGTTACCATTAGATTGCGTAATCGTGAGTTCTGTAAATAATTCTGTTATTTCCCATAATCTTGAATATTTAAATCATTTTGCCTAACCTGTTGTAATTTATTTTGAATAGCTGGGGCTGATTTTTGTGGTATAAGTTCTGTCCGCATATCTTTAATCAGATCATCAATGCTTGAATAATTTTCTTTTAGTTTTAATTTTGCACTTTGTGACAATCTACTCTTGAGTACGAATGTAATCAATTTATTTTTACAATCATTATCTTTTAGTATGGATGAATAATATTCAATGTTATCAATCAATTGTTTGGTATGAGATTCCTCATCCGTCATTGGTGATAGCAAAGATAAGACTGTTTTTAAATTAAACAAATCCATGGTTACACTACTATTATCCTCAACCGAGTCTTTAAATTCTCCACTAGTATCTGAAACTTCCTCCTCTTTGCTTTCTCCCGAACAAAGATGCACTATTGTACTATAAAGTAATTGAAAATCTGTGGATATGTTAGTTACTAATTCTGCGTCAACGGAAGATAATTTTCTTTTTGCGATATCGACAGTTAACTCATTTATAACTATTATATATTTTTCATATAATTCCTTAGCTTCTTTTAACTTCTCAACGATAATCTTCCCTTGGCGCCTCTTAGGTCCAATTTTAATCAAATATTCGCTTATAGATTTTAATCTCTGATACAAATCTTTTAAAGTTCTACTCATAACTTACCAGGGTCGATATCCATCCGCCCAGCTACTATTTGCACATAAATGTTACAACTTTATTTAATATTACAACTTTATTTATCGTATAGTCCACTACAATCTTCGTAAAGTCCAATTTTATTCGCGAGTGTGTTGATGTATCACCGCAGTTTGTTTTTTTTTTTCCTATTTGAGATTCTTTTTTTTTTTTTTGTATTATTTAGTTACTTACTTATTTATTTTCCGCACTATTACTTATTTCCACTGCACTGCATTTATTTAATGATACGCATATTTTATTTATTATATTTATTTAGCACTCCATATTCACTTAGGTTTAAACAATTCCAGCTGTTTTCATCTCATCAGCGGTGCGGCGGCGAAAATTGGAGAGTCGTAGATTATTTCGATTTATCTCCTGCTGCATCCAGCGCGTATGACATTTTATTTACACTCGGTATATGAAGATTAGTAGCCCAATACCAATCACCAGGGCAATAATTGTTAGGATAATATTTGCTGTACTCAGATGAAAACGAATTTCTTCGACAGTTGCTTGGTTCGAGCCTCCAGCTGCGTTCTGTGCCAAGATTACTTCTTCATGAGACTGAGATGAACCCATTTTTATGATTTCCCGAATATTTTGCACCAGTTTGTGTGACATAAACCACCAATAAAATTATTTTATTCATGTTGGATGCACTTTGTACTAAATCCACTAATTTGTTTTACATTCTTCGTCCATATACGGTACGGCGCCAGCCAGCGCTGGCCGGGTGGTGTCAAATACGCGACGCTCGGATGGCAGATTCTTTGCGCAGGGTCGCCATGTACGGTAGGCAGAGACAATAAATGAAACCAATGACTGCTGAGAATATAGTGACTTTATTACAATAATAATATGGTATGTAAGGTGTCTATAATGACAAGGATTATAATATGTAGAGGGGACAGTACAGGGGCAAACGAGACGATGATGAGCTGCGAGTGGGGCAATTTGGAGTTGGACGTTGGAACCACTGGGGCCACCTATTGGCCAGTTTTATGGAGAAGGAACGCCTCTTTATGATGAATTCCTTCTTCAGAAAGCGTGAACATAGAAATTGGACCTGGCAGAGCCCTGATGGTGCAACTAAAAAGGAGATTGACTTCATTATGTCAACGAAGAAGAAAATATTCAATGATATCTATGTGATCAATGCGCTGAAAACCGGAAGTGATCACCGTATGGTAAGAGGCACATTGAATTTAAATATTAAGCTGGAAAGATCTCGACTGATGAAGTCTAAACTCCGTCCAGCACCAATCCAAATCCAAAACCCCGAGAGCTTTCAGCTAGAACTTCAGAATCGTTTTGAGTGCCTAGAGAGTACCGTGGAAGATTATAACGTTGGGTTCGTGAAAACTGTCCATACGTTTGGGTCTAGACCCGTCGTACAAACCGAAACAAGAAACTCTCTGATGCTACTTTACAGCTCATGGAGAAGAGGCGTGAGATGGTCCTGCAGTTTTCAGACGATGCGCTCAAATACCGGCGGCTCAATAGACAGATCTCTAAGTTCTTGAAAAGCGACCTTCGCCACTATAATACGAACCGTATTAAGAACGCGATAGAACGAAACAAGGGATCCAAGGTTTTTGCAAGAGATCTGTCTATTGGGCAGAGCCAGCTTTTATGGACAGTACAGATCAACCAGTAAACTCGTTACGAATCTGGCAAACGACCCAAGAGCTAGATTGACCGGACCCGAAGACATCCCGGACGTCAGCTTGTACGAGATAAGGATGGCTCTGAAGCAGCTTAAGAACACCAAGGCGCCGGGTGATGACGGAATTACGGCCGAACTCCTGAAGGCAGGTGGAAAACCCGTTCTCAAGGCCATCCAGAAGTTGTTCAATTCCATCACACTCGAGGGTAAACCGCCACAGGCATGAAACAGAGGTGTGGTGGTACTGCCCTGCTTAAGAATTATAGGCCCATCTTGCCTTAGCCCTCGAAACCGCTACCGCCTTTTTTGCCTTTCTCTTCCATTCCTTATAATCTTCTTCTTATCATTGAAAGATAACAATAAAAAAATATATTAATAACTATCATTCCCGTTTTCACACCTTGCCATTCTTTGAACGCAATTTTCTTTTCTTCAAGCATCTTATGCACGTCTTCATTCCACCACCATTTTTTATCTTTTGATTCTCCAAACACATTTTCTGCTACTCTCCTTATACAATCCGCCATCTCTTTCTAACATTCATTCACAGATTTTACTTCCATATCCTTCATTTCAATCATCTTATCTACCACTTGGCTCTTTAACATACTGGCGCATTTCTCTTTTTCTATCATACGCTACCTGGTCGTGGGTGGGGGCCGTTTCTTATTCCCACTGGACGGGACAGTGACTTTCACCTCCATTAATAAGAGTCTATGTTGTGAGACTAAGTACCTGGGAGCACCTTACAGTTTTTTACACTTTTAAGGCTGTTCATTCTTACCAGCAAGTAGTCAGTTTGTGTCGCGTAGCGGATATAAGTTATAAGATGCTCATTTTGATTTTCGAACCACGCATTTGTTATTTCCAAGTCGAAGGCCACAGCAGCTTGCAGCAGTGTTACGGACTCCGTATCCCCATGCACTCTTTCATAGCCATCCTTCTGTCTTCCTACATGCCCGATAAAATCACCGGCACATACACATCTTCACTATCTTGCACATCCATCATCACCCGATCGAAGTCCTTCCAAAACTTCTCTTTTACACTATCCTCACACCCTGACGGGGGTGCACACTAACTATACCACCAAACTCTCCACAATTACTTTAACAGCTGTCACTATCACTCAATCTTTTAAGATCCACCACACATACTTTCAACTGGCTATCCAGAACTATACCTACACCATTTCGCTTGCCATTGCTTCCACAGTAATAAAACTTATATTCTTCTCCTATCTCTCTAGCCTTCGCACTCTTACACTTGGTCTCTTGCAGACACGCTAGGTTCAGTCGTCGCCTTTTTAAAACATCTGCTAGTTCCTTTCCTCTTCCAGTCCACGTACCAACATTCCAGCTCGCACACCTCATTCTAACTTCTCTCAAACTCCGAGCTTTGCATCTTACGTCGCACCCGCCCGTTCTGGTACGACAACCCTTGTCCATTTCCCACAGAAGCCGGGTGCTGCCCCTGCGCGTCGCCTGTGGGGTACGCCCTATAGTAGGGGAGGCCAAGAGGCTAAATAGGGATTGGGTCGAGCGTCGTATTGGATTGTGGAGATCTGAGAGAGTGTGGGATCGGACCTATTGGATTGTGAAGGTTAGATGCTAAAAAGAAAAAAAGTTTATGTGAAGTATACCCTTTCACTGGTGGGAGGAGCGCGTACAGAGTTCCAAAAATGTAAAAAAAAATAGTCACAAAGAAATACTCGAGCGCTTCAGATATTAATAGCGTATGCGCCCCACGTCTTTCTCATAGAGGAAAAATATTAATCTGCCGGTTTGCATTGTGGCGGCGGCTGTACGAATGGGTAGATAGAAAATAGAGAAAAAAGAAATATTCGAGCGGGTCAGACATTGATAAGGGATGTGTGAACTCTCCAGTAGCTCCTATTCAGAAGACTGACGATTTGGAAGCGACCAAAAGACTTGACCGATTTTTTTAAATGCAAAAAAAAATCGTGACCCCTAAAATACTCGAGCGCGTCAGATTATTTAGGGACTGAAAGCGGTTACGGTTAAAGGTTAAGATACCTCAAAAATATACCGGTTTAAAATAAAGGTTGAGCTATACCGATACCTTTATAAATAAAGGTTGGGGTAAACCGTTATTTAACCTTTACACGAATTCGGTACCGAAAAACATGTGAGACGGCGTGGCGCGGGCACAGAATAAATATATAATAAAGCTTCCTAACAGAGCTGAAAATTCTTACCTACTTTCATAGGGCTGACACTCGGTTATTTAACTGACATAGAGACAGCCGGTTTAGTGTACTTTAGCTATTTTCATAGTGTAATGTCGTACGGTATTCTATTGTGGGGAAATGCCGCCGACATTCAGACTATCTTTGTTTTGCAAAAAAGGGCTGTTCGATCAATTTATAAATTAAGTCCGAGACACTCTCTCAGAGAGAAATTTAAGGAGATAAATATAATGACAGTGCCTTCTCAGTATATTTTTGAAAGTCTTTTATATGCCCATAAAAATATAAAATTGTTTAAACAATACAGTAATATCCATAATATTAATACTAGGAACAAAGAAAAAGGAGAATGGGCCCCTGCTTATGGGGTTCTGCCCTGAAGCCAAATAGAAATAAGGTATATGCCAATGGAAAGAGCTTTTCAAGGGAAACCTTTCCTACTAACACGACTTTTGCCAATTGTTACGTTCTCCAACTTATGTTCGCATATCTCGTCAAAATGTAGAACAGCTGATTTTTTTTTCGCGATTTCAGGGTTGATCCCATTTACACCCGGCTACACATCAAGCTACACATTTATGCTGATCTCGCATCGCGAGGTCAGCATAAACTGGAAATGTACCTATAGCTTGATGTGTAACCGTGTGTACAATGACCCCTTAAAATATTTCCTACCTACATACCTAACTACATACCTACTTACATACTTACCTACATACATACTGTAACGGCTAGGGCTTTGCAGGGAGACTGCGCAGGCCGTTATCGATTAGGTAGGTAGTGTATGGAGGTAATTGAAACCAAATTGTAAGTTAATACATGTATTGATTATTGGTACTAGACCTCAGCTAGGTCGCGGGTAAGGTCGCACTGTTCTGTCTAAATCACTAACACTTAAAGTAATTAAATTGTACTTCCTTGCAC
Organism: Lithophane ornitopus; assembly: GCA_948473465.1. Taxonomy (NCBI): domain Eukaryota; kingdom Metazoa; phylum Arthropoda; class Insecta; order Lepidoptera; family Noctuidae; genus Lithophane; species Lithophane ornitopus. The sequence goes on along the minus strand of OX419641.1, from coordinate 9,544,266 downwards.
TTAGTTTCAGCGAGAGGCCGGCAGGGCCTTCGTTAGAAGCCGGTAGGCCTTCGATAGAGGCCGGTAGGGCCTTCGTTAGCGGCCGGTAAGGCCTTCGTTAGAGACCGGCAGTACGTGTCGGCGACATGTAGTCAACAGGCCTGCAGTGGCCCGCAGGTAGCTTGCGGGGTAGGCCGCAGGTAGTCGGCGACACGTGGTCAACAGGCCTGCAGAGGCCCGCAGGTAGATTGCGGGGTAGGCCGCAGGTAGACCAGCAAGGTCTCGGTAGCGTGCGCTGGCTGTTGCCTACGCGTCCTGTCCCCAGCCGGAACGTCGAACCCTGGAAGCGCGTTAAGGAGCGCATGTCAGAAGCAGTGCAACTAGCAGCAGCCCGCATGCGATGTGCCAGCTTCTTCCCTTCTTCTAGCCACCAAGGAAACAGCGCGGGAAGCACAGTAATTAAAAGCTCAAGACATCGCAGCGGTTTACAGGCAGAGTGTTTGCCAGCACAACGTGGCACAATGACAGATGGAGTTAAGAGGTTAAGTATGCGAACACGCGAGCATAAAACACAAAGTAACAATGATCATAGCAGATTGCTCACTTAGTCGCTTATAATACATAGCTAGGCGTTACACCACCTTGATACAGAAACAATACATACATAATACAGTCTTCCTCGCACTGAATATCCCTCTGACGCGCGGTCCGCCATTAACACTCGCGAAATCAGATAATACATATGAGATGAAATCAATATAGGTTATCCAGTGCAGAGGGTCTGGTATGATTACCAAATTAATGTAGAACTCACCCTAGGTCGGGGTACGTAGAATCTTGAGGATCAGGGAATAGCTTCTATCAGCTAGGCGAGCGGATATCGAAATGGCAGAGCGTCCTTCAGAAATTAGTGTTGTGCCACGTTTTTAGTGATGTGGTTAGGAACTTACTAATTGTGATATATTTAGCACCACTCGACTATTTCCTCTGAGAACCCTCACAACGCTACAATACCTAGAATACCTACCTACATATCTACCTACATACCTACCTACATACTTTTATATCTACATGTTGTAATTAGTAAATGCTCAAAACTCCAGCACCTACATAACATAGGATTTTCTGTTGCATTTAGAATACGCGTCATAGTGGCAACCTGTTCTTACCATTGCATTGCTAAAATCCGCGTAATTTTAACATGTATTTGTAGCTGTAAGGAGTAAGCAATGGATCCGCGATCAATGAGGTCTGGCTTCGAACCCGGTTTTTTGTTTCTTTCAATCCATCATAATTTTGTAAGTATTTTAAGCAACAACTTGTTAGGTATTATTTTAACTATTTATGTTTATTTATAATCTATTCATTCTTATACAGCCAGAGCGTGTGCGTGTATGAGTGATGTCTCAACATTCCACAGATAACACACACATATGAACTGTCGTCGTATTATGCAAAATACAGGGTGTAAGGGTGAACACCGTTGTCACTCAAACCATGGGTGGTTGACTTTAATATAAAAATAAATGACCGAGTAACAACAAAAAAAAATACGTTATTGTCATTTTTTTTTAAACATTTTACCACTGGAGTATTTCACCCTTTCACCTATGCGCTAGGGCAACGAACTTGCGTCTAAACACGGGTAGGGGTCGCGGGACGTGACCTGACCGGCCGTGAGCACGGCCCCTCCCTCCGTCAGTCAGCTGTTTAGATTTCGAGCACGGTGTCGGAAAGCGACTTTTTTTTTTTAAATGTAAGTAACGTTTTTTTTGTTGTTACTCGGTCATTTATTTATATATTTAAGTCAACTACCCATAGTTTGAGTGAAAACGGTGTTCGTTCACCCTTATACCCTGTATTTTGCATAGTACGACGACGTTATTGCGTAGTACGATTTTGCGTAATACGATGACAGTTCATTATGTGTGTGTTATCTGTGGAATGTTGAGACATCACTCATACACGTTCTGGCTGTATCGTGCTCGACTTCATTGTGTACATACGTTACGTTACATTTAAAAAAAAACATGCGTATAGTCTTAATCATATTATTAGTTTTCAATCATGTCTGCTGAATACCTATAAATAGTTAAATAATAATACAATAACAAAAATTAAACTTCATAAAAAATAAGAATGAATAGATTATAAATAAACATAAATAGTTAAAATAATAACTAACAAGTTGTTGCTTAAAATACTTATAAATAATTATGATGGTTTCAAAGAAACAAAAAACCGGGTTCGAACCCAGACCTCATTGATCGCGGATGCAATGCTTACTCCTTACAGCTAATAGCCATAAGATATATACCACTGAAAAGAGCTTTTTAGGGATAACCTTTGCTACAAACACGACTTTTGCTTATTATTTGTCAGTTCACAGTTAATTACCTAAATAGGTGATGAATTTCAATAATGCTTAATTACTCACATTTAGAACTCTGTAGGTCCTTTCGTACTAACAATCGAGAGAAACGTCATATCACGAAATATGTCCTTTGAAGAGATCTTTCCATTGGCATATAAGGTGCTATAAAAATATCTGCCACGGCTTTAATGGGAGGTAGTATTGTGTTTAAAGATTACAATAGTGAAGAAATTTCGTACCCCAGCACAGTTAAATCTATTTGAAAAAATAAAGTAGTTAAATAAACATTGAGTCTACTCTGCATAACGTGGTTCACAAATTACGCGCGATGTGTCGCTTCGTCAATGAAAACAACTGCTATCTCTTTCCATCTGTTCTGTGAATGAAAACTAAAATCAGCTGACTAGTTCGTCACTATCTAATCTACTAGGAACGCAATAATACGCAGGCAAACAAGTGTTTAAAAAGTGCAATTACTTACCAGCTACCGCATTCTTCCAAAAAACTGACGTAAATAAGATGATAAACTTCCCATCACACTTAAAACAGGCTATGGACTGTCAAGTTAGTGTAAGAATCGCAATTGTTTTCTTATTATTTTTAAACATTAGGTAGGTACTTAGATTAATATAAAAAAACGATAGATTTTAACTTGGCGTGTTTAAAAGTTAATCATCTTATGTATAACAATTGCACCGTATTTACAGTTATTTACACACTCCCTACCTACTTATCTACAAAACTGTTGCACAAGTCCACCTTCGCGTTGCACACAAATGTAGGCACGCTTACGTACATGTCTCTTCACTTTATATAATGTGTCCATTTCACTTTTTACTTGCCAAAATGCGCGTTTGATGCGCCTTTTTAGTTCTTCCGTACTTCTAATGTCATGTCCAGTTTGGCCGTACACAAGGTCCTTTACACGACCCCAAAAAAAAAAGTCTAGTGGGGTTAAATCGGGCGAGCGAGGAGGCCACGGCACTGGCCCTCCTCGGCCTATCCAACTTTCACCGCCGTACCACACACCGTTTAAAAATTCCCGTACGCTGATGGCGAAATGAGGTGGTGCTCCATCATGTTGAAAGTGCAGCCCTCTTATCTGTTCAAGAGGAATACGTTCCAACATTCTTCTCACACGGGTTCGTAGTAAGCGCAGATACGTGTCTCCGTTCAGTCTGTCCAAGAACACTGGTCCTAGAATTCTGGTGCCGAGTATCCCGGCCCACACATTAACACTGAACCGAGTCTGAAAGTGGTCAGGCCGCACAACACGAGGATTCGCCTCAGTCCAATAATGCGCATTGTGTATGTTGAACATACCAACCCGTGTGAATGTGGACTCGTCAGTCCACAGAATGTTGCGGCGTTCTTCTCGAATCCAATTACAAAACGCAAGGCGAGCCGCGTAGTCATGTGGATGCAATTCTTGTACTCTTGTGAAGTGGTAAGGATGGAGCCCTTCCCGATTTAAAAGTCGCCACACGTAGTTGTCGCTCACGTGGCAGGCTCTAGCAGCATCCCTGGTGCTCGCAAGAGGATGACGCCGGAAAAAGTCCAAAACTTCTTCTTCGAGTTCAGCAGAATATGGAGGCCTGCCTGCGTCAACCGGAGGCGGGTCAAAGCGGCCGTGATCTCTAAATCTGTACACTGCATCCAGAATGGTATGATGACTCACTCGCACACCAAACCTCTGCTGGTATAAGTTTACTGCATGCGTAGTTATGGAGTTACACTCGCGGTAGCACAATACCATTTCAAGATATTCTTGATTGGAATACCGTCGTCTGGGTGGTATTTTTAAAGAAAGCGCGCGCGATATTCCCGACGCGACGCTGACCGCAGACCGCTAAAACTAACTTCCGAGCGGTCGGGCGGGCGACTGGCGGGCTGCGGTCGGCTAGCGCGTGCGACCGACGAACGGGGTAGTGCGGGTGAGGGTGGGGGCGCGCGGGGCTGCGCTTTGACGAGCGAGTGGCCGGCGCGCAGCGGCATTGTTTGATAAGAATGGACAGTGTATGAACGGCGCGGGCGTTTTGCGAATTGAATTCGGTGCGGTGCGGCAACAGCTTATTAAATCTACGGGATGGTTTTATGCCAATAAATCAATACCATTTTTTTGTATGAAAAAAAAAAAAGACAAATTATCAATAATTTATTTTTACTATTGTAATCTATAAACACAATACTGTCTCCCATTGCAGCCGTGGCAGATATTTTTATAGCACCTTATATATCTTAACTCTATAGGTGGATTTGGCAGGCATAACGAAGGCTTAACGATTTGTACTTCCGATCGACTCTTAAAAACATTGTTCCCAAAACGGCATCTAGAAGGCCAACGTTTTAATATGTCCGTTTATAAGATCATGTTTGCAAGGCTCAAAGTTAATAAAAGTCATTTCATTGTCCAAATACCTAAATTTCACTAATGCTTAGTAACTCACATTTAAAGCTCTGTAGCTCCTTTCGTACTAACAATCGAGAGAAGCGTCCTATCACAAAATATTAGCCTTGAAGAGATCTTTCCATTGGCATATATCTCAACTCTATTGGGGTACGCGTCAGGCTTAACGATCTGTCCGGTCGACCGACTCTTAAAAACATTGTCCCTAAAATGGCATCTAGTGGAGACCAATGTTTCAAAATGTTCGCTTATAGGCTTATGAATATGATGTTTGCAGGGCACTGAATCATAAAAAGTTATTTAATTAACGAAATACCAGAATTCCAATAATATTATATTTAATCACTGATATTTAAAGCTATTATTGCTAATAGAATGCAATGACATAAATAATTATGAAAATGATATTAATGAATCTTTGACTAAAATAATAAACTGGCTTTATGATAATAATTTGAAAATTAACCGAAGTAAGACCAACATCATGCAATACCATCAACGTCGTGAAAATAATAACATAATCAACTATAAAGACCATAAAATTCACAAAGTTGATAGTGCTAAATTCTTAGGAATGACTATTGATAATAAATTGACTTGGAACATTCATACTGACATAATAATTATGTAAAAGACTAAGTAAATCTGCGTATGCACTATTCCAACTTTCAAAAAAGGTTAATATTGAGACATTGTTAACAGCATACCATGGACTTGCAACTTCTGTTTTACGATACGGTATTATTTTCTGGGGGCAGTCAACTAATAATGTGAGGACTATGTGGATCATTTTTATTATCTCCTCTTTCTTTAGTTTTAATCCGGCAGTTTGAGTACTTTTTGCGGCCTACCCAAATGTCCTTTCTTTGTTCGTCGAGTCGTTGAGCTCCTTAAGCTCTGAGTTGAGCTCCTCGGTTACTGACAAATGCTTGCACTGAATGGACAGGTCCACTCAAATCTGTGTGGTTCTTTCCCCAAAAGACCATTTCAGACTCTAATCTACATGGTCCTCATATGGCCTGACCTAGATTATGTCTGGACCTTAAAAGAGACTGCGACCTCTGAGTTTGTTTCGGCCTTTCTTCTCAGAGTAGTCAGATAGGAAACGCCGACCTCATCTAGCTTATTTTATTTTTTTAAATATGACGTGTAAAAGTGATTCTGATATCCTATTTACAGAATAAACAATTTCATTTCATTTCATTTCATTACAATTTTATTTCAGGGAGGTTGTATTTAGGATGCAGAAACGTTGTGTGAGGTCCATGTGTGGTCTAAAAACGACGGATAGCTGTATTCCATATTTAAAAAAACTAAAGATATTGACACTGCCAGCAATATAATAGGTCTTTACCTATGAAATTGCCGTTTTGTATGAAAAAATTTAAACGAATTTTTTTCATGATTTTTTTATTTGTATTAATCGAAGTAATCACCCATGCAATCAATGCATCTTTGCCATCGCAGTGGCAGTTTATTGATGCCCTTCTTAAAGAAATCAGCTGGACGGGAGGCAACAAATTCTTCAAAGGCATTTTGTACTGCCTCTCGGGTATTGAATTTTTTTCCAGCCAAGAAGTTATCCAAATTCTGGAAAAAGTAGTAGTCTGTAGGCGCAAGGTCTGGTGAGTAGGGCGGATGACGGAGAGCTTCCAACCCCAGTTCTTGCAACTTGGAGACCGTCTGCTGTGCAGTATGAGGTCGCGCGTTGTCGTGCAGGAGCAGCGGAGACGAGCGATTGACCAATGCTGGTTGGAGATGCGCCAGCTTCTCCATCATTGTGTTCAGTTCTTCACAGTACACATCTGCAGTAATGCTCACCCCGTTTGGTAAGAAGCTGTGATGAATCACACCGGCGCTAGACCACCAAACAGTGACCATCACTTTTCTAGGGGTAAGTTTTCGTTTAGGGCATTGTTTAGGTGCTGAACCAGGATCCAACCAACTTGCTGAGCGCTTGCGGTTATCAAACAGAATCCATTTTTCATCGCAGGTAACAATGCGGTTCAAAATTCCTTCATTTGTGTGTCTGTTGAGCAGTGCAAGGCACGTCTCGACGCGTACTTCGCGCTGGCGATCATTGAGTTCGTGGGGCACCCATTTGTCAAGCTTTTTTACCTTGCCAATTTGACGCAAATGGACCAATATTGTTTTGACGCTAACGTCGAAAGCTGCTGCTAATTCAGCCGTAGATTGTGTATCATCAGCTTCCACAATCGCCTTTAATTCGTCATTGTCGACCAAAGTCTTCGGACGACCGCGAGGTTCATTTTTCAGGTTGAAATTTCCAGAACGGAAGTGAGCAAACCAATAACAGGTGGTGCGTTGGTTTGTAGTGTTAGCTCCGTAAACGTCGTTGATGTTGCGTGCCGCTTGTGCCGCGTTGCTGCCATGACGGTACTCATATTCCATAATTACTCGAATTTTTAACGTATCCATGATGACGAAAAAGATTGAAATGCGATGAAAATGTGACACTAATCAATAAAGAAATGACTACTTTTGGAAAAAAAAATCCATGTTTTTAAAATAAAATTAATTTGAAATTAGAATTCTTAGCCAAACAAAAATTATTTTGATTTGAAATGGCCAGTACTGCAGAACGGCAATTTCATAGGTAAAGACCATGGAAACTGCATTGTTTGTAAAAAAAAACCAGCATTTATTTGTCAGTTTATCGGCAGTCAGAAGAAATCCATTGCGTACTCAATATTGTAATAAACTATGTAATGTTAAATGTAAAATAGCCTTAATGCGTAAAAGCCTTTTCGGCAACACTACAAAAATTTATAATTCAATACCCGATGCAATTAATAAAATTCAAAAAGGCACTTAATAGCATGCTTAGTGACAAATGTTACTACACACTGGATGAATTTTTAAATGATGCCTCAATATAGAGTTTTGTTTCTATGTTAAATGAAAAAACTTAAATGACGAATTAATTTGAGGTACTAATATTGACATGTAATAATTTTTGACATTTTCAATTGCTCTGACTTGTTATAATTCCTCATTTAAATCTGACATCGTTCAATTTTTTAAATAATAATAATTGTTATATTTTTATTTTGAAATTTTTATTATGCATGAATTTCAAACATCTTTAAAAAAAATTTTTTTTTTTTTTTTTTAATGTAATGAATGATGTACAAGTTCCTTAAACTAGGCACACAACTAGACCTCTGGGGTCTGTCTTAGCATGCCATGGCCTGAGATTTGATCAACGCGCTACGTTATAATCGAGTTGATGTAATGCTCTTTCAACTTACGCTTTATATTTTTACTATTCATTGAGTCTCTAATGACATGTCATGTAATTAGATAGATGCACACCATATTTGTATGCCTCCTGGCATAACATAGCGTTCTGTTCACCAAACTAAAGATCTGTATTTCTTTACCTGTGTTAACAAATAAAAGTGATTTGATTTAAAAAAAAAAAGCTTATAGATAATTAGTTGCCTAGCTTCTGTAAATGTTGCGCACATTTTTAAATTTGTTGCACTTATAGTTTTTTTTTTATTTCACAAAAACAGTTCCTGCTGCAAATAAAAACTAATTCCTAAAGAGTCATGTACAAAAGACGTTAAGAATCCGCTTAACCGTTTCAGAGATCCAGCAAAACCACAAATTTTACTCCAGCAGGATTTCGAATAACTTTGAAGCAGAAGAAAAAAAAAAAAAAAATGGGGCAACATTTACCTCGTCCAGACAACTAATTATATAGCTAACATTTATTTCAATATTCCCATGTTTTTGAAAAATGTCTGGCTGGGGTAACGTTTGAAACATTACTCCAGCAGGAACTGTATTTGTGAAATTAAAAAAAAACTATAAGTGCAACAAATTTAAAAATGTGCACAATATTTATAGAAGCTCGGCAACTAATTATCTGTAAGCTTTAAATGTCCATTTTCGACAACATTTTGCTAGGGTAACGCACATGCTTTTACAATAAGCTTCCAAGCCACGTACTATCGGCCAAACTTCCGCATGCTCACCTTAAAGGCGATAATCGCATAGCACGACTCACGACTCGATCGCACAATGCACGAGTTTTGACCAATAGGGTGCACAAAGCGTATTTTAGTGGTGTTCGTATTAGTATAACCATGTATAGAATGTGTGACACTCACACTAGGAGCGTACTATGCTCACTTGTTTCTGATAAGAGACGAGTTTTTAATGGGCACGGCCAGCGCGGCGTGAGCTCTTTGTTATTGAATTGAATTGTTATTTTATTATTGCCAAGAATTAATTTTAGTACTCACATCTTCTGTTTGTTTGGTTTAGAAAATGTATTATTGGTATTGCAGTATTTACAAAAATAATTTGTAATAACAAATATGTCAAACTACAATTTATATGTATTAATCCACTTTAATATTTTCCTCTCTCTATCGGGTCTATAGATATAGGTTATTTATGAACACTTTCACTGCCTCTCCAATTTTCACCATATCCTATGTGATGCCGCATGCCGCAGCGACCGCACCATAGGTATAGGTGCGTTGACCGGCACTGCATGAAGGTATCAAATGTTTATATTGAAATTTTTTGTGTTTAATCGACTTTATTAAAAGTAAATAACTATCTAAATTTCTATGTGTTTGTTTATACTTGGGCAATTTGGGAATACTTGGAAATTACAGTAATATTTGAACCAATACTCTGCGCAGTTCATACAATGCTTTTTGTTTATAGCTGCCGCAAGGCCGCAAGCCGCACAACTCTTGCAACTGCAATAAAAATAAGTTCATTATCTAAGTTCCATTGTTATTTAGTGGGAATGTCTGGAAATTCGGTTAAACAATAGAGGACGGCTTAATACAACGGCCATACGTTTTTTTATTACCTTAGGATTATCTCAAATGTTTTGCAGTTGTTCCTTGTATTTGGTTTAATACTTTTAACAGTAGGTAATTGTAATATTCGTTTCATCCATTAAAATAATACAGGGTGAAATTGAATTCATGGGCATCCTTTTAAGGGGTCATTGTACTCGTCATTATGAACAACTTCTACTATGAGACCATACCTGAAATCGCGAAAAAAAAAACAGCTGTTGCCTACATTTATGTTTGCATAACTCGACAAAATGTAGGGTACAGCAATTTTTTTTTCTCGATTATTGGTTTGTTCCCATAGTCAAAGTTGTTCATAATGACGAGTACAATGACCGCTTAAGAGGATACCCATGAATTAAATTTCATGCTGTATAACGAGATTTAACGAACAAGGTATCGTTGCAATTAAAATGCCCAGGCATGCCGTGCAGGATGAGCACTTTAAAACTGGATTATAATCAAACCAACACTTTACTCTTTTATAATTCATGCTCTAGTCAAAGTTTGACAATTCATGATTTTAAGCGAAATCAACGCTACACGCGCGTTACCGGCATTGCATGTCAAGTTTTTTTTTTGACAAATATAACAATGATTCAGTTCCTACGCCACTTTAAAATTCAGAAGCTTATCAAGTAATTAAACTAAACTATAATTTGTGCCTTGGCAGCAGTGAGAGTGAAAGGATTGAAATAAAATGTTGGGTACTAGTGAAATATATATTTTTAGTTTGTGTTCATTTAACATTATGCAGGATTAAAGATTTATTTAGGTTGATATTTAAATCTTATCTGTATAAAAAAAAGATGTATAGTAAGTTCTTTTTGTTTGAAACTGTCGGCTGTAATCTCAGTGTGAAAAAATAAACAGTTAGTTAAAATCTACTTGAGAACAATTTTAAGGATTTGCTGTTGTAGAAAAAAAAACAATATAAGTAATTTAATTTATTTTTAATAGACATTTTCAAAACATTAAAGATTCATCCAGAAATTAACATATTATAACAAAAAATTACACAGAAATTATCATCAAAATGCAAAATATTATAAGTGAAAAGATTCTTACTCATAATATAATTTTATAACTGTATTTATTTACACTTATATCGTAAAGTTCAAAATATCAAATCAACACAACAATGACAAACAGACAACACAACAACAACAGGCAAAAAGCCTGTCAGTAAATAAGATTAGGAGAATATTGCTCGTGCAGTTCTAATGAAATTGAAAAGTTTTAAGATTAGTACAATTTAAGAACCTTAATCATTTTTATAATTTGCAATAATTACATTACACTACAGACTAGGTTTATCTAGCAAATGAGATCAATTATTTATGAGGTGGACGGATATGATGACACTACTGAATATGTAAAATAACAAACTAACGAGATCGGGGCTTATGGCAACATTGACTGTAAATAAAACAACAAATCCACCAATAAAGGCAACATGACACTAAATTGACACCAATAATTATACAAGAAGACTTCAAAATCGTTGGCAATATTTTAAACTATGACTACGGTCTACAGTCTACCCTGTGACATTAATCAACGAAATAATATAATACAAATTGGAATAATAAAAGTAAACTTAATAAAAATAGCTATACAGGGTTATTTGTAAGCCGCCGGAGTCGCGGGTTGTTCGAAAGAGATACCATGGCCCTGGCACAGGCAACTGAAGGAACACGGGTGGGTTTTAGTCAGTAAAAGTCTGACACGACCTTCCGCTCCGCCCAGAGCGGGAGAAGTCATTTGATGATAAAACACTAATAAGCTCGTAGGAATATAATACTAACATCATAAATAACAACTTTTGTTGTATGACTTTTAATAATTCATAAAAAAATAATTTCATAATACAATTAAAAATATTTATTTTCATCGCTCTAAATTTGAACAACTCTACGCGGTACCAAAATATGTAAGTAGTTAAATAAACAAACAGTGCGTTGCGAATGCAGGGTCGTAGCGGTACTTACTAAAAAATACAGATCTAAAAAGTGTTATTACAAATATTACAACAAAAACTTGAAAGTTTACTTTTGGTATTCTAAAAAGTCATAGATCAAAAGTGGTTGTTTATGATGTTACTAATATAGTCCTACCAGGTGTTAGAAAAATAACCCTGTATAATGTAATTATACAGTATGTTAATTAACGAAAGGCGTTCCCGTTAACCCGCAATAGTCCATACATGCTAAAATTAATATTACCATAAAAATTCGCGAAACAAAATCTGCTGTTCCCTACATTTATGTTCGCATACCTAGCTTGTCAAAATGTAGGGAGCAGCTGATTTTTTTCTCTCGAAATTTTATGGTAATATTAATTTTAGCATGTATAGACTATTGCGGGTTAACGGGAACGCCTTTCGTTAATTAACATAGTGCATGTTAAAAATTATATTAAATTAATATTTCGTCGCTGCTCCTCCCGCATCTATCACAGCATCGCAACGGCTACGCATGGACCTAGCCAGGACTTCGCACAAATTCGAACCTCTGAATGTGTCCCAAACTTGTTCGCAATGTGTGACAAGTGCTTCCTTCGTTCTTTCTGCTCTACTATCCCATCTCTGGACCATTAAACCCCACAAATTTTCAATGGGGTTTAAGTCTGGCGATCGGGAGGGCCATGGCACTGTTTTAATTTGTGGTTGCCCTCGCAACCACTCTTGAACAACCCGCGCACGGTGTATCGGGCAATTGTCCTGGAAAAAATAAAATTCTGGCACGTCCAGTTGTGGATACACCGTGCGCACTGTGGGTACCATGATGGTTTGTAGCACCTCTAAATACGTTTGGCCGTTTGCCCTCCCTGGTATAAAAGCGAGCTCGCCTGGTCCAGCAGCACTCATCCAGCCCCACATGTTCACTACAATTCTTCCCGATTCTGCATTTGGGTTCACATTTCAAGGTTCGTATCTTGTGTTATCTACACGCCATAAATTCCGACGACCTTGTTGGCTAGACCTAAAGCACTTTTCATCAGAAAATATGGCGTAAGAGAAATCGAAGTCCCTGTAGTCACGAGCGAATCGCACGCGAGCAGCTTTTTGTTCCTGCGTCAAAATAATTTTTTTTGCGGGACGTCTGTGATGGACTCCAGCTCGATGCAACTCGTTTCTAATAGTTAGCATCGAAACTTCGTATTCTTGTGCGAAACTGCGAGTGGGTGTGAACGGGTTCTCTTCATACGTGGCTATCATATTATTTAACTCGTTTTCGTTTATAGCCCGGGGTCGAGGTGCACGAACGCGTTCTGTTGTTTCTCCTTCTTCATATCTTCGCACCCAGCGGCGCACCGTTGTTCTCTAACGAAAAAAAAAAAAACAATCAGCATCGATTTTTAACATAATATAGGAACTAAGTATAATAATACACTACAAAACTCTTATTCAAAAGGCACAACTAGTACACTATAAATAAAAATTATAAGTATTGAAATACTTAAGGTGTGCATTTTGGTTGACTTCATTATAAATAAACTCTAACTTTTCTATAACTAATTTAAGTAGTTATAACATTCATAACTATATTTTAAAATACAAGTTGTAAATGCAATAACTGAAAACCTCTTAAGGCTCTCCATACATTTTGACGAGTTATGCGAACATAAATGTAGGGAACAGCTGTTTTTTTTCGCGATTTCAGGTTTGGTCCCGTAGTAAAAGTTGTTCATAATGATTAGTACAATGACCCCTTAAGAGGTTTTCAGATATTGCAATTTACACCTCGTATACCTATGAGTAAGAAAAATGGCATAGCGTTAATTCCAACATTGTATGAAACTGTCCCAAGCAAATTTGTGCTTTATCTCTACTATTTAAAAGTGTTTATCCCGCGCGGGCTGGCAACGTGGCATTTCTAAAGGTTTTTCGTGGTTAAATACCAACGATCTAGTGCTTTGCCGAAAAAATAGTAAGTACTTGCTATTTTATCGGCCAGCCAAGCACTAGATCGTTAGTATTTAAAAGTATGTGTGCTATTTTTTTAAAGTTATTTTGGTAAGTATTTACGAGCACTACTAACAAAAATTTACATATTGTCAATTACTTTCCATCTGCAGTATTATGATAAAATAAATGTTAAAAATAATTATAAAATACAATTATCTTGTGCTTGGGCGAAAAAAAATTGTAGTTTGAAATATAATGATCAAGCCTCTAGAAATGCGACGAATGCGCTCTGGTTTTTCTAATTAAAATGCGGCAACGACGCTGTGAGATAAGGCACCATTGTTTAGGTTGTTTTGGTTTAGGATTTATTATCGGGTCATAAAAGGCTCCAACAACGTCTTTGAAAGCAAAAATAAATAAAAAGAACAAACTTATTTGAATGCATTACTATAAGTAGGTAATAGTATCTTATGAGACTTTAAAAAAGAATCTAAAATTATAATATTAGTTAGTCCATTTACAATAAGATTAGACATTTAAACAAACGTGTTTTGCAGGATTTTTACTTCTATTCCGTAGGACAAGGGATGGCATTAAAGGCAAAGAAGTGATTATAATACCAACTGTTTACTGCAGCTGCCTTTTTTTATGCCGCAATAGACTTCAAAATCGGTTGAACGGACTGTAAAAATGTTTTTTTTAAATGTCTTAGCTTATTGTAAATGGATTATAGGAAGTTAGAATTTGTTTTTAAATTGCAATATAAGGAAAAATGCAAACTATGAAATAATAATATTACTATCACTTTATTTATTTCTATATCTCTCCCTCTATCTGAATACAAAAACATAACTTACTTGCATGTTCAACTCCACTGCTATTTGGGATATATTTAACCCTTGTCTATGCAAAACAATAATTTGATTCCTTTCTTCCTGAATCAGGTTTCGGGTCGTCATGGTTGCACCACGTTAGTTACAGCCCACACAGTCCAGGATACAAGCTAGGGTCAAGATGAGGCTTTCGATCACAGTCCGGTATACAAGCAGAGGTCACAGTTAGGCAGGCAATCAGTCCGATAGAAATAAACGGGTCGGAAAATGAAATGGCGATAGGAATTTAAGGGAAGCGTCAACAATTAGCGAGAGCAAATTGGCACTGCCGCGCTCTAGCTAATGTTTGTTATTTTATGTTACTCGCTCATTACTCACACAAATGCATATTGTCTCTAATTGGGGGAAACTAGGAAGGGGTGTGGTTTGTCACTAGCTGCGCTCTCGCAGGAATATTTTCTTAAGTGAGCATGCTTATCTTTGTCCGATAGTACAAGATCTTAGCCTTAATAAATTCAAAACATTTATTAAACGTAAGTTGTGCCAAAAAGCGTTTTATACCATTAAAGATTACATTGAGGACAAAAAGGCTTGGGATTGAGCTGCTCCAATTTTTTCCATTTTTTTTATTTACTTATTGAATTTTTTTTGTGATAACTTTTTATTTTATTATATACATACATAGTGACATGCATATTTACTTTGTGAAGTATAATATTATTATAATTTTTATTATTGTGAATTTGAGGACTATGTGGATCATTATATTTTATTTATCTAGCAGTTTGAGTACTACAGGCGGCCTACCCAAATGTCCTGTTTTTGGTATTGTTCGTCAAATCGTTGAGCTCCTTAAATTCTGAGTTGAGCTGCACGATCACTGACAAATGCGTGCACTGACTGGACAGGTCCACTCAATCTGTGTGGTTCTTTCCTCAAAAGACCATTTCAGACACCAATCTACATGGTCTTCACATGATCTGACCAAGATTATGTCTGGACTTTAAAAGAGACTGACCTCTGAGTTTGTTTCAGCCTTTCTTATCAGAGTAGTCAGATAGGAAAAGCCGACCTCAATTACTTTTAAAAATGTGTTTGACGTGTAAAAGTGTTTGTACAAACCTACTTACAGAAATAAATCATTTATCATTTATTGAAAACAAAATAAAACCGGGCTAGTGGGACTCGAGATTCGGCAATGAGCACAGATGGACGAACGGACGAATGGTGGACGGACGGACAAACGGACAGACGGACGGACAGGCACTAATAAGTATTCCAATTTTGGTACGGAACATTAAAAAAAATTGTGTAGCTTTGAAAGGCGAAATAGTTAATTATGTTAAGCCCAGATACGCCTACGCACGAGCGATTTTTTTACGCGGCGATTTTTTTCGCGCACTGATTTGTTGGAAAGTGTGTTGGTATTTATCTAATAGTAAAGGTTAAACGGCATCTTGCTTAGACCCCGTCAACAAACAATTAAGTTATATGTTCTTCATGTGCTGAGACGGCCTGTACCTAAACATAATTTGGTACCTACATACCCACTAAAACAAAAATACGAAACAAATAGGAGACGAACAATAATACGCCAATACAGGCGGTACTTAAACCATAAGAATAATAAATAATAATTCTTATGGGAAAACCTTATCGCCATCCTAGTTATTTTCGATATTACCTAACTCGTAATTCTATAATAAGCATTAAAAATGCTAAAAGGTTTATGTGTAGTATAGGTACAAAGGACAGGATCCTTTGGATATAAAAAAAAGAAACTTCTTTGGTTTTCCTACTATTAGTACATAATACACTCGGTACAGCAATTTGGCATTTTTTAAATAAACTTCCGCGTCGTCGTACGTATCGCTGCCGCTATCACACGGCATACCCCTGCGCTTTATCTTTTTACTGAGCTGGCACAAACCGGTTCTTCTTTTGCGGGCGCCGCGCCGGTGTATACCCCGGCACAGAATAAATAAGAGTAGAATGAAAGAAAGAAAGAAAGAATAACATTTATTTGGACACAGTTCGTTAATATCAAAATACAAAAAATTAAAAATTAAAAGAGAAAATAATGTTTTAACAATAATGTGTGCTTCACGGCTGCGCCAAAAAGGTTCATTTCAGCATTAATGCCAGACAAATGCTGCCTGACGCTGGTTTTCTAATGAACCCTTAGGGACAAGTGACGGGGAGTACACACAGTTTCAACATACTTAATACTTATATAAAGACTTTTAAATAAATAAATAGATAAGTAAAACAAACACAATTACAGAACCAAAAAACAACTAATAAATTAAAAATAAATTGGCACAATGTTAAATAAAATATGAAGGTAAGCGTCATTTGTACGTGCTGATCAGTATTGTCAGTTTATTGTGAGTCTTCTGTTGGTGTAAAAATAAATCAGTAAAACTGCTCCTTTCTGTTTTAGTTGTGCAATTTCGGAATATGACCTTGTGTAGTGTGTATGGGTACATTTAAACAACAGAAGTATCATATTTGGCCAAAAGGTTTTGAAAATAGTTAATTGATTCCGGCGTGACTTTGCGGAAATCCATTATAAAATACAATAGACGTAGATATATTTAGTAACCTATTGCGCTTGATTATTCTTCAAGAGTCCTAAAATACCCTGTAAGAATTCGACACGTGTTTCACCTCTCAACGAGGCATCCTCAGGATGACGATTGACCAATTGCAAACCAGAACGCGACGTGTTACCACACCGAGCGCTGGACGCAAAGTGAATCAAATCGCCCGTCACCCCCACTTATATAGGATTGCTGAGCGCTGTGCCGTGCTGTGTGTGTAGCCAATTAGCGCCGAGCAGCAATCCTATATAAGTGGGGGTGACGGGTGATTTGATTCACTGTAGTTTAATTTGGAAAGAACAAGGGTTTCGACTAACTGCTCGCGAAGCTTTTCAGACAAGTACGGCCTCATTCTGTAAAGCAGTTTCAGACGATAGAAGCAGTTTTTTACGGAGTTGGTAACGTGTTTCTCAAATCTAAGGCTGTTGTCCATACATAACCCAAGGTTTCGTGCCTCATTCACACGGTCAATAGGCTTAGGGTTAAATTAAGGCCTAAAGGTATCTTCTTTAACTGCTGTCTCGTTCCAAACAATATATACTTCGTTTTCAATGGGTTCAGAGCCAGACAATTCTCATCTGACCAGGCGGCGATTCTTTCTAGGTCGTCGTTTATGTCTTTAATAGCCGACTCATAATCATATGGACTGAAAGATAAGTACAGTTGGACGTCATCGGCATAAATATGATACTTGCATTTCTGAAGGCACTTTATTATGTCCGCACAGTAGATAATAAAAAGAATCGGACCCAAAATTGATCCCTGAGGAACGCCTCTTTGTATAGAAGTAAGGGCTGAAGTCAAGGTACTACCATCTGACAAACGCAATTCTACAAGTTGTTTTCTGTTACTGAGGTAGCTGTGGAACCATTGAACAGCATTGTCATCAAAACCGTAGTACCTTAACTTTGACAGCAATAGCGAGACGTTAATGCAATCAAATGCACGGGAAAAATCCAGTAGCACCATCAGTGAACACATACCCTTATCTTGGGCTGATAGAATATTGTCCGTAACATCCAGGTACGCCGTGGAAGTACTGCGCTGTTTCCTAAAACCGGATTGTAGATCAGGTAACACTTCGTTCTCTTCTAAAAACCGAGTCAATTGCTGGCACACTACCCTCTCCATTACTTTTGAAAGACAGGGCAGAATACTTATCGGTCGCAGGTCTTTAATTTCTACAGGGTTTGGACACTTAGGTAGAGGTCTAACTATGGCAATTTTCCATTGGTAAGGAAAGTTCGATGTCCATATGGAACAATTAATGATGTAGGTAATAGTTTCTAAAGTGTGCGGCAAAGTTAGATTAAGCATAGTTAAGGTTATGTTGTCATAGCCTTCAGCATTTGACTTTAGGTCAGAAATAATGCGGGAGATATCGTTTTGATCCACTGGAGCAATTGTGAATATTGCTTCGCTATATCTGTGGGTCTCATAGAATGACATATAAGACGTGCTAGCTACCGGGTTGCCAGGGACATTAAAAAATGTATCATTTATCAGGTCGGGGTTTCTAAAATGTGGGGGTAGGTCTTTTCTTTCCTTTGAAGGTGCAAACGTGGATTTATTGTTCTTCCATAGTAATTTTGGATTATTTATTTTATTATTTATATTGTGCCTAAAGTATGCAATTTTTTCATGATACAAGGAACTTTCTACTAAGGATTTTAACTGCTTATAGTAAATTTTTTTTGTTCCCGATTTTGTGCTCCTGTAGTTGGCTAATGCATTAATAATAATAATAATAATAATAATTTGTTTATTTATAAGAAGGGACACGTTTACAACAAATACAGTAACCATTTAAAATAGAGCACAATTGCTTATTTGCCTGAACTAGGTTGAACCTGTGCTTCAGGCTAGAAAGTGCATAGATACTTATTTTAATAAATTAACAATGAGTACAAAATTAAAAACTACAATAAAACTTATGTATATAAAAGCAAAAAGGCATGTTAGCGGTTCTATTTGCAGACAACAAGTAGATCTTCCGTCTGTGCATAATCTAGGGTTAGTAAATAATTAAGTATAATTTTTTTACAGCCAAAGTAATTTAAATTATAGATACTAAGTATTCTATTTAATCTATTATACAAAAATGGTCCTAAAAATGTAAAAAATCTTTCTACAAAGACATGCTTTGAGGTTGCATTTGATGTGCACACTATATCATTCCGTCTCTTGTTAGTATTGTCAGCTGTAAAGGTAAGCATGGTGTGTTTTTTTAATACTAAGTGCATAATGAAAAGCTGGCGAACCGTCAGTACGTTACAGGATTTATATAGCTGATCTGTGGGAAAGAAGAAGGGATGGAAGTTGGCTACCTTTAAAATTGCTCTCTGAGCTCTTTCAAGAGGTAGTAAATTAGTTTTGGGTGCGCCACCCCAAGAAGTGATACAGTAATGAATTATTGATTGACATAGGGCCAAATAAACTTGTTTGATTAATTTTGAATCAGCAGAAGATCGTAATTTTTTAAAAACATATATTAGCTTGCGCACTCTTTTAACTAAACTGTCGATATGCTTTCTAAAAGAGAGTGTTTCGTCTATTATTACCCCGAGGTATTTCAAGTTGCTCGTTTTGAGGATAACAGGACAATTACACATGTTGACTGTACGGTTTTCACATTGATGGGCATATAGGTGAGGGTTAGTAATGTTAAGTTGAGGCTTGCGCATGGAGAAGTGAATATATTTTGTCTTGTCAGCATTTAATGTTAGTAAATTGCTTTGAAGCCAGTTAGTCACAGTATTAAAACCTAGTTGAGCGATTTCAAACAGTTCGCTACTGGTTTTAGCGCTAAATATTAACGCCGTGTCGTCAGCATAAGATACAATTTTGCCGTCTTTTATATTAAGACCACACAAGTCGTTAATGTAGATCAGGAATAGCGTAGGGCCCAGAATACTCCCTTGCGGAACACCAAAACCAGTATTTTTCTGTTCATCACTCGTAATATTCTCTATTCTAACACATTGGTACCGGCCGTGCAAATAGTCAGCAAATAGTTTCAACGGCGTTCCCCTAATTCCTAAGATTTCTAACTTGTTTAGCAGAACAGAAACAGACACCGTGTCGAAGGCCTTGGCTAAATCAAGGAAGACTCCCAGAGTCTGGTTTCCTTTGCCGAGTTCTTGTGAAATATAATCAGTCAGGTTATGCACCGCATCAGCTGTCGATAGTTTAGCTCTAAAACCAAATTGTGCCGGGGATAAAAAGTTGTTTTTTTCTAGGTACTTAACTAGCCTACTGTTTATAATTCTCTCTAGTATTTTTGATTTTGAGGGGAGTAAGGATATTGGCCTATAATTATTAACTAAGTCTTTGCTTCCAGATTTAAAGATAGGGATTACAACTGCCTTTTTGAGACAATAAGGGAAAATTCCTTCGGAAAGGCAGATTCGAAAAATATGCGTTAAGGGAGGTACCAAAATACGCTTAAATAGTTTAAGGATCTTATTGCTTATATTATCCCATCCAACAGCACAGTCATCTTTTAGCCCAGAAATTATTCGAGTTATTTCATCTTCATCAGTGTCTATCATAGCAAAAGATTTTGGGTTACAGCTATTACTTGACTTTTGGAAAGGCAGTTGGTCACTATGTTTCGGGATCTGTTCGGCAAGAGTTTTTCCAACATTTACAAAATAGTTATTAACATTGTTAGCTGACAAGAATGGTGAAGGATTAGTAAGCAGTAAGCCCGAGTTTGATTCACGCTGTGTAGACATATTGGTGATATTTTTAATATGTTTCCAAAGTTGCTTGCTATTGTTACCTGCTCTATTTAGTTCATTTTTATCGTAGCTATTCTTTAAATTCTTAAGGAGATTATTGCAGAAATTCCTGTATGGTGGTTTGAATTATTAGATTATCAGGATATCTCTTTGATCTTTGATGAAGTTTATCTCTGTGTCTTATACACCGAATTAACCCAGGAGTAATCCAAGGTTTAATATTATAAAGTTTCTTATTTACCGTAGAAACTGTCGTGTTACGTAATATTGCTTCTTGGACATGTTTCATTAAGTACGATAAAGCCAAATCAGCGTCAGCGGTATTGTAAACTGGGCTAAAATCAAGCATTGTCCCGCAACCGCATCATGAGCTGGATAGTGTCCGTAATCCAGGGATACGATAATTCCTTAATACGACAAGTCTTATGTGGCGCGTGTACATCAAACAATGATTTTATGGATTGGTTAAAAAAATCAACCATGTCATTCATATCGGTAAATTCAGAAACACGACCTATGTTTGAATGCGACAAATCCATATTAAAACTATCCATACATATGTCTTTCATCGGCCTGAATTTGGTTACATATGGTATAAATTTGTCCCGCTTTATGTGAAATTCACTGACTATAATAGAATGACCTGTAATCGAACCAAAGGATTCTACAGTCGTATACCTTACCCTAAGGTCTGTGCACAGTAGGTCGATAAGAGTCTCACTCGTATCCGTGAAATTCGTCGGCATCGTGACAAGTTGAACGAGACTAAAGCAATTTAAAAATTCTTGTATTTTTTTGGTTTTAGTCTTGTTTATCCCCGAGCAATATAAAATGGTCACAGTTACCCAACGTCGCAAACGTGTGATGGCATCAATGAAGTGATCGTACACATATGTCGAACCACGGTGGCCGGTACGCTGTACCAATGGCATTTTTTTTCCCACTTAGTGAGATTGTCAGCCACATTTGTTCGACGGAATCGAACCTGCGATCAGCCGTACCATTACAGATGCGCGCGGTTAGACCCCGCCGCAGATAAAACCCAACGCCCCCACCTCGCTCCGCCCGAACAGCTGTCGGCCGCGGAGTGTGACGCAGACGATAGCCGGGAACGACTGGCGCGCGCCCGTCCTCCCCCGGTCGAAGCCAAGTTTCATTTACAGCCATTATATCGAAACTATATCTGTCAATTGCACAAATCAAATCATCATGGCCTGTACCCAGAGACCCCGCGTTAAGGAAGCCAACCTTAAGATGTTTTCCACTTTTAGGCATCATGATTGTAATGTAAAATTACTACTAAAGTTACAACTTGATTAGCTATCACTTGTAACGCGCATTCATTCATAATCATTTCAACTTTTATAGTCCTAAATAATATTTTTGGTTCAGGATTAAATATAAAAAATGTATAGGTATTTTCAAATATGGAATAGTTATTGTAAATATTTTGTATAATAATAATCAGTAGAAAATTAAATGTAAAAAGAATTGTAAATATTGCTAGTTGTAGGATAATGTTGTAAATATATAATAATTATAATAACATGAGTATGTCTAAACCGGTTTACGAGCCCACTGAGATGCGCGTGTGCCGCCGCCGTGAGCATAAAATAACATAGTATCACGCCTGGTTACCCTGGAGGGGCAGGCAGATTGAAAACAACAGATAATAATTATAGGACCATGACAGTTTTACAACATATAATAAAATACGTGTCATTGGTGTGTTAGAAACGAAAAATTTACAATTAATGGTTAAACAAAGATAATATAAAATAATGGGACAGGAATAGTTCGGCCATTTGGCCGACGGTAACCGGTATAGGCACGGGTATAAAGATGCACTGTACATCAGCCTCGCAGCGGATTTGACAAGCGGCATCCCCGGGTTTGTATCGAGCAAGTATACGGCCGCGTTTGCACCATACAAATTGCCAACCGAGCCGGCCCCCGGCCTCCCGCGTCATCCGAAACAACTCACGATTGGTCTTCGTAAGTCGTTCGTTGACGTAGAATCGCGCTGGCAGACCGGGCATGTCGAGATCAGCAGTAGTCATGCCACGACGTACATCTATGCGTCTACCTCCAACGCGCTCGGCACTCACAATATCGCGTGACTCGATTTTTACGCCCATCTTTGACGCCACTAGCATAGCCGTCTGTATAGGATTTTCACCACTAGGCTCTGGCAAGTTTGATATCTGAATATCAGTGACTAGCAGCTCCTGATCACGGTCATTTATATCGCTCCGCAATTAGGCAATTAAATGATGCACATCTGACGAGATTTGGGGTTGTACCGATTTTTGGTTCTCCATAACTGCCACTCTCTCCTCCAAACTGCTCATACGGTCATTTGTGGACTTTAGTGAACATCTCAAATCAGCTAGATCATTACCCAGTAATTGAAATTCACTCCGTACCGTGCTAATGAACTCTTCCTTGAACTTCCGCAGTTCAATAGTGATGTCTTGAGTGACATCCGAAGCGGTGGTATTTACGGGACTCGTGTCCATGAGATTTGTCACACTATCTTCGTGTGTTGCCTCTGAATGGCCTCTAACCGGAGTTTCGGCCCGGTTGTCCCGCGCAAGGCTTTTCTTACACTCTGGACAGTGCCAGGGGGATGTTAGAAGGCTTGCTTTGTGCAACACAGCCGATGATACCAAAATCGGCAGTTGTCGCATTTAGCCGCATCCGCCGCCGTGAGAAATTTACCGCACCCACCACACTTTACCATAGTGAAAATGATTCGATCTCGTTTGCGTAATCGATCCTCAAAGCAGTTCACTTGGGAATCACTAGATGGCGCTGTTTTCAGTAAATGCGTTTATGGCAGTTATCACGGTGTTATGGCAAGCTATGACACCATAACGCGGTGTCCTGCGTGAGCGACGAATGCGACGCGACGTGAAGCTGCGAACGCGACGAACGCGATCAACTCAACGGCATACCCTACTTGCGGCCTATATGACAGTCTGCGGCGAGACGCGATGTTTCGCGGACTTGTTTTGAAGGCGACCAGACGCGACACCACGAACTACGAAATGGTTGATTCAGAAGCAAGTCAAATTGTATTGTATTTCTCCATGATTCGAGAAGTAATGACCAAAATCACGTAGGACATTTGTCGCGTGTAGCATCGCGTCGCATTACGTCGCGTCGTGTTGCGTCGCGTCGCGTCGTATTTGTCGCTCACGCAGGACACCGCGTAAGACGAAACACAGCGTCACCGTAAAAATGCACATACACTGAAAGTTGGTCACACAGTTTTTTGTAGTAATTCAGTATAAAGTTTGTTTTTATTTGTACGTATAGGGTAGAAAAATCCCAGAACCCAAGATGAATACGGTTTTTAAGGTTTTTTATGTTATACACAGCACAGAATCACTAGATAATAGCGTCACTTGTAAAATGCACTTATTAATTAAAGTCTTTTCAATAAAATTTTTTTGCAGAATAAGTACTTGTTTTTTTTTAGATACGTAAGAAATATTTTGACACTGTTATGTACCCAGTACCGTCACTAGATCCTCAACAGCTGAAAGCTTCCTAACAGAGCTCAAAATTCGTACCTACTTTCATAGGGCTGACACTCGGTTGGTTTTTGAAAATAAAATAAAACCGGGCAAGTGGGACTCGAGATTTGGCAATGAGCACAGATGGACGGACGGACGGACGGACGGACGGATGGACGGCCGGACGGACAGACGGACAGACGGTCAGACGGACGGACGAAAAGAAGGACAGGCACTTATAAGTTTTCCGTTTTCCAATTTTGGTACGGAACATAAAAAAATAGTGTAGCTTGAAAGCCAAAATGTACAATTCCATATTATGTTAGCAGGTATGATACATACAGCTAATACAGCTATGTTAGTTAAATTTAAAATAATAGGTAATTATTTTGGACAAGCATGAGTGACCAATGCCTCATAATTTGGCTGTCCACTCTTTCCGACATCACGTTCAGAAGCTTTTTGGTGCTACCTTTTATCTGAGACCACAGGGCGGCAGTTATTTTGCGAAGCACCACCTGGTAGTCGTCCGTGCTGTGGTCGGCGAACATGCCGGAGGCACTGCACTGCCATGGGAGCCCCAATAGGGTTGAAGCTTGGGAAAAATGATGTAGTCCCATCGGTCCACTGTCACAATGATACTCATTTTGACGACGACAGCCTCTTTTTACATTGACGTTGCAGCGTCCGTCATTGAAACTTAATAGGGCAACTTTAGCCAAAATCGGCCTTCAAAGACTTCAACTGACAAAAACAATTTTTTTGCCCATTTTTTCTTTCATAAATTTAGTTAATAAACATAAAATAGCTTCAGAGGTTGGGTAAGAATAATAAAAAAGAGTACCTACCTACCTACCTACATACATGGGCATTATCTAACCTTTTTTTTTCCGAGGTGGAAAATCCTCATGGATGTCCTCTGCCCTGGGGCGGGCGGAGGGGTCTGTCAGACTCTTACTGACTAAAAACTACCCCGGTGTTCCAACTCACACCTACGCTGGGGGTCGCGGGAACGCAAGAATCTTCCGCAACCCCCGACTGGTGCCAGCCCGCGACTACGGGCCTCCTCGGGTCAGGGGGGGAAGTGAGGTGTTTGACTCCCCCCGTGACGTCTAAGAGGGGCGCGCGTGGAACACTACGCGCCGCCACCTCGGGTCCTGATGTGTGGGGGGACCCATTTAGGGGGGCTGGAAGAGGGCGTAATCCGCCCTCCGCCGACGCCCGGTGCGCCTGCTGCGGGTCGGGTGAGTGGACGACATCTCCCTCTCCCTTTCCGCAGCCTCCTTCTGCGAGATGACCGTCTCGCAGTAGGAAACCATCGCGTCCCAGGACTCCTCGCTGCCGACCATGGCATTCACTACGGCCGACAGCGACAAGTCACTGCCTACTTCTGAGATGAGGGCACGGCGCGGCTCCTCCCAAGCGGCACACTCTGCTAGTGTATGCCGCGCCGTGTCCTCCCGGCAGTCGACGCAGTGGTGACACCGAGCGTCCGGCTCCCTGTTTATGCGACACAGGTACTTCCCGAAGCTACCATGCCCCGAGAGTACCTTCGTCACCCGAAACGACAGGGAGCCGTGCCTCCTCCCGAGTCAGCGCTCGAGCACCGGCCGGACCGCATCTAACCTTTATTTTTATTTTTATTTTTTTTATCGCTGAGAAATGCATTACGCATCCCCGCTCGTGGGGCACGAGCGGGACTCCTGTCGCTAGCGACA
Source organism: Lithophane ornitopus (assembly GCA_948473465.1). Taxonomy (NCBI): domain Eukaryota; kingdom Metazoa; phylum Arthropoda; class Insecta; order Lepidoptera; family Noctuidae; genus Lithophane; species Lithophane ornitopus. The sequence goes on along the minus strand of OX419641.1, from coordinate 9,518,331 downwards.
GTATACCCACAAAAAACAGCGGTGTTCCCAAATCGCCGTGATGGGAAGGCCATGGCCAACCGACTCAGCCTTTACATCCACAACCCTCCCGGCGCATGCCCGCCTAGCTGGCGGGCCCCGCATGCCTCCCAAGTTGGGGGGCTACGGGAATGGCCGGGAACACCTGGCCAATCCCGTCCGATACTGGTGGAGACGTGTGCAATACAGGCAAGGGTGCCCCCGCACCCATTGCTTGCTGGTCTCCACCTGGGAGGAGCCAGAGATGACTATCGAACTGACGTCTTCTTCGACCCCTCCTCCGAACCTTCGGAGCGGCGCCGCGCCGGGATCGTCCTCCCGCGCGCGCTCCGCCGCCTCTTTCTGGGACATGACGTGTTCACAGAAGGAGGCAACTGCCGCCCAGGACCTCTCATCCCTCAGCATGGCGTTAACCAAGCCGGGGAGCGAGAGGTCCGGTCCGATCACCGCGATGAGACTGCGGCGCGGCTCGGACCACGACGGGCACACCTCGAGGGTGTGCTGCGCTGCGTCCTTCGCCGCACCACAGTCGAGGCACGACGGCGTCCTCTCCCGTCCGATTCGGTGCAGGTACGATCCGAAACTACCGTGTCCGGACAGCACCTGCACCAGACGGAAGGAGAGGAACCCATGTGACCGCTCAAGCCAGTCTCGCAGGACTGGCCCAATCGCGTCGAGGGTTCGGCGGCCGAAGGCTGCGGTGGCAAGGTCCCTCGTCCAATGGACGACGATGGCGTCCCTCGCCTCCTGCCAGATGGCTTCCCGCTCTTCCGGGGCTGAGCGTTGTCCTCTCGCCCTCCACCCCGCCGTCCATTCATATACTCTGGCGAGCACCCACGCCTCGAGTTCCCAAGGAGGGGTGCCGGCCAGAGCACATGCTGCCCCAAAGCTCACCGTGCGGTAAGCCCGCGCCGCTCGCTGGGCTATGGCCCTCTCTCTCTGGACTGGTTGGATGGGTGGTGGAGGGAAGAAGGGCGTCTTCCTCCTGCGAGTTCTGGGGGGCTGCTGGAGTGGCAGACGACCCAGACGCTATCTCCGGGCTTGTGGTGGGCGTATCAGGAGACGCCTTGGTCCTCTTGCCCTTGCCTTTGCCCTTAGAGGGCTGCGATACCGGTCCTGCTAGAGGCGCAGGTTCCAGCTCCCTCAGCGGTGGACTCTTATCCGCCGCTAGCGGTGGGCGGACCCGCCTTTCCGGCAAGAGCCGGTCCTCGATGCCTGCGAAGCAGGCTCGGATGAAGGCCCTCTCTTCCAAGATCACCCCGTGGATTATTGCCTCAAGACTGGCAGGGGAGGAGGAGGAGTCTCCTCCCACCGGACAGACTGGGGCAGATTGGGCAGGCCTGGCCGTAGCCTCAGCCAGCTTCTGGTGTAGCTGGCTGACCTCCGCCTGCAGGCGATCCACCTTCGCCTGCAGCTGCCGCGTCTCGTCCGTGACCGTCCGCTTCACCAGCTCCACGATAATGCCGTGCATGCTGGCGGCCCGAGGGTTTGAGGGCCTTCTGGAAGGTCCCCTTCAAATTGGACGACTTAGAGGCGACCTTCAGAACCTCCTCCCGATCCTCCTGCGCCATGCGCTCCAGTTCCGCCAGGGAGTGGTCGGCATATAGTACATTGGATGCACCATAGCCAGCCCTCGACAGCCCTGGCAACTTGCGCCTGCTGCTCCTTGGTGGCGACCCTCTCCTCCAGTTCCATTTCTAATTGCGCCCTTTTCGCCAGATTAAGCTGGCGCTCGGCGTCCACCAAGCCCACATTGTGGGAAGAAGGCGCAGTAGAAGTCGAAGCCTTTTAGACTTCGACCTCTTCTTCGCCCTGCTTCCGGTCGACTTCGAGGAGCCCTCTTCTTGCCTGCTTGGCGCTTGAAGCGGTCGCTTTCGACAGCCGACGTGTCCATATTGGAGTCGTCGACAACTCATATGGACTTCTGAAGGTGGGAAGCTGGCCGCAGATGATGCGCGGTCAGCTTCCGACGCAAAAGCGCCGCCGGCGTGGCCCTGAGAAGGGCTGTTGGGTTGGCCCTGAGAAGGGCCGTTGGATTGGCCCTGAGAAGGGCCGTTGGATTGGCCCTGAGAAGGGCCGTTTGAATCGTCCTGGGAGGAGCGATTCGAAATAAAACGCCCCGAAGGGTCTCGCCTTGGCTTGTTCGACATATTCGCGGACGACTGCAATAATGTCTACGAATTACAGCGCACTTTAGCCGCCGGTCTGCCACTCCGTTACGGTGGTCAGACACGGCGTTGCTCGGAGGAAACTACGAGGAAGTATGTGCTGTGGGGGAACCCCCCACCGCATCTAACCTAACCTAACATCACCTAACGTGCCTATCCCGAACTTTTTTTTTTTTTTTCCGAGGTGGAAAATCCTCATGGATGTCCTCCGCCCTGGGGCGGGCGGAGGGGTCTGTCAGACTCTTACTGACTAAAAACCACCCCGGTGTTCCAACTCACACCAACGCGGGGGGTCGCGGAACGTCACCCCTGGACCCATTTAGGGGGGCTGGAAGAGGGCGTTGTCCGCCCTCCGCCGCCACCCGGTGCGAAACCACCGCGTCCCAGGACTCCTCGCTACCGACCATCGACTCCACTACGGCCGGCAGCGACAAGTCACTGCCTACTTCTGAGATGAGGGCACGGCGCGGCTCCTCCCAAGCGGCACATTCTGTCAGCGTATGCCGCGCCGTGTCCTCCCGGCAGTCGACGCAGTGGTGACACCGAGCGTCCGGCTCCCTGTTTATGCGACACATGTACTTCCCGAAGTAACCATGCCCCGAGACTACTTTTACATTTTTGGATATTCAAAAACACCATGTTCGCCTTCGATTTAGACTTAGCTGCCATAGAATGAATTAAATAATACCCTAAAAGCTTTCATATGGCATATGTTAAATCACTGTTGAGCATTTGGTCCAAAATGTCGCATGGTCCTTTTCCACCTCGCCGTCTTTGAAGGCCGATTGTAGCCAAAGTAGTACTACTTTTTTATGATTATGAAAGCTGAGAGTCTGGCGCATTCTTGAGGCCTGCCTAGAAACCATGAAGTTACCTGCTTAGATTTTTAATTTGAAGTTGAAATTAGAGTAATAATTTACCAAACGTAAATTTTTCACTTAAGACCAACATTTTCAAACCTTTCATCATAGTTACGAAGCTGATTATTTTATGGATAAAAGCCAAAACTCATGAAGATTCAGTTGGGTGAATATCCCGGCGGCAAATTATACGTGTCCACGTTGAGAATCGAGGTGTTAAATGATAGGATGTTTCTTTTTTGTATTTTATAGTGTACTATGTAACTTGGTTCAATTAGGGCCACATTTTTTTTAATATAAGTATATGTAAATAATAAGAGGAAAAATATCGCCTTAAAATTCAAGTTAGGTGGCTTGTCCCAGTTCCATTTTTTTATATAATTGCGTTTACCAAAGTAACAATTTGAGGTCCAATAACAAATAAACAATTTCGTTAGTATATGCATAAGACACATTATCTAAAAACAATTAAATCATATTAGAAAATCTAATTTAAAAGCACAGGATACTCGATCAAAGTTTGTCCAAGCAAAAATCTAAATTTTGGTGGCACTTGTTCAACTTACTATAACATAAAGTTTCGTGCGTGTGCGTTCAATCGTGTTTTATTATTTCGCATGTCTCAGGCGTGCGCCGGCACTTGCGCGTGCTGTGATTTCCCGTCAAAAACGTAAGTATTATCTTGGGTGGCACGGGGGACAAGAATTGTTCAATTTTTGGTGGATCGATTTGCTATTGATTTTAAAGTGATTTAATAGTAAGCTGTTGTAGGTAGTGATTTGGGGTTACGCATAAATCAGTTATATTAATGTAGTTGTAACTTAAAATTATGAGTTTATCAGAAAAATCATGATAAGTATTATGTTTTAACAATAGAGAGTTTTATTAACCTACTAGCTTTTGCCCGCGGCTTCGCCCGCGTGGACGTCGGAAATTATTATCCCACGGGAATGTGCTACCGGGATAAAAGTATCCTATGTCCCATAACCCACGTGGTCTGTCTAGGCGACCTGGGCGTTACGGCGTAAAAGTAACAGACATGAGACAGCCAGTAACTTTATATATTAGTGGTAGTCCATATCTATATTGTGGTGATAGTGTGGATAGTATGGACAGCAGTATGAAACTGTCGGAAAGATTAATGAAAAAATTGTATGGACGATGGAAACTAACGCGAAAGCTTTGGGGGAGCCTGCAAAATTCAAATTTTCTTATGTTTTTTTGCTTTTTACAGGTCAGTATCAAGTTTTATGTTGATCTAAATAATGAGGCGCAGTTGTATCAAATATTTATTTAAGTATCTAATCTAACTAATATTGCAGGAGTTGTATTCCTGTATCTAATGGTTATTATTCTGTAAAGCTACTATTTGCTACGGTCGCGAATCATATTGACATTCGAAACTTACCCATTAAACGATTTAAAAGCTGTATTAAAACCAAACTTTGTAAAAAAGGGTACTATACAATTTCAGATTATTTAGAAGACAAAAAGCATGGGATTGAGCTGCTCGCTCTGCTAACATTTTGTCATTTTGGCATTGTGACATTTTGAATAAGTACTATGGAAAATCATCAAAATATACCTACCAGTTATATTTTCAAATTCACATTATTGAATATTATATGTAGGATATTGACAAAATGACATGATTACTTTGTAAAGTATTTTATTATTGTGAATGTGAGGACTTTGTGGATGTTTATTTTGTTTTTATTCTTATATTTTTTCGTTCTCAGTTAGTTTTAACAATGGTCTGGCAATTTGAGAACTTTATGCGGCCTACACAAATGTCCTTTCTTTGGTATTGTTCGTCGAGTCGTTGAGCTCCTTAAGTTCTGAGCTGAGCTCCACTATTACTGACAAATGCTTGCACTGACAGGACAGGTTCACTCAAATCTGTGTGGTTCATTCCTCAAAAGACCATTTCAGACTCTAATCTACATGGTTTTCATAGGGCCTGACCAATATGCCCATATCTGACCTAGGTATGTCCGGACTTTAAAAGAGACTGTGAGTTTGTTTCGGCCTTTCTTCTCAGAGTAGTCAGATAGGAAACGCCGACCTCATCTAGCTTAATTTTACAATTTTTTGATATTATTATGACGTGTAACAGTGATTCCAATAACCTATTTACAGAATAAACAATTTCATTTCATTTCATTTCAACATACAACCTGCCTGACACTGACTTTCAAATTGCAAAAAACTTAAGATTTAAATTTCGCGGGCTACCGGCGCATCCCCCTTAAGAAAATCGCATCATTTGCACAACGCCATCTATCGAGTATGTACTCACTGGTAAACTCAAACTCTTCGTTCCAAGCCAAGAGCCAAGTAGTAATAACTTTTGATTGAGTGGACAGATTCTCAAGCAAGCACATGTAAGTTGGGCGATTAAAAGTTTTTGAGCTAAGTCGCGGACAGACAGACAGACAGACGGACATGGTGAAACTATAAAGCTTCCTTGTTGACTAAGGAACTCTAAAAATGATAGTTTTCCCATAAAAACTTTCATCCCCTTAAATTTGTTTTTGAGAAAATAATGGCCTATGTTCTTCCCCTGGATGCCATCTATCTCTTTACCAAATTTTATCGAGATCCGTTCAGTGGATCAGGCGTGAAAAGGTAACATACAGAATTACAGACGGGCAGACAGTTTTACTATCGAATTTATAACTAAGCATCGATTAGTATGGATTATGTGTTCAATTTAAAATGAGCCAAATGCATGAAAATTATTAATTCGGCGAAAGTCATTCTTCTACGGAAACTCTTAACACCGCGATTCAGTAAATGACGTTAACTGAACAACGCCATCTATCGAGCACGAAATGATACTGTCAAAATATATGGGAAAACGTTTGAACACTCTGTAAGCTATGTAGAAAAGACTATTTTTAGGATTCCATGACTGACTTGACTTGACTTGACCTGACTTGACCTAACTTGATTTGGATTGAGTTGAGTTAACCTTGAGCAGGTTTATTTTATCGCGGCATGTACATTGGTAGTTGAAAGAAAACTAGATTACGTACTTTGCTAAAGTGAGTAATTAATGCACTCGTGTTAATTTAGTAAGCGCATTCGTGCCTTAATTACTCACTTTTTGCAAGATGTAACAATCTACAATTTTTAAGAAATTAACATTTATCACCATTTTTTCATGATTAATTTGTATCATGATTTAAAAGATAGATAGCGCCACCTATGGCACTACTACCAAACAATGGATTTGGAAAACTTGAATTAACCAAACTTTAGATTGGGTAAATTCACAATGTATCGCGTTGTTTCCGCGCGAAGTATGTGAACATAATCATCATAAAACAACTGTTGTTTTATGATGATTATGATCGTGTGTTACACACGTTCTCACAAACCTACCTGATTTTACGCTAGTGTCATTTTACGTCAATAGATGTCGTTACGTGTATCTATATTACGTACCTACCTAATGAAAATTTCTTCTTGAATACTTTAAACTCTTATATCTTTTGATATTTTGAAGCGATTGCGATGAAACAAAGACTAAATGAAACATCGAGTTACACACAATATTTGAGTGTATAAGTTAACCATATTGATTTCGTACTTTTTACGTGATACTGGAACAATCAAATAAACGAATAGAAAAACAGACAAAAATTCCAAAAATGGTAGAAATGGCATCTGTTGGTTATTCTTGGACACTCCACCTACGTTTCTTTTTTTTTTTTTCATTGTACTGAAACGCCTCGTCTACAGATTTATTATATGTATAGATGAAAGTTATTGACAAATCCCGAGAATTTGTGAGATTGGTTACATTGAGCTTTATTAATTAGTGAGATTGAGGTTTGTGACAGAGAAATCCAATTTTGGTGCCACTGATTTTCAATTTTGGTGGCCACAAAAGACTTTAAACTAAAATATCTCAAAAAGTTATCGAGATATTCTTAGACCTCTTGAAGATCCTTCTAGCTTGGACTTTCTACTCTTATACCAGGTCCTTATTTTTCACGAAAACAGAAGAAAAAATTTCGCCACCAAAATTGAAGAAAAATGCACTTTGTTGATATTGACCCAGTTGCAAAAAAAAATGTTCGACAAAGCCTTCTACTTTTTTTTTAAGATTATTTTTGAATTGGTCGGGTCGAAAATTCTCAAAATTTCTGAAAAAAATCATAACTCGAAAGCTATGAAAAGTCGCGGAACATACATGGGGGTGATTCGGATACTCCACGATACGAGGGATCTGAATTTTACTTTTGGACGTCAATGTTCCGGCCACCCTGTATAAATACCTCCTACTAACATATCGACCTACCTACATCCTAACTACCTACCGGAACTTACATACCTACCTAGCTACCTATCCTAAATACCTACCTACCCCTACCTATCTTATACAAAGCTTGTCCTGAGAATGACGAACACACCAAAAAAATTAGTATCCAATTTGGTGCAGTACCTAGTTCGGAAGTTATGCGCGTAATACATTTCGGTGATTCATTTTTATATAAATAGAAGGTTTTTGCTTTTTTCCGGGAATATTTTCCAACTTTTCTCTTCGGGAATATTTTCCAACTTCTCTTCCTAAAAATACAAGGAATTTTTTATTGCTAATTTTGTTGAGCCGTTTTCGAATTTTGCGCTCAGCAACGCATTTAACGATCCAAGATTCACTCAATTCATTTTAAATTTCAGGCTATTACAGTAAGTTTAATTTTTAATTTATTGCAAAGCCACTTTTCTTTCATCCAGAGAGGCACGGACGAACTTTGGATTTGTTGGAAAGTGTGTTGGTATTTATCTAATAGTAAAGGTCAAACGGCATCTTGCTTAGACCCCGTCAACAAACAATCAGTTATATGTTCTTCATGTGCTGAGACGGCCTATAAAACCATACCCACTAAAACAAAAATACGAAACAAATAGGAGACGAACAATAATACGCCAATACAGGCGGTACTTAAACCATAAGAATAATAAATAATAATTCTTATGGGAAAACCTTATCACCATCCTAGTTATTTTCGATATTACCTAACTCGTAATTCTATAATAAGCATTAAAAATGCTAAAAGGTTTATGTGTAGTATAGGTACAAAGGACAGGATCCTTTGGATATAAAAAAAAGGAAACTTCTTTGGTTTTCCTACTATTAGTACATAATACACTCGGTACAGCAATTTGGCATTTTTTAAATAAACTTCCGCGTCGTCGTACGTATCGCTGCCGCTAGCACATGGCATACCCCTGCGCTTTATCTTTTTACTGAGCTGGCACAAACCGATTTTTCTTTTAGCGTGCGCCGCGCCGGTACACCCCCGGCAAAGAAAACAGAAGAAAAAATTTCACCACCAAAATTGAAGAAAAATGCACTTTGTTGATATTGACCAAGTTGCAAAAAAAAATGTTCGACAAAGCTTTCTACTTTTTTTTAAAGATTATTTTTGAATTGGTCAGGTCGAAAATTCTCAAAATTTCTGAAAAAAAATCATAACTCGAAAGCTATGAAAAGTCGCGGAACATACATGGGGGTGATTCGGATACTCCACGATACGAGGGATCTGAATTTTACTTTTGGACGTCAATGTTCCGGCCACCCTGTATAAATACCTTCTACTAACATATCGACCTACCTACATCCTAACTACCTACCGGAACTTACTTACGTACCTAGCTAGGTACCTATCCTAAATACCTACCTACCTACCCCTACCTATCTTATACAATCTTGTCCTGAGAATGACGAACACACCAAAAAAATGATTATCCAATTTGGTGCAGTAGTTCGGAAGTTATGCGCGTAATACATTTCGGCGATTCATTTTTATATAAATAGAAGGTTTTTGCGTTTTTCCGGGAATATTTTCCAACTTTTCTCTTCGGGAATATTTTCCAACTTCTCTTCCTAGAAATACAAGGATTTTTTTTATTTTTTTATTGCTAATTTGGTTGAGCCGTTTTCAAATTTTGCGCTCAGCAACGTATTTAACGATCCAAGATTCACTCAATTCATTTTAAATTTCAGATTATTACAGTAAGTTTAATTTTTATTTTATTGCAAAGCCACTTTTCTTTCATCCAGAGAGGCACGGACGAACTTTGGATTTGTTGGAAAGTGTGTTGGTATTTATCTAATAGTAAAGGTCAAACGGCATCTTGCTTAGACCCCGTCAACAAACAATCAGTTATATGTTCTTCATGTGCTGAGACGGCCTATAAAACCATACCCACTAAAACAAAAATACGAAACAAATAGGAGACGAACAATAATACGCCAATACAGGCGGTACTTAAACCATAAGAATAATAAATAATAATTCTTATGGGAAAACCTTATCACCATCCTAGTTATTTTCGATATTACCTAACTCGTAATTCTATAATAAGCATTAAAAATGCTAAAAGGTTTATGTGTAGTATAGGTACAAAGGACAGGATCCTTTGGATATAAAAAAAAGAAACTTCTTTGGTTTTCCTACTATTAGTACATAATACACTCGGTACAGCAATTTGGCATTTTTTAAATAAACTTCCGCGTCGTCGTACGTATCGCTGCCGCTAGCACATGGCATACCCCTGCGCTTTATCTTTTTACTGAGCTGGCACAAACCGATTTTTCTTTTAGCGTGCGCCGCGCCGGTACACCCCCGGCAAAGAAAACAGAAGAAAAAATTTCACCACCAAAATTGAAGAAAAATGCACTTTGTTGATATTGACCAAGTTGCAAAAAAAAATGTTCGACAAAGCTTTCTACTTTTTTTTAAAGATTATTTTTGAATTGGTCAGGTCGAAAATTCTCAAAATTTCTGAAAAAAAATCATAACTCGAAAGCTATGAAAAGTCGCGGAACATACATGGGGGTGATTCGGATACTCCACGATACGAGGGATCTGAATTTTACTTTTGGACGTCAATGTTCCGGCCACCCTGTATAAATACCTTCTACTAACATATCGACCTACCTACATCCTAACTACCTACCGGAACTTACTTACGTACCTAGCTAGGTACCTATCCTAAATACCTACCTACCTACCCCTACCTATCTTATACAAAGCTTGTCCTGAGAATGACGAACACACCAAAAAAATGATTATCCAATTTGGTGCAGTAGTTCGGAAGTTATGCGCGTAATACATTTCGGCGATTCATTTTTATATAAATAGAATGTTTTTGCGTTTTTCCGGGAATATTTTCCAACTTTTCTCTTCGGGAATATTTTCCAACTTCTCTTCCTAGAAATACAAGGATTTTTTTTATTTTTTTATTGCTAATTTGGTTGAGCCGTTTTCAAATTTTGCGCTCAGCAACGTATTTAACGATCCAAGATTCACTCAATTCATTTTAAATTTCAGATTATTACAGTAAGTTTAATTTTTAATTTATTGCAAAGCCACTTTTCTTTCATCCAGAGAGGCACGGACGAACTTTGGATTTGTTGGAAAGTGTGTTGGTATTTATCTAATAGTAAAGGTCAAACGGCATCTTGCTTAGACCCCGTCAACAAACAATCAGTTATATGTTCTTCATGTGCTGAGACGGCCTATAAAACCATACCCACTAAAACAAAAATACGAAACAAATAGGAGACGAACAATAATACGCCAATACAGGCGGTACTTAAACCATAAGAATAATAAATAATAATTCTTATGGGAAAACCTTATCACCATCCTAGTTATTTTCGATATTACCTAACTCGTAATTCTATAATAAGCATTAAAAATGCTAAAAGGTTTATGTGTAGTATAGGTACAAAGGACAGGATCCTTTGGATATAAAAAAAAGAAACTTCTTTGGTTTTCCTACTATTAGTACATAATACACTCGGTACAGCAATTTGGCATTTTTTAAATAAACTTCCGCGTCGTCGTACGTATCGCTGCCGCTAGCACATGGCATACCCCTGCGCTTTATCTTTTTACTGAGCTGGCACAAACCGATTTTTCTTTTAGCGTGCGCCGCGCCGGTACACCCCCGGCAAAGAAAACAGAAGAAAAAATTTCACCACCAAAATTGAAGAAAAATGCACTTTGTTGATATTGACCAAGTTGCAAAAAAAAATGTTCGACAAAGCTTTCTACTTTTTTTTAAAGATTATTTTTGAATTGGTCAGGTCGAAAATTCTCAAAATTTCTGAAAAAAAATCATAACTCGAAAGCTATGAAAAGTCGCGGAACATACATGGGGGTGATTCGGATACTCCACGATACGAGGGATCTGAATTTTACTTTTGGACGTCAATGTTCCGGCCACCCTGTATAAATACCTTCTACTAACATATCGACCTACCTACATCCTAACTACCTACCGGAACTTACTTACGTACCTAGCTAGGTACCTATCCTAAATACCTACCTACCTACCCCTACCTATCTTATACAAAGCTTGTCCTGAGAATGACGAACACACCAAAAAAATTATTATCCAATTTGGTGCAGTAGTTCGGAAGTTATGCGCGTAATACATTTCGGCGATTCATTTTTATATAAATAGAAGGTTTTTGCGTTTTTCCGGGAATATTTTCCAACTTTTCTCTTCGGGAATATTTTACAACTTCTCTTCCTAGAAATACAAGGTTTTTTTTTATTTTTTATTGCTAATTTGGTTGAGCCGTTTTCGAATTTTGCGCTCAGCATCGCATTTAACGATCCAAGATTCACTCAATTCATTTTAAATTTCAGGCGATTACCGTAAGTTTAATTTTTAATTTATTGCAAAGCCACTTTTCTTTCATCCAGAGAGGCACGGACGAACTTTGGATTTGTTGGAAAGTGTGTTGGTATTTATCTAATAGTAAAGGTCAAACGGCATCTTGCTTAGACCCCGTCAACAAACAATCAGTTATATGTTCTTCATGTGCTGAGACGGCCTATAAAACCATACCCACTAAAACAAAAATACGAAACAAATAGGAGACGAACAATAATACGCCAATACAGGCGGTACTTAAACCATAAGAATAATAAATAATAATTCTTATGGGAAAACCTTATCACCATCCTAGTTATTTTCGATATTACCTAACTCGTAATTCTATAATAAGCATTAAAAATGCTAAAAGGTTTATGTGTAGTATAGGTACAAAGGACAGGATCCTTTGGATATAAAAAAAGGAAACTTCTTTGGTTTTCCTACTATTAGTACATAATACACTCGGTACAGCAATTTGGCATTTTTTAAATAAACTTCCGCGTCGTCGTACGTATCGCTGCCGCTATCACACGGCATACCCCTGCGCTTTATCTTTTTACTGAGCTGGCACAAACCGATTTTTCTTTTAGCGTGCGCCGCGCCGGTACACCCCCGGCAAAGAAAACAGAAGAAAAAATTTCGCCACCAAAATTGAAGAAAAATGCACTTTGTTGATATTGACCAAGTTGCAAAAAAAAATGTTCGACAAAGCTTTCTACTTTTTTTTAAAGATTATTTTTGAATTGGTCAGGTCGAAAATTCTCAAAATTTCTGAAAAAAAATCATAACTCGAAAGCTATGAAAAGTCGCGGAACATACATGGGGGTGATTCGGATACTCCACGATACGAGGGATCTGAATTTTACTTTTGGACGTCAATGTTCCGGCCACTCTGTATAAATACCTTCTACTAACATATCGACCTACCTACATCCTAACTACCTACCGGAACTTACTTACCTACCTAGCTACCTATCCTAAATACCTACCTACCTACCCCTACCTATCTTATACAAAGCTTGTCCTGAGAATGACGAACACACCAAAAAAATTATTATCCAATTTGGTGCAGTAGTTCGGAAGTTATGCGCGTAATACATTTCGGCGATTCATTTTTATATAAATAGAAGGTTTTTGCGTTTTTCCGGGAATATTTTCCAACTTTTCTCTTCGGGAATATTTTACAACTTCTCTTCCTAGAAATACAAGGTTTTTTTTTATTTTTTATTGCTAATTTGGTTGAGCCGTTTTCGAATTTTGCGCTCAGCATCGCATTTAACGATCCAAGATTCACTCAATTCATTTTAAATTTCAGGCGATTACCGTAAGTTTAATTTTTAATTTATTGCAAAGCCAATTTTCTTTCATCCAGAGAGGCACGGACGAACTTTTTGGGTTTTTGGGTTACGCACAAACAAGCCGCAAAAACGTTCCTAAAAGTTTTTCGTCCTCTACCTGCGACGAACAAGCGTTGGCTGACCGAAGCCTTCCGACGACATCTGGCGTTTCGTTGTAATACACAAACTTTTTTGAATAAATATTAAAATGAATGAAAATTGTGCTTATTTTAAGTATTCACGATAATTTGATTTGTAAAATATTTTTTTTTTAGTAATTTGATCTAATTTTGCTCAAGAAATATTTTGATATCATTAAAAAAAAATATGTTAGCCATTACTGCCGAAGTGAACAAAACGCAACTGTGGCGATGAAAATGAATGACAACTTATCACTGTCTGTAATTTGTAAACTCAAACTCAAAGCATTTATTTCAAATAAACCAATTACAGGTACTTTTGAATTGTCAAGGGTTCGGTTAGTCAAAAAGATTCTCGAAAATGGTATCGCAAAAATCATGAAAATGTCGACCCCCTTTATAACACCCATAAATCCCTATATCTCTACATGTAGGTGATCATTTTTCATATTTTCCATACAAAAAATGAAAAATTCCATACAAAATACGGCGAGGCCGCCAAACCTGCGCGCCACCGCCAGCTCTAAAAAATTTCACGGGGTAGGGCAAATAAGTACTGGAGTCTACGAGGAGTCTCGATTGTCAAATTCGATTTTAGTTGTGTCAAAAGAATACAAATTAAACTAATATTTTGTGTTTATTAATTAATACCTATGTTAGCGCGGGGAGCGATAAAAGAGTGGACTGTATTTTGTAGGCAATGGTTTATTGCCGTCTGATTTACAAGTTATAACCTTCCCGGACAAACAATTAAATAAGAGAGGGTCGTCCGTCGCGGTGGAGTCCGTGGAAGCGAGTGGTCATCGGGCCGAGCCGTGTCGCAGCCGCGCCGCACCTCAGCTTGTCGATGACGCGTTGATCACGCAGCCTGCTCATGCAGACCGCGCGCAAGGTGTTGGGTTCGATTCCCAACATGCTGCCCGGGTTGAAGCGAAGACTTCAAAAATCTGGAAGGGGGCAGATATGAATGTATGCCCTCTAAATTACACCCCTTGATGTATGTCTATGTCTACCGTCATTGCCCAGGTAAACACTCGAGACTTCCAAATATGGTGTGCTGCCAAAGCACTACAGTTGTGTCACTTTGCCATCAGAGACCTGTGGATGAGATTAGAATTAAGTGGCCGTCCAATGGAAACGGAAGGAGTGACAGTGGAAGAGTTGAGGGGAGTCTGAGGGAAGAGGAATAAGAGAATGGGAGTTTAAACCAGCTTTTATTTGAGTGAGGCTGGTAGCCATTTCTCATAACTAGCATGGAATAAAAGAGTAAAAATAGATGAGAAATTATTAAGCGTATTGTGAATTCCGACAAATGATTGAAGAGCGGACAAGTAAGCTTCACCAGATAGTGCGGCAATGAGTTCGGTATGACAGGCTTGTGTTGAGCAGCAGATAAAATTGCCAAAAATGATTTAATACAATGGCAATCTCTGCTTCTCCTGTCTGCTAGCAGCACTGGCTCAGCGTAAACAACGCTACAATAATTTGTATGAATAATCTAATTGTACCACCAACACAAAGGTTAAGGAGGATAAAAATGGGGATAAGGAAATATGACATATCTAATTATTAAAGACGATGAAATGTTATATGAACTTATTATAAAGGTTAACTACACTACCAATAGAATCTACTCGAGAAATATTGTTAGTATGTAGGTACAACAGAACAAGAAACCAGTATTGGTAGATCGTATCTCTCGTTGTGATTGGGCGTTGTGGGCATAGTGAAACCAGCCCACGACAAGGATGAACACTGATGGAATCAGCCTTCAGCCCACGGGAAACAAGATCCGCCGGATTGTCTGTCGACGGTAGGTAGCTACACGCGTGGCAGGTATAAACAAGGTTTAGTTATTAAGACAGCCAGGTAAAGACTCCCTATTTTTGTACCTGTGTTTGAAGACAGAAGCTTTTCGAAACTGCTCATGTGACATGAACCGACACTTTGCCTTTTGAAGCGAACCGCCTAAGACTGAAGGTATTTCCTTCAGCGGCGTTACTACAAAGCGTCTATCGTCCTTATGAGTGGTGTATTTCTTAAAGTTCTGCTTACAGGAACGCTTTTCAGGAGGTAGGTAGTGCTTGGCTGCGATGGTATCTGATACCGGGAAACAAGAAAAGACTGGATCGGCGTCTACGTTTAAAAAATGACAAACGGGAGAAGAAGAGTGTGACTTAAGACGGGCGACGTACCCTGACACTACCCAACCCAGTTTCGTTTCGTACAGCTTGGGCTGATTTTTCCCCAAGTCAATAGAATTATTGCACAAGACGGACCAAAATACTTCGGCCCCAACTAAGATGTCTATTGCTGACGGTATATTAAAAGAAGGGTCAGCTAGACTTATTCCCATAAGGTATATTTAGAGACTTATTCCCATACCATATATTTCAATAACTCGCTCAACAGAGAGACTCACAATATCCTTACGTTCTTTAAATTTCATATTGTTACGTGCAATTATTAGGGAGCCACCACGTATCATATTAATTCTGCTGAATGAGCTGGCAACCTGGTGGTTATTAAAGCTGAACATGAACTGGTTGACTTTTAACCAATGGTCGGTTACACATAGGATATCAGTTCATAAACAGCTCCAATTCTAATTCCTTACCTATCACACCCTGTATATTTTGATGAACAATTTTTAGTGTATTATTATTATATTTATTTAGATTACTACAATTTGATTGGTGTGATGATATTAAAGAAGAACTTTTTGAATCATTATGATGATTTAAACCAGTATTTATATTTTCTTCATTTATTATGCAAGAGGATTCCTCTGTTGTCCTAATTTCTAATTTAAATGATATTCAATGTCTTTAGTTGTTGCCAAATTATTGGCAGAATTATTTAAAATGTCACTGCGTTGCTCAAAAGAAGCAAGTTGTTTAGCCAAGTTTTTGGCTGAAATGGAAAAAAAATATGATAGCGACACAGCTATCTGTCTTCTGTAATAGTTAGAAAGATAGTACATAACAGTATTATATCTATCTCTTGTCAAAATCAAATTATTACCAACATAATTGTTAGTATCAACTAGATGGAGCAGATTATTATTTAATGTAAAATTATGTAATATTATATTTGATTCAAATCTTATGTTGTTTTCTTCCTGTGGCACGCTGTTACTATAGGGGAATGTAAACAACACAATTTTTCTTAAACTAAGATTACACAGTATTCTATAATATTGGAGCAATTCTCCTTTGTTCACATTTTCCCTATTACCCATAAAAATTAATAATGTAGTGAAATATATAGATAGTTGGTTACGACAGTAAAAGTAGGTACGGCTTCAATTTGTCATCATATACTTTTCTCGGCCAACCTAACATAATCTTTTACTTTACGCAAGGTTGTATCTAGCTCGGTTTCGCGTTGCAAAACAGTGAGCGTAACAGGTAGCCCTTTTTTTTTTTTTTCCTGGTGGAAAATCCTCATGGATGTCCTCCGCCCTGGGGCGGGCGGAGGGGTCTGTCAGACTCTTACTGACTAAAATCCACCCCGGTGTTCCGACTCACACCTACGCCGGGGGTCGCGGGAACGTAAAAATCTTCCGCAACCCCCGACTGATGCCGGCCCGCCACTGCGGGCCTCCTCGGGTCAGGGGGGGAGTGAGGTGTTTGACTCCCCCCGTGACGTCTAAGAGGGGCGCGCGTGGAACACTACGCGCCGCCACCTCGGGTCCTGATGTGTGAGGGGCGACGGACGTCCCCGAGTCGGTCACCCCTGGACCCATTTAGGGGGGCTGGAAGAGGGTGTTATCCGCCCTCCGCCGACGCCTGGTGCGCCTGCTGCGGGCCGGGTGAGTGGGCGGGATCTCCCTCTCCCTTTCCGCAGCCTCCTTCTGCGAGACGACCGTCTCGCAGTAGGAAACCACCGCGTCCCAGGACTCCTCGCTGCCGACCATGGCATTGACTACGGCCGACAGCGACAAGTCGCTGCCTACTTCTGAGATGAGGGCACGGCGCGGCCCCTCCTAAGCGGCACACTCTGCCAGCGTATGAAAGAAAGAAATAAAGAAAGAAAGAAAAATGCATTTATTGGCATTGTAACAGAAAAATACACCTTAAAACTATAAAAACAGAAACAATCAATAAAATGCCAAAACGCCAGTATGCCGCGCCGTGTCCTCCCGGCAATCGACGCAGTGGTGACACCGAGCGTCCGGCTCCCTGTTTATGCGACACAGGTACTTCCCGAAGCAACCATGCCCTGAGAGAACCTGCGTCTCCCGAAACGACAGGGAGCCGTGCCTCCTCCCGAGCCAGCGCTCGAGCACCGGCCGGACCGCCTCGATGATGTCGAGGCCGGCGGTAGGGCGTGAAAGCCTGTCCCGCCATTCCGCCACCAGGACCTCGCGAAGCTGAGACCGATGCAGCTCTATGTGTCGCTGCATCGGTTGCTTGCCCCGCGCCCTCGCTTCCTCGCGCCACCGATACGATGACGCGAGTACTTTCGCCTCGAGGTCCCAGGGCGGGGATCCGGCCAGTGCACAAGCCGCCTCGTAGGAGATCGTGCGGTACCCTCTGATGACTCTGACGGCCATCGCTCTCTGCGGCTTGCGCAGGACTGCGATACTACCGGCCGTCAGGTCAGCCGCCCAGATCGGGGCCCCGTAAAGGGCCATCGACCGCACGATCCCCACGTAGAGCCGCCTACAAGCGGCGCTGGGGCCCCCCGTAACAGGTAGCCCTCCGTCAACCACGAAGTAAACATATGTGGTGCAGTCATTAGCGGCGCGCGGCTGGTATCGCTCTCGCCCTCCCCCCGCGCGCGCACCCCCGGCGTTGGCGCTCGGCCCTATTGCTGCATTGCCTGATGACGGTGACTCATTCCCTACCGGAGCGCGTGACAGATAATCGGCACTGTTACTTTTACTGCTAACATATTCGATAACATAATTGTATGCTGAAAAAAATATTGCATACCGCTGTAGTCGGTTTGCTGATACCTCTGGAATACCGCGGTGTGGACCGAAGATGGATAAAAGTGGCCTATGATCTGTTCGCAAGGTGAAGGGCACCGATCGGGCATATAGATACTGGTGGAAACGCTTTACCCCGAATATTATTGCCGTTGCCTCTTTTTGTATTTGGGCGTATTTTTTCTCGGGTGCTGTTAACGTCCTAGATGCATAGCTAATCGGTCGTTCGCGCCCATCGCTTCCTACTTGTAATAGCACAGCGCCTAATCCGTATGTGCCAGTACCTCTTCCGATACTAACTGTTGTTTTATTTTTTTAAATGCATTTTCGTGTACTTCTGACCATTCCCATTTTGTTGTTTTGTGCAACAAGTTATACAACGGTGCTAGTATGGTTGAAGCGTTTGGGACAATATTGCGATAATAATTTGTTAATCCTAGAAAAGATTGCAATTGTAACACGTTTGGTGGTCTAGGTGCTTGTGAAACTGCTGTGACTTTATCTGGCGACTTTTTTATACCGTATTTGTCTATAATGTGGCCTAGATAGCTAACTTCATTTTTGAAGAACTCACATTTGCTTGGTTATATTGTGAGACCTGTGTTCGCCAGCCTTTCTAGTACCGTGACTAATCTGCTCATGTGTTGTTTATTGTCGGCTCCTCTTATTACTATATCGTCTAGAAAAATATACTACTCCATCTAACCCAGATAATATACATTCCATGGCGCGTTGAAATATTGCTGGTGCGCTCGACAAGCCAAATACTAACCTTATATTTAAACAGTCCGCGATGTTTCCTTAATAAAATGTACAAATAAAGAAGCATATGCCTATGATATTAACAATTCCTTGAAGGTAATAATAAACTGGCTAAATATAAATAATTTACTAATAAATATCCTTAAGACAAACATAATGCACTTTCACCAAAGAATTCGTACGAACAATTTAAACATAAACTATGATGGCCAAAATATAGAACAATTATCCATAGCAACATTTTTAGGAATAACTTTGGATAGTCAATTAACGTGGAAGGCACAAGCTGAGGTTATATGTAAGAAACTTAGTGCATCTGCGTATGCTCTTTATAATTTAGCTAAAAAAGTTAATACTAAGACAGTTCTAGTTGCATACCACGGTTTAGTTGTGTCGAAATTAAGATTCGGAATTATATTCTGGGGCAATTGTAGTCTGAGAGAAAGCATTTTTAAGGCGCAAAAGCGCTGTATAAGGTCCATGTACAATATTAAAGTCACAGATAGCTGTGTTCCTGCTTTCAAAACACATAAATTATTAACATTTCCTTGTTTGTATATTTTAGAGTTAGCCATGTTCGTAAAAGGTAATCTTCATCTTTTTAAGATGTATTGTGAAATTCGACACCGCACTACTTCTATGAGACCTCAGTACCAAAACTTATTATACACAGGCGGCTACAAAACAGCTCTGTTAAAAAAGAGTGTTTTTGGCATGGCACCTCAAATTTATAATAAGATACCTGACTGTATAAAAGCACAGCCAATAATAATTTTCAAAAAGAAGCTCTTTGCTCTACTTGTGGAAAAGTGTTATTATTCCATCAATGATTTCCTGAATGATCCGTCAATAATAAATAATAGAGTACTATAAAATTTAACTTGTGTAGCGATAGCTTAATTTATATCTTCTATACCTAGTTTAGCTTAAGTAAATTATCGGATGTTTAATTTTAAAGTCTAGATTGAGTAAATTAAGTTTA
This sequence comes from Lithophane ornitopus, assembly GCA_948473465.1. Classification (NCBI taxonomy): domain Eukaryota; kingdom Metazoa; phylum Arthropoda; class Insecta; order Lepidoptera; family Noctuidae; genus Lithophane; species Lithophane ornitopus. Next base: position 9,498,440 of record OX419641.1, on the reverse strand, counting down.
AAATTTGCATGCCTAATAGGCAGAATGTACAAGGCCCTGTAAATAATATTCTAACACCAAATTGTAAATACCTGCATTCAAAGCAAATAAATTTATTTCATTTCATTTCATTTCATTATTGATACAGATGATTGTTCTTTTAAACAAAATTGGTTGTATGCCATAGATAGATCTAATTTGCTAAATTGTACGCCACCATGCAGCTTTGCGAACAAATCATTTACCGTTGGCAATGGATACTTATCGACTATTAGTTGCTTATTTATAGTCACGGAAAAATCTGCGCATATTCTTACTCCGCCGTCCATTTTCAAAGCGGGTACGATTGGTGACGCGTAATCTGAGTACTTAACAGGTTCTAACACTCCTAATTCGACGAGCCGATCTAATTCGCTATCAATTTTATCTTTCAATGCATAAGGTACCGACCGTGCTTTAAAAAAAATGTTTTCGAGTGTGGTTTTAAATGCAACTCCACGGGGTATTTATTACATTTTCCTAATTTACCAGAGAACACGGTGGGGAATCTTGTTATTAAATAGTCCACTATTGAATTGTCATACGATCCGCCAATTGATTTTACTGTTGGTACAGTTCCAAGTCAAACGTGCTTATAAAATCTCGGCCTAACAATGATGGGTCACCGTTTCGCACAACAAACAAGTGAAGTTTACGTGTCATTTTGGAATATTCAATATCTAATTTAATAACACCTACTGTTTCTAATAGTTCCCCCGTATAACTGAATAGTTTTTTATATGTAACTAATAACGGTACTTTGCTGAAATGCTCGTTATAAATCCTGTGTGATATAATACTAACCGCGGAACCACTATCTATCTCGAACTCCAATCCTAGCCCACCGATGAAAACGCTTGCCAGCATCGGTCGACCCTTATCACAACGTATATATGGGCGCCAAACAGTTATTTTATCTTTAAAAGCTTGTTTTAATTATTTTGTACTTAATCTGATTTCCATGTTATTCCATGTTATTTATTGAATTTATACTTGTAGGTATTTATAAAAAGTTAATATTGTAATACCTTCCTTTTGATTTATTTTTTAAAATAAAGTGGTTTCCGGTTAGATTTATTTTTATAAAGTTTCTGTTATGATAACTTCCTTTTGATTTATTTAAAATATTGTGTTTCCGGTTGATTTTATTTTAAGCTTCTATACTGGTATTAAGGATTTATGTTGACATCCGCTTGAATTATTTAAAATGTGATTTACTTTAGAGTTGAGGACTTTTTTGACTTGCATATCCGCTTGATTTATATAAATTCTTTTTGGCGGTAAAGTTTGGCGGTAATTTTGTGTATATAAACTGATGTAATGCTAATGGAAGGACATTCTTGGTTCACTGCTCGTGGAATAAACACCCTGAGTTGAAGTAAGGTATTTTCTTTGTGTTCTCTTATACATTTCTTGGTATTTCCTATTTGTGTGATATATTGGTGCAAACAAATATGTGTGACTCCGGCGATGATGCGCCGACAGCAGCGGTGGGATCCACCTCGCCCCTTCTGAGGTCATCTGGATTCCGGGTCCGCAGACCAGTGCCGACCGCCCAGCCAGACCCTACTTTCTCTATGGAGCAAGTGATGAGTCTGGTGACATCAATCACGAAGCAAGCCACATCGAGCGCCGTGGCCGCAGCGCTGTCCGCTACTCCAGTGCCTTCCCGGGATCGTGGCAATTTCTACCTACCGCCATTCGATCCCGATGTGCGCTCACACGACATCAGGGACTGGTGTGCCAATGTTGACCAAACCATTGCAACTATTGGCATATCGCCGCATGAAGCTCGCATGAAGGCAATACTGCAGCTGAAAGGAAGAGCGAAGATGTGGGCTGATACGTGGTCCCTACAATCCACCACGTGGGAGCAAGTCAAGCAAGACCTGATCCAGACGTTCGGCGAAGAGTTCCGGTATGCTGACGACGTCCAGCGGTGGCGCGACTACACGTCGGAGCAAGCGAGCAGCTACGCGGACTACGCAACCACGGGATGGACGCTGTTCAAGAGAGTGCGGCCCGAAGCCGCGGACACCGAGGTAATTGACGCTCTTATTACTGGTATCTACCCTGATTTTGTGAAATGTGAATTGTTACGTAATACGCCTGACTCTTTGCCCAAACTAGTCTCCGTTTTGAAAACTTTTCGTAAACGTGACCGACCGAAAACTGACAGTACAGACAAAAATCATCTCAACAAAAAACCCCGACTTTCGGATACATCCGATTCATTATTAGGTCAGTCTCCAATTTGTTTCAAATGTAAAAAACCTGGTCACCGAGTTCGTGACTGTAAGGAAAAACCGACACAAAATACAGACTCTAATATTTCTGGAAAGCCAGCCTCTCGAGATACGCCAGACAATCGTAAATTAATTGAATGTAACTATTGCCATAGAAAGGGGCATTTAGAAAAAACTTGTTTCCGTAAGCAAAATGACGAGAAATCGAAATCAACCGATCAAAAATCCGTTAATTTTTGTGGTCCGATAAATCGTTGCACGACTACCGTCAAAATTGGAACTAATTCATATCCTTGCCTATTTGATTCCGGCGCAGATTGTTCTTTAGTACGTAAAAGCATTTCTGGTTCGATTCCGGGCAAAAGGAAGACTGTCAATACAGTTTTCAAAGGAATAGGCGGCGTGAATGTCACGTGTTCCCAGAGTATCTCCGCTATTGTCGAGATCGATCAAGTTAGTGTAGAATTAGAACTATTTGTTGTGGAAGATCACCAAACCCAGTTTAATATTATAATTGGCTATGATTTAGTGCAAATCGCGGGTCTTACTATCACATTAATAGATAAAAATATGACTGTCTCGAGAAACATGATTATTAATGAATGTTCTTTAGCAGAGTCGGAAATAAAACTAAATACTGACCTTGCTGACCCTACCATGTTAGAAAAATTAAATTCTATTTTAAACAATTTTAAAGATAATTTCACTTCTGGTAATAAAGTTTCCGAAGTAAAAACTGGTCAATTGACTATTAGATTAAAGAATAAAGATAAAATTGTTCAACGTAGACCCTACAGATTGTCGCCAATGGAACGCGAAAAAGTCAAAGAAATTTTAAACGATCTTAAACAAAACGGTATAATCCGAGACAGCTCATCCCCTTTTAGCAGTCCAATCTTATTAGTAATGCAAACACAGTTAGGGATAATTTTCCATTACCATTGATTGCCGATCAGATTGATAGGTTGGGTAAAGCCCGTTATTTCACTTGTTTAGATATGACTGCAGGGTTCTATCAAATACCAATTTCTGTAGATTCTATAGAAAATACTGCGTTCGTTACACCTGATGGTCAATTTGAATTTTTACGCATGCCTTTTGGGTTGTGCAATGCGCCGTCTGTTTATCAGCGTGCCATTAATAAGGCTTTGGGTGACTATAAGGATAAGATTGCTCTAGTTTATATTGACGATGTCCTTGTAATTTCTGCTACTATAGCGGAAGGGTTAGCTAACTTGGAGTTAGTTTTGGAGAGATTAACTAATGCAGGTTTTTCACTAAACATAAAAAAGTGCTCATTTCTAAAGAAATCGGTTGAATATTTAGGAAATATAATAGAAAACGGAACCGTTAAGCCTAGTCCCAGAAAAATAGATGCCCTCTCTAAGTCTTCCGTGCCAAAAAACATTAAAGAATTACGGCAATTTAACGGCCTAGCTGGTTATTTTAGGAAATTCGTACCAAGTTTTTCTAAAATCATGACCCCTTTATATGAATTAACAAAATCTGGCGTACCTTGGCGATGGACTGAAAAACAGGAAAATGCCCGAAAGGATTTTTTCAGTAGAAATCCCGTAACAAGCCCCTGTAAAATTTCTACAGATAATATCTCGTTGCAATTTTCATTAAACTCATCTACACTTGATCATAACTGGCTCCTAATAGAACAAAAACGTGATCCAGCTCTTAAAAACATAGTTGAACAACTTAATTCTGATACAATCCCAAAAGACATTGCTGACACTTATGTCATATCGCAAGATAAACTACTTAGACGGAAAGTTCAAATAGATAATAAAACTCGTAAACTTATTATTGTGCCACGTAACTATAGATGGAATCTGATATCCCACTATCATGATAATCTTCAACACTTCAGTTGGGAAAAGGTTCTAGCTAAAATAAGAGACCAATATTGGTTTCCCAATATGTCAAAAATAATTCGAAGGTTTACTGAAAATTGTGTTAGTTGTAGAATTCGCAAAGGTATGTCGGGTGCTAAACAAGTTACCCTTCATCCTATAGATAAAATTGCAATTCCCTTTCACACTGTACATGCTGACATAACTGGTCGTATGAACGGTAAACGTAATAACGCTGAATATGCGTTTGTATTTATTGATGCCTTTACCAAATATACTCATTTAATTTATACCAATGATCGAACATCTGATACAGCCATATCTTGTTTGCAAGAAGTAATTTCTATTTTCGGCACCCCAAATAGACTCATAACAGATCAGGACAAAAGTATGACATCATCTGATTTCAAGAATTTTATTCATCGTTTCGGTATTGAACATCATGTAGTAGCTAAAGGCGCTAGTCGGGCAAATGGTCAGGTAGAACGTATTATGAAAATCATCAAAGATAATATGTCTGTTGTAGAGCTTAATAAACAGTGGCACACTGCTATTCGAGATTTACAGTTGGCTATTAATTCTACCGTTTCTAAAAGTACGGGAAAATCTCCCATGGAGTTGTTGTTTGGAAAAAAATGTTCGCCACCGGGTATTAAGCTCTTACAAATCGATGATGATGAACCAATTGAAGATCTTAATACTGTTAGATCTTTATGTAAATTAAGGATGGACGAGCGATCATTTCGGGACAAATTAAGATTTGACAAGGGCAAAGCTCAAATCAAGCCTTTTGAAAAGGGGGATTTTGTCTTAATGCATAAGCATGAAAGACATACGACTAAACTTGGGCCTAAATATGAAGGTCCTATGGAAGTACTAGAAGTATTGCCTAATAATCGCTACAAAATAAAGCATGTAAATTTAAGGGGATGTTCCGAAAAGATCGCTAGTCATGATTTTTTGAGACCAGCACCTCTGGCTCAAAATGATCCATTTATGGATGAAGATGATGATGAACCGACCGTATGGGCGGATGATCGTAATTTATAAATTATCTTAGCTACTCCACCTTCCTCCCTATTACGCTGGCTGGCCACCATGTGTATCCTTTTTCCTGGTCTTAGGGCTATATCCCAGGCGAGTGATGCCATCAAATATGGCTAGATCCAAGGCGGGTGATGCCGTGTTAGGGGGCTATATCCCATGCGGGTGATGCCATGTGGTATGGCTAGATCCAAGGCGGGTGATGCCGTGTTAGGGGGCTATATCCCAGGCGGGTGATGCCATGTGGTATGGCTAGATCCAAGGCGGGTGATGCCGTGTGTTTTTGGCTAAGCCCGAGGTGGGTGAAGCCGTTATTATGTAAAATGACAGCGCAGAGAGCGCGCTGGATCAGAATGGCCGTATGGGCGCCAAACAGTTATTTTATCTTTAAAAGCTTGTTTTAATTATTTTGTACTTAATCTGATTTCCATGTTATTCCATGTTATTTATTGAATTAATACTTGTAGGTATTTATAAAAAGTTAATATTGTAATACCTTCCTTTTGATTTATTTTTTAAAATAAAGTGGTTTCCGGTTAGATTTATTTTTATAAAGTTTCTGTTATGATAACTTCCTTTTGATTTATTTAAAATATTGTGTTTCCGGTTGATTTTATTTTAAGCTTCTATACTGGTATTAAGGATTTATGTTGACATCCGCTTGAATTATTTAAAATGTGATTTACTTTAGAGTTGAGGACTTTTTTGACTTGCATATCCGCTTGATTTATATAAATTCTTTTTGGCGGTAAAGTTTGGCGGTAATTTTGTGTATATAAACTGATGTAATGCTAATGGAAGGACATTCTTGGTTCACTGCTCGTGGAATAAACACCCTGAGTTGAAGTAAGGTATTTTCTTTGTGTTCTCTTATACATTTCTTGGTATTTCCTATTTGTGTGATATATTGGTGCAAACAAATATGTGTGACTCCGGCGATGATGCGCCGACATATATTTAAACACAACTTACCGTCGTCGCCCTCATCATCCACTTTACCTTCCTCCACGTGTTTCACTTTTGCGTCACTTGAGCACAACCGTCTCAGATGGCCCTTGTTATTGCACTTCTTGCACTTATAGTTTTTAAACCGGCACTGATTGGATTTGTGATCAGCATAGCCGCACAAACTGCACTTTTCCTTAACCGCGAACACGAAACCCTCGTTGACGCTGCCGGCGACCGCGCTCGAACCACGTGCAACCGGTGCAGCATGGGAGGCGCGCCGAGCACACCGCACTGTTATAACCGGGATCCTTATTAGGTTTAAAAAAAAAGAAATTACTGAATATTAGAAATACTATATTCGATTAAATACACAATACACACGAGTGCAAGGGACAAGTGCACGGGATGATGGTTCGGAGACAACTGGCTGCTGGATCGAGGGGAAGATAGGTGAGGAGTGTCGGGATGCTGCGTCAGCAGCGATGATGCAGCGTAGACTGCTGAATAGGCCAAAAGGAGTACAGAGGGAGGACGTAACAGCCCCCCGATTAGGAGGAAACTTACGGGTGGAAGGTAAGTTGACGGGATTAGAAAGAAATACAGGTTGTTTATGGGTTTTAGGACATTCGAAGACGAGGAGCAGGGATATTTTCAGTACTTATGGATGCCAATTCTATGGGAGTGTCAGGTTCGGGTTTACATTTTGATATTTTATAGTAACGATACAATTTATAGGAAACATATAGAATTAAAATAAGGCTTATTATAACAGTAGTATATGAATAGTAACTACCATAGACGACGATGTGAGGTTTCTCAATAACTTCATTAAGGTTTGTTTTAATCTGATCAGTTGCTTTATTATAATTAGAGAAAAGGGAATCTAATTTGTTGATGTTTTTTAAATTAACGTAAGGAACTTTGATTTTGTCCTTTAAGTATGTAGTAGAACTATAACAAGTGTCGTTAATTAATTCAAAATGCAATACTATTGGTTTTATTTTTATTTCAATGTTATGTTTAGGTATCAACTTAATGTCATTGCAATAAGCAATACAATTGTCTGGTATAGTTAATATACCAGTACCGGAAATAGAGGATTCGGATAAATCTTGATTACTACATTCTATTGTGATTTTAGAATTTTGGCTAATCATGTAGATCCACTGGTTATTATGTAGTTTATGAAAGGTTTCGGAATTACCGTTAACGAATTCAGTTTTGCAAAGAGGGGGAACGGAATTCAGAGCTTTTGAGATAACCTTAGTTTCACATATAGGTACAGCTGGTGTGGGATATATATTGGAAATTTCACAAATATAATATTGCGTATTTATTACTTTACAAGCATTAAGTGAATTTAGTTAACAATAAGACTTTTTATCTTTAGTTATGCCCAAATATTTAGTGGATGGTATTATCGTAGAGTACAATGTAGGTATTATTTACGGTTTTAAGGGCAATAGGGTAAGGTACAGTATGATACAAATCAAATTCTTTTGTATTCACCAAGGGCATTTGTGACACAAATATAATTTTGTTATTTGCGTAGTAACTGGATACATCGGATATGTTTTCTAAAATACGGATATTATCTAGAGTTAGGTACAGGAAGTTGCTTAGAACTAGGGAAAAATCCATAATTACTCACAAGATCTGAAAACAGTTGCTTAGGGGTAATGATAGATGGGTATAATATATTAGACTTACTAAACATAATAGCATTAATAATATCTTCTAACTTAAATGATAACGTTAACAAACTACTTTCTAAAATATTTGACAATCCCGATATTTTAGATCTCATTAACAATTTGTTGGAAACAAGTGTTAAGTTCTTTCTAATCCCGTCAACTTACCTTCCACCCGTAAGTTTCCTCCTAATCGGGGGGCTGTTACGTCCTCCCTCTGTACTCCTTTTGGCCTATTCAGCAGTCTACGCTGCATCATCGCTGCTGACGCAGCATCCCGACACTCCTCACCTATCTTCCCCTCGATCCAGCAGCCAGTTGTCTCCGAACCATCATCCCGTGCACTTGTCCCTTGCACTCGTGTGTATTGTGTATTTAATCGAATATAGTATTTCTAATATTCAGTAATTTCTTTTTTTTTAAACCTAATAAGGATCCCGGTTATAACAGTGCGGTGTGCTCGGCGCGCCTCCCATGCTGCACCGGTTGCACGTGGTTCGAGCGCGGTCGCCGGCAGCGTCAACGAGGGTTTCGTGTTCGCGGTTAAGGAAAAGTGCAGTTTGTGCGGCTATGCTGATCACAAATCCAATCAGTGCCGGTTTAAAAACTATAAGTGCAAGAAGTGCAATAACAAGGGCCATCTGAGACGGTTGTGCTCAAGTGACGCAAAAGTGAAACACGTGGAGGAAGGTAAAGTGGATGATGAGGGCGACGACGGTAAGTTGTGTTTAAATATACGTTGTGATAAGGGTCGACCGATGCTGGCAAGCGTTTTCATCGGTGGGCTAGGATTGGAGTTCGAGATAGATAGTGGTTCCGCGGTTAGTATTATATCACACAGGATTTATAACGAGCATTTCAGCAAAGTACCGTTATTAGTTACATATAAAAAACTATTCAGTTATACGGGGGAACTATTAGAAACAGTAGGTGTTATTAAATTAGATATTGAATATTCCAAAATGACACGTAAACTTCACTTGTTTGTTGTGCGAAACGGTGACCCATCATTGTTAGGCCGAGATTTTATAAGCACGTTTGACTTGGAACTGTACCAACAGTAAAATCAATTGGCGGATCGTATGACAATTCAATAGTGGACTATTTAATAACAAGATTCCCCACCGTGTTCTCTGGTAAATTAGGAAAATGTAATAAATACCCCGTGGAGTTGCATTTAAAACCACACTCGAAAACATTTTTTTTAAAGCACGGTCGGTACCTTATGCATTGAAAGATAAAATTGATAGCGAATTAGATCGGCTCGTCGAATTAGGAGTGTTAGAACCTGTTAAGTACTCAGATTACGCGTCACCAATCGTACCCGCTTTGAAAATGGACGGCGGAGTAAGAATATGCGCAGATTTTTCCGTGACTATAAATAAGCAACTAATAGTCGATAAGTATCCATTGCCAACGGTAAATGATTTGTTCGCAAAGCTGCATGGTGGCGTACAATTTAGCAAATTAGATCTATCTATGGCATACAACCAATTTTGTTTAAAAGAACAATCATCTGTATCAATAATGAAATGAAATGAAATGAAATAAATTTATTTGCTTTGAATGCAGGTATTTACAATTTGGTGTTAGAATATTATTTACAGGGCCTTGTACATTCTGCCTATTAGGCATGCAAATTTTAAACTTAATTTACTCAATCTAGACTTTAAAATTAAACATCCGATAATTTACTTAAGCTAAACTAGGTATAGAAGATATAAATTAAGCTATCGCTACACAAGTTAAATTTTTATAGTACTCTATTATTTATTATTGACGGATCATTCAGGAAATCATTGATGGAATAATAACACTTTTCCACAAGTAGAGCAAAGAGCTTCTTTTTGAAAATTATTATTGGCTGTGCTTTTATACAGTCAGGTATCTTATTATAAATTTGAGGTGCCATGCCAAAAACACTCTTTTTTAACAGAGCTGTTTTGTAGCCGCCTGTGTATAATAAGTTTTGGTACTGAGGTCTCATAGAAGTAGTGCGGTGTCGAATTTCACAATACATCTTAAAAAGATGAAGATTACCTTTTACGAACATGGCTAACTCTAAAATATACAAACAAGGAAATGTTAATAATTTATGTGTTTTGAAAGCAGGAACACAGCTATCTGTGACTTTAATATTGAACATGGACCTTATACAGCGCTTTTGCGCCTTAAAAATGCTTTCTCTCAGACTACAATTGCCCCAGAATATAATTCCGAATCTTAATTTCGACACAACTAAACCGTGGTATGCAACTAGAACTGTCTTAGTATTAACTTTTTTAGCTAAATTATAAAGAGCATACGCAGATGCACTAAGTTTCTTACATATAACCTCAGCTTGTGCCTTCCACGTTAATTGACTATCCAAAGTTATTCCTAAAAATGTTGCTATGGATAATTGTTCTATATTTTGGCCATCATAGTTTATGTTTAAATTGTTCGTACGAATTCTTTGGTGAAAGTGCATTATGTTTGTCTTAAGGATATTTATTAGTAAATTATTTATATTTAGCCAGTTTATTATTACCTTCAAGGAATTGTTAATATCATAGGCATATGCTTCTTTATTTGTACATTTTATTAAGGAAACATCGCGGACTGTTTAAATATAAGGTTAGTATTTGGCTTGTCGAGCGCACCAGCAATATTTCAACGCGCCATGGAATGTATATTATCTGGGTTAGATGGAGTAGTATATTTTTCTAGACGATATAGTAATAAGAGGAGCCGACAATAAACAACACATGAGCAGATTAGTCACGGTACTAGAAAGGCTGGCGAACACAGGTCTCACAATATAACCAAGCAAATGTGAGTTCTTCAAAAATGAAGTTAGCTATCTAGGCCACATTATAGACAAATACGGTATAAAAAAGTCGCCAGATAAAGTCACAGCAGTTTCACAAGCACCTAGACCACCAAACGTGTTACAATTGCAATCTTTTCTAGGATTAACAAATTATTATCGCAATATTGTCCCAAACGCTTCAACCATACTAGCACCGTTGTATAACTTGTTGCACAAAACAACAAAATGGGAATGGTCAGAAGTACACGAAAATGCATTTAAAAAAATAAAACAACAGTTAGTATCGGAAGAGGTACTGGCACATACGGATTAGGCGCTGTGCTATTACAAGTAGGAAGCGATGGGCGCGAACGACCGATTAGCTATGCATCTAGGACGTTAACAGCACCCGAGAAAAAATACGCCCAAATACAAAAAGAGGCAACGGCAATAATATTCGGGGTAAAGCGTTTCCACCAGTATCTATATGCCCGATCGGTGCCCTTCACCTTGCGAACAGATCATAGGCCACTTTTATCCATCTTCGGTCCACACCGCGGTATTCCAGAGGTATCAGCAAACCGACTACAGCGGTATGCAATATTTTTTTCAGCATACAATTATGTTATCGAATATGTTAGCAGTAAAAGTAACAGTGCCGATTATCTGTCACGCGCTCCGGTAGGGAATGAGTCACCGTCATCAGGCAATGCAGCAATAGGGCCGAGCGCCAACGCCGGGGGTGCGCGCGCGGGGGGAGGGCGAGAGCGATACCAGCCGCGCGCCGCTAATGACTGCACCACATATGTTTACTTCGTGGTTGACGGAGGGCTACCTGTTACGGGGGGCCCCAGCGCCGCTTGTAGGCGGCTCTACGTGGGGATCGTGCGGTCGATGGCCCTTTACGGGGCCCCGATCTGGGCGGCTGACCTGACGGCCGGTAGTATCGCAGTCCTGCGCAAGCCGCAGAGAGCGATGGCCGTCAGAGTCATCAGAGGGTACCGCACGATCTCCTACGAGGCGGCTTGTGCACTGGCCGGATCCCCGCCCTGGGACCTCGAGGCGAAAGTACTCGCGTCATCGTATCGGTGGCGCGAGGAAGCGAGGGCGCGGGGCAAGCAACCGATGCAGCGACACATAGAGCTGCATCGGTCTCAGCTTCGCGAGGTCCTGGTGGCGGAATGGCGGGACAGGCTTTCACGCCCTACCGCCGGCCTCGACATCATCGAGGCGGTCCGGCCGGTGCTCGAGCGCTGGCTCGGGAGGAGGCACGGCTCCCTGTCGTTTCGGGAGACGCAGGTTCTCTCAGGGCATGGTTGCTTCGGGAAGTACCTGTGTCGCATAAACAGGGAGCCGGACGCTCGGTGTCACCACTGCGTCGATTGCCGGGAGGACACGGCGCGGCATACTGGCGTTTTGGCATTTTATTGATTGTTTCTGTTTTTATAGTTTTAAGGTGTATTTTTCTGTTACAATGCCAATAAATGCATTTTTCTTTCTTTCTTTATTTCTTTCTTTCATACGCTGGCAGAGTGTGCCGCTTAGGAGGGGCCGCGCCGTGCCCTCATCTCAGAAGTAGGCAGCGACTTGTCGCTGTCGGCCGTAGTCAATGCCATGGTCGGCAGCGAGGAGTCCTGGGACGCGGTGGTTTCCTACTGCGAGACGGTCGTCTCGCAGAAGGAGGCTGCGGAAAGGGAGAGGGAGATCCCGCCCACTCACCCGGCCCGCAGCAGGCGCACCAGGCGTCGGCGGAGGGCGGATAACACCCTCTTCCAGCCCCCCTAAATGGGTCCAGGGGTGACCGACTCGGGGACGTCCGTCGCCCCTCACACATCAGGACCCGAGGTGGCGGCGCGTAGTGTTCCACGCGCGCCCCTCTTAGACGTCACGGGGGGAGTCAAACACCTCACTCCCCCCCTGACCCGAGGAGGCCCGCAGTGGCGGGCCGGCATCAGTCGGGGGTTGCGGAAGATTTTTACGTTCCCGCGACCCCCGGCGTAGGTGTGAGTCGGAACACCGGGGTGGATTTTAGTCAGTAAGAGTCTGACAGACCCCTCCGCCCGCCCCAGGGCGGAGGACATCCATGAGGATTTTCCACCAGGAAAAAAAAAAAAAAGGGCTACCTGTTACGCTCACTGTTTTGCAACGCGAAACCGAGCTAGATACAACCTTGCGTAAAGTAAAAGATTATGTTAGGTTGGCCGAGAAAAGTATATGATGACAAATTGAAGCCGTACCTACTTTTACTGTCGTAACCAACTATCTATATATTTCACTACATTATTAATTTTTATGGGTAATAGGGAAAATGTGAACAAAGGAGAATTGCTCCAATATTATAGAATACTGTGTAATCTTAGTTTAAGAAAAATTGTGTTGTTTACATTCCCCTATAGTAACAGCGTGCCACAGGAAGAAAACAACATAAGATTTGAATCAAATATAATATTACATAATTTTACATTAAATAATAATCTGCTCCATCTAGTTGATACTAACAATTATGTTGGTAATAATTTGATTTTGACAAGAGATAGATATAATACTGTTATGTACTATCTTTCTAACTATTACAGAAGACAGATAGCTGTGTCGCTATCATATTTTTTTTCCATTTCAGCCAAAAACTTGGCTAAACAACTTGCTTCTTTTGAGCAACGCAGTGACATTTTAAATAATTCTGCCAATAATTTGGCAACAACTAAAGACATTGAATATCATTTAAATTAGAAATTAGGACAACAGAGGAATCCTCTTGCATAATAAATGAAGAAAATATAAATACTGGTTTAAATCATCATAATGATTCAAAAAGTTCTTCTTTAATATCATCACACCAATCAAATTGTAGTAATCTAAATAAATATAATAATAATACACTAAAAATTGTTCATCAAAATATACAGGGTGTGATAGGTAAGGAATTAGAATTGGAGCTGTTTATGAACTGATATCCTATGTGTAACCGACCATTGGTTAAAAGTCAACCAGTTCATGTTCAGCTTTAATAACCACCAGGTTGCCAGCTCATTCAGCAGAATTAATATGATACGTGGTGGCTCCCTAATAATTGCACGTAACAATATGAAATTTAAAGAACGTAAGGATATTGTGAGTCTCTCTGTTGAGCGAGTTATTGAAATAGCATGCATTGAGCTTGAGCAGTTCATTGTAATGAGCGTGTACAGGCCCCCATGTGCTTCATATGATATTTTTGAGAAATGTATGGAAGAAGTTTTATTAATGACTTCTAACAGTAATAAAACAGTTGTTGTCTGTGGAGACTTCAACATTAATATACTAGAAAAATCTGCTACGGTAAATAAATTTCTATCTCTATTAAAGTCGTATAACTTGTACAATACATTTTTTGAGCCGACTAGAATAACTGCCACTAGTGCTACCTGTATTGACAATATTTTTACAAACTTAAGACCTTCTAGCCATTTAATTATAAATGAGTTGGACTCTGATCACTTTGGCCAGTTAGTCACTTTCCCTCAGAAAATAGTCAGAGCTCAAAGAAAACTTGTGAGTTTTGTTCCTGTAAACAAGAGTCGCTTAGGTCAATTTAGAAATAATTTAATGGAAAAACTACCGGGTTTGCCTTATCACGACGACCCGGATCAAGCTATTTAACCTCATTAATTGCGAGTTTAGAAAAGTTTTCACCTCAAAAACATTGCCTGTTTGTGACCGCGTTTTATTTAGTGATTGGGCTACACCGGGAATTTACAAGAGTAGGCAAAGGTTATTTGAATTGTATAATGAAAAAATATATAACCATGATGAAACTTTTAAAGAATTTGTTAAAAAATATTCCAATACTTTTAAACGAGCCTGTTCCTCAGCAAAGGCCATACACATTCAAAATAAAATAAAATCTTCTGGAAATAAAATTAAAACCACTTGGAATATTAATTCAGAAACGAGAAGAACGACAGTACGGAATCGTGACTTCCATCTAAAAATCAATGATGTAGATATTGAGGCAGACGTGGAGGTGGCGACTGAGTTTGAAAATTTCTTCACTAATATTCCCATTTTAACAACCAAAACTCTGTCATCATCGTCCTCCACTTCTGCTTACTCAATACTAAAAGAATGTGTACCAGAATGTGACAAGCTTTTTGCATTTACAATTATTACTGCCAAAGACATTATAGAATCTTTTAAAAATCTTGATGTAAAAAAAACTGCCGACCTTTGGGGGTTGTCAGTACATACCATGTCTTCAATAATTGATGTTATTTCACCCTTTTTAGCAATCGTTTTTAATTCTTGTATTGCATCTGGTGTATTTCCTGATCTGATGAAACTTAGCAATGTGATTCCACTGTTCAAATCTGGCAGTATAACTGATCCTACGAATTTTCGGCCTATTTCGATATTACCTACATTGAGCAAAATCTTTGAAAAATTAATTTTAAAACAAATGTTAGGACATTTCAATGCACATAATTTACTACATCTAAAACAGTTTGGTTTTACAAAAGGTCGTTCTACTACAGACGCGGGCGTGGAATTACTGAAGAGCATATTCGAGGCCTGGGAGGAGTCGCAAGATGCTCATGGCATTTTCTGCGACTTGTCCAAGGCCTTCGATTGCGTACATCATGATACACTCATCAGGAAACTATACCACTATGGTATGAGGGACAAGGCTCTCGAACTTCTGACTTCTTATCTGAATAACAGAATTCAGAGGGTCGATGTTAATGGCAAGAGATCTGCAGGATCTGCGGTCACTATGAGCGTTCCACAGGGTTCAATTCTACGTCCTTTCTTATTTCTAATTTATATAAATGACTTACCTTATCATATAAGGGATAATAACAAAATCGTATTATTCGCAGATGACACTTCGCTCATTTTTAAAATCAAACGTCAGTTAGTCAAATTTAAACAAGTTAACGATGCACTCTCTTAAGTGATGCATTGGTTTAATGTAAATAAACTTCTCCTTAACGAAAAAAAGACAAAACTGATTAAATTTTCAACGCCAAATGTCAGACAGCTAACTACCAATGTTCAAGTCAATGGAATAGAGCTGGACCCTGTTGATTCAACGGTTTTTCTTGGAATAACTATTGACGGCAAATTACAATGGGGCCCACACAACTGTCAGGAAGGCTTAGTTCGGCCGCCTATGCTGTTAAAAAAATTAGACAGATAACTGACGTAGATACAGCCAGAATTGTTTATTTTAGTTATATTCATATTATATCTTATGTCATATGGGATTCTTCTCTGGGGAACCTGTGCGGACATTAATACTATCTTTGTTTAACGAAAAGGGCTGTTCGAGCCATTTACAACCTAGGTCCAAGAGATTCCCTTAGAGAAAAATTCAAAGAAGTAGATATTCTGACTGTAGCCGCACAATATATATTTGAAAACCTGTTGTATGTACACAAAGATATATAAAATTTTAAGAAAATGCCCGATATTCATAGTATTAGGTCTTTACCTATGAAATTGCCGTTCTGCAGTACTGGCCATTTCAAATCAAAATAATTTTTGTTTGGCTAAGAATTCTAATTTCAAATTAATTTTATTTTAAAAACATGGTTTTTTTTTTCAAAAAGTAGTCATTTCTCGTTCGTTTATTGATTAGTGTTACATTTTCATCGCATTTCAATCTTTTTCGTCATCATGGATACGTTAAAAATTCGAGTAATTATGGAATATGAGTACCGTCGTGGCAGCAACGCGGCACAAGCGGCACGCAACATCAACGACGTTTACGGAGCTAACACTACAAACCAACGCACCACCTGTTATTGGTTTGCTCGCTTCCGTTCTGGAAATTTCGACCTGAAAAATGAACCTCGCGGTCGTCCGAAGACTTTGGTCGACAATGACGAATTAAAGGCGATTGTGGAAGCTGATGATACACAATCTACGGCTGAATTAGCAGCAGCTTTCGATGTTAGCGTCAAAACAATATTGGTCCATTTGCGTCAAATTGGCAAGGTAAAAAAGCTTGACAAATGGGTGCCCCACGAACTCAATGATCGCCAGCGCGAAGTACGCGTCGAGATGTGCCTTGCACTGCTCAACAGACACACAAATGAAGGAATTTTGAACCGCATTGTTACCTGCGATGAAAAATGGATTCTGTTTGATAACCGCAAGCGCTCAGCAAGTTGGTTGGATCCTGGTTCAGCACCTAAACAATGCCCTAAACGAAAACTTACCCCTAGAAAAGTGATGGTCACTGTTTGGTGGTCTAGCGCCGGTGTGATTCATCACAGCTTCTTACCAAACGGGGTGAGCATTACTGCAGATGTGTACTGTGAAGAACTGAACACAATGATGGAGAAGCTGGCGCATCTCCAACCAGCATTGGTCAATCGCTCGTCTCCGCTGCTCCTGCACGACAACGCGCGACCTCATACTGCACAGCAGACGGTCTCCAAGTTGCAAGAACTGGGGTTGGAAGCTCTCCGTCATCCGCCCTGCTCACCAGACCTTGCGCCTACAGACTACTACTTTTTCCAGAATTTGGATAACTTCTTGGCGGGAAAAAAATTCAATACCCGAGAGGCAGTACAAAATGCCTTTGAAGAATTTGTTGCCTCCCGTCCAGCTGATTTCTTTAAGAAGGGCATCAATAAACTGCCACTGCGATGGCAAAGATGCATTGATTGCATGGGTGATTACTTCGATTAATACAAATAAAAAATTCATGAAAAAAATTCGTTTAAATTTTTTCATACAAAACGGCAATTTCATAGGTAAAGACCTATTATAAATACCAGGAACAAACACAATCTTGCTGTACATCGCACTCGTCTCCACAGAGTAGGCAACTCGTTCATGGGTCAATGTATACGCTTTTACAACAAACTTCCCATTGATATTAGAAATTTACCCATTAAACGATTTAAAGGCTGTATTAAAACCAAACTTTATAAAAAAGCGGATTATTTAGAAGACAAAAAAGCGTGGGATTGAGCTGCTCGCTCTGCTAAGCCTTGATAAAACCTTAGAACTTGACATTTTAATTATTATCTAAAATCATTACAATATACCAGTTTTATAAAACATACAAATTGACATTGTTGAATATTTTATACAAAATGACATTATTACTTTGTAAAGTATTATTTTATATTAATTATTGTGAATGTGAGGACTATGTGGATCATTTTTATTATCTCCTCTTTCTTTAGTTTTAATCTGGCAGTTTGAGTACTTTTTGTGGCCTACCCAAATGTCCTTTCTTTGGTATTGTTCGTCGAGTCGTTGAGCTCCTTAAGCTCTGAGTTAAGCTCTTCGGTTACTGACAAATGCTTGCACTGACAGATTTGAGTGGACCTGTCCGTCCACTCAAACCTGTGTGGTTCTTTCCTCAAAAGACCATTTCAGACTCTAATATACATGGTCCTCATATGGCCTGACCAAGATTATGTCTGGACCTTAAAAGAGACTGCGACCTCTGAGTTTGTTTCGGCCTTTCTTATCAGAGTAGTCAGATAGGAAACGCCGACCTCATCTAGCTTATTTTATTTTTTAAATATGACGTGTAAAAGTGATTCTGATATCCTATTTACAGAATAAACAATTTCATTCATTTCATTATCGGTTGAAAACGGTTGTTTGATGCGTGGCAACAAAGTTATCATTCCAGAATTGTTGAGAGATCAAATATGTAATGAACTTCACAGTTCACATTTTGGAGTGGTAAAGATGAAGGTAGAAGCGCGCAAGAGCTTGTGGTTCCCGGGCGTGGACGGCGCGCTGGAGTGGCTAGCCAGCGCGTGCGCAATATGCAGCGCCCTGCGCCACGCGCCGCCCCGCGCCCCGCTCACTCCCTGGCCGCATCCTCCCCACGCCTTCTATAGAATACACTTAGATTTTCTAGAGCCTTTTAATAACCAGATGTTTAATCGCAGTTGATGCTTATAGTAAATGGGTAGAAGTGTATTTAATGACTTCATCGTATGGTTCCAAAGCAGTTATTGAAAAACATATAGATTTAATGTCACGAGTCGGTATTCCACATACTATAGTAACGGATAACGGTACTTCGTTTGTTTCGCTAGAGTTTAAAGATTTTTGTTCGAAAAATGGTATTACTCATACGCTTGCACCGGTATATCATCCGTCAAGTAACGGACAAGCCGAAAGCTCTGTTAAAATTATTAAAAGGCGTCTCAAGGGCATAATCCTTAACAATAATAATAATGGTCGTCCATAATTGTCTGTACAATTATGGACGAAGTTATCATGACGAACAATTACCGGAGATTTATTGTGAAGGACGGCACGGTTGACATTTGTCGGGCATGCCACCGACCGGGAGAATCAATCCGTCACATTATCTCCGGATGTTCTCATCTAGCTAACGGAGAGTACTTGCATAGACACATTCTTGTAGCCAGGATTATCCACCAGCAACTTGCTCTGAAATACAGCCTTGTGGAATCGGAAGTGCCGTAATACAGGTATGTGCATGACCCAGTTCTCGAAAATGGAAACATCACATTGTACTGGGATCGATCCATCATCACTGACAGGGCTATTGTTGCCAATAAGCCTGATATAGTGGCGGTGGATCGAACAGAGCGGCGCGCAATGATCATTGACATAACGGTCCCGCATGACGGAAACCTCGTGAAGGCCGAGAAAGATAAACAAATCAAGTATCTTGACTTGGCTCACGAGGTTGTCGACATGTGGGATGTGGACTCTGCGATCATTGTGCCGATAGTCGTATCAGCCAATGGTCTAATTGCAAAGAGTCTCGACCAACACCTATGGAGGCTCTCGTTGGGCAGCTGGATTAAGGGCTTGATTCAGAAAGCGGTACTCCTGGACACGGCTTGCATTGTTAGGAGGTTCCTCTCTCTGGAGCCCTGACCGCCGGTAGCTTGGACCTTGTTCCCGATACCGGTGGGCTACTACTTTTTATATTTTTAAATGTTTTCATATATTTTTTATTCTAATATTAAAAAATATAATTTGTATGTATTTAAAGTGAAATAAACGAAATAATAATGGGAAACCATTGAAGGTACAAATATCAAAGTTTTTGCTCGACTATCAGAACTCCAGGCACAGTACCACCGAGAAATCACCCGCTGAGCTCGTGTACGGTCGCTCGCTACGCACTCGGCTCGATTTATTGTTACCGAAATCAGCGTCGGCGACGTGCGCAGCGTCGACCTCCTCTTCCACTTGCCTCACTCAAACCGTGGAGCAAAACCAGTGCTTACAGCGTCAATACTATAAAGGGAAAGAACGCAAACAATTCCAAGAAAAAGAAGCGGTGTGGATTATGAAAAAATTAAATAATAAAAAAATTGTATGGATCGAAGGAATAATAAAGAAAAAGATCGGAAACGTAATGTACGAAGTTTATGTTCCTGAAATGGATCGGTTGGTAAAAAGACACTTGGATCAGATACGGGCACACGGACAAACACAACTGTCAGAACGTGACTCAAACTGGGACACTGAACATCCGGAATGACATCTGAAATGTCATTCCGGATGTTCAGCGCGATGTACCAGATGTAGACCAGACGACACTGGGTGGCGACGCCCTTCATCAAATAAACGCAAACAACGACAACCGAACCAGCAACATCACCAACTCAGATATAGTGGAAATAGGAACGCCACCACCAGAACACATTACGATATCACCATCAGTCACCAGTACACCGGTCAGGGGAGAGGGAGAAGGTAAATGTGGTACAGAGCGAAATGTGACCTTCGCCACGCCCCTAGCGGACACGGACAGCTCGGTCGATGCGCTGACAACTTTACTCCTTAGCGTAGTTTTACATTTAATTCAATTCAATTCAATTCATTTATTATATTAGACAACTTTGATCCATAATGGTTAGTAACAACAGAAACTTATAACTCTGTTAGTATGCACAATATCAAAATACATATATTATAATAACTATAAAATAACAATAATTGAATCATTTCATTTTGCCGTGCCAACAACAATGCTCACCCAAAGCGAGTGTATCGGACACTGATAATATTTACTAGCAATTATCTTCAGAATTTCATTGCTACCGCCGCGTACTCTGCCCAGCAGCGACGCCACTCGTTTGCGTCTTAATGCATAAAAGTCGTCTGTACGCGCTTCGGCAAACATCGTGGACGCACTGCAGAACCGCGGCAACCGCAACAACATCCTGAAGATATTATTATATTGTACCCGCAGAGCGCTGTATGCCCTTTGAGTATAATTAACCCACAGGCTGCTCGTGTATAGTGATTGGCAGTAGGCTTTGAATAATGCTAACTTCACTTCAACTGAACAACGAGCAAACCTGCGAGCCAACATATTACCCCGAACAGCCAGCGCTCTGCGTTCACGTTCAATATCATCGTCGTCCTTCAGGTTGTCAGTGATAATATGCCCTAGATATTTAAATCTTTTTACTCTAGTAAGAGGAGAACCGTTGAGACAAATAGGCGGCAGCTCGTGCAAGGTTCTGCCATCAGGGCCGAAAACCATACACTCGCTCTTGGTCGCATTGTATATGAGGCCATGACTCTCAGCATATCGCTCACAAACCCTCAGTAGATTGCGAAGCGCCCCTATTGACGGGCTCAGCAGCACCATATCATCGGCATAGCTTATATTATTTACGGCCACGCCGTCAATGTGACAGCCAGCATGCATGCTGCTGAGCTCGCCAACCAGGTCGTCCATGTACACATTAAAAAGAGTGGGTGAGGTAATTCCCCCCTGCCTCACACCGCATTCTAGTCTGTACTCATCAGACAAGCAATTAGCCCATTTCACAACATTTAATTGATTGCCATACTAAAATTTTAATAACTCTACTAGTTCTGTGGGTACATTTTGTTTACGAAGTTTATCCCACAGGACCTCATAAGAAACCAGATCGAATGCTTTGCTCAGGTCTAGGTAGCAAGCGTAAATAGGTGTCTTACGATCTAAATAATACCTAACTGTGTGCTTCAAGCAGAGAATAGCACTCTCAGTAGAAAGGCCAGGTTGGAAGCCGAATTGCGCGTGATGCAGATTTAATTTTTTCCTGATATGAGTATTGACTTGACTATCCAATACTTTAGCTAGGATCGTAGCAAGGGAGATGGGACGATAATTACTTTTATCACCAATATCTGCAGTTTTACATTTAACAATTGGTATGACTGTAGTTTTCATGAGGTCCCGGGGAAGCTACTTATGACTAATACACAGCGAGAAAAACATTGCCAATACTCTGGGTAAGTGACTGCCCGCATGCCGTAGGTGTTCGACACTCAAGCTGTCATGTCCAGGCGATTTACCTCTAGTCATGCTGTCAATAATACTCTTAACGTCCCTAGGCCTAACTTGCACAATGGTCGCAGTATCTGGCTGGAGGCAGCATTGTCCCGACTCCGGACAATCCGGAGACACACGTGGGCTTGCCTTAAAATGAGCTTTAAATATATTAGCTATTTTATGAGGATCTCTTTCAGCGTTAACACATTCAGCTAGATTTTGTTTTATGTTTAATTTATTAGTGCATTGCCAGAACTTTTTGAAGTCATGATTAGTGCAATGTGATGCCAATATGTCCATTTTAATTTGTTCGGCATGGTTTTGACACCACTTAAGGCGTGATTTGAAAATTTTCCTACTATAACACATTGCATCATAAACACTGCCAGATGAGGGCCTCCCATGACAGACCCAATTCATGAAATTAGTTTTAGCCTCATCATGTGCTTCCTTTACATGCTTATTCCAGCCACATACCGGTTTTCTACTGTGACGTCTACGACTCGTAATATTACAGCTTTCTATACTAGCCTCCTGCAACGTTTTTATAATACTGTTATATATCCTATCTATGCTTCCATGATGTCCTAGATTGTTACAACATTTATCAGCGCATTTCTGGAATTCTTCCGGAAAATCGATACATTTGAGAATATTATTACAAATTTCATGATACCGCAGAATTTGTGCTGGTGTTTTATTCCCCCAAACTATTTTGTTAGGTATATTATCTAAATTGGTTGTCTTATGCCTTACAATATTATAATTACACTCTATTTCAACAGGAAAATGATCGGACCAGAAAACGTTATAATGTATTTTTATGTTAGATTTTATAACCCATTTCAGTACAAACACAATGGTCAAGCCACCTACATGAACCATGAACGTCACTAATGAAAGTATAGTCACCTGCACTAAGTCCTAGGCGTTCCGTGTCCGCACATACCCATCTTTGTTCTCTACAAAAGCTCCGAGCATGAACACCGACTCCACGCCACTACTGTCCACTATTGCACATATTTCGCTCAAGCATTCCGTGAACTCGATAAGATTGTCACCGGACTCAACAGGCATGTATACACAACAAATTAGTACCGCACATTCATTAGTCACCACTACTTTACAAGCCGCTAACCTGTCACTATTACAGTCCACGGGAGTCACGGACATAAAAGCACTTTTTCTCCATAGGATAGCCAATCCGCCATAAGGTCTTCCTTTTAGACATCCAGTCGACGTATCAACCGAAGATTTGCCAAAATACGCATACTCATCACTTATAGTTCCCAGCAGTGGGATGTCATGTGGAAGTAACCACGTCTCCTGTAATGTAATGATATCTGCCTTCCCACAAAACGACCTCACACATTCTATCGATCGCTTTAGGCCTTTACAATTAAATGTCATAATTTTACTATGTTGTGTGTCACTCATCTATTAATTATTATTATTAGTTATCGTGTCAGGGCGCTTATCCGCAGTTCGGTACTGATAATGTACAAACCGACGACAAACTATCCCTTTCGGCCACATGGATTCATTTAAGAATAGTTGTAACGTATAACTCGGTACAAAAATATTATAAGCATTATATTTATTTTCATTCTTGATAGATAACTTTGTAAGTGTAACTTTTTCTCCAGTTTTCTTTAGAATATAATTGGTGATATCTAACTACTGTCCACTCATTACTTTTCTTCGCTTCGTTTGCTTGCACAACATTATTTTTACGCAAAACTTCGGCCATCGTTATTCCTCTATTTGAGGACACAGTAATACAGTCATCGATTGATTCCTTCGGCGCAGGAGGCGGCGGCGGCGGCGGTGACTCATCGCCACGGCTCAGATGTTGTGAATCGGAAACCGGTTCGCTTTGCTGTTGAACACACGATTGTTGTCCTACCATGTTACCACAATCATTCTGTTTACAGTTACCGTCGCCAACTGGAGCTATTGTAGATGTCGGCAATAGACATTCCGTTGATTCCTTTTCAATTTTGCCAGGGTCGTAATTTAATATTAGTCCTATGGGCCCACTGTCAAGTTCACAGCCGGACATATCAATATTCCGATACCCTCCTCTTTTCTTTTTATTGATATTGCAATCGAAGTTGTTAACGATTGATGCTTTCTTTACATTATCAAGGTCTAAACGCAATTGATTCAATTGTTCCATAGTAGCACACTCACTTTTAAGTGTTTTTATTTCACTTTGCATCAGCACAATGTCTTTGAGCAATCTCGTTGCGTCGATATGATCGAACGTAACTGGGGGTAGATGGTGCAGTTCTCTCGCCACAAAAATCGGGATTTTCTCAAGATCCACTCGTTTTAATGTACTTATGATATCTTCAAGATTACGTTGATTTTTGCCATCACCTTTACGCGTAGTTTTCTTAACTGCTGCGATCGAGTCAAACAACAATTTTTTCGCCGCATCAACTTCTTTCTCCAGGAAGGACGTTGCACACAGACGTATAATGCTTTCTCCATCCATTACATCCATTTTTGATTGAATGAACGCTAAAACTTCATTAATCACTATATTACAGTGAATACATTTTATAGTATTTGACGACATTGTCGATCACTACACAAACAATAGCGGTGCACGCGCGCGTGCGTACGTTAAGCCGTCACGCGGAGACTCTCATTTTTCTTTTCTCATTTAATGATTGTTTCTGGGTTGAATTGTAGTTGCAATATAAAGGGAAGGGGATGTTATGTATATATGTGTAACGTACCGCGGCTGCGACCCGGCTAAGTAACCCGTGCATAGATATTAAAGTTAGTGTGTCATTGACTAGCGTGTTTGACTGTTGTCTGTCCTATACCTGCATACACATACCTATATAATATTCTCATAAATGAATTGGCAAGGTACCGTCATAATATTAATCCTTTTAAATAGTTACCTGAGAGATTCGTAGCGACATAGATTATAAATGGCTCTGACAGCTCTCTTTTGCAAAATAAAGATGGAATCAATGTCAGCAGCCCGACCCCACAATAAAATGCCTTATGGGAAGTAACTGTGGAAGTAACTGAAATAGACTGTTTCTACATCTTTCAACTGTCTTATCTTTCTAACAGCATAAGCGACCGAGCTTAGCCGCCCGCAAGAGATTTTATATGAGGTCATTGTAATTTCTCGTCTAGCGTGATTCCCAAGAAAACTGTTTGATTAATAAACTCCAGTTTTTCTTCATTCATTATGATGTCACATTCGCTTTTTCTAACATTAGGTAATTAAAATCGAATGCATTTGTTTTTTTTTTTCATTTAGTACAAAATTATTTAACGTAATCCAATATTGGACCTGAAGAATAGAGCTATTCATGTCGTCAAGATTTTGTGACCGTCGATTTACTTTAAAAATCAATTATGTGTCCATCTGCAAATAACACCATCTTCGGTTGATTTAAAAGTAATTGGGGTAAATCATTAATCCTTACATATTATAGTCCTCCGCCGCGTCTGTATGTCTGTCGTCCTGTACGCGATAAACTCAAAAACTACTGCACCGTTTTTCATGCTGTTTTCACCAATGGAGAAAGTGGTTCTCAAATAAGGTTTTAGTATATAATAACCGACATCCACGCGGGCGAAGTCGCGGGCATCAGCTAGTATAAACTAAAAAGAGGAATGGAGTTAATATCGAGGCTTGAGGAACGCCCATTGCCATTTCAGCCCCTAATGAACTTTAACTTTTCTATATTTCAGACATGATCTTAGTAAATAAAGTGCTGTATACCTAACCTCATAGTGCTCTAGTTTCAGCAGAAGTGTCTCATAGTCGACGCAATCGAACGCCTTCGAGAGGTCGCAAAAGATTCCAATGGCACCTTGTGCTTCTTCCCAGGCATTAAAAATGTTCTTTATTAGGGTAACACCGTCCGTCGTACCACCGTCAGTGGTACAACGCCCTTTGGTGACACCGTACTGTTGTTCATGAAAAATTGAATTTTTATTAAAGTGACTTAACATTTGATTGAGCATCAACTTTTCAAACACCTTACTGATAACTGGCAGAATTGACACAGGCCTATAATTGTTGGGTTCCTTACTATCACCGGATTTGAACAAAGGAACTACTTTACTGTGTTTCATGAGATCCGGAAAGATTCCTTGGTCTACACTGATGTTAAATATGAAAGCTAAATAGGGCGAAATGGTTTCGATGATAGATCTTCTGTTGATTTAATGTTTAAAAGCTTTTTTAACTGCTTGGGGGGTGATGCTGAAAACTAAACTCCAAAGGGCATGCCTTTACATTATTTCTAAGTAAGGGCATCAGAAAGCGCGGGTGAGGAATTTAAAGCTTCAGTAGTTTTAACTGGAATATAACCAAAAAAGTTTTCAAATTCCTGAGCTATTTCTCCATCTGAGTTGATTGGGCCATGTGCAGTCTCTAAATTAAATTCAGTACTACGCTGTTTTTTCCTACCTGTTTTATTATTTATTATTTGCCAGGTAGTTTTTATGTTGTCATCAGCTGATTTTATTTTTTTGCTAATGTAAAAAGCTTTAGCTATTTTGCATACTTTTTTAAAAGTTTTAGAATATTTTGCAACGTACTGATGAAACGTTGTGTTATTCATATACCCGAGAAAGGCATGATCAATGCCTTTACGACAAATATTCATTTGACGTAAATGATAATCCTTATTACTACTTGACAGTGTTGCTGTAAATTGTTATTATACCTATCATATATTTCTTATTTAAGGTTTTGATGCATCTTTTTGCATGTCTTTCGGGCTAATATGTATTTTTGTCTGAGGGGTCTGGCGCTGTATGCCGAGATACAGGACTCGTCCTAGTTCGGCTATAGATGCTCCCATGTTACATATACTCCCAATCCCAAGTACTAGCCTATAAGTATGTGTAATTCGTTGTATTAATTTTGGTGAATTATATAAATAAATAATTTGTGTTTTTTTAATTATTCTAGAAAGCTTTATTATTTATTTATTTAAAGGCTTCCCAACTAAACAAATACACAGCATTACCCGAAAGTTCTTGCCATAATATAGATCTCGCATATATCTAAATTACAGGAAAGCACGGCACTTACAATAAGCGTACTAGAACATTATACAAAGGAAAAAAAAACACTAAACATTTATATAGGTGGACACAATATATGTATAAGTGTATATGTACACTTATGAAAGACTTATTAGACTGAATAAATAAAATAACTTTTTTCATAAATCTCTAACCATGGTGCATGACGATTATAACGGCACAAGATTGTTTAATTCGTCTCGACACTCGCGCTACACTGCTTGCATTGTGTATGTGTGAATAGCTACACACACATACACAATGCTGCCGTCTTTTACCTAAACTCGAGCGTTAAAATTTTGTGAAATGGCTCTCAAGAAACCTTGTTCTACCTTGTTCTAAACGCTATTTCGCGTGACGATTTCAGCCAGTCCGCAAGCCGCGTTAAAGAACTTCGTTCCAAAAGTATCAATAGATAAAACGATATTGTGGCCTACTCTCCAGGGGTTCGATCAGCTTTTGCTAGACGTCAATATGTTACACAATCCATCTACATCTATAATAAATTGAATCTTAAGTGTGAAATATGATTAAGTGTTATATGATTGTAAAAAAACTATAGGTGATTGGTTAAGATCTCTAACATATAAAGAAACAGAAAACATTCTGATCAGGGTGGGCTAACATGCTGGATAATTATACATACATACAGACACGCACGCACAAACACACACACACACACGCACACAAATACACACGCACGCACAAAACACACACCTATTTACATACAAACGTGCACTCCTCACACATCGAGAGCTGCTTATTTAATTAACTATCATCTAATTTTTTACATATTATTATGATTTTTTTATTAGTTGTTTTAATCTGTTCTTTGATTTCATTTTCATTGTTAGGATATCACTCATGGGAAGAGCGAGACAGCTCCGACACAAGTACTATTGTAACTTACTGGGGCTGCCTCAGTTTATGTATGACACAATGTTTTTAGAAGTAATAAATATTTTTGTATTTTTTTGTATAACCCGCTTTTGCACATCATTATCGGCCATTGACACATTATGATAATTTACGGTAAAAAGTTTGGATCACACGTCAACAACCCAATATTTGTCATTACAGTTGGAAACAAAATGCATTATGAAACGGTATTGTCTTGTTTGCCATATATTCATTTGCCATAATATTGTTTCCCATAATCCTCCTCAGTCATAATATTTACTTGCCATATTATCACTTTTACTAATAACGTTTGTCATATTAACTTATTAGTCAGAACTTTTACTTGCCATAAAATTTGTTGCCATATTATAATGTGTCATAATCATTACTTTCAAGCGTTTATTGTTTTGTACAAAAAATTGGTAGGGAGTACCTATTTTTTGTATAGCCCTAGCTATGTATAGATTGTTAGTCACCAAAGTAACCTAATTTGCAAAAAAAAAAAGGTTTTAGTGACAGAAACGCATCGCTGTAAATCCGACTCCACGCAGTCTTGTATGCCCTACACCTTTTTTTTTTTTTTTTTTTGGTGGGAAATCATCATATGACTTCTCCCGCTCTGGGCGGAGCGGAAGGGCGTGTCAGACTCTTACTGACTAACCCACCCGTGTTCCTTCAGTTGCCTGTTGCCAGGGTCCCGGTATCCCTTTCGGACTATTCCGCAACCCTGGCAGGCATCGGTCCTAACGGACCCCGTCAGGTGCCCATTGCTCGCCGTCCGCAAGCCCACACTTATGGTGGCCGGGAATCCGCCTGGGATTCCCGACGCCCAGGGTCCAGCGGCGGTGGTTAGGGGCGTGAGGGCGCAGGCTTTGCTTCTGCCTCACGCGTTCCGCCTCCTCCTTCGCGAGCATCACTGCTTCGCAGAAGGAAGTGACCGCCTCCCATGCCCTCTCGCTCCGTACCATGGCTTGGACCAGGGCCGGACGCGAGAGGTCAGTGCCGCCAATCGCCTCCACGAGGACACGGCGGTGCTCCGCCCAAGCATGGCACACCTCCACCGTATGCTCCACCGTGTCCTCTGGACGATCCGCACAGTGGTGACACCCGGGCGTTTCCTCCCGCCTAATCCTACACAGGTACCTCCCGAAGCTGTCATGTCCGGTGAGGACCTGCGTCAGGCGGAAGGTGAGGACGCCGTGGCGCCTCTCCAGCCACTCCTCAAAGAGGGGACTTATCGCCGCAATTGTGGCGTGCCCAGCACTGGGTTGCGATAATCGCACTCTCCATGCCACCATGAGATCCTGCCGGAGCTCTGTCCGTTGTGCCGCGATTTCTCGCGGCAGCGGAGTTACGCCCCGGCGCTTCATCTCCTCGCGCCACTCCCAGATGTGCGCGAGGACCTTCGCCTCCAGATCCCATGGCGGTAATCCGGCAAGGAGGCTCGCCGCCTCACGAGAGACCGTGCGGTATCCCCGGGCCAGCCGAATGGCCATGACCCTTTGGGACGCGTTCAACCGGCGGGCTAGCCGCAGCCTAATGGAACGCGCCCACACCGGTGCCCCGTAAAGGGCAATGGACCGCACGACCCCCGCGTAGAGCCTCCGGCAGGAGGCGTTTGGCCCCCCAAGATTGGGCAGGAGCCGCCCCAAGGCGGCCCCGGCCCGGTCCAGCCTGGGAGCCAAACGACGGAAGTGCTCCACGAAGTTCCACCGGCTGTCGAGGACGAGTCCTAGGTACTTCATCGTCGACTCGACGCCGATGTGAACCCCTCCTACCGTGATTTGGGAACCCGACAGTGGCGCGTTCCGAGGGCCATGAAAACACATGACCTCGGACTTTTGCAAGGCCACCTCGAGTCCCAATTGCCGGATTCTCTCAACGATTGTTGCAACCCCGCGTGTCGCGAGTTCGGCCGCCGCCTGGTGCGACCTCCCTTGCGCCAGGACCAGCGTGTCGTCAGCGTAGCAATTTACGCTGACGCGCTTAGGGAGGTCGGCGCGCAGCACCCAGTCGTATCCGATGTCCCACAGATGCGGCGGTGCCTGGCGTACCGGCAGTAACGGCAGAGCCGTCAACTGCTGCGACCACCAGCTCACCTGGCGTGAAGCACATCCGGGCTGGACCCGGGGCATTGCCACGTCACAAATATTGGACATGGCTTCCGGAAGAACTTTCTCCCGGAAGGCCCCAATACAACCACTTCCCGCTCTACGCTCGTACACGAGCTAGAGCTCGATGCCGCGTCGGACTCCGACCGCGCATCACCTCCTTCCTCTCCCTTTCTCTATCCCTGTCTCTCTTCATTTTTGTTTTTGCTGTTAACCATATTGTTCCCACGAGTAAAAACTTTAAAACTTGCTCAAAAACTGTAGTTCGCACTAGCGACTGATTAAGCTACCCATCAGCCAAGCTATCAACCTCCCTCACGGTGCGCCGCCGCTTGGAGGTTTGGGGTAATTTTTTAAAGAGGATTTCTTCCTCGCGGCCCGGGCGGTTTAGCCAAGACCCTCGACCTCCGTCAAATGCCAGGGACATGACCTAGACACTTTTGGGGCTACGAGACCAACAGTGGCAAAAGGAAGTTCTTCCTCCTGCCTGCCCGACGGCAGGGTTAGTGCACGTCGAGCCCGCTCCAGACGCTGCTAAACGTGTACTCCTCCGAGTACACGTTATTAGAGCGTCTCACCGACAGGATATTGGCATACGGGCAATGCCTCTCCACTAGGTACCGTGAGTATAACACACAGCACTCAATGGAGAAACATTGCCCGCACCCCAGGGTGCACCGTCCCAGAGACTGGCCTTCCCCACGGACGTATCCGTAAGGGAACTCCAGCCGCCGGGCACTCGGGGAGGTTTCCTGTCCACGCACCCCGTATGCCCCGTAAAATCGCGTAGGCGCGAAGGGGCGAGGTGGCTCGCGAATTGAGGAGCAGGTGGTTGTAACGCTCGCCGCTGCAGCTGAGGCTGGCCGGCGAAGCCGGCGAAGCCAGCCAGCAAGACGAAGCTGCGGTGGTGAGCGTTAAACCATCTACGACGATAAGCTCGCGTGGGACCGCCGGAGCCCCGCAGCGCCGGAGCCGGAACAAAAACCATGGCCGCTGCATTTTTTTTTTTTGTGTGTGCCTTTTGTTCTTGCAGCATAAAGCATTTTTCTATGAATATAAATTATTCAGTTTCACATAACATCAAAATTGCAGGCGCTTGTAGGTACTGAACTAGCATTGTTGTGCTAATATGGTCAAATTAATATTATGATATGAATAAATGGTATGGAAAACGTCATTATTGAAACTGAAAAATATAGCAAATAAATATTATGACACTTGATCGATTATGACCAATGAAATTATTGACAAACTGCGGGTGGTCACAGATGGTTTCAACAACTGCAGTAACATATATGAGGAGGCTTTATGTAAGGTTAGGGACCTAGAGGAAGAATTAGTTCATGCAAATACACAAATTACTAAGTTACAGAAACAAAAAGAATGTACTCAGGCTAAGGAAACTAATAATTTGAATAGTTATTAATAACAATAGACCTCACTGAAGATTCTTTAATGAAACATAATAATAGTAGTTATAAATTAAGTCAAAATAAAATTAAAAAATATGCAAAGCTAAATAGAATCATAAATAAATGCAATAAATATAGGAAACAACAAAAACACAGTTCCAATAATATTAAGTTAAGGAAAGAACGTGGTTTTCTTATAAATAAATTAAATAACTACCAAATAAAATTAGAAGACAGTAAGAACATTTATGAGTTTGACACTCAACACTTACAGTCTGAAATTCAGGTAGCTTCACTTCATTCACTCTATACTAAGTATGTGAGGTCTGAAAAACAAATTTAGGAGCACATCCTTGCAGCTAATGAGTTAGTGGACATGACTGTGCAACTCTAATGCAGACAAAGTGGACTCGCTGACTATCAGCACCCCTGAAACTTCACTGCAAAGTAAATCGAACCGGAGGCGGTTGGTGAGTGCCAAGATTCGACAACAGAGGACCCATACCAGTCAGGAGGTGCTCAGGTCTCGATTCCCGGTGGGGTTACACCAGGTGCTGAACAAGGTCCATTGCAAGTAGTTCAGACAGAAGCTAGTTCTCTCACTTGTAGTAGTAAAGTTTGTTGCTGCTCCATTATGTTTTCTGATAGTTTTGGAAAAGGGTTAGGAAAATTACTTAGTAACAACCTGAGTCATTCTTCTCAAAACTATTGCATGCCTCAGACTTCCTATAATCAAATAATGTGTACAATAACTACGAATGAATATGACCCTAATGCCATTATAACTGTACTTATAGGTAATAGTTTAAATGTTAAAATAGATGATATCACTGATAGTGTCACCGAGCTACTGAAGTTAAATTGTATGAAAATAATTTTGTGTGCTTTTCCATACTTTGAGCACTTGTCAAATAGGCAAAATAACTTCATTCATATATTAAATAATTACATGCATTTTTTAGTTAGTCACCATAGTTACAAGTTTATATTTTTTGAAACCAACATTTTTATTGATAAGCTTAGGTCCACTACTGTGTATCTGCCCATTAGTTTTATACGTCAAATAGCTAGGCTATTAGCTTTTAATATTAACCCAGACATAATTAGTATGTCGAAGTCATGTTTAATTAGCACCACAATTAGTAATAGTACTAATGATAAGGTGCTTCAAATTAGTAATTTAAACTAGTTTGTAAGACAACAGAAGGTACCAATAGCAGTATAGTTGCACTTAATAACAAAAAGGTATTTTCTAGCACTTACAAAGTTAACTGCACAAAAGGGGCTAAGCAGGAATCCTTGAAATTATTTCATCAAAATATTCAAGGTTTTTCTTCCAAACAATTGGAAATTGAATTGTTTTTAGAAAAAACAATGTTTGACATTATTTGTTTAACTGAGCATTGGTTAAAAGACTATGAAATATTAATTAATTATGAGAATTATAGTGTGGCCACTTGTTTTAACCGAAAATCAATGCTGCGTGGTGGTTCACTAATCTTAATTAAAAGTTGTATTAAATCAAAAACCCGTAAAGACATAGTTGAACTATCGGTTGAACATAGCATTGAGCTGTCTTGTGTTGAGCTAGATAAGCATGTTATAGTGTGCGTTTACAGACCCCCAAATTATCAAAACTACTCTTTATTTGAGTCAGTAATGGAAGATGTTTTGTCAAAACTTGCAACTGGGAATAAATCGGTAATTATCTGCGGGGACTTTAATATTAACATTTTAGAAAATAATTCTAATACCAGTAGATTATTAAATTTGTTGAATTCCTTCGTCATTCATTCCTTCGTTTTGTCAAATTGTAGAGCCAACCCGAATAACTACGACTACTGCTACATGTATTGATAATGTGTTTTGTTCCTGCGACTATTTAGATAAAGCCATCGTTAATTATCTCCCTTCTGATCACAGTAGGCAAACAGTAACTTTTGAATCCAACTTACCCATAAAAAAGTGCAGATACAACTCAGACCAGTTACCGCTGTTAATTTAAATAAATTGAATAGCACTTTAGTTTGTCAATTAAGTAATCAGGACCTTTCAATAAACAATGTCAATATTCTGTATAAAGAATTCTTTTCGGTAGTCCAAACCGAGTTCAATAATACTTTTAAGAAAAACACTAAAACTATCAGCCCTAAGTTTTTATTTAGTGATTGGGCAGCTAAAGGACTCAGGAAAAGTAGGGTGTTCAGGCTTGATAAAGCCTTCCAAAGTGGCAACATTTCATGTGTTTTTTATAATGGCAACATTGTGTTAAGTGTCAACGTCATAGTGACTTTATTACCAATTCATAGATTCTCGCCACAGTGTGCGTTTGGGCAACACGTGTGTTAAGAATTTTGGCTGTTTTACTGTGATATTGTGACTTGTTATTGTGTTTGTTTGTGTGCCGTCTCGTTGTTGCCTGCTATCAGGTTTGTTTTTATATATATTTTAGCCTCCATTATCCAAATTCAGTATGAATTTGGATACAAATAAACCCCCTGACCCTCCCGATGATATTCCAACTACCCCCCTTTCTGGATTCTCTCCGTCGAACTCAAGTCCCACTCCCAACCCATTAAGCCAATTTGCAGATGTGGTATGTAGTTTAGACTCCCAAATACTCCCTTACCAGCCTAACATCCGTAAACGTCCCGGTAATGAAGATGATGTTTCCAGTCGCCCTACCAAACAACCGAGAACTCAAATAGGCCGCGTTAGGTACTCACCCACTGACAAAGGACCTTTTACCGTCCATGTTTCCCGTCAGGAAGCTCAACCAAATTCTGGCTCCACCCTTCACCCTGTCTCATTCGGCCGTTTTTTATCAAATCAAAATTTTTACAACATCATTGCAGTCAAGCGAGTCGGTAGAAACCGCGTCTCGGTTGAGTTTTCATCCCCTCAGGATGCAAACTCTTTCTTGTCTAATAAAGTTTTAGGGACAACTTCATATGAGGCGGTAATTCCTTCTTTCAATATAACCCGTATGGGGGTAGTGAGTGGCATTCCTACTGACTTCTCGGAAGAGGAAGTATTGACATACCTAAAAGTTCCAGCAGGCTGTGGTCCAATTCTAAAAGTTAGGCGATTTAATAGGAAATTTGTAAAAGACGGTTTGAACGAATACAGGCCCACAGAAACTTGTGTCATCACATTTGATGGCCAAGTTCTTCCAAAAAGAATTTTCTGTTTCTACACATCTTTAACTGTAGAACAATATGTCTACCCCACCATTCAGTGCCGCAAGTGTTGCCGATTTGGTCACGTAGAATCTCTTTGTCGTTCCAAACCCCGTTGCAGCAAGTGTGGCAGCGATCACCCCGGTGATGGTTGTAGCATTGCTGAGAGCGAAGCTTTCTGCGTGTTGTGCTCTGGAAGTCACTTTGCTAATAGCAGGGCCTGTCCGGAGTACAACAGGCAGAAGACAATCAAAACTGTTATGGCTGAGAAAGTGATGTCTTATTCAGAAGCAAGTAAAATTGTACCCATTTCTACTCGTAGTTACGCAGACATTACAAAACCACAGACTCAGTCATACCGCAAAACTGTATTTCTTAAGCCAAAGACCCATGCTCCCCTTTCTCCCTCCTATGATAAAACAGCTCATCAACAGCTCTCTAGCACTCCCCAATCTTCTCAGCCTAATGGCTGTGCTCTCAATAGCCAAATAACAGAATCTCCTGAAAACTTGTCTTCAATAATCGAACTCCTTAGTAACCTACTCCTATTACCTTTAATGTCTTCATCAAATAAAACTCAATTACCGTCCAACGTTGCTACTTCACTTATTAATTCATTGTCATCCCATAATAATGGCTCGGTTGGTGTTCCTTCAATGGAATGTGAGGAGCGTGTTTCATAAGAAGCACGAGCTCACATCCCTTCTGAACAAATACAAACCTTTAGCTTGTTCCCTCGCTGAGACTTGGCTAGTTCCGAGTCTTAGCTTCCGTGTCCCTTCCTTTAATATTCTCAGATGCGACCGATCTGATGGTTATGGCGGGTCGGCCCTCTGCGTGAACAATCGTGTCCCGCTTGTGGTTGTATCTCTACCTCCTCAAGGTGATAATATTAGTATTGTGGCCAGCCGAATAGAGGGTATAACCCTCTTATCTGTTTATATTGCTCACCCCCATCAAAGCTTCCTTCCAATTATAAAATACGTACGTTGGAAAGCATTGAAGGCCCTGTGCTTGTCATGGGGGACTTCAACTGCCATCACTTCAGGTGGGGTTCTGATCGTTGCGACTCTTTTGGGGAAGGTTTAGTGGAGATCTTGGATGACCTTAACCTGTGTATCTTGAACAATGGTTGCCCAACCCGTAGGTCCCTTCCTGGTCAGAATAAGAGCGGTGTAGATCTCACCTTTTGCTCACTGGATATTGCAGCGTCATGTCATTGGGAGTGTACCAGTCTGTCTCATGGCAGCAACCACTACCCAATTATAATATCTTTGGTTGAAAAAACTTATTTAGAAAAATCGAGCCCTCCACTCTTGAGGTATAATTTGTCTAACCCTGATTGGTCAGGATATTCCTCAATATTGGAGGACAAAATAGACTCACTTCCAAATTTAGCTTCCTGTGATTTTGAATCCCTTAGCCCTAACCATGTGTCAGACTGCTATACCAACCTCATTTCTGCCATAACAGCTAGTGCAGACTCATGCTTCCCCGTTAAAAATTCAGCTCGTGGACAGATTCCCCCTCCACCATGGTGGGATCAGGAATGTACAGCAGCCATAAGGGAAAGGGATTATGCTGAGATGTTGTATAATGAGGCGATGGTTAGCGATAACCTAATAGCATTTGATAGGGTTCTCGCTAAATCTAAAAGGTTGTTGCGAAGGAAGAAACGTGCCGGTTGGGCTGACTTTTGCGGTACTCTGTCCCCCTCCACTCCTTTATCAGTCGTATGGAAAAAGATCAACCGCTTCAGATCAGGTTGTTCCCCTTCAATTTCTTCTCCCATCCCTCGAGAGACTGCTGACAAGTTCTTTGATAAACTGGCCCCTCCGTATGTACCATCGGAAGCAGAACACAATCAGCCGTCTCTCATTTCTTCAGATGATCCCTTCGATGCACCATTTTCTATGCAGGAGCTTAACTCTGTTTTAAAACATGTCCATGACTCTGCCCCCGGTATAGACGCCGATTGTCTATTCTTTTATGTCACACGCAGGTCATAGAGCAAAAAAATATTTTTTAGGCATTTTAAATTTTTGTTACATCAATGGCTGGGTTCCCGACCAGTGGAAAACTCAAATTATTATTCCTATTTTAAAACCTGGCAAGCACGCTGATGACCCAAACACCTTCAGACCAATCGCTCTGTCTTCAGTCCTTGCAAAATTATTTGAACACTTAATAAAGAACCCACTTGAATTTATTGTAGAATCCAGAGACTTACTTCCTAGGTCTCAATTTGGCTTTAGAAAGGGACTCAGTACCATGGACAGTGTTGGAGTTTTGGTATCAGATTTACGCTCATCGCTTTCCAAAAAGGAATCCGTAGTCGCTGCCTTTTTAGACATCTCCTCTGCCTATGACAATGTCCTTCTTCCCATTCTCAGGCAAAAATTGCAACAGCTGAGAATACCGGAGAGAATGGTTCAGTGCATTTGCAGCTTGCTCATGTCGCGAGCTTTGGTTTTGAGAGTCCCGGGTGAGGAAATTGACGTCAGGATGTCATGGAAGGGCCTACCACAAGGCTCTGTTCTTAGCCCTTTACTATACAACTTGTATACAGCTGACATAGGTTCTTGCCTCAACAATTATTGTCAGATTCTTCAGTACGCCGACGACTTGGCCTTATATGTTGCCAATAATTCAGTTGGCGACGCCGCATCATCTCTCTGCGTATCCCTGAACTCTCTAGACCAATGGCTAAGTTCACACGGTCTGAGTTTATCTGCCTCCAAAAGTGCTGTAATTGTATTTTCGCGCAGGAGGCTGATACCACAAATCTCAGTGGGCATCCAAAGAAACTGTATACCGGTTTCCACTAAAGTAAAATTTTTAGGTTTTTTTTTAGACTCCAAATTAAGTGGAGTACATCATCTAAATTATTTAGTGAATAGGTGCGAGAGAACTATCCCCATATTAAAAAATCAGCCACACATGGTGTTATTTGCTGACTATACTTCCTTAATTTTTAAGGTAGATAGACGAGCTACAAATTTTGACGAAGTAAACAGCAGGTCCAAAAGTGGTTCACTGCTAATAATATAGTATTAAATGGAAAAAAAACTAAGTGCATAAAATTTTCTTTAGCAAATGTCAAAAGTAGGGATTGTGAGATTATATTGAATCAAGAGAAACTAGAATTCGTCGATAAAACTGTTTTCCTGGGGATCACGCTTGACTCAAAGCTACAATGGGGTCCTCATTTAACATCTCTTGCAGGACGGCTAAGTTCAGCAGCATATGCTGTGAGAAAAATCCGTCAATTTACTGATGTAGATACCGCGAGGCTACTCTATTTTAGTTACTTTCATAGCATAATGTCTTACGGTATTTTACTATGGGGACGGGCTGCAGACATCGAGTCTATCTTTATTCTGCAGAAAAGAGCGATCAGAGCCATTTATAATCTACGCAGGCGCGATTTTTTAAGGGAACTGTTTAAGGATATTAACATCATGACGGTACCTTGTCAATATATATATGAAAACATCTTGCACGAAAGAAAAAAATTACATCTTTCTAGTAAAAGAGGCGATAGACATAATTATAGTACTAGAAATAGGGACCTATTAGTTCAACCAGGTTTCAGACTGGCTAAAGTAGACTCATCTTTCATGGGGTACTGTTTAAAATGTTACAATAAAATCCCTCCCCACATACTTCAACTGAATGAGACGAAATTCAAAACTTGTATAAAACGCACACTATGTAGGCAGGCATATTATAAGTTGGAGGATTATATCTCTGATAAAAATGCTTGGCTTAATGCTGGTCCTGCTCCACAACCACAACTAACTAATTAACATTCGTAAATGCTGTTGGAGCTGCTGAAGATTGCTCTTTGCATTGTATAAACTCAATCTCTCCTTTGTATTATATAATTGCACAGGTGTGAGTACTATGTACTATAGAGCTACCATTTACCGGGTATTTTGTCTTTTATTGACTTGAATGTGCCCTGGCGGTTGGGAATGTCATGCTCACTCAAATGTCTCGCTGATGGTGGCGTATTGTTGGATCATTTAGCTCCCTTCAAAATGGTTGAGCTGAATGGTGCTGATCCATGCGTCATT
The DNA here is from genome assembly GCA_948473465.1 of Lithophane ornitopus. NCBI lineage: Eukaryota > Metazoa > Arthropoda > Insecta > Lepidoptera > Noctuidae > Lithophane > Lithophane ornitopus. The sequence goes on along the minus strand of OX419641.1, from coordinate 9,459,814 downwards.
TTCGTGAACGGGCGCCGTCAGTTGTGACTGGTCATTTCTTAGCTGCCATGGCTTATTTTAATTTTTGAATTTTTGTTATTTTATAATTGCGGACGCTTTTAACGTGCTTTCTACATTGTTCTCACATGTATAATTTCAACATGAATGATGTAACCATTATATTGTAACAATATTTTGATTTAAAAGAGTGTCCATGGAGTTTCTTGCCCGTTCTTCTCCTAAGGTACCTACTACGCTTTGGAATGGGCAACTAGCTTCATATTTCTGACTGACTGACTCCTTGACAATTCAAAAGTGCCTGTAAATGGTTTAATTGAAATAAATGCTTTGAGTTTGAGTTTGACAAACAAAAGAAAGGAAAGGTAAAAGGCTCAAATATTTCGCTGGTGGCGGCGTGTGTGTTGTCAAAATGGTTGAGCTCATAGAAATATAAACAAAAAGGAGAAGTGGTATAGGGGCGGGTCTGTGTCCGTGCTGCATGAACAAAATGCTCATGCACTTATAGTCAAATGGCCGTCTCCGCGAACTAGTAAGCCTTCGACCGTGATCGTGATAAATAATAAGAATGCCGAGTTGTTCAGTGGTTTCTTGTAAAAACCGAAACCAAAACAAAAACTTTCGAACGAACGGTCACGGATCATATGTAAGCGAATAGAAGGAAAGCCGCGCAATATCTTAGAAATTATGCCGACAAAGAATCGGATCGATAGAACGTAAGCCAGCTGGTAGATAGCTTCATGAATGAATCTTTTACACAGAGTGATCTCAATTTTGGTTATGTTTTTATTATTTAGTTTGTTTGAAATATTTTTTTTTTCATTTGACCAATTATTTTATTTTATTATAATTTTTATGATTACTGGCCACTAGCCCTACCCGTGTGTTAAATTAATGTCGCCATTGTAGCAGCACGTTGTACATAAATATTTTAGTACAATAATAAATACAAGAATCAATAACTTTCCGATTTAGTCAATCACTAGCGTATATGGAAAATAAATGGCTTTTGTACAGCACATCGATAGCGACCGTTGCTTTTGTGTGAGTAAGTTGTACAGTGCACGTTACATTCGCGCTGTGTTTAATGAGTTCAGGTCTATAATTGATTGTGTAGTACGTTCTGATTTATGTAATGTGGGTGTGTGCGCGACTGCGTATTTATTGCTCTTACTGAACTGCATGACGCGGAGTGGGAATGTTTTGGAAACAGTGGGTTCTAATACATTTTCAACTACTGGGCATATCTCCTTTTTATTTATATCTATGCTTGAGCTTAATCAGTGATTCTCAGTGGTCCAGGTGGACCCCCAGTGGGAGACATGACGGGGGTCTAAGTTGGCGTGAAAAAAATGGGAGTTCACAAGTTGTAAGTCGGGTCCACGAACATTTATCTGGTTTCGATGGTAAAGAACAAAAATTTTCTCGTTTCGAAGTCGAAAATTGACAAAAATTCAGAAAAAAATCTTAACTCGAAAACTATTAAAAAATCGCTGATCATACATGGGGCTGATTCGGATATCCCGCGGCACGAGGCACCAAAATTATATTTTTTGACATCAATTATCCGGGCTCCCTTTATACAATGGCTTATATTTCAGATATTAACATCACCGACGCGGCGATTCTCCTGCCGCCACCCGCGGAGGGCGCGCCCTTCGAGCACAAAGTCCATTACAGTTGCAAGGTGGAGTGCTACGTCTACACGGTACAGTCAAAGACAAAGTCATTTATTTGCTTTAAATGTGGTAATACAAAGGTGGTAGATAAAATAGTATTCTTGAGACACATTTCGCCATATTTTGGCATGCAAATATTAAAAGTTATGCAAACAAGCAATTATCTACTTATAGGTAAGTAGGTCCGTAAAGTTGAAAATATTTACTAAACATGAAATTATTTAAACTAAGTACATTAATCTTCAATGTCCGCAACACAACTAAATTTAGCAAAATATATACAGGATGTCGAGTAAATAATGAATCAAACGTAATGGCTTACCTCATTTCCAACAACTAATTTGAACAGACAAAAAAAACCGGTAAGGTAAACAAGATAATTTATTTTTCGAATTTTACCATTTTCTGTACCAGCATTCAGTGTTTTTAATAATAATAATAATAATTGGACTGGCAACACCGTGTCAACATCTCATTTTCGAGTTTAAACAACGATATTAATTTTAACGCATTTTCACAAGAGTTTTCTATATACATCCCAAATCTGAAACCGGAAAATCGTAAAAAATCCAAGAAAAAGAATAATTCAACAAAATGTAATAGAATTTTATTAAAACTGCCGAATCGGAGGTGACATGACAGATGTCATCTCCGACAACAATGAACCGGAGCAACGAACAAAGTAGGTACTTAATACGAAAATGAAGACAATATGTTGACGAGATCGGCCGCACGACGAGCACGCCCACCATCTCCGGACTCCTCGCTCAGCTCCGCCTCGCCGCCGCCGGTACCCAGCCCAACCGTGAATGCTGTGACGACACCGGCCGCGGCAGTAGCGTCGAGCTCGAGCGACGAGTATTTCTCCCCGCCCACGACGCCACCACCTGCTCGTCGACGGGGAGGACGCCGGCCGCCGGACGGCTTAGGACCTCGAGGCCCACCGGCCTCTGATAGGGTCCCAGCTCCCGGCGGAAGTGTGCAGCGCATGAGATGGACACGATCCATCAATGAGAATGTCATGCGCTCATACTACGGGGCTACAGAGGGGGGAAACAATCTGACCGCGTACCGTGTTCGGATGCTCTCTCTGTTTCAGGTGCTTGAGCCGGCTGTCAACGTTTCGGCACAACGACTGTCGGATCAGGTGCGGGTCATCCAGCGTAATCATATGTTGGATGATACTGTACTTGATCGCCTGCGAAATGAAATGCAGAGTAGCCATGTCATCGCTCCCCCGCCGCAGACTGTTATAGTACCACCACCGGTCACTACAAGTCAAGCCGACGAGGTGATTGATGACAGGGCTACAAACGTAAGTACCCAGTGCAATGATGAATTGAGGAGTGCTTTGGAGGGTGCGATTCGTGAATATCGGCTCATGCCGCCCGAACTTAGGCCACGCTTACCTCGTTTGCCCATGCATAACAAAAACAGGGCGCTGATAGCGGCTCTGGATTCGCAGTTGTCAAACTATTTTGAGGACTGCGAAGACCTCACCGATACTCACTCGATTCTGTACTGTGCGGCTGTAGCGGCATGTCGTGTAGCTCATGTCAAATTTGCAAATGAATCTAGAGCTACACGACCGAAATCAGCCGTACCAGCTTGGCAGTGCAGAATTGAGCGCCGTATTGGTGGGGCCAGAGCGCTCATCGGCAAACTAATCTGCTTCAGGGAGGGCAATACTCGCCCTAGAGTGATGCGCTTTGTGAGGCGGGCGTTCTCAGGTACTGATATCAGACTTGAAGACTATATAGCCCGTGTCACGGAGCGCATAGACTTCCTGAAGCAGAAAGTGTATGCCTGGGCAAACCGTATCCGTAGGTATAAGCGGCGAGCGGACCGATACACTCAGAACCGCACCTTCCAGAGTGATGAAAGGTGGGTATATAGGGCTTGGGAGCAACCGGATCAAAGTGTGGCTGACACGCGCCTGCCGGATGATGATGCCATGTGCACTTTCTGGCGCAGTATCTGGTCGGTGCCTGTCAGTCACACTGAAGGAGATTGGACTCGGGAAGTCGAGCGAGCCTGCGATCTTATACCAGAAATGGGGGCTATTACCATCTGCCCCCAAGATGTAGCCCGTGCAGTCCGCCTGTTGCCCAACTGGAAGTCTCCAGGGCCGGACGGGCTGCACAACTTCTGGATAAAATGGTTCATAGGGTCGCACGCTCGCTTGGCGACCCAGTACCAGAATGCATTGGAGTCTGGTTCGCTACCCCAATTCTTAACGACAGGAGTTACCCACCTGCTCCACAAATCTGGTGGCACCGCGGAGCCCAAAAATTATAGGCCGATCACGTGCTTACCGACGGTCTATAAAGTTCTTACATCCATTGTGAGAGCTAAAATTAACAAACATATAGACACGAACTCCATCATGTCTGCCTCTCAAAATGGATGTAGGAACGGGTCCCGCGGTACTAAGGAGCTACTCCTCATTGATATGGCCATTAGCCAACAGGTTCGTCGTTCCCGAAAGGATCTATCGACATGTTGGATAGACTATAAGAAGGCCTATGATTCGGTGCCACATACATGGCTCATGAGGGTGCTGGAGTTTTATAAAGTAGATGCAACTCTACGCACCTTCCTGATGTCATGTATGGGGCAATGGAGGACGGTCCTTCGCTATCCAGGATGTCGAAATATCCAAAGGAACAGCGAACCGATAAGGATCGAGCGAGGTATATTTCAGGGCGATAGTTTGAGTCCACTCTGGTTCTGCTTGGCCCTGAATCCTCTAAGCACACTGCTGGAGGACTCAGGTCTAGGCTATCGGCTGAGGAGAGGTGGTCAGGTTATATCTCACCTCCTCTACATGGATGACCTAAAACTCTTTGCCCCCAACAATTTACAACTGATGGAGCTACTGAAAGTAACTGAAACTTTCAGTAGAGCCATCAGGATGGAATTTGGTGTGGACAAATGTGCGGTCATGCATGTAAAGCGAGGGGAGATTGTGGAATCCGCAGGAATCCAACTCTCGGATTCCATATATCTTAGAGCTCTCTCCGCATCCGAAACCTATAAGTATTTGGGTATGTCGGAAGCGTTAGGCATCAATGTTACTGACATGAAGCAATCGTTGAAGGAGCGCTTCTTTGGCCGCCTGAAGAAAGTGTTTAATAGTCTTCTATCAGGCGGAAACAAGGTGCGCGCCTTCAACGGTTGGGTCATGCCGGTTTTGATGTACTCTTTCGGCATACTCAAATGGACTCAGACCGAACTTGACGCCCTGGATAGGAGGGTCCGTACGCTGCTGACTGCATACCGAATGCATCACCCGCGGTCATCGGTAATGAGACTGTATATCCCGCGAAAGTGTGGAGGTCGAGGCTTTTTAAACGCTAAGACCCTCCACAATCGCGAGATATGCAGTCTCAGGGAATATTTCCTAGAAGCCGACGTGGGGATGCATCGAGATGTGGTCGCGGTGGACAAGGGCCTCACCCCGCTCTCCTTGGCGAAAGAGAACTGGCGCAAGCCTGTAGTGCTTGACACTAACGATCGCAGGAAGGTATGGCAGAGTAAGGAGGTTCACGGACGCTTTTTCCGGGCCCTACATGGACCCGATGTAGATCTACAAGCGTCCGTAGCCTGGCTGCGTTTCGGTGACCTCTTTGGGGAAACCGAAGGTTTTGTCTGTGCAATTATGGACGAAGTTATCATGACGAACAATTACCGGAGATTTATTGTGAAGGACGGAACGGTTGACATCTGTCGGGCATGCCACCGACCGGGAGAATCAATTCGACACATCATCTCCGGGTGTTCTCGTCTAGCTAACGGAGAGTACTTGCATAGACACAACCTTGTAGCCAGGATTATCCATCAGCAACTTGCTCTAAAGTATAGCCTTGTGGAATCGGAAGTGCCGTACTACAGGTACGTGCCCGACCCAGTTCTCGAAAATGGAAATATCACATTGTACTGGGATCGATCCATCATCACTGACAGGACTATTGTTGCCAATAAGCCTGATATAGTGGTGGTGGATCGAACAGAGCGGCGCGCAATGATCATTGACATAACGGTCCCGCATGACGAGAACCTCGTGAAGGCCGAGAAAGATAAACAAATCAAGTATCTTGACTTGGCTCACGAGGTTGTCGACATGTGGGATGTGGACTCTGCGATCATTGTGCCGATAGTCGTATCAGCCAATGGCTTAATTGCCAAGAGCCTCGACCAACATCTACGGAGGCTCTCGTTAGGCAGCTGGATTAAGGGCTTGATTCAGAAAGCGGTACTTCTGGACACGGCCCGTATTGTTAGAAGGTTCCTCTCTCTGGAGCCCTGACCGCCGGTAGCTTGGACCCTGTTCCCGATACCGGTGGGCTACTATTTTTTATATTTTTAAATGTTTTTATATTTTTATATTCTAATATTTAAAAATGTAATTTACACACTAGCGGGCTATCTGCCCGGGCGGCTATCGATTGCAGGATAGTGTTGGGACTGCCACGCAGCCTGCGGAGTAGGGAGGCAGATTTCTTACGCCACAGTGCATCAAAGCCGTCAGTGCGTGCATCTGCGAACATTGCCGAGGCACTACAAAAGCGCGGCAATCGCAACAATACCCTGAATGCGTTATTGTATGCGTTAATGCTGTCGCTGCAAATAATAACATTTTTAGGTATAATTTTTGTCAAAAATTTCTGAATAGCTTACTAATGTTATAAGATATTTGTTTTTTCTACGATGAAAAGTCCAGAATTGGAAAAATTCTCCTGTAAAAAATTGTGTGACCCCGAAGTGTACCATTATTTTAAAAACTTGTACATTTAATAAGGTTTGCAAATTGGTATAAAACTTACGTCTAGTCCTTGTGGTTACAAAGATATTGCTATGAATGTGATGAAGAAGACAGAACATAAATTAAAATGGTACAATTTAACTTTTCTTTCTCGTAATGGCGTATGCTTGTAATCTGAAGCATGTAGTGTGTGTAGCGTAATTCCGAGCCGATGACGTCATCTGTTCGGAATTTGGGACCGCTACCTGCGGAGTTGCACCCCACTCAGTGTAAAAGGCATAGATAGCGCCGCTTTTTTATTTTTGGTATGTCGTTATACAGTTTTTTTTCCTTCACCCTTCACTCGTACAGGGCTTCATTGTTGCATGATTTTATCCGTTTAGTTGACACGAATCTCTCTTCGAGTTGATACGTACGTCAGACAACTTTCGCTTCCGCTTTGCTTAACTGTTGTGTTCTGTGAAATTATACTTGTGCTGTGTCTTTGGACTTTGCTTTGCCTATTGATTTGGAACTCTTTGTGTATTAGACGAATGACTTGGCGATCCTACGGACTTCGAAAACATTCGTTTGTGTGTGGTTGTACGACTGCATGAGTGTGCAGTAGTGCTAAAATTGTATTCAGCGCAACTCCTCGTTACGAGTACACGCCACGGGAGTACGCCAAAATGCATTTTATCTACGGAGAAGCAAGAGGTAATGCCAGGGCGGCTGCAAGATTGTACCGTGAAAGATAGCCAAACCGAGATCGATATCCCGAGTATCGCGTATTCATTAGAGTACATAACGCGCTTCCAGTGGCGTGCCTAGGGGTCAAAATCAGGGCAAACAGACATGTTTTTTACAATTTAAAAAAATAGCCAAGTGAGCGATTTACGGATTTTCTATGTTGTTCATGGTAACACCATTATTATATAGTGTTATTTTTTTTATTTTTATTGGTAGGCTTAATTTTGAAGGCAAGCCGGGCTTTTAGGCTTCTATGGAAGTAACGCCACTGCGCGCTTCTTGAGGTAAGAATTCTTGGCACCGGAGTTGGTGGTGCCAGTGAAGGGCGGCCGCCACAATTCATTGACGAAATCAAATCGAAGAAGATTCGTCGGTCTCAAGTATATCCAAGGTATTCCAAGATCGACGGTGTATCGAGTTCTAAAACGGTACCGGTTGCACCCATATCACGTGCAACGTGTTCAAACGATGACGTCACGTGATCACCCGCAAATAGTAGCATTTTGCCAAAGGATGCTTAGAATGATTCGGGCGGACCCACAGTTCTTTAATAAAATTGTATGGAGTGATGAGTATTCATGCCGGAGAGATGGATATCTAAAGTTAATAAGGTTGTGTCTATGCAAGTACCTACTCTCCGTTAGCTAGACGAACACCCGGAGATAATGTGTCGGATTGATTCTCCCGGTCGGTGGCATGCCCGACAGATGTCAACCGTGCCGTCCTTCACAATAAATCTCCGGTAATTGTTCGTCATGATAACTTCGTCCATAATTGCACAGACAAACTTTCGGTTTCCCCAAAGAGGTCACCGAAACGCAGCCAGGTTACGGACGCTAGTAAATCTAAATTGTGTCCATGTAGGGCCCGGAAAAAGCGTCCGTGAAGCTCCTTACTCTGGCATACCTCCCTGCGATCGTTAGTGTCAAGCCATACAGGCTTGCGCCAGTTCTCTTTCGCCAAGGAGAGCGGGGTGAGGCCCTTGTCCACCGCCACCACATCTCGATGCATCCCCACGTAGGCTTCTAGGAAAAATTCCCTGAGACTGCATATCTCGCGAATGTGGAGGGTCTTATGGTTTAAAAAGCCTCGACCTCCACACTTTCGTGGGATATGAGCCGGTATGTGTGTATGTAAGTATGTATGTATGTTCATCGGTTCCCTCATATCTTTTAAACGACTCATCACAATCACATTGACAAATGAGGTAGCGTTGGAAGCGTCTTGATCGTCCGCTGGTAATAGGCTATGTGACGAAAGAAAAAGCCATGAACTTAAAAAAAAAAAAAAAAAAATCATACCATGTCGGGTATCAAATGTAAGGGCTTAATAAGCACATTTCAAAAATATATAATAATATTATGATAAACCCAAAAAAAAAATTTAAAAAAAAAACTGTATTATTTTCGACTATTCGTAATCTGTTCGACTTAACACGTGTGACTCCGGATTTTTTATTTGTATGTCTGTAGTATCTTGTTTATACCTTTTTAGTTGATTGACTTTCTTCTCGTAGTTGGTTTTAGTTTTTAATACTTTTTTTTTTTTTTTTTTACAATAAACGATAACTGTTGCCTCATCAGCAAACAGAACATAGTCCTGTTCTATAACTTGAGGGAGATAGTTAACATATACAAGGGATAGTGGTGGCCCTAAATGGCCCTAAACCACGAGCTACACAGTCAAGCGACACGCGTCTTGCTACAGCAACTGTGGAGAAAACAAACGGTAACAAATACGTGACGCGCACGCATGTCTCTTGACGCAAGTCGCATCGCTCGAGGCCGTGAACCGGGCCCTAAACCTTAAAGTGACAATTACGAGGTCGAATATACATACATAATGTATTCCTGTTTCTAGGTCACAGTCAACGGCATCCGTTTGGAGATAATCGAGCGAGGGTCGAATGTTAGCTCAGTGGCCTACGTCTTGGTACGTTCAACCCTGCAAGGTCCTTTTGGCGCGTGGTCTAAATCGGAACTAAAGCGGACATCTTGTTTTGTCAATACAATTTCTGTGACACTTTCACAAAAATTTTGGCTACAGCGCTCCCATGCCAATGTCATTCAGGCGCCAAAAGATCCTTGTATCACTCTAGCACTTACGTGATTATCATCAAAATTATCGTTATCGATATCGTTAAATGAAGTTGGTTTAAAGTCATACGTGCCAGCGACATTAGCGTTCGCTCAAATTGGTCCGAGTCGAGTTTTGTTCTGGAGTGGAGCCGTTTTTGTGAAAATTTCTCTCGTCTCCCTTCCGTCGATGAAATTTACACAAAAACGGCTTTCGTCGGACAACAAAACGTTCTAGTTGCTAAATACATGATAATTCAACCACCGGGCAAGTCTCGCTTGCAGTAAGGTTAGCATTGACATAATAATCCTTTTGAAACCGCCTTACGGATAGGCCACAGTTTAGGCACCTCATCGTAATATCCATTTAACCGAATCGTAGAGCAAAACAGATTAATCCTTTATGAATAGCAATGGTAATCGGGTTTTGAAGATATCAGTCAATTTCTCAGTAGCAGCCCGGAGTTCGGATTTGTGCCCGGTTGATGGCAATAGGCTAGCCCCGTATTACACGGAACTTTAACATAACTAGCGAAATGAGGGTATATTTTAGGAAGGTACACGTCTGCCTAACCCTTCGGGGTTTACAGGCGTGATGTTATGTTATGTTATTATTAATCAAACATAAGTAGTTAAAAAGGTTATAGTAAAATATCAATTCAAAAATATTTTTTTTGTAAATCGATTTTTCATGCTTTGACTCGTATCGATTGAATTAGAGATTTTATGAAAAAGATTATTACCATATAAATTGTGCCGTTGGTCCCGCCACTAATGTCAGATGCATTGTCAAAGAAATAACACTCCTTTATACGAATTGATTATTATGGTATTCGATCTTCACAAATGTCAATAAAAACCTAACCAAACCTGTAGGCGTGTCAATAAATAAAAATAATTCTATACAAAACGTGCATAGGTATTCCATATCATTAAAATTCACATCATCGAAAATAACTAATTCTTAGTTTATTTTTCCCATACTATGTATACTACATACTATGAGTATGGTTACCGGATGATTATGGTTACAATGGAACATCAAAATCGGGAAGTGCTTATAGGGTGCTTTTTTTAACATAGAGTTCCTATGTCGTAATGTTGGCACTTTAACAATGGACCTATTAGGTAGCGCCGTAACGTACAAAAATGTTCGTCCTACAACAGTGGAGCCAACATTACGGCATAGGAACTATTTGATGAAACGCACTCTAACAGAAAAGCGGAAGCAATTAAAATACTGTTTTTGCAGATATTTTAACCTGGGGTTTATTCGGAATAATTGGTCTGTATTTTTAAATCTTAGTGTATGTAGGAGTGATGTGATGCATTTGAAGAGCGCTGATTCGAACTGCATACCTCTATCTGTGACGATATCGGATGGGCAGCCGAAACGAGCAATCCAGCCACTCAGTAAGGCCTTTGCCACTGTTTCTGCAGTTATGTTTGTGAGCGGTATTGCCTCAGGCCATCGTGTAAAACGATCGATGGCGGTGAGACAATAACGGAACCCATCACACAGTGGCAAAGGTCCCACGAGGTCAATGTGAATGAACGCGAATCTTGATTGCGGTAATTTGAAAGTGCCTACTGGGGCAAAGACATGCCGTGTGGTTTTTGAGCGCTGGCAAGCCAGACAGGAGCGAACCCAATCACGGCAGTCCTTCCTAATGCCAGGCCAAACATATCGGTCAGCGACCAACCTAGCGGAAGCCTTGGTACCTGGGTGACTTAAGGAGTGCAGACTTGTGAAAATTGGTCTGCGCAATTCCTTGGGCACAAATGGTCTTGGCGTAGGGGTGCTAACGTCGCAATATAGTTGCTGCTGTGAGCCTGGTACCTTGACCTGTTGCAGGCGTAATGCGGTAACTCCATCTAGCAGTTGCTTCAACTCGAGGTCGTCAAGTTGAGCTGCAGCGATCTTTTCGACAGACACTGGTTGTGTAATCTCCTCGACGCGCGAAAGGGTGTCTGCCACGACGTTGTTCCTGCCAGAAATATGCCGGATGTCCGTTGTAAACTGGGCTATTAGATCCAGGTGACGGAACTGCCGTGGGGAACAATTCTCCTTACGAGAGTGAAAAGCAAACGTCAGAGGCTTGTGGTCTGTGTAAATCACAAAGACACGAGCCTCCAGCATGTGCCTGAAATATTTTACACTCTCGTAAATGGCGAGTAATTCGCGGTCGTATGGAGAGTACTTGACCTGTGCTGGACTCAACTTGCGCGAAAAGAAAGCAAGTGGCTCCCATGCACCCGCATTCAGTTGTTGCAAGACTGCGCCAATGGCCTTGTCGGAAGCATCTGTGACCAACGCTAACTTAGCGCTGCAGTCAGGATGCGCCAACAGTGCTGCTTGACAAAGGCTGTCCTTGCAGTTCTGGAATGCCTTGTGCTCCTCGGGTGAAAAATTTACAGGGTGTGAACCCTTCACCGAGCCGGTAAGCAGTGCGTTTAAAGGTGCCTGGAAGTTTGCTGCGCCTGGGATGAATCTGCGGTAAAAATTGAGCATCCCAAGAAATCTCCGTAGCTCTCTTACGGTTTTGGGAGCGGGAAAGTTTTGAATGGCCTCAACCTTGGATGGTAATCGGACTCGGCTGAAATATGGTAGCCCAAGAAGTTCACCGCCGACACTCCGAAGACGCACTTAGAGCTGTTGATGACCATACCGTACTCTTGGAGTCTGGTGAAAAGTTGGCGCAGGTGGTGCTCGTGGGTCTTCTGGTCTTTCGAGTAGACCAAAACATCGTTCAAATAAGCGTATGTGAAATCCAGGCCCCTGAGCATTTCATCCACAAAGCGCTGAAACGTCTGTCCGGCATTTCGAAGACCGAACGTCATGAACGGGAATTCGAAAAGACCGAACGGCGTCGTGATCGCGGTCTTCGGGATGTCATCTGGATTCAAAGGAATCTGGTTGTACGCTTTCACCAGGTCAATCTGAGAGAAGACGGTACAGCCAGACAGACTATGAGCGAAGTCTTGGATGTGTCGAATGGGGTACTGGTCTGGAATGGTGCGTGCGTTCAGCATCCTGTAGTCGCCGCAGGGGCGCCATCCTTCGTTTTTCTTCGGTGCTAGGTGGAGAGGCGACGACCACGGTGACTCGGACTGGCGACAGGTACCACATTGCAACATGGCCTCGAATTCGGCCTTGGCAATTTGCAATTTGTCCGGGGCCAATCTGCGCGGTGTACAGGATACTGGTGGCCCTGGTGTAGTACAGATGTGGTGTACTGTATTGTGTTTGGGAGTGCGGTGTATACCATGTGGGCGAGTGATGTCGGGAAATTCCCGTAGTATGTGTGTATACGCGGAATCACCCAAACTTACCCTCACCGAGGAGACATCATCAGAGCGACGGACAGGCGACGCCGGGGTGAATAGCGTTGTATGGTTATCGATGAGGCGTTGATTCCTGCAATCAACAACCAAATTATAAAAAGATAGAAAATCCACACCTATTATCGCCCCTGTAACATCGGCTATGATAAATCGCCAGGCAAAGTCACGGCGCAACCGTAGGTTCAGAGTGACGTTTATGAACCCGTACGTATTTATCGGTGTACCGTTAGCCGCACACAATTGGTAGTTGGTCTTCTCTCGTCGATTTGATAATGCCGATCGGGGGTAGACACAGAGGTCGCTGCCAGTGTCGACCAAAAACTGCATCTTCGACCTTTGATCGGTGACGAATAAGCGACCAGCACTCGGACAATCATCGGTCGCCATTACTGATTGCCCCGCGCATTTCCTGATGTAGGGTAGTCGCACGGCTTCACGCACTTTTTGGCTCGGTCTCCGAAATTCTGGTGATACCAGCACTGCGGGAACTTCCTGTAGCTGGACGCCGAGCGAGATGAGCCTGACCGGTGTCGCGTGCGACTACGGGACCGTTCCCTGGAACGGGACAGTCGTTCTACCTGATCCGCCAGCTTCTCCATCTGCTTGGTCAGAGCGGCGACTTCCGAGCATACACTGGCACCTGCAGCACTCGTTGATGACGTAGCAGTTACGGCAGCTATTGATGCCAGTTGTGTACCGACGACGTCGTGGATCCGGTCCGCCAGTTCTGCCAGTTCAGCCAGGTCCATCCTCGACTGCGACACTACGATGGCCTGTGTTTGCGGGTAGGCGGCTCGTCCATATGCTCCGCAGAAACTCCTCCGGAACACCTGGGCCAGCGAGGTTGAGGAGGTGGCGATAAAATTGCGAAGGCTTCCGGTCGCCTAGTTCCTCATGCATGAGAAGTTGTTTGACCTTCTTCTCACGCGATGCCGATAGCCGCTTAATGAGCTCTTGTTTAAGCTTATCATATTTTCCGGTAGGTGGAGGGTTGCCGACAATATCTTCGACTTCGGCAGCATACTGCGGATCCAGGTTGCCGATCACATAGAAGAATTTTGTGTCGTCTGACTTGATGTTCGCCAGGGTGAACTGCGCCTCCATCTGGTTAAACCAGAGACTTGGCCGCTCCGGGTAGAATGGCGGTATGCGCACACCAACACGAAATGTTTCCGCCGTCGACGCATCTTGGCTCGTGCACGCTTTGTCCTCAGGCATTTTAGTGTTCTTGATCGGGGGTCACCAATGTAGGAGTGATGTTATGTGTGGAGATACGAGTAGGAAGCGAAGAAATAAGTCCCAAGTACACAAGAAGAAGAATGAAAGTTTATTAATTACACAGACACAGGTTACAGTTCACACACACACAAGAGTTCCACTTAGTTCAGAAGGAGTGGTAGAAATATAGGAAGCAGAGAACAGCACGGATAGATAGTTAGACGAAAGCACAAGATTCTAGGTTAGCACGGCGAAGCTAGGATAGCAAGGTATCACAACATAAGGCTATGCGCGCAGTGGGCATACTGCTTTGCAAGTCACTCCCCCCCCTGAGGAGGCCCGCAGGGGCGGGCCGGTACCAGTCGGAGTTGCGGAAGATTCTTACGTTCCCGCGACCCCAGGCGTGGGTGTGAGGCGGAACACCGGGGTAGTTTTTAGTCAGTAAGAGTCTGACTGATCCCTCCACCCGCCCCAGGGCGGAGGACATCCATGAGGATTTTCCACACCGCGAAAAAAATAAAGTTAGGATAGGCTACGTTGGACCCAGTGCCCCATCGCAGTGGCCAAGCACCTGGCTGACGCCGGCCGGCTCTTGGTGGGTTGGAGCTCTGCCAGAGTCGTGGTTCTGGACGCTCGGGCTATGAGGTCCAATCACGTCACCGGCAGAAAGAACTGCAAGCCGCCAGTTCACTCTCGCAATGACGGTGTAACAACTCTGCTCTCAACCGCTTCCAGCGCAGCACAATTGGAGGGGCCGTCGCAGGGGGCGATGATGATTACAGACTAATTATGGACCCAGTCCGTGGTCATTCTCTCCTCCAGGGGTGGTGATCCATGGGGGCGTCCGTACCGTGCGGCGCGGAAGAAACTCCGCGCCCAAGGCCCGGGGCACTGACGGAAACCTTCCAGTCTCAGTTCCTCCTCAGAGTCGTGGAGACACTCCTCCCGGATCGGGCGGATCACCCTTCTCCGACCATGGCCGAAGTGGAAGCTAAGCAAGGTGCGGAGGTGCGGGGTGCTTGCAAGGGTGCTTGCCCTGTCTCTGGAAGCGGCCCTAGAAGATAGGTTTAGGGAGCTGTTTGATGCGTGTCTGATGTCGAGACGGTTTCTTAAGGCCTGGAAGGACGGTCAACTGGTGCTGCTGCAGAAGGCGTATAGGCTGATTGTCTTGCTGGATGAAGCGGGGAAGATGCTAGAGAAGATTCTTGCTACCCGCATCGTCCGGCACTTAGAAGCAGTCGGCCTGAACTTGTCGGAAGCCCAGTTCGGTTTCTGGGTAGGGCGTCATCTCGCAGAAGGAGGCGGCGGGCGCGTCAGGGAGGAAGGCTCCCTCGCTGACGCGAGTCGTCGCAGGAGAATAGGGCGGCGGAGGAGGCGCCATGGCGATCTGATGCCGCCCTAGGAGGTGACAGCGGGCGATATATCGGGGAGTCTATCTTCGTCGCATTGCACGGAACTCATGAGTGGTGGCGATGTCTCAGGTGAGCCCGGACATCGCCAAAGGAGTTTGGTGCTTTTAAGTGGGCTGCGCTGGATGGGTCGCGAACGTCATGCGTAGCAATTCTCGCGGCTCATCCACCAACCTCGGACGGTGCGGCATGCGTTAGGAATTTGTCAGAGCAAAAAAAAAAAAAAAGCATAGGCTACGTTAGGTTATGTTAGGTTGTTGCGGAAGATTCTTACGTTCCCGCGACCCCCGGCGTAGGTGTGAGTCGGAAAACCGGGGTGGTTTTTAGTCAGTAAAAGTCTGACAGACATCGATGAGGATTTCCCAACCCGGAAAAAAACAAAAAGTTTATATTAGGTTAGGATAGATCATGCCCATGTAGATAGGTATGCAGGTAGGTAGGTACTGTATTATTATTAACTAGCGATCCACCGCTGCTTCGCACGGGTGTGTTAGAATATGAATTATGTGTTTTTATTTTTATTTTATAAATTGAAATTAAAATTAAAATCAAAATCATCACGCCTGTAATCCGCGGGAGTCGCGTCATACGCTCGAATCTGAGTATCCGTGTTCCTTTTTGCTCCGTAATAAAAAATATTTTGTAGTAGTACTTAGTGAAGTTTGAACTTTAGAGAGTCGTATATGCGGTGATTGTGACCATAACTTTAATTATTTCAATAAATACGACGAAAACTAAGAGTGCAAATCATCAAATTATAATAAAAACAAATGTTAAAGTATCATTAAAAGTGTCAGTACAGTGCAAGGTGTTTGTGTATTTAAACTGGAAACAATATAATCACACCCTCATTAATTTTGGAATTGCCATCTGTCTACTATAAGCTCAAATATTTGTATAAGTGTACAAATAGCAAGAGCAGATAAGACCTCTATCTTGGCCGCCCCAAAGTGTGGGTTCAAATCCACGGTGAGAATCGAACTCTTTTTGTAATCCTTACACTTTTTTGATTACAATTGTTTTGAAAAACGAGAATGCCGAAGTGCGGAGCATGCGGAATTTTTTTGGCAGTGAATGACGGCACTAAATGCTCAAAATGTCGGGGATTTTATCACCCGAGTTTGCGTCAACCTTGGTCCCACAGAAACATTCTCGGCAAACTGGATGTGCCAGGGATGTAAGGCAAAAGTGCCTCGGGTAGACAACACCCAAACCCCTGTGAAGGTAACAGAGGATTCAAGCTCATCCATCAGCCCAGAAGCGGGCAGCCACACTGTTGTCGTTCCAGTTGCAATAAAAAACAACTCACCGGATACTCAAGAGGTCAGCTTAGCGATGGAAATCCGTGGTCTCCGCAGTGAGGTTAACGCTTTGCGAGACGAAATGATAGGGTGAATAATTGCTATATCCGCATGGACGCCCTGGAAGGTCATGTCAAAGAACTCGAGGAGAATACTGAGCAAACGAGTTCCCCCCGTTTAATTCAACTGGAGGAAACTATTGGGGAACTCCAGCAGCAACTGAATGAGCGTGAGCAAGAGTCACTATTAAACGATGTTCAACTGTCTGGCGTTACTAAGTCTAGTGGGGAAAGCCCGAGTCAGTTGATTAACACCCTTGCAATTCTAGCAAACTACCTTCCTCAAACTAGCATTCAAGCTCGAGGAACAGGACATTGTTTTCGCTAAACGTGTTGGGAACGTTCGGCGTGACCGCACCGAAGGCGAACCGCCCCGCCCTCGAATCATCGTTGTCCGAGTAGCAAGACGAGAGACGCGTGAAAATTTGCTGAAAGCCGCGCGCGTCTGCCGCAGCCTCACTACTGCTGACATCGAAGTGCCGGGAGTGGCACACCGCATCTACCTCAACGAGCGCCTGACTAAAACTAACAGGCAATTATTCTTCGAGACTCGCCAAGCTGCTAACGGCTTGGAATGGAAGTACACCTGGACTAAAGATGGCCGCATACTTGCTCGTATAGAAGAGGGGAAGCCGGTTGTGCATATCCGAACGGAGAACAACATATCGTTTTTTTTCGCCTCGCAGTAGGTTTGTTCGTGTATAAAGTAGCAACTGCTTGCAACGTTCTTTATGTTCGCTCGGATTACACAGTGCCACTGGAGAATGTTCAAATTAGTTCATTGTTTTCTTTATTATCTTGTGTATTCATATTTCATCGTTTCATGTCGTTGTTAAATACATCCCTTTTGTTTTTGTCAGTTTTTGAGATAAATTTTACTATACATTATACGTGTTCTTGTAAGTGTCGTCCTATTAGCATCTTTAGTTTTTTAAGTTGCCATGTTTTACTTTTAATCTGCGCTGCCCACGGTGCCCGACCATATTTTTATATGTTTTCTATGATGTCTACTACATACCTTAAGGTTGGCTTTTGGAACGCGGGTTCTCTAGGCACAAAACACGAGTTTATAGCAGCATTACTTGGTTTGGACGTTGATATTATGGCCATTAATGAGACATGGCTGCGAACAGGCGAAGAAGGGCGCGCGCCCTCCGTACCTGGATATAGGCTACGGCATATACCGCGCCCATTGGCTGTCAAGAAGGGGCGTGGTGGTGGTGTTGGTTTTTATATCAAGCGCGGTTTATATGTTCGAAGCCACTCGTACTCTGCTAGTCCGTTGCACACCACGGTCGAACAGATGTGGGTCACAATTAGTGTTCGCGGAGTGAAGCTAGCAATAGGTACCGCCTACCACCCGCCCTGGCAAGATGTTTATCTTTTCCTAGACGCCATACCGCTTCATTAAACTCCCTAACTCATTGTGAGTACACGATATTGATGGGTGATTTTAACGTAAATATGCTTAGTGACACGGACTCAAAGACGGACAAGTTAGCGTCATTTTTAAACTGTTTAGGTCTTAAACAATTGGTACAGTCACCCAGGCACTTTTCAGTGCATGGCAATTCTCTGATAGACATAATCTGTACAAATGTTAAACCACGCTCTGTATCAGTTGATGTTATACCGGATCTTGGTGCGCACGCGTTGATTTCCGGTGAATTTAGTTTTAAACGCCTGAAAATCCCATCACGAACCATTACTTATCGGCCACTAAAGGACATTGCTAGGGAAAGTTTTGATCAAGATCTCGAGTTACTTAAAAAAGAAAAATAAAATGAGAAAAATGAGAGGGTGGAGCAGGCATGCAATCTAGGGCTAATCATGGATCCGAAGCTGCACTTTGAGGCCCACGTGACCAATGTTCTCGGAAACTGTTTTTATAGGTTAAAGGTCTTATACGGAATACGGAAGTATCTAATCATACCAATACGGAAACAACTTGTAGATAGTCTCATCCTATCCAAGTTAAATTATTGCGACACCGTCTATGGACCTTGCCTTCTTGCTAGAACGGAGCGTGTGATACAACGGATCCAGAATGCCTGTGTTCGCTTCGAGGATACAGTCAAATGGTTTGATAGCTATCTTCGCGATCGTACGCAATTCGTTGAAATACGGCGGGCGGACGGCTCAACAGTTCTCTCTAGACATCGCTCAGTAGGACGGGGAGATCCACAGAGCTCGATTCTTGGTCCAATATTGTTTATTTTGTATTGTGCTGACCTAATTAAATGTATAAATAAATGCAAATACCATATGTATGCTGATGATACACAATTTTATATATCATTTAAGCCGGAAGACTATGAACAAGCACAATCAAATGGTCCAATGCCAACTTGCTTGCCTTGAACCCTACAAAAACCAAGTATATGCTTTTTGGAACCGAACACCAGTTAGGTAAAATTAAACCTTGTGCTGGATGTGTAACTGTTATGGCAGAGCCTATCGAGCGGGTCTACGAGGCACGTAATCTTATCATGGACACTGAGCTTCGTTTTCACAAACACGTGTCTGAGTCTATCCGTAATTGTTATTATAGACTTAAGATTTTATACAAAGCACGTCCCTATCTTAGTTTAGAAATGCGAGTCTTGCTTATGGATTCTTTGGTGTTATCTTAGTTAAATTATGCGGGCACGGTGTATGGCCAACGACTACTGTCAAAAACCGAAAGAATGATCCAAAGACTTCAAAACGCCTGTGCACGATTTAGTTTTACGGTACATGTTAGTACAGAGTACAGAGGACATGTTACACCTTTCTTCAACGAGCACAACATGTTAAAAATGAAGGCTAGACGGAAACTCCACTTGGCGAGCCTACTCTTTCGTGTTATTAAGTCTCATTCCCCTGCTTATTTATATGACAGACTATCGTGGACAAGCAGACATAGAATCGGTGAGGGGAGGAAATGTTCTCAACAGCTTTCCATCCCACGGCACAAGTCGGCGGCGTTTAGAGGCAGTTTTCGCTACGCAGCTACTAAATGCTGGAACAATATCTCTCCTCCCATAAAGTATAGTAAAAGTTGCTCGACTTTCAAATTGAAACTAAAAGTCTTTTTACTAAACCACCAAAAAGATTTTCAAAATGTTCGAGCTGACGTGTCTGCCATATAAAACAATTTATTTGTACAATTTTTTTATCGTGTTTTGTAATGTTTTACCAACTTTATCGATTTTATCATGTTTCAAGTTTATTATTCGATTATTATTGACTTTCTTTTATTATTTTGTTTTCTAAATGATGATAAAAACCTTATCAAAATCCGTTTTCGTAGTTTAGAAGAACAGCGTAGTCACACGATTTTGTCCTGTACCTTTTACCTATTATTTATATATTAGATTATTCGATGGATTATTAGATTACATGGATTATTCGCAGATATTGGTTTTTTATTTAATTTTTCAATTAATAACAACACTACACGAACGCAACTACACACGCACTCGCATGTATGTCACAAAATTTTATTTGTTTTTGTATGAACTATTTTATGTTATCATTGTGATGATTGAATTAAACGGACACATGCTTTTCTTTATGTGTTTTTTATTCTAGCGTATGACACTCGTGGGCTGCTGGTGAAAATCAGCGTCAGATGGTGACCGTGTGTTGTCATTTGACATTATGCTGAGCTGAGGCCCTTTTGGCATTAAAAATATAGTTTTTGGTTACTTTTAGTTTTAAGATTTTTCTTCTGCTTAATGCCAATAAACGTATTATTCTTTCTTTCTTTCTTTCTTTTTCTTTTCCCTAAAAGGTTAGGCAGAGATGTACCAGTACATCTACATTTCGCTAGTTTTGTTTAAGTCCCATGTAATGAGGGGCGATTCTATTGACATCAATCGGGCACAAATTTAGACTCCTGGCTGCTACTGAGTCATTTTGAACCAAATTCTTAACAGTGATGTAACTTATGCCATGTGAAAGAAAGCTTTGGGGCATTATTCAATTCATACTATGGCAGTTAAGTCGAAATCAAGCGCGAACATGGTGTTTTGGAACATTTTGAATACAGAGAAACGTAGTATAAAATATAGAATAGTATAAAATCAAATCATTGTGAATATTTTTTTTTTTTTTTTTTTTTGTATATGCGCGTGCACCGAGCACGCAGGTACAGTATAATAATGTAACAGTATTAATAAATCTCGGCAGTAACCTTGAAATAATTACATACGGCCGCTCGGTAAAGCTTTTTATAATATGATTATCCAAAAAACTGGCCAAGTGCGAGTCGGACTCGTGCACGAAGAGTTCCGTACCATTATCTATAAAAACGGCAAAATAAGCGTCTACCTGTCGCCGTTTTCAATATCGAGTAAAAATAAGCAAAAAAATCACGTTTGTTGTATGGGAGCCCCTTAAATATTTATTTTATTCTGTTTTTTATTATTTGTTGTTATAACGGCAACAGATATATGAAATCATCTATGAAAATTTCAACTGTCTAGCTATCACGGTTCATAAGCTACAGCCTGGTGACAGACGGACAGACAGACAGACAGCGGAGTGCGGAGCCTTAGAAATAGGGTCCCGTTTTACCCTTTGGGTACGGAACCCTAAAAAATGTACCAGTAGTTTTTTTTACATTTATTTTGTGTTCAGAGATGTTTCATATTATTTTAATTTAGAATGCTTAGTTAGTTAAATTCTGTAATATTTTGTGAAATTGATTTTGAGTTAGCAAAAGATGTTATAATAGGTCTTTACCTATGAAATTGCCGTTTTGTATGAAAAAATTTAAACGAATTTTTTTCATGAATTTTTTATTTGTATTAATCGAAGTAATCACCCATGCAATCAATGCATCTTTGCCATCGCAGTGGCAGTTTATTGATGCCCTTCTTAAAGAAATCAGCTGGACGGGAGGCAACAAATTCTTCAAAGGCATTTTGTACTGCCTCTCGGGTATTGAATTTTTTTCCCGCCAAGAAGTTATCCAAATTCTGGAAAAAGTAGTAGTCTGTAGGCGCAAGGTCTGGTGAGTAGGGCGGATGACGGAGAGCTTCCAACCCCAGTTCTTGCAACTTGGAGACCGTCTGCTGTGCAGTATGAGGTCGCGCGTTGTCGTGCAGGAGCAGCGGAGACGAGCGATTGACCAATGCTGGTTGGAGATGCGCCAGCTTCTCCATCATTGTTTTCAGTTCTTCACAGTACACATCTGCAGTAATGCTCACCCCGTTTGGTAAGAAGCTGTGATGAATCACACCGGCGCTAGACCACCAAACAGTGACCATCACTTTTCTAGGGGTAAGTTTTCGTTTAGGGCATTGTTTAGGTGCTGAACCAGGATCCAACCAACTTGCTGAGCGCTTGCGGTTATCAAACAGAATCCATTTTTCATCGCAGGTAACAATGCGGTTCAAAATTCCTTCATTTGTGTGTCTGTTGAGCAGTGCAAGGCACGTCTCGACGCGTACTTCGCGCTGGCGATCATTGAGTTCGTGGGGCACCCATTTGTCAAGCTTTTTTACCTTGCCAATTTGACGCAAATGGACCAATATTGTTTTGACGCTAACGTCGAAAGCTGCTGCTAATTCAGCCGTAGATTGTGTATCATCAGCTTCCACAATCCCCTTTAATTCGTCATTGTCGACCAAAGTCTTCGGACGACCGCGAGGTTCATTTTTCAGGTCGAAATTTCCAGAACGGAAGCGAGCAAACCAATAACAGGTGGTGCGTTGGTTTGTAGTGTTAGCTCCGTAAACGTCGTTGATGTTGCGTGCCGCTTGTGCCGCGTTGCTGCCACGACGGTACTCATATTCCATAATTACTCGAATTTTTAACGTATCCATGATGACGAAAAAGATTGAAATGCGATGAAAATGTAACACTAATCAATAAAGAAATGACTACTTTTGGAAAAAATAATCCATGTTTTTAAAATAAAATTAATTTGAAATTAGAATTCTTAGCCAAACAAAAATTATTTTGATTTGAAATGGCCAGTACTGCAGAACGGCAATTTCATAGGTAAAGACCTAATATTTGTGCTTTCGCGCTCGATTTCAACATAACTGCAATAGTATAAATTAAATAATACCCCAAAAGCTTCCACATGGCTTAGCTGCCATAGGATTAATTAAATAATAATCATATTTATTTTATTTCAGACAAAGTCACAAGACATTACATTTAATTACGATTAAAATGTATACAATAAACAATAACATAATACTCAAAACCGTGCCTGTGGTCCTTTACTTATTTAAAAACACTTTTTCGTACCAAACCGTGTTTTAATCCATAAATAGCTCTTTTAAGTTTCAGAACCTTTCCATTGCCTTTATTTACAAAACCTTCTGGAATTGTCATATAAATATTTTCTTTTAAATGCCCATTTAAAAATGCTGTTGTCACATCTAGATGTGTAATATTCATGTTCCACTGTACACTAAGGCTAAGAACTGACGGAGCGATTTTGTTCCGTGCCCGCCGCGGTGGTGGAATTGCGGTTTTATTTCTAAACTCACGAGACCGGTGATTTGCGCGGTCACGCAGCCGTCGCGATTGAGATCATCGCCCGCAAACATGGCGGGCCATGATCGCAAGACGGGCTGTTGTGCAAAATGGCGTCGGATTTCTGTACCCCCCGCCCCACCGGCTACTGCGGTCACCCGCCAAGCGATCGCAGAGCGCGCGGGCGCAACCCGGCGAGGCGGCGCACTATGGGACCAAACAGTGCTTTTCATCTGAAAAATCTATAACTTTTTTGTTACTTGACATTTTAAATTGAAATTTTGTATACGTATTCCTTAATACTTATGCTATTGGATTATTAAAACACTGCTACTTTAAAAATTACGTTTATCTAATTAAAAAATTACAGAAATAAAATGTTGAAAAATTTGTGTGGTACTCCCTGGCCGCGCCACAGTGGAAAATTAAAAAGACATTTCTAGATAATTTGTACGCTAAATGTACTATACGGAACGTGTGATGAAAATAATTGTACCTCAACGAAAAATGAAATATAATGAAGTCGCGCCACATAACGCCGCTGGGGAGTATACTCCCTGGCCGCGCCACCACGGTTCTTGTAAACTACTAGGCGCAGGCGCACCTGGCCATGGTATACACTAAATAAATGTACGCAATACGTACTCCTCCGTACGCTATAGAGAGATTCGGAAATATAATTACTTTAGAAAAGATAGCGCCGCGCCACATACGCAAGTATGTGGCGCGGCCAGGGAGCATACTCCCTGGCCGCAACAGTAATGGCATGCGAAACAGATTTTTTTTTTAACATAAAGCTATCGTATAGAGTCATATGAAATTCTGTCCTAAAAATATTCAATTGACAAGCAACTGCGACCACCTTGGAAGAAACGCTCGCCGGCCGCTGCCGCGGCACACTTTCTTTTGTGTAATTTTAGATGTCATGTAAAAGTAGCAGTGATAACGGCTTTCGTTGCTGACTGTACCTAATAAAAAGTACCTACCAATTTCTTATCTTCTTCTTGAAGGTCAATTATTATTCTTGTAAGGCATTAACATTCGTATTGTGTTGCATATTTCTAGCGCAACCATCTCACTGAGATAATACCCTGTACTTCTAATTTTGTAGGCCACATCTAGTAAGTACAAAGATCAGCAAGTTTGCTGAGTCTGCTGTCTGTTTTCTCTTAAGATATTACGTTTTTCCGTAATATTGTTACACTTTTGGGTAGTACGTATTACGTACATTTATTTAGTGCATACCATGCCCAGGTACGCCTAATTACTCTTTGTGGCGCGGCCAGGGAGTATGTTCCCCATCCGCGCCACATACGCAAAGCTATCATTTCTAAAGTAATTAAATTTCCGAATCTCTCTATAGCGTACGGAGGAGTACGTATTGCGTACATTTATTTAGTGTATACCATGTCCAGGTGCGCCTAGTAGTTTATAAGAACCATGGTGGCGCGGCCAGGGAGTATACTCCCCAGCCGCGCCACATACGCAAGTCTATCATTTCTAAAGTAATGAAATTTTCGAATCTCTCTATAGCGTACGGAGGAGTACGTATTGCGTACATTTATTTAGTGCTTACCATGCCCAGGTACGCCTTATAACTCTTTATATGCAAGGCTATCATTTCTAAAGTAATTAAATGTCCGAATCTCTATAAAGCGTACGGAGGAGTACGTATTGCGTACATTTATTTAGTGTTTACTATATTCGGGTGCGCCTAGTAGTTAACAAGAACTAATGTGCGTGTGGTGTGAGGGCCCACTTTATGAAACTCTTTGAAAATGTGCTTAGGATTTAGTGAACATTCTAAAAGAATTGTGAAAGTTGGAATCAGATTTTGTGAAAGTCTAATAAGCGAGTTATGGACTGTAAAGTTGGGCCCTCAGTTCTCACATAGAGGGTTGAGGGCCCACCTGTAACTAATAAACTATGGACACTAAAGAACAAGTCTTTATGTCAAAATCTAAGCTAACGCCGAACAAAATTTGTGAAAACAAGATATTATCGCAAAACACTGTCCTACTTTGTATATCTTCGCTCAAAATGGGCCCTCAGTTCTCACACACGTCAAAGTTTATTACGCAAATAAAATGAAACCATTAACTTACAGCTACTGTTTGAAATCCTATATTATGCTACTAAATATTTTGTGAAATTTGTGAAAGCATAAATAGGTCACCACTTCTTGTTGTTTGAAAGTAATGAGCTTTATAAAATTCGGGCCCTCAGTCCTCCATTTCTTTTTGTTTTCGTTTTATTACGCTTAACTTATGTTAAGCGTAATAAAACGAGGGCCTTCATAAGAAAGATAAGACAAATAAAAAATTGTCTCTTTTTGAACTGGGAAATAGGGTGACCACAATTTCTTTTAGATTGCAGCAAAGATTAATAAATGTACTGTCATAGGTTTTAATAAACGTTTTTCTAATAAACGATTTTTCGCTTATTATCGTTCATAGCATTTGAAATTACTATTAATGTACTAATAATGACCAATACTATCAGCGAAAGGTGGAGGAACGAATTCAATAATCTTTGATTTTATTACGGTATATCCTGCAGACAATAGGTACTGGTGAGTACCATTTAAATCAAATGGAATGAAAAAATGTAATTTTTTGGTAGGTCATGCTTCAGAGGTGGTCCCATATAAATTTAATTAACTTAGCTTGCGTAGTTTTTGAGTTAGTTTCAATATTACATATTTTTCCCACTTAGTATTTGTGGACGATGTCCTGTTACTCCGTCACTGCTATTTACATAGCAGGTAGCGGTATTCGAATTTGTGTGGGGTAGGTACCACAACTAAAAAGTGAAAAATAAAAACTTTTTACAAAAAAAAAAACAACCGACTTCATAAAAAAGCACTAAAAAGTGTCGGAAATTAAAGTTATTTTTCACTTTTTAGTGTTTTTTAGAAGTTGGTTGTTTTTTTTTGGAAAAAGTTTTTATGGTGTTAGAATGTAGAACACAAATATATTCGACTTGCATCCCAATGCTATAAAACGTCCTTACGAAAAAATACCCGATACAAACTCCTTGTGCAAAGAATACTCGATGTACAAACTCCTTGTGCAAATAACTCCTCGAGATTTGATCGGTCGACATTTTCGACAAAGAGTTTAGCATTAGAATAAAACCTGTTTTGTGTTCTTTGCTGTCATTAGTAAATTGGCGCTATTTTGAATACTGTAAGTGTTCGTACAGAAAATAAAGTTGAGTTTATTACGTCGATTGAAAATGCATTCAAGTGATGCAGAAGATGTGTTAATACCTGAGTTTATACGATGAGTTTTGCAAATGGAAAATAAAGCTTCTGGCACATTTTCAGAGTTTGTTTTCCTAACTTTATTTTTAATGAGCTGTCGAAGAAAAAGGAAGTCATCGACACTATGGAGTATGTATTCTATGCTACGGTGTACTATAAAAACAGGCATAACATTGACATAAACACATACTCGAAGTTGCAAGCCTACCAAAGGCTATCAGAACGCTACAAACCGAATTTTTTCTTAATTAAATGTCGCTTAAATCTTTCTTTTTCTAATAGTCGTGGATTTAATGAAATACAGTAAGGTAATACCAGTTTTCAAATCCGGGGACAGTAAAGATACCAATAATAATTATAGACCCGTATCTGTGCTGCCGGTTTTCAGCAAGGTTTTTGAAAAGGTAATGCTGAATCAAATGCTCAATTATTTTAACACAAATAAAATCCTTCACGACCAACAGTATGGTTTCACCAAAGGGCGTTGTACGACCGACGCCGGTGTAACCTTATTAAGACACATTTTTAACGCGTGGGAAGAGGCCCAAGACGCCATAGGAATAATTTGTGACCTCTCCAAGGCATTTGATTGCGTCGATCACGAAACCTTACTCTTGAAACTTGAGCATTACGAACTAGGAAAACTTGCGCTCAGTTTAGTAAAATCTTATTTGAATGATAGACAACAGCAAGTTCAAATAAACGGTATCAACTCACTAGGTTTAAAAGTAAAAATGGGTGTTCCACAAGGCTCGATTTTGGGTCCTTTCCTCTTGTTAGTGTACATTAATGATCTAGTCCATTTATTAAAAAATCAGCCACACATGGTGTTATTTGCTGACGATACTTCCTTGATTTTTAAGGTAGATAGACGAGCTACAAATTTTGACGAAGTAAACAGCAGGTCCAAAAGTGGTGTCGTGGCGTCCTCGCGCACATTTGGGAGTGGCGCGAGGAGATGAAGCGCCGGGGCGTAACTCCGCTGCCGCGAGAAATCGCGGCACAGTGGACAGAGCTCCGGCAGGATCTCATGGCGGCATGGAGAGTGCGATTGTCGCAACCCAGTGCTGGGCACGCCACAATTACGGCGATAAGTCCCCTCTTTGAGGAGTGGCTGGAGAGGCGCCACGGCGTCCTCACCTTCCGCCTGACGCAGGTCCTCACCGGACATGGCAGCTTCGGGAGGTACCTGTGCAGGATTAGGCGGGAGGAAACGCCCGGGTGTCACCACTGTGCGGATCGTCCGGAGGACACGGTGGAGGTGTGCCCTGCTTGGGCGGAGCACCGCCGTGTTCTCGTGGAGGCGATTGGCGGCACTGACCTCTCGCGTCCGGCCCTGGTCCAGGCCATGGTACGGAGCGAGAGGGCATGGGAGGCGGTCACCTCCTTCTGCGAAGCAGTGATGCTCGCGAAGGAGGAGGCGGAACGCGTGAGGGAGAGGCAAAGCCTGCGCCCTCACGCCCCTAACCGCCGCCGCTGGAGACACCCTGGGCGTCGGGAATCCCAGGCGGATTCCCGGCCACCATAGGCGCGGGCTTGCGGACGGCGAGCAATGGGTAGCTCGCCGTCCGATAAGGACCAGGCCCGGGTCGATGGCGCGTCGTGTTCCACGCGCGCCTCAAAGAGATGTCAGCACACCTGACGGGGTCCGTTAGGACCGATGCCTGCCAGGGTTGCGGAATAGTCCGAAAGGGATACCGGGACCCTGGCAACAGGCAACCGAAGGAACACGGGTGGGTTTTAGTCAGTAAGAGTCTGACACGCCCTTCCGCTCCGCCCAGAGCGGGAGAAGTCATATGAGGATTTCCCACCCAAAAAAAAAAAAAAAGGTCCAAAAGTGGTTCACTGCTAATAATATAGTATTAAATGGAAAAAATACTCTATTTTAGTTACTTTCATAGCATAATGTCTTACGGTATTTTACTATGGGGACGGGCTGCAGACATCGAGTCTATCTTTATTCTGCAGAAAAGAGCGATCAGAGCCATTTATAATCTACGCAGGCGCGATTCTTTAAGGGAACTGTTTAAGAATATTAACATCATGACGGTACCTTGTCAATATATATATGAAAACATCTTGCACGAAAGAAAAAAATTACATCTTTTTAGTAAAAGAGGCGATAGACATAATTATAGTACTAGAAATAGGGACCTATTAGTTCAACCAGGTTTCAGACTGGCTAAAGTAGACTCATCTTTCATGGGGTACTGTTTAAAATGTTACAATAAAATCCCTCCCCACATACTTCAACTGAATGAGACGAAATTCA
This sequence comes from Lithophane ornitopus, assembly GCA_948473465.1. NCBI lineage: Eukaryota > Metazoa > Arthropoda > Insecta > Lepidoptera > Noctuidae > Lithophane > Lithophane ornitopus. The sequence goes on along the minus strand of OX419641.1, from coordinate 9,431,223 downwards.
AAACTTGTATAAAACGCACACTATGTAGGCAGGCATATTATAAGTTGGAGGATTATATCTCTGATAAAAATGCTTGGCTTAATGCTGGTCCTGCTCCACAACCACAACTAACTAATTAACATTCGTAAATGCTGTTGGAGCTGCTGAAGATTGCTCTTTGCATTGTATAAACTCAATCTCTCCTTTGTATTATATAATTGCACAGGTGTGAGTACTATGTACTATAGAGCTACCATTTACCGGGTATTATTATTGTCTTTCATTGACTTGAATGTGCCCTGGCGGCTGGGAATGTCATGCTCACTCAAATGTCTCGCTGATGGTGGCGTATGTGTTGGATCATTTAGCTCCCTTCAAAATGGTTGAGCTGAATGGTGCTGATCCGTCATTTTCGTGAACGGGCGCCGTCAGTTGTGACTGGTCATTTCTTAGCTGCCATGGCTTATTTTAATTTTTGAATTGTTGTTATTTTATAATTGCGGACGCTTTTAACGTGCTTTCTACATTGTTCTCACATGTATAATTTCAACATGAATGATGTAACCATTATATTGTAACAATATTTTGATTTAAGAGAGTGTCCATGGAGTTTCTTGCCCGTTCTTCTCCATAGGTACCTACTACGCTTTGGAATGGGCAACTAGCTTCATATTTCTGACTGACTGACTCCTTGACAATTCAAAAGTGCCTGTAAATGGTTTAATTGAAATAAATCCTTTGAGTTTGATAAAGTATAGTATGCAATTCTTGAATAAAACGAAATGTATATCGAGGGCCATGAATCACTCGCGTCGCTCATGATTCTAACACTTGAATCACTAAAACATCACTCAGAATCGCCACTAACAAAGTATATAAAATGAGGGTAAAAAGGAAATTATTTTCACCCTACCCTCATACACAACAACAAAATAGTTGATTTCGGTGTCTATTAAGATTTTTCGTTTTATCGTAATTCTTATTAGTAACTAATAACACCAATTTGTTGCACAATTTTTTCACAAAATGAGACCATTTTTTATTTGTCATACGTTAAGCGTAATAAAACGAAAACAAAAAGAAATGGAGGACTGAGGGCCCGAATTTTATAAAGCTCATTACTTTCAAACAACAAGAAGTAGTGACCTGTTTATGCTTTCACAAATTTTCACAAATTATTTAGTAGCATAATATAGGATTTCAAACAGTAGCTGTAAGTTAATGGTTTCATTTTATTTGCGTAATAAACTTTGACGTGTGTGAGAACTGAGGGCCCATTTTGAACGAAGACATACAAAGTAGGACAGTGTTTTGCGATAATATCTTGTTTTCACAAATTTTGTTCGTCGTTAGCTTAGATTTTGGCATAAAGACTTGTTCTGTAGTGTCCATAGTTTATTAGTTACAGGTGGGCCCTCAATCCTCTATGTGAGAACTGAGGGCCCAACTTTACAGTCCATAACTCGCTTATTAGACTTTCACAAAAACTGATTCCAACTTTCACAATTCTTTTAGAATGTTCACTAAATCTTAAACACATTTTCAAAGAGTTTCATAAAACGGGCCCTCACACCACACGCACATCAAGAACCATGGTGGCGCGGCCAGGGAGTATACTCCCCAGCCGCGCCACATAAACTACATTATATTTCATTATTCGTTGAGGTACAATTATTTTCATTACTATATTAATATTATAATATATATTAATATTTTGTGATAGCACGCTTCTCTCGATTGTTAGTACGAAAGGAGCTACAGAGCTCTAAATGTGAGTAATTAACCATTAGTGAAATACAGGTTAAATCACGCTCGAAAGTGTTCCAACTTTCGAGCGTGATTTAACCTATATTTCTTAAAGTCTTTATTACGAGCTTCTTGAGCATACTCAGATAATTGGCCTATTGGCAAAACTGCAAAATGCTCGATTATTTTGGCACCATGTATAAGAATTTTGTGGACTGAAGATGGCATATAGTACCAGTTATATATACTCACATATAACTGTGCAACGTCTATTCACCAAACTTTACTGTGTTTACAGAAAATCCCGATGACATGGTTTGCAGAATTATGTATAATCTCTTGATCAACTCTTCATCAATACCCGTGGTTTCTGCAGAACGTTGATAGTTTTGGAAGAATCTCCTTGCCGTATTTCCATAATTGCTGTTTCCGGAACCTTGACGAGGTTTATAAATGTTACACATTGATAAACCTCGTCAAGGTTCCGGCAACAGCAAATCCCGGACAAAGCAATTCCCGGAAACGAGTTTGGACGGTACTTCTTTTTTTCTTCTTTAATCTTTTTGTTCTTTGGAGTCGATGCAGTCCACTTTTTAAATCCTAGGTTATAAGAAATATGCATAAACATTTCCATACGTCACAGTCCGTATTTAAACGCATCTTCATTCTCATTTCCTACAGTTACTTTTGTTAGATCGTTCATATGTCTAGGAGTTGCTCCACAAACAGTGCAAGCACTCGATGGTGTCTGCGTTAACACTTGAGCAACTTTCTCGTCGATCATAGTCATGAACAGCTCATGGTTGCTAATGTTGTCTTAATTGAAAATATTTTTCGGTCGACATTTTTGCTTCTAGCTCGAAATGGCGCAGTAATGACGCAGGTTTTTTTATTTCCTTGTTTTGTTTTGTTTCCTTGAATAGTTAAGGAATCTAAAAATGTCATTAACTCGACATCGGCAGCCATCGGTAACAAGGAAACCTCAACTTGAAAAATTTCCTTATGACACTTAAAAATTAAATAAAAACATTTCTCATAAAAACATAACGCAAACGTAAACTAAAGATCTTGTGCAATCCAAAAATGTATAATACTTATATATTCCCTTGAAGAACATAGAAAATATCTTACGTTGAACTTTCATAATCTAGTAATATATAAAATTATCAAAGGATAAAGTATGGGTGTAATTTTATACACCTCAAACTTTATTTTTTATTTTTTTTATCGGATAGCTCTGTCATCTTAGAATATAAAACAATCAAAACAGTTTCAGTATAACGACTTTTGTCCGAACCATTTTTGAGATGGAAAATACCGTTTGGTCCCATAGTGCGGCGGGTGCCTGCCACCCGCGCGATCCTACAAGTTTCGCCGGTGCCGCGGGACCCGCAAACAACCGCGCGCGCCGCGGGTGTAAAACGCGTTGTGAAATTTGCTCTTACTTTTTTCATATAAATCTATACTCCATTTGAAATAAGATTAGACGTATAAATAAGCCTTTTTTACATTCCGTTCAACCGATTTTGAATTCTATTATTTAGATATCATCTCAATGAATATGGCTACCTATATATGCAAGCAAACTACGTGTAAATACCCATAATTACACAATATTTTTATCCAAAGTATGACTTGTTAAACGGCGGATGCGTTTTGCGTGTTTTAAGCTGCGACTTCAAACCATTCTTCTGTTAAAGTTTTTGGTGGTTATTTTAATTTGAATGATGTATTCTACTCCTGGAGGTGAGGAACTTTAATAATATGTATTAATAAGCTAGATATTAATTGTATTTCTAATTAATTTTTCACTTCATTTCAAGTCTATCGCTATTTTGAAAATATTAAAAATAAGAACAGCGTAAAAGTATAAAGTTCTGCCGAGTCCTGTGCTGAGAATTACTTCAAAATAAGCATCATACATTCAATAATTATATTAAGGTAGAAATAGGTGCGCGTTTTTGCGCAAATAAGAATAAATACGATTTCTCTATTGAAGTAAAATTTAAGCAATAATATTTTATTTTTTACAAGGATCAAACTGTGAAGAGATTTGCATAAGCAAGAAGACTCGCATTGGGTACTACAGAGAACCTACTTCACGAAACATCTCAGAAAAAAATCAATTCCCTTAAAAAAGGTGGAAAATGCTTTAAAAATGGCAGAAATTTCCAATGATGTAAAAAGTGTTTTACGCAAATTAATAAACGTGTACACAGGAAAACTTGAGTGATGAATATTTATGAATTACATTCAGAATGCATTTTTATTATTAATTGCATTTATTATTTTAATTAATTAATATTTAAATGAATATTTTTGTCGTTTTATTTATCACCCTGTATACTGAATAAACAAAATAGCAACATTTTTTCAATATACGATGTATTACTGATAATAATTAATAATAAGCTAAATAAAAAAGATACAAATAAATATATGCCATGTTTTATCGATTTTTCACCTGGGCGGCCATTAGAAAAAGTGAATCCCTGACTAGACCAATGTTGTTATCGACGCAGTGACGAAGGCGGCATTAGTTTATAATCTCGAAGTTCATGCAAAAAAATAGTTTCTACTCAGAGGCGGTCTTAGTTTGGACTCACGGTTAATTTATTAACGTTTTGTTTCCATGTAAATTGTATTGTGAGATAACTTAGTGGTTTTATCGTAGTACACGCACTGACTTAAACAACTAATACACTATCAATTAATTCAGTATAAAATGAGTCTAATGCGATCTCCGACTAAGGGGGGTACCAGAAATGAACCAACCGGACCTGTCAAAGCCGAATGATGATGATTTACAAAACATTACTAGCCGTAACTACAAACGGAAACAACCGCACGATGATTTACCAGAACAATTTCAAAAGTTCCAAGACCATATTTCAACATTGCTGACAAATTTCACCAGCGAACAAAAGGAAATGAATGTAAAAATAAGAGATGATGTTGCATCCATAAATGAACAATTAAAAGACATTAAGTCGACCACAAATAAATTAGTCCAGGAGCAAGAAATTCTAAAAACCGAAATAACAAACCTTAAAATTTCCAACAGTCACTCAGAAGATAAATACACTTCAGACTGACGTTGATCAGCTGAAAATTACCTCGAAGACTGCGATTACTAACATTACTCCAAATCTGACTCATTGCGAGGACGTATTGTCGGAAATACAAGAACGCTGTCAAAGAAACAAGAACGTGGTTATTGCTGGCATATCTGAACTTCATTCTGTCAACGCGGCTTCAAGACATGCCCATGACAAGGAAGAAATTATTAAAGCGATAAGCAATATTACCTTAGATTGTCCTCAACCAGTTAAGCTGCATCGCCTTGGTAAATATAATATTGAAAAAAGTCGTCCTATTAAGATATACTATGCATCGGAAGACGTACCTAAATATATATTGCGCAATAAATCAAAACTGAATGACAAATCCATCAAAATATAACCCGACCAAACACCCCAACAACAAAGCTACCTAGAAAACCGCCGGAAAGAACTCCAGCAACGCACAGGGAATGGCGAGACCAACTTAATTATTAAATACCTGAAGGGCTATCCAAAAATTACCCAGGCTGAATCAAAAAACTGACAGTTACGAAATACAAAACAGCCCACAAGTTGAAACGCAAAATACCATTACTTACCAGTTAACAGACAACTATACTAATATTAATACTACTACTAAATCTCTGAAATTCCTATATACGAATGCTCGAAGCATTGTCAAGCCAGGCAAACATGATGAACTTAAATGTATTGTAGAATCCTTCCACGATGCTATACATGTCATAGTTCTAACCGAGACGTGGATCAAATTAGACGAAGAGGCTCAACGACTGCAAGTGCCAAACTATACCCATTACTACAACTACCGAACAAATACCAGAGGAGGAGGAGTTTCTATTTACGTACACAATTCTCTGAAGCAAACCTTCACGGAAGAAAAAACTGAAGATGATAAGCATTACCTTTGGGTCCACGTGGAAAAGTTTTCTCTAGATATTGGAGCTGTTTACAAACCGGAACGGACAGATGTAACAAATTTCCTAGACACCTATTCATGCTACTTACAAAAGATGAAAAGAGCTATTATATTTGGGGATTGTAACCTCAATCTTCTTAAGTCTGATAGAGACGTGAAAGATTATAAATACTTATTGAAGGAAGACGGCTATACAATATTAACTACCAACACTATATTGGATCATGTTAGTACGAACCTGCAAATCACTGACTACAACTTTCATTTGGCAGTTATTGAGTCGTCGTTCTCAGACCACAAACAAATTTACGTTGAAATTAAAAGACTATATCCAGAACTACTGCAGAAGATCAAATACAAAAAAAACTGATTATGTAAATCTTTACAAAACTATAAAGGAAAACAAGTTTGAAAATGAAAATGATGAGTATTTGGCACTTGAAGAGTACTTAAAATCTGTGATCAACAAAAATAAAACTGAAAAAACAAAGATTCTTAACCCACCTAAAACCGATTGGATAAACAAAAATATAATTAAAACTATCAATACTAGAAATGAACTGGGTAAGAAATTAAAAGTGAATCCTGAAGACGCAGAAATAAAGAGCAATTTTGTATCTGAACGAAATGATGTGACAGCTGTTATTCAGAATGCAAAGAGTTCTTATTATTTAAAATCTTTAAAAAATTGTATTGGAAAGCCTTTTAAGATGTAGAAGTTGATTAATAATATAACTTGCAATAAAATAAAAAACAACTCAGCCTCTACAAAACTTGAAGATCCGATAACCGATACAAAACTTATATGTGAGAGCTACAATCAATACTTTTCAACAATCGGTACAGTACTAGCAAGTGAAATCCCAAAATGTAATCAAAATAATGCAACTGACACGCTTTCGAGAGTGAGTACAAGTACACAGGCTGGTATAGAACTCACAGAGTTGTCACCTACCACTACTAAAGAGCTTTCAAAAATTATTGATGAATTGAAAACCAATACAAGCACAGGCATCGACGGCATCAGTACTAAAATAATTAAATGTATTAAAGATTTACTTTTAGAAGACTTAACAAAATGCATTAACAAAAGCCTTCAGGAAGGAATATTTCCTGATACATTAAAAATTGCCAAATTCACACCAATAAATAAAACCGGTAACAACGCAGATGTGAGTAATTATCGTCCAATTTCAGTCTTACCGATTATTTCTAAAATATACGAAAAAATCGTGCACAATAGGTTACAAACATACTTAAATTCTATAAATTTTATTTCCAAAAACCAATATGGCTTCAGACAGAAATCAAACACCCTATCCGCGACTATTGACCTTATTACTAACTTGAAAACAAACATTGATAAAAAACAAATTGCTCTTGGGATCTTCATTGATTTAAAAAAGGCATTTGACACTGTAGGTCACAAACTTCTTCTTAAAAAACTGGAAAGTATCGGTATTACTGGCTTTGCATTAAAAATATTAAATTCATATCTTACTAATAGGTACCAAGTAGTCGGTATTGGTGAACATCGCAGTGAACCCAAACCCATTACCTGTGGGGTACCACAAGGTTCTATACTAGGGTTAAGTTAAGGTAAGGTTCTATACTATTATTCCTTATCTACATCAACAATATTAACGAAATCGGACTAAAGGGAGTTATTTCACTGTATGCCGACGATACTAGTCTTTTTTACTTTGGCAGTAATATAGAAGAAATTGTTAATGAAGCACAAAGTGATCTTAATAGACTAGCTATCTGGTTCCAATGCAATTTGCTTACTATAAATGCTATTAAAACCTTGATATTTAGTGCTAAAAATAAAAAACTTCATGCACATGGTGAATTAGTTATAAATGGTCAACAATTAATAGAAACAAACTCTGAGAAATATTTAGGTCTTACTCTTGATGATAACGATCGATGATAAACTCACAATGAAACCTCACATTGAGAAAGTAAGAAAAAAGATATCATCACTTACTGATGCACTCAAGGGAATTGTTCGATGTCTCCCACTACAGGTTAGATATATTATTTACAAATCGATGGTTGAACCATATCTCGATTATTTAATTGAAGTATGGGGAAGTGCTGCCAAAGCGCACCTTAAAAAACTACAAACATCTCAAAATAAAGTGATTAAAGTCTTATTATGTCTTAATTATGACTATTTAACATCATTAAAATAAAAAATAAAAGAAACAAAATTAATGAGTATTGATCAAATTTATAAATATAACACTTGCATACTTGTACGTAAAATAATTAATAAAGACATACATACACAAATAACATTTACAAAAAGAATGCAAATTCAAAAGCGCATGACGAGGCAGGCTAACCATATAATTTTAAGAGCACCAAGGACAAACTACGGTAGGAAGACTATAGTATATGAGGGGGCTGAACTTTATAACTCTATACCTAAAATAATTAAGGATTCAAAATCACTTCCAACTTTTAAAAGACTATTAAAGCACCACCTGAATAATGTTTGAATTGTAAGTTTTTAACGTTTTCATAACCTAATCTTTAGTTTATACCTAGCGAAACCGTCGCTTATCTTATTTATTATGTTTTTCCTCATAGAAGTGAAGTATTATTTTTGAGCGAAATAAAAATTCTTAAACCGTAAACCGTAAAACCGCTCCGTGAGTTCTTAGCCTTAGAGCGAACAACATTCGTAGAGTGGAATGTTTTACAACAGGAGAAATAGTGTTATCATAATCAATCAATGCACGTCGTTGTGTAAAACCTTTCGCCACGAGTCTGGCACGATACCGCACTTTGTCATTCACATCAAGTTTTTTATTTAACACCCACTTACATTGCACAATTGACCGCCTCTGTGGTCTAGGGGTTAGACCACCTGTCTCAGACCAAGAGCTTCCCTGTTCCATACAAAAAATCGAATCTGAAGTTAATGGCAACACATTTAATATTGAGCACCTATTTGATAGGACCTTTATACAGGGTGCGTTTATTAATTTCACAACTTTCATATAAATTTTCGATAAGTGAGTTTCATTTTCTTTCAGCTTGAAAACAGATCGTTGACGATCGGCATCACGGAGTACACCTCGTTATTCGAGGGCATATACTTTGGCAACTTCATGGTCAACAAGACATGGAACCCTGTGTATTTAATAGAAATAGGGTATGTATACACCACCACCAGTCATCAGCTTTTGTTGTGATACTCCCTGGCCGCGCCACAGTGGAAAATTAAAAAGACAGTTTCTAGATAATTTGTACGATAAATGTACTATACGGAACGTATAATGAAAATAATGTACCTCAACGAATAATGAAATATAATGAAGTTTATGTGGCGCGGCTGGGGATACATATACTCCCTGGCCGCGCCACCATGGTTCTTGTTAACTACTAGGCGCACCCGAATATAGTAAACATTAAATAAATGTACGCAATACGTACTCCTCCGTACGCTATAGAGAGATTCGGAAAAGACAATGCCAGCAGGGCTAACATGACAAGCGCGAGAACGCTCTTTTTCTCGTTTTGTCGAAATTTGTCAGAATCAGAATCAGAATCAGAATTATTTATTTGTGAAACATAGGTGAAGAACATATATACATTAATCATACATGTCAAGGTCTTAAATAGATAAGTGTTGCACTATGCTTTGTCATTGTTGACATACAAATATTAAAGTCAGGTTCATCAAAGTTAACAAAATTTTACGTTAACAAAATACATTAAAATAATCAATTTAATAATGTCCACTACAAGAAAGAAAAACAAAAAACACACACAAGAAGATCATAACAAAAGAATATGCGAGAAATTATTCGTTCGTTACATTAATATGAATTAATAAAATTACAGAATTTAATCAAATAGACATCCAAAATTAAAACAGTCATCCAAGTCAACATTAATAATATAAAATAAAATTACAGAATTTAATCAAATAGTATTATCATTAAAATAGTCATCCAGGGTATAATAACATTTCTCAACTAATAACTTGTGAAGACACTTCTTGAATTTCTTCTTGTCGTTGATTATGACGTCATTCTAATCCCTAACTAACATGACCGTTACACACGAGTAAGCTCGAAAAAGGCACTTTGACACTTCTCTATCTCGTGACGAGATACCGATGTAGCAAATTATTAAAAACAAATCATTTTTATGATAGCAACATTCATTCGATTTTACGCATGGAATTAGTATGTACTATATTAATTTTACGTACACCACTTTTGTAACCGACTCTTTTGAATAAAATTAAATACTTTTCTTTGGCATACCGAAATTAAAATAAATAAATAAAATAAAAAATTATGGAAATGAAAATTAGTGGCACAAATAAGTTTAAATAACATTTCTTTTTCGATAAGTATTGAGGTCCTTAATGAAGAAGTATAGAATACGACACGATTAGAATACGTGGATAATAATGCCAATGAATTAAATTTCAGCCTCACTAAATAATCACCACAAATAACAAAGGAGCCGATGATCGCAATTTGATAAAGCGAAGATTTATATCGTAACAATCACCATAAAACCCGTGTATTTTGTTAATCACCACCTTTGCCTAAAGGACTGACGTTCAGTTAAATATGCAGCAGGAATTGATTTCGCTATTATAACCACAAAACACTAAACGTAGTTAATCACCATCCCTTAAAAAATGAACTGGCAATTTTAGTAATTAATATGTTGCGAAGGTATGATTCTGCCATACAGTCATAATCCCTAGACTTCATTAATCACCATAATTGGCAAAGAGACTGGTTATTACTGAAAGTGATGCTCATCTACTTAATAGTGCTCCCCTCCTACACAGTTTCTCTCGTGGCTGCCGAAAGGAATTTTCATTGCAATATAAATAGTAGTTTAAAACTAAGTTTTTTCATTATTATATATTACATATTATATTGCAAAATAAAATTATGACTAAATTAAGTACAATTTAAGAAACTGTCATGATATTAAGGAGTTTTTTTGTTTTTTTTTTGTTTAATCAATTAGAGAAATCGTCAAGTTTGACAAAACAAGTCGAGTATTTTGTATGGCAGCGCTGTCAGAAAACGAGTAAAGTGACGAAATAGACAAAAATTACTCATTCTCGCGTGAGTAATTGTCGCGTGTGTCATGTTAGGCCTGCAGGAATCGGCTCGAATTGTATGTAGAGTCCGACAGACTTTCTATAATAATGATAAAAAATAGGAATAATTATACAATATAAATAAAATCTGTAGAAGCACACCGTTAAAAAGTAATTTTAAATAGGTAGTTATTCAATTTAACAACACATTTCATAGCTGCATTTTCAAATAGAAATGTAACCGTTTAGCATAGTTTATAATAATGTAATTATAGTGCTGGTAACACTTGATATAAAACTTATCTGGTCATTTTGTCAATGTCAAAAAGTTTGACTTCCCCGCGTGAACACGAGCAACGAAATAATTTCGTATTTTTGTGAGTTTTGTGTTGTTTATTACTGTGTTTCTGGACCCCGATTTTTCTACCATTTACCACTACCTTGGCTATTGAAACTAAGGATAATGTGCTAAAAGTCATTATTTTAATTAATCATTTAATAGTTTATTTCATGATAACGTTCAAATCAGAAGTATCAAGTGGTCAACTTTAAAAAGCTATAGGTATTAACTTTTTTTGGTGTGCTTCAAATAGAAAACTAATTATACTATCAAATTCTATATATATTTTCCATTTTAATGAAATATAGTTCATCTTTGTCGGTTCTGGCCGAGTCTTGTAGGAGACCAGCATTCTCTTTTAATTACTTTAGAAATGATAGCCTTGCGTATGTGGCGCAGCTGGGGAGTATACTCCCTGGCTTCGCCACCATGGTTTTTGTAAACTACTAGGCGCATCTGGACATGGTATACACTAAATAAATGTATGCAATACGTACTCCTTCGTACGCTATAGAGAGATTCGGAAAAGACAATGTCAAGAATCGGCTCAAATTGTATGTAGTGTCCGACAGACTTTCTTTAATAATGATAATTCATATTGAAAAATAGGAAGAATTATACAATATAAATAAAATCTGTAGAAGCACACCGTTAAAAAGTAATTATAAATAGTTATTCAATTTAACAACACATTTCATAGCTATATTTTCAATTGGAAATGTTATCAATACCAAAATATAATAATATCGATACGAAATTGCACTTGCAAATCGATTACAATAATAACAATATGAAGATACGTAAGTGAATTTATTACTTTGTAACGTTGTACCGTTACCGTCTTCATAAACAACTGAATGACAATAATAAATATCCACAATGTGTCAAACCACAGATGTCATACAATCAGGGACGTCTTAAGTTACTAAACGTAATTAGTTAGCTGCCCGTGCTAGTGTTGCGCGCGGTCGGCGTATCCGAACGCGTGAATGAGGAACCGGTAACCTTCACCTGACCTTTACGACACCTCCGCGGTGATTGCACCCACGATGACCAGCACATTCGAATTCCTGCTCCGGGCGAAGACACACGTTCACTTGATCCTGCATCACCTGTGACCTTTATCCGTGTAGTCTTCGTAATTATTTAAGCCTAAAGCAGGCAACAGTTTTTATTGGCTCATATTAGTCAACTTATTAAATTCTGTGCTTTCGTAACCCCATACTGGGTAAGTGTTGAACAGCTAATTATATTTTATACTGTGTGTACCTACGTATCTAGGTTTTCTTAACGGGTGTGCCTATTTGTACTAAATACTCTTAATTAGTATATGACTTCTGCTATAATTTCTTATATAAATTATTTGCCACTAGCTCTGCACATTTGTATGTACTTAAGCATGTATTTTCTCATGACTCAAATGTGCAAGTCATGCTGAGCTTCTCACTTCCATTCATGTAAACTCCGTACTGATTGTGAAAACCACACACCACCTTCATTAGCGCACTAAGTACATCTCGCTTTGCTTATGCCTTGGTGTCACAATCAGCGGAGATGGCTATTGTCCATTTTGTGACACACTGGACGAAAACTTTGGACCCTGGAATTAATCCAGGGTCCAAAGTTCGGAGTCCTAAGTTCGGGGTCAGAAGTCCTGGCTAATTTACCCTCCGGTTATTCCGGCTATACCGGTAACAGCAAGCTCCGTGTCGGGTACCTTTTCTTACCCGCGTGGCCATGTCGAGCATCCTACGGGTCAGGCGCGAACATCCGCCGACCGTCACCATCCCTGGCGTCAGCAGCGTGGCGCACCTGCTGAGTTATCGCCGCACTAGGACGAGCCAGGAGAGTACTGCGCTATTCCCAAGGAGGTTGAAAATATTGTGACCATAGACCTTCCCACCCCTTTTCTCGTATTTAATAAATATTTTATGTTGACAAGGTTGCGTGGTGTTATTTGTACCCCCACGTATACCCAGACCGTGACGGTCTGGGTATACCTAACTTACATAAATCGTAACTGGTAATATGTTAATAAATAGCGCTTAGTTATATTGTTTAATTAGTATATTATATCTTATAGTAATGAAATAATTAAAAATAATTTTTAATTCGATTATCGATATCGCTTAGCATAGTTTATTCCTAATAATGTAATTATAGTGCTGGCAACACTTGATGTAAAACTCTATCTGGCATTTGTCAATGTCAAAAAGTTTAACTTCTCCCGCGTGATATCACGAGCAACGAAGTATTTTCGTATTTTTCTGAGTTTTGTGTTGTTTATTACTGTGTTTCTGGACCCCGATTTTTCTACCATTTACGACTACCTTGGCTGTTGAAACTGAGGATAATATGCTAAAAGTCATTATTTTAATTAATCATAAACAGTCTTATTTATAAAATTCTCGCTAATCACTTATTAGCGACTTTTTAGCTAAGCAAATGGTTAGCTCTTAATCAATGATTAACTTTTCTTTATTTATAAACGGTAGTTAGCAAGTGATCAGTTGCGAAACGAAATAGAGGTAACAATACGCGTTCGGCACAGATTATAATCAAAATAGTCGACTATAAAAAAGAATTTTAAGAATAAAGTTGTCAAAACCACCCATTTTGTATCTGACGTGACTTTGACAGAAAAAGGTTAACAATTTCATCGGAAAATTAGAATTTCAATAAAATCATTTAATAAGTTTATTTTTTTGTGTTTGCGATGGTATATCAATGAAAATAATAAACGACACTAAATTGGAGTTATCTGGAAAAGGTATTTATCTCTGAATTTATATCTACTTACTTATGTGAACCAATGTAATCTGATCAAATGAATGTGAATGTATTTTCATGCTACAAACTAAGCCAGATAAAACGAATATACTATTTTAGAAATGTATGCAGATACTTGTGTCTGTTTTATATTACTTCCTATTGCTTTTGCACCAGGGTTTCAGTATCTCTTATTACCAGTTCATGTACTTATTTACAGGTACAAGTTTGACTGCTGCTATGAAAGCCCTAGCCACTAGCACCTAGCACAAATACTATGCAACTTCGTAAAGATGAGGGAGGAGACCATGCTACGTGAAAAAGCTGAGGAATACCGAGTGACATGAGAAAAGGATGGCACCCGTGTCTTTGGAGGAAGAATTTTGGAAATCAATAATAATTAACTTAACAAAAAATTAGCTTTATTATGTATCAAAATAAATTATTTTCTTTAAAATGTCTCTTGTTATTTGTGTGACTGCCAAAACGTAGCTTTTCTTTAGTTCTGGGCCTTAGAGCTAGCTCAATAAGATGAGTGGCACATGGGATAACACATTGGATAATAACTTCCGATGAGCTTCCTCACGAACTCGATTCTCTTCAAATTCCTAAACGTTCAAATCAGAAGTATCAAGTGGTCAACTTTAAAAACCTATATTAACTTTCTTTGGTGTGCTTTAAAAACCTATATTAAAATTCTATATTTATTTTCCTTTTTTATGAAATATAGTTCATCTTTGTCGCTTCTGGTCGAGTCTTGTGGGAGGCCCTGGCATTCTCCTTTTCGAATCTCTCTATAGCGGTCGGAGGAGTACGTATTGCGTACATTTATTTAGTCTTTACTTTATTCGGGTGCGCCTAGTAGTTAACAAGAACCATGGTGGCGCGGCCAGGGAGTATACTCCCCAGCCGCGCCACATTAACTTCATTATATTTCATTATTCGTTGAGGTACAATTATTTTCATTATTCGTTGAGGTACCATTATTTTCATTACACGTTCCGTATAGTACCCTTATCGTACAAATTATATAGAAACATGTCTTTTTAATTTTCCACTGTGCTGCGGCCAGGGAGTATCACACAGCTTTTGTTGTTCATGTTTTGTTTTGTGTACTACTAACACTAGTAATAAGGTATTTTTACTAACAAACTAGACCATATTGTTGTCCGAACTCAATAAATAAATACAGTGCCGGATTGGCCACGAGAAGGCGTAGCAAACGCTACAAGCCTCACGATTTGGGGAGCCCAGCGCTTTGAAAGCAGTGGTGGCCCAGTGATAACGGCCTCGACTTACGAGTTGCAGGTCATGGATTCGAACCCAGGTAGACGCTTTACATTGTGTAATTTATACCATCACCACTGGGAGCACACCTCACAGAAGCGTGGTACCGGCCATGCTTCTTCTTAAAAAGGTAATAAGATCCTTTTAAAGAATTACAGACCCATTTCGCTCCTTAGCCACGTGTTTAAGTTGTTTTCAAGACTCGTTACGAATTTCTAGCGAAGTCACCGGATCAGGCCGGGTTTCGGGGAGGATACAGCACCTTAGACCACATCCACACAGTGCGGAAAATGAAACAGAACTCCGAAATGCATATTCGGCACCTTTTTTTTTTAAGGTTGGGAAGTCATCAAATGACTTCTCCCACTCTGGACGGAGCGGAAGGGCGTGTCAGACTTTTACTGACTAAAACCCACGCATCTTCCTTCAGTTGCCTGTTGCCAAGGTCCCGGTATCCCTTTCCGACTTTCCCGCAACCCTGGCAGGCATCGGTCCTAGCGGACCCCGCCAATTGTGCTGACATCTCTTTGAGGCGCGCGTGGAACACAACGCACCATCGACCCGGGCCTGGTCCTTATCGGACGGCCAGCTACCCATTGCTTGCCGTGCGCAAGCCGCGCAATAGGCGCGCTATGGTGGCCGGGAATCCGCCTGGGATTCCCGACGCGCAGGGCGTCTCCAGCGGCGGCGGTTAGGGGCGCGAGGGCGCAAACTTTGCCTCTCCCTCACGCGTTCCGCCTCCTCCTTCGCGAGCATTACTGCTTCGCAGAAGGAGGTGACGGCTTCCCATGCCCTCTCGCTCCGTACCATGGCCTGGACCAGGGCCGGACGCGAGAGGTCATTGCCGCCAATCGCCTCCACGAGGACACGGCGGTGCTCCGCCCAAGCATACCTCCACCGTATGCTCCACCGTGTCCTCCGGGCGATCCACACAGTGATGATACCCGGGTGTTTCCTCCCGCCTAATCCTACACAGAAACCTCCCGAAGCTGCCATTTCCGTTGAGCACCTGCGTCAGGCGGAAGGTGAGGACGCCATGGCGCCTCTCTAGCCACTCCTCAAAGAATTTATCGCCGAAATTGTGGCGTGCCCGCAATTGTGGGTTGCGACAATCGCACTCTCCATGCCGCCAAATTGAATACATCTAGTGGATAAAACATAAAATTTATTAATCATTATTCGGTTTATGTAATATCATCCAAGAAGGCAGTCGAAGGCTGAATAGGATATTACCGACATCAAATAATATATTTATAAGACATCAAATAATTGGTACCTCGCTAAAGAGGGAAAACTATTACGAGCAAAGTGGCCAGCCATTCTGACTTCAGAATGGCTGGACCAAGCCGGTTTCACCTAGTTGTAGGCGTTATAAAAAGTAGTTCATCTTTTCGTTAAAAGGTCATGGCCCATGTCTGACCCGGTTTGTAAAAGTTTCCGTACAATAACCAAATCAGTTTTAAATTATAGCCCTCTATCCCACTTTTTATTTTATATAAAAAAAATATTAAAAATCCATGGGAGAACACGTAAAAAACATAGAAAAGATTTGATATAACATACTTTTGAATGTACTAAAACCGCATTTTTTAAGAAGCCACAGTATAGCCCGGTTTAAGTAGTCATGACCTCAGAGCACGTCAGAG
The DNA here is from genome assembly GCA_948473465.1 of Lithophane ornitopus. Classification (NCBI taxonomy): domain Eukaryota; kingdom Metazoa; phylum Arthropoda; class Insecta; order Lepidoptera; family Noctuidae; genus Lithophane; species Lithophane ornitopus. The sequence goes on along the minus strand of OX419641.1, from coordinate 9,414,368 downwards.
GTTATGAGCTAAAATGAGCTTGAACTAAAATGTAAAATATTAAATAATATGTGCCCACGCATTTCAGCTTCAAGCTGCGCAAGCGTAGCCGCTGACATAGCTAGTACTTTAATTATTTTGTAATTATTATATCAGATTCCATTTAATGGCTCAAGATCAATTTGCCATGAATACTGGGGCAAGCCTGGATCGTGCTGTACAATCAATCAATCTGCCTAGCCCTTACCCAACTATGTTGGGGTCGGCTTCCAGTCTAACCGGATGCATGAATACCAGCATTTTATATAGAGCGACTGCCTATCTGACCTTCACAACCTAGTAACTGGGTAATACGATACCCCTTGGTAAGGCTGGTTGTCAGACTTACGGGTTTCTGACGACCCGTAATGACTGTCAAAGATCCATGAATGACCGGGACCAACGGCTTAACGTGCTTTCCGAGACACGGAGGAGTCTCGGTATGTAAAGATGGTAACCCATCCACGGACCAACCTTGACTAGCGTAGTTTAATCTGATGGATTGACCCGTGCGGCTGCTAAGAGCCACGAGCCATCGTGCTGTTCACCAACACAATATAAATGCACCTGCTACCTTTTTCAACTATGTGACCATACCCTTTGATTTAGATCATGTTGAATAAAACTAAAATAATAATAATGATTTTTTTCCCTCTTTAGCGAGGTACCAATTATTCAATGTCTGGTACCAAATAGGTACTAAAACTTGGTATTGCCCATACTTCCAAAATCTCCCTTGGTCCAGTCATTCTGGCGCAGACTAAATTAAGCATAATTTTCGTTGAGAACCGCGATTAGAAAAAACAAATACAAAATGGCGGCTGACGTTAGGGCCACCCTCCATACAAAAATCTTCAAACCCCTTTCATCAAACTCAAACTCAAACTCAAAACATTTATTTCAAATAAACCAATTACAGGTACTTTTGAATTGTCAAGGGGTCGGTCAGTCAGAAAGATGAAGCTAGTTGCCCATTCCAAAGCGTAGTGGGTTCCTATGGAGAAGAACTGACAAGAAACTCCACGGACACTCTTTTAAATCAGAATATTGTTACAATATATTGGTTACATCATTTATGTTCAAATTATACATGTGAGTAGGTACAATGTAGAGAAACGTGCAAGTTAAAAGAGTCCGTAATTAAACGATAAAAAAGAAACAAAACAATTCAAAAATTAAAATTAATTAAAATAAGCCGTGGCAGCTAAGAGTTAATAAAATAATCATCATAATCAACCTATAATGTTCCCACTGCTGGGACACAGGCCTCCTCTCTGTGAGAAGGAGTGGGCAGTAATCCACCACGCGGGCCCAGTGAGGTAGATGTCACATGTCTTCGAATTTTTGGTTCTAGGACATGCCGGTTTCCTCACGATGTTTTCCTTCACCGTTTTGAGAGCAGTAGTGATGACATTATTTACACAAAGTAAAGCGCCTGGCAGGGTTCGAACCTACGACCTACAACTCTTAAGTCTCGGCCGTTACCACTGGGCCACCACTGCTCTCAAACCCCTTTGCTAATAATTAATAATAATGTCAAAATAATTAATAGTAATAATGTCAAAATCATTTACAATAATGTCAAGATGATGAATTAATAGTTCTTAGACGCGAGACTAAGCGGACGTATTTTTGTGTTGATTATAGCGATATTGATTTAAATAATTACAAATAATGTTATTGCATTAATTTGCGGAGTCAGTTTATTGTTTAAGTGACGAGTGTGACTAATAATTTTTTTTCGTTGTGAAAGATGAACTAAATATTTTTATAGTCAGTCAGCGTTTTCGGTGTTAGTAGAATGTCTAACCCAGGAGATAGGCCCCTTCGGTCGCAGCCAATTGGTATGACGAAGTCCCCCACCGACGCCATCGCCTGCCGATCAAAAACAGACAAGAGAACCAGCGCCCCCAGCAGCCACGGAGAACGAAGTAGCCACTGAAGTCATCTCAACGGCGGAGATTCAGAGATGGCTTGGGTCCATCGACACAATTTTGACCGAAATTTGCTCGATTGTAGCGGAGGGAAAAATGAATTCCGAACAAAATCTCCGTGTCACCAATCTCTGTCGAAAAGTCAACCATGGGACGTCTCAGATTGCCGTGCTGTACCAATCCCTGAAGCAGAAGTCCATCCAGGCACACACAACCATCCAGCACCTTCAACTGCAGCAGAATGTTGCGGAATCCCTTAGCCAGTTCAAAGAAGTCATGGAAACGAAGATGAGCCTAACCGAACCAGAAAGCACTTCCTACGCTAACATGGTGAAGAAAGGCTCTGATATATTTATTCGCCCAGCCAATCTCAGTTCGGTCGCCATATATCCAAGCGATAAAACCAAAACCAGTGACGACACTAAGTCGTTGGTACAAAAAATTATCTCGCCTGAGGAATTAAAACTCCATGTCCGCGGTCTAAGGAAAATTAGAAACGGAGGCGTCATCATTAGGACGGATAACAAAGACGACATTAATAAATTAAAAAGCTCACACAAGCTAGTTTCCTCAGGTCTTACAGTTGAAGAACCATCCAAACGCCGTCCTAGGACTGCTGTCATTGGTGTTCCCGTAGCCCTGGCTGAAAAAGAGGTATTTGAGTGCATTTACGTCCAAAACTTGACAGATAAATAGCCAAACATTACGCGTGAGTCCTTTTTAGAAAGCATAAAATTGAGCCAAAATCAGGAAAGAAAGATCGTCCCACTTTCAATTATATATTGGAAATTCCTGCTACTATCAGGAAAATTATGTTGGTCCAAGGCCGAATTTTCATAAACTGGACATCATGTACAGTGAGAGATTTCACTATTGTGACCAGGTGTTTTAACTGCCAGCAGTTCGGACACGCAGCCAAATTCTGTAGAGAGACGAGCCCTACTTGCAACCTCTGTGGCGAAACAGGACATTCTTTCAAGGAATGCAATAATAAAGGTTCTCCACCTCAATGTGCGACCTGCAAACGATTCAAGAGGAGAAATTATCATCCAACTGGTGATGTATATTGCCCAGTACGTAAATATGCAGAAGGAAATTATATGAAGGCGCCTAGGAGCGCCGCCGACTACCTAGTTAATTAAGCACATAGGTTATGTTGTATATTCATACTATTAGGTTTGTACCTTTATAACGTAAACCTTTATACAAAAAGTTATGGTTCAGTACTCTTTACTCTGTTCTTGTCAAATGCATATATTTTTCCTTACTATAAAAACTGTACTGTTCTAATTTGATTCTATTAAATAAAATTCAATACCTGCTACTTCTAGTTTATTCGTTCAACACGTTATCAGCACGAAGCTGCTTGATTGAAAACATCTAGATATTAGGTAATAAAATGAATTTTCAAGGAATCACGATTTTATCAAACCGAGACGGGTACCCAACCTGGAAATTTAAAATGAGAATGCTTCTCATTCATGAGGAGCTTTGGACGTCCATAATTGGGTACGATGATTCTGATAAAACAGCGGAGGATGTGCGCTCTCGTAATGACCAGAAGGCGTTATCAAAAATATGCCTTACGGTAGACGGAGCTGCTCTTTCGCACGTGAGAAATGCGAAAAACGCTAAGGAGGCTTGGAGTGCTTTACAAAAAGCTTACGAGGATAAAGGTATGGGTCCAAGGCTCTCTCTAGAGCGTAGATTGTACAAATATTCAAAGATATAGAATCATATATCAACGCCATTATGAGCACTGCTCAAGATTTCGAAGATATCGGTAAGAAGATCTGCGCCAGCTGCATCTGATGGAAAATGGATTATTGATTCTGGTGCAACCAATCACATGACTCCGCATCGAGAGTGGTTCAGCAGTTATCGGCCAGTACAAGGTGGAACGATTACTGTGGCCAATGGACAGAAGTTAGCGGCTGTGGGTATTGGTGATGTATCCATTGAAACGGATACTTTGGCGAACAGAATAAAGAATGTAGTTCATGTTCCTGATTTGAACTGTAATTTACTTTCAGTGAATAAAGTAGTAAAGAAGGGTTTCTCTGTAGTTTTCAATAGAGAAGGCTGCACTATTTATGACTCAAAGTGTGATGTAGTAAACAGTAAAAATGTTTTAGCGTATGGTTCTGTATGTGATGGGCTGTATACTGTGGATTGTTTAACTAAAACGTTCAATAATGTTTCAGCTAAACTTGTGCACTCTGATTGTTCAAAGGTTAGGACATTTGTGCCGAATTGGCTTGGATCTACTTAGAAAAGGTCAGGCTATCGGCGTGGAGTACACGGAGGTTGACAAGGAACCATGCATACCCTGCATAGAGGGTAAGCAGGCTAGAAAGCCCTTCAAAAGCTTAAAATACAGGAAGGCTACATCGCCACTTCAATTGATTCATACCGATGTTTGTGGACCTTTTTCTACGAATTCGTTTACAGGTAATAGATACTTTATTATTTTTATAGATGATTATACACGTTTTATTTTTGTGTATTTTATGTCTTCTAAAACTGAAGTCAAAAGTAAGTTTTGTTCCTTTCATTCTCATGTCGAGAGACAGTTTGGTGGAAAAATAAAGACTTTGCGGTCTGATAATGGAACTGAGTTCATCAATAAGGAATTGATGGATTATGTTCAGTCATTGGGTATCGATTGGCAAACGACAGCACCTTATAGCCCTCAGCAAAATGGGGTAAGTGAACGGTGCAATCGTAGCATAGTAGAGAAGGCTCGGTCACTATTGTCACATGGTTCTCTCTCAAAAGCTTCTTGGCAGGACGCAGTGGAGACAAGCGTCTACTTGAAAAATCGGTCACCACACCGCGCGCTTAGTGGTAAAACACCATATGAAATGTGGTTTAATAGTAAACCCGATCTGTCTCATCTGAAGGTTTTTGGATGCAGAGCACTTGTTCATGTTCCATCAAGTCAGAGATGTAAGTTGGAAATGAATGCTGTGGAACAGATTTTTGTAGGATATTCAGATGATCCTCGTACTTATTATTTCCGGAATGCGGCAAGTCCTAGACGTTTACTAAAGTCAAGAGATGTCACATTTTTTTTAAAGAACTTTACTGGACTGAAGGAAAATATTGAGCCTATAGGTACTGTGAACTCTGATATTGTCAATTTGCTCTCACAGTCACCATCGCCAGCTGTTTTAAGACAAGAAGTACTACCCTCTTCTTCACCTTAGAGGTGTGAGGTAGATGCTCCTAACTTAGATACTCCTTTCATGGATGCTGAGGATGCTGATGTTGAAATCAATGAAGCAGACAATGTAGAGGTCAACAATGTTGATGATCAGCAGACCAGTGAATCTATAGATTCCTCAAATGAATCTAGCCGATATCCTTCAAGAGTTCGCAAACCACCGGATTATTTCTCTTATAATACCATACTAGACGATGGGTGCGATGATCCAAATAATTATCTGGCTGCGATTAAGAGCGATGAGAAAGATAACTGGATTTTAGCAATGAAAGATGAGTATAATGCCTTAGTCAGAAAGGGCACATGGACTTTGGTAGATCAGCCAAATCATAAAACCTGTATTCCTAGTAAGTGGGTCTTCAAACTGAAGCGAGATGCCAAAGGTAGCGTTGTTAGGTATAAAGCGCGCCTAGTAGCAAAAGGTTTTCGACAAAAAGAAGGTGTCGACTACCACGAAACTTTTTCTCCGGTTGTACGCAACTCGCCGTTGCGAACCCTGTTAGCGCTTGCAGTGCAGGAAGATTATAAGGTCATATGGATGTGGACACAGCTTTTCTGAATGGCAGTTTGGAGGAACAAATCTACATGACACAGCCAGAAGGTTTCGTAAGGGAAGGGGAAGAATCGAAAGTGTGTCTTTTGAAACGGTCACTCTATGGGTTGAAACAGGCACCAAGAGCCTGGAATACTAAGTTAAAACAGATTTTGTCAGTTCTTGGTTTTACGCAAACATGTGAGCCGTGTATTTTTTAAAACAATGCGAACTCAGACTCCTTGGTTCTGGCCGTATACGTCGACGATTTAGTAATCCTATATAAAAATGAAAATACGCTTGACAATTTCAAATGTCATTTTGTAAAATACTTTTCATCAAAAGATCTTGGAAAAATTAATTTCTTTACGGGAATAAATATTTACCATGATAATTATGGAATGAAGCTATCTCAAGAGTACATATATTGAAAAGATGCTGAAAAGATTTAACATGCAAGATTGTAATGGTGTTTCTACCCCACTGGTCAAGAAAAATCTTGAGCCTGGTATAGGTGAGTGTGAGTACCCTTACAGAGAGTTAATTGGCTGTCTAATGTTTTTGGCTGTAAATACTAGACCAGATATAGCCTACACCGTGAGTTACTTGAGCCAATTTAACTCTAAATATGATCAGTCACATTGGAATATTGCTAAACGATGTCTACGTTATCTGAAAGCGACAAAAGATAGTAGTTACATACAGGAAAGAACAAGGTAATACTACAACTTTGACGGGTTTTTCAGATGCAGACTGGGCAAATTGTCCAACTGATAGACGATCTTACACGGGATTCTATTATGAACTTGCAGGCGGCACTATTTCGTGGGAAGCTAAAAAACAGCCCAAAGTGGCTTTATCGTCCGCTGAAGCTGAATATATGGCGTTGGCTACAGCAGTAAAGGATGCGTGCTTCTTAAAAAGACTGATATCCGATATAACTGGTAGGTCGTTTAATATAGTTTTGTATACGGATAGTCAGAGTGCACAAAAAATAGCCATGAATCCGGTTCACCACAATAGGACAAAGCATATAGATGTTAAGTTCCATTTTGTCCGAGAAAAAGTGAACGATAAAACCGTTGAACTTAGGTATATGCCCACCGACAGGTTACCTGCAGATGTTTTACAAAACCTTTGGGTCCAACAAAGCATCGCAGTTGTTTGCAAATGATTGGTATATCCTAGTTTTTCGTAATGGTTTTCTTTACTGGTTTTTTATGCCTTTGTGTTATGAGTGCAATACAATCAACTTTTTGAGGGAGCATGTTGTATATTCATACTATTAGGTTTGTACCTTTATAACATAAACCTTTATACAAAAAGTTATGGTTCAGTACTCTTTACTCTGTTCTTGTCAAATGCATATATTTTTCCTTACTATAAAAACTGTACTGTTCTAATTTGATTCTATTAAATAAAATTCAATACCTGCTACTTCTAGTTTATTCGTTCAACTGGTTAACTTCTACATATAATTGTTTTTTTATGGACAAGCAGCTTATCTGTAATCTTGATGGGTTTTCCGTGTCTGAAGCTAAAATCTGTAAAGTTGAGGAATGCAAAAAAAAATTCTATACTGGGGATAAAACATTGACTTTACTTACACAAAATATACGCAGTATAACCCGAAATTTTAACGGTTTCCAAGTTTTGTTACAAAATCTTGATATAAGCTGTGACATTATCGTTCTAACAGAATGTTGGTTATCCAAAAAAACGGCCAATATACCATCTCTCGATGGCTTTAATCTTCACAAAAGCGTTTGAACATTCAACTAGAACGATGGCATAGTGGTTTATTTTAAAAATAATTTAAGAACATTAGTAGGTGAACCCCAATTTCTAGACTGCAACTGCTTAGTAATTAAAATTATTCCCGATACAGTAATTATGGCTATTTATAGGCCTCCATCCCAAAGTATTGATGGGTTTTTGGATTCGCTTAACAGTAACTTAGAAAAAATATCTTCGTTTAAAAATATCGTATTGGTAGGTGATATCAACATAAACATTGCTGCCGAAACAATCGATACTCATTCACATAACTACCTTAATATTTGCTCATTTCATGGACTATTACCAGCTCATTATCACCCAACCCACCAGAGCGGCTCTTGTCTAGACCATATCCTTATAAAATCGAAAATTCCATCCAAAACATTGGTTACTAATTCGTCACCGATCATCAAGCTGTTTTACTAACATTACTAATATCTTCACCTAGAAATAAGTGCATGCGCAGCTATACTAAACTCAATATGACGAGTCTTGAGACTGATTTTCGCGGTATTAGTTTTGACCCCGTTTACAATAAAATTCACATGATCCATATGTTTCTTTACAATATTTTGTCGATTTGTTACAATCTACGATAAGGAAATATACATTTACTAAGGTAATACCTGGAAAGTATAGTAATATTAAACCATGGATTACCCCCGGACTTGTTCGCTGTATCAGAAATAGAGATAAACTTCACTATAAATCGAAAAATGCACCGGATAATGAACTACTGTCAATTACTTACAAACGATATAGGAAGTTCTGTAATAATCTGTTGAAAAAGCTAAAAAACCAATATGATCAAAGTCAACTACAGAAAGCAGGTAAAAACAGTAAACTTATATGGAAATTCATAAAAGGCCGGACAACAAGCGCTATACATTCATTCCGAAGTTCACTTTATGTGGTACAGCTTTAAACAAAGTCGAGCAATTTAAATACTTGGGCCACTGGGTCACTGAGGACCTTAAGGACAGTGTGGACATGGAAAGGGAGCGCAGAGCGCTGTCTGTCCGATGCAATATGTTGGCACGCAGGTTTTCACGGTGTACGGGGACTGTCAAAGTTGCGCTTTTTAAAGCGTACTGTCAGTCCTTTTACACCTGCAGCCTGTGGGTTAACTATACGCGGACATACAGCGATCTGCGCGCTCAATACAATAACGCGTTTCGGGTGTTGATGGGATTGCCGCGCCACTGCAGCGCTTCCGCTATGTTCGTGGCGGCTGACATAGACGGATTTGCGGCCATCATGCGCAAGCGGTGCGCTTCTATCCTGCGCCGTACGCGCGACAGTCCCAACACCATCCTGCGCGCGCTAGCGGACCGGTGGGACTCTCCGATGCTGGCTCGCTGGATACGGCTGCACGCAGTCGTGTAGTGATTTCTCACCAGTATCGGGGAGTCCACCTGGAGTTTTTATGTAATTTTATGTTAATTTATTACTAACACTAGTTTTTAAGCTCACAATCTTACTAACAAATATGGATGTAATCGCAAGATAAGTCTGAAATAAATGATTATTATTATTATTATTATTTTTCTTTCCATTTTTTTTTCTCGGCCTTGCCGGGTAGAACTGATGGCACGGGCCTAAGCCAAGTGTCCATCAGTGAGGATAAGTGTGGGAGTAATATTGGATACTGCGTAGTTATCTGCAGTAGGCTGTATATTAGCCGAAGCTGAATTTGAGTGGGAGTAATGGTGCAAGTTGTCCGACTCACACTGGAGGAATTTTCGTACTAGCCTGCATGTATTGAGGATCACTGCTTTCTGCAGCAGGTGGTAGGTGTTAGGTGGGAGATTGAGAGAATTAAGGGACTGATGAAGCTGTTTGGGTATTACTCCTGTTGCAGATAGCACTATGGGCACGATTGTGATTTTTTGAAGATGCCAAAGTCGGGTTATTTCGTCTTTTTGTTCGGTGTATTTGGATAGTTTTTCGGCTATTGTAGTATGTAAGTTATGTGTATTTGGCACGGCGATGTCTATTAGGAACCCAGTTTTATTTACTTTGTCAATTAATGTGATATCTGGTCTATTAAAGTGAATTGTACGGTCGCTTAGTATGACTCGGTCGAAGTACAATTTAGTTTTGGGGGTTCTCTAATACCGTTTCAGTGTTGTATTTATAATATGGTACTATAGTGTCTATAAATTTGTATTTATGAGCTAGTTTCTGGTGTATTACGTTGGCTACTTGATCGTGACGATGTTAGTAGTCCGTTTGGGCTATTGATTTGCATGCGCTGGTTATATGTTGGATTGTCTCTGGTGAACTATTGCATTTTCTACATATGTCGGTTGTTAAATTCTTTATAATGTATTTTCTATAGTTTTTGGTCTCAATAACTTGGTCTTGTATTGCAAGCATAAATCCTTCAGTCTCCGGAAAGAGTTCACCTCGATTTAACCACGCGTTCGACGCATCTTTGTCGACATTTAATTGGCATAAATCTTGGCGATGTCTCCCATGTAGAGACTTCTGGGTCCACTCTAGACATTTGGTTTTGTCATCAGTCACTCTTTCGTTTTGTTGTTCAGTTGTGTCTTTACGATTAAGAGGTGTTAAGTGTTGATCGTTTTGTGCTATTAGTTTGTGAGGTTTAGAAGATGCAGTTTTATCGAAGAAGTATTTTCTGAGGGTTGTGATCTGTCGGTTGTGTAAATTCAAAATGTCAATAAGTCCCCTACCTCCCTCCTTCCGCGGTAGTGTTAACCTTTGCAGGCATGATCTTGGATGGTGTTTACGGAATTTAGTCATTGTTGTGTTAATTTTGCGCTGCAGGTTTTTCAGGTCTGTTTTGGTCCAGTTGATTATACCAAACGAATAGGTGAGTACAGGGATAGCAAAGGTGTTAATTGCTTTTATTGTGTTTCGTGAGTAGAGTTGTGTTTTAAGAATAGTATTTAATCTATGTTGGAATTGTTGTTTTAGTTTCTGTTTGGTCTCTTTATAGTGTATCTGACTTGATTGTATGTATCCTGAGTATTTGTAAGTATCATCCATTGGTTCTATCTGTTCGCCTGTTTCTAAGGTGTATTGGTGTTGATAGTTCTGACCTGCTCTAACTGAGTTTATTTTGCATTTATCTATGACAAATTCCATTTTTATGTCATTTGTAAATTTCTCTGTCAGGTTAGCTAACTCGTTAAGCTGGCTCTCCGTTTTTGCGTATAGTTTAATATCATCCATGTACAGTAAATGGTTTAAAATGCCACCCTGGGTTTCATGCTGTCCATCGGTAGCAGTAGAGTTTAAAGGGATTCCTAATGGGGTTGCGTTTAATATTGTAGACAAGGGGTTTAGAGCAAGGCAGAACCACAGTGGGCTGAGTGCGTCTCCTTGAAAGATTCCTTTCTGTATTTTAATTGGGCTGGTGTCTATTGATTCAGTTGGTGAAGTGAGTCTTAGTCCAAGTTTTCATCACGGTCTTGAGGAATGTTACTACGGAGGGGTGTATTTTGTAAATTTCTAAAACTTGCACTAGCCATGAATGGGGGACAGTGTCATAAGCTTTTTTGTAATCTATGTACATTGTAAATAAATCCGATTTGGATTTATGAACTTTTTTTTAAACTATGGAGTCTATAATTAATTGTTCCTTGCAGCCTTGGCTATATTTTCGACATTCTTTCTGTTGTTCGGCAAGGATGTTATTGGCGTCAATGTGCTCGTATATCAGTTCAGATAAACAGGATGTGATGATCTTATACAAGGTCTGCAAGCATGTAATGGGTCTGTATTTCGCTGGGTTAAAGAGGTCATTATAGTCTTTTGGTATCATAAAAGTTGTTCCAGTTGTAAGAAGGTATTGATTTGGGGTCTTGGATAAATGAATTTATAAAATGATATAAGTAGCAATGAATTGCTGCAAATTTTTTGTACCAGTAACTATGGATGTGGTCTGATCCGGGAGCTTTCCAATTATGTAACTTTGTCAGAACTTTATGGAATATTTCTGGGGATATGCGCTCAAACACCATTGGCTGAATATTTATGTTGTTATTTGACAATTCTGATTGTATCCAATCAGCTTAGGAATTGTGGCGTATAGGATGTTCCCATAATCTTGCCCAGAAGTGATGTAATGTCTCTGGGTCAGGGGTGTTATCTTCATTGTCACACGGATTGTTGTGTTGAATATTTGTAGTTGCCTGTCTGATAAAAAAGTTTTTCATTGTGTGTGAATTGAGTATTTTGTTGTTTTCTTAACGTGCATGCTTTATATCTTTCGAGTCGCCCTGTTACGACAGAGAGTTTTTGTTTCAGTGTGTCTAATGTGTGTGCTGCTTGTGTGTTTGGTTCTTCGTGTAGGGTATGAATTTTATAAAGTTTTATGATCTTTTTTACATGTTTCTTTAATCTTCTACTTCTTGTTGCCGTTAATCAATTGTGTCATTCTACCTATTTTCCTTCGTAAATCTTTAACTTTTTGTTCTAATCGTCTTTGCCATTTTGGCTTGTATTCTGTTTTACCTCGAATTATTTCTCTCGGTTCAAATGTTATCTTTGCTCCGTTTACCTTAGCAATGGTCCATGCGGCACAATAAATGATAGTTTGTAATGTGTTGAAATCGGTATCTTCATTAACACTTTCTGGGAGTATGATTTTGTTTAGGTAGCTAATTATTCTTGCAAGATTTTTAGATGGTTTCTGTTTAGGAATATAAATTCTATTAATAGGGCTAGTTTCTTTAAAAAACTGGAGCGCTTGTTGGAAAGTATCATCTATTAATGGCTCCCTATCTGAGTTAATTTGTGTGTTAAATGGGATTTCTGTTATACTATTTAATTCAGTGTTATTCGCTGTTTGTATATTATGTATAGGTTCTTCTATGGTGTATGTGTCAATGTTGTTTGTTATTTGGGTATTAGTATTATTGTTATTAGTAATAGCTGTTATCGTTTCCCTATTGTTGTGTGAGTTAATGTTATCTAGTCCGAGTTCTTCTGACACCTCTGACTTTAATGAATTTAATTTATCATCGGTGATGTACTTATTATTTATTATCGCTCTTCTCTGATCAGAAATTCGTTGTTCACTAAGGTGAGCAAGTGAGGGAAAACTATTGATAAAATCTTCATACATGCGTCTCCTATAAACTGTCTCATTTCTGCCTAAATCTGTAGCTCTATGATAAGATCGCAATATAGCTTCGTTTTGTTCACTAGTCCATCTCATTCGAGTCTGTGTTCTATTATGTGTAGTATGGGTTTCTAGGACTGTAGGTTGCATTTGCGTCTGTGTAGATGTTTGTTGTGTATGGTCGATAGAGTTTTGTGATTATAGAGTAAAATGGTTTAATTGCAGTTGATCTAACTCTTCTTTTACTTCGTTTCGTATCTCATGTATTGTTTTTTGTGGTAATAATTTATTGTTAATTATAGCTCTACGTTGGTCTCCTATTCTCTATCGACTAACCTGCATGTTTGGGTATTTTTCTATAAATTTTAGGTGGAGCGGTTCAAGATAAGTTCTTTTGTCTGTATCTAATGAAGTCAATTGAAAGTAAGTGCGCAGTATGAACTTATTCATTTCAGGTGTCCATCGTCTGCGTGTACTTGGAGCGCTTGTAGTGGTTGCAAGCTCAGAGTCAAGGTTGACATCATGCACAACACTATCAAGCGTGCTGGTGGTGGACAAGCTTGTTGTTCTTCTTGTCATGTAGGAAGGGCGAGTCGAGGGGATGGATGAGAATAATGAAATGGTTTCATCGCCCGTGGAATCGGCTGTGGCTTCTACGTAGTGAGCCCGCCTGTTCAACTCACTACGACCAGCTGTAACAATTTTATTGGTAGGAGCCCGCTTGCTCAACTCCTTACCGCCGATGGTTCGCATGCTGTGGCATCTAGCATCGGCTCCAGATACGCCCCGGCGCTCCCTGGAAAGCGACCGTAAATTATATACTCTTTTATTGCTCATCTCCATAAAGGGTTACCTTTCCTTGTTAGCCGCGTAAGTTTTTTGTACAGTTGTACAGTACGCGTATCCGCCCCCACGTAGCTAGATGTTCAGCTTGGACGTAAGGTAGGATTTTAGGGGCTTATTATTATTATAAAAACAAACACCATTAGGTCAAAAAATCCCGAACCTGCTCTTGATCTTTTATCTTCTGAGCTAAGCCCTACCAAAGCAGCAAATAAAGTTAACAACTTCTTCATTAACGTCGGAAAAAACTTAGCAGAAAAAACCTTAACAACTAATCGATGTTTTTCCACTCAAAGCCAAACTAACACTTATGCAACTCTAAACTCTTTTGTCTTATTAGATACTGATGTTAATGAGGTAGTAAGTATAATAGAGGGATTAAAGGAAATTTGTGCCGTAGGATGTGACGACATACCTAATAGCATACTCAAAAGATTTAAATACGTCATTGCCCCTCCCTTGACTCACATTTTTCAGTTATGTCTAACAAAAGGAATATTTCCTAAATTGCTTAAAAAAAGCCGTAGTCACCCCTGTGTTTAAAGCTGGAGACAAAAATTGTGTAAACAACTACAGGCCAATTTCAATTTTAACAGGCCTCTCAAAGATTTTGGAAAAATTATAAATGTAGATTAGTAAAATATCTTGAAAGTAATAAATTACTCTCTGATCATCAATTTAGTTTTAGGCCTAAAAGATCAACAAGCCAAGCTGTTTACCATCTGACAAATTTTATAAGCACAAATCTGGATAGCGGCATGCACACCATAGGGATATTTTTAGACCTTGCCAAGGCGTTTGACACAATTTCTTGTAGTTTGTTATTGTACAAGCTGGAAATGTTGGGAATACGGGGAGTACAACTCCAACTATTATCTGATTACCTTAGCGACCGCCATCAGTGTGTAAAAATAGGTCAGAGCATGAGTTCTTAAATTAAGTATGAAAAATAAATAAACAGAAAAAACACAATTTATGACGTTCCAACAAAGAACAAAAAAACAAAATTTAAATATATGTTACGCAGACAAAAAAATACCTGATATCTGAACCTGAAACAGTGCCAGATTTCTAGGACTCTTCTTGGAAATGTCATGTAGAAACTGTCTGTAAAAAACTTAACCAGTACTCTTATGCGCTTTATAATCTTGCAAAAATAGCAAATGAGTCCGTAGTTTTGATAGCATACAAAGCTTATGTCTCTGCAACGTTACGTTTTGGAATAATGTATTGGGGAAATTCCACTGACAAGGAAATTTCTTTCAAAGCTCAAAAGAAGTGTGCAAGTGCGTGCTGTGTTTAAGCTAAAAAATACTGATAGTCAGTTCTTTAAGAAATATAAACTTCTTACCTGTTTATACATTTACGAGACAGCAGTATTTGTTAAATCAAACTTGCATTTGTTTCCAACATTAAAATCAAAACGACACAACAGAGTGCTATTCCACACAAGACTGCGCTATACTCAAAAAACTTTTTAGGAATGGCACCCAAATATACAACAAGATACCCAATCCAATAAAAGATCTTGACATGCACCATTTTAAAAAGGCTGTTCTTAATTTATTAAATATAAAAGCATATTACACAATAAATGAATACCTAGATGATAAATTATAATCATTGACATTTTTTTTTTCAATTAGGGATCAACTCTTGTTAAATTTAATTAAATTTTAATGTTTTTATGTGATATAATATTGATATGATAATTTATTGAAATAATGAATGTTTTTTATGTATTAATTTTGAATTGAATAGTTATGTTAAATTGTTGAAATGTTTTGTTGTATTTATTAATAATTAATTTGAAACTATTAGAATATTTGTGCGCCGTTGACGGCAAGACATAGTGTTCACATCTGTATTTACCTATGTTCTACAAATAAAAATATTTGAATTTGAATTTAAGAATAGCTGTTACGGATATCCCACAAGGCAGTATATTGGGTCCTACTTTGTTTTTAATATATATTAATGACCTGTGCAATTTGACACTCCAAAAGGGTGTAATTATGTCATACGCGGATGACACAGCTCTACTGTTCGCAGCTAAATCAAAGGCCGAGGTCTATGAGGTAGCACAGAATAGTTTTAATACCATGTCTAATTGGCTTAACAAAAATCTTTTATCATTAAATACAGATAAAACCAAGTACCTATTATTTACAATAAGAAACACTAATCCAACGCTTACTAACCCAAACATCCAAGCGCATAACAATTGTGATTTTCATTATGCTGACACTGCATGTACTTGTCCCACTTTAGCTAAAACCGATACCAAATATCTGGGCGTCACGATTGACACAAACCTGAATTTCCGCAAACACATCGATTTATTAAACAACAGAGTGCGTAAACTAATATACATTTTTTTTTTATTTACGTTAGTTTTTCAGTCATTGCCGACTTTAAATTAATTAGGCAGGTTTATTTGGCTTTGTGTCAATCTATTATTACCTACTGCATAACGTCCTGGTGTGGCGCCGCTAAATCAATTTTACTGCATTTAGAAAGCGCCCAAAGAGCTGTTTTAAAGGTTGCTACTTTTCGTCCATTTAGATTTCCTACACACCAGCTTTATATGTCATGTAAGGTGCTAACAGTACGTCAGTTATTTTTAAATGTAGTTCTAGTCCAACACACTGAACTTTATTTTAACCCAGTACCTTCAGATAGGAGAAGAAAAGATTTGGTTTGTGCTAACTCTCAGACTAAACATGCTTTTGCTCATCGATTTTATCTATTTTTAGGACCCTACTTGTATAACCAGTTAAACAGAGTGCTAAAGATTTATAGTTTAAGCTTTAATAGGTGTAACTTACTAGTACAGGAATATTTGGCAATACTCAATTATACAGACACGGAAAAATTTCTGGAAATATTAAAATAAAATTTCCATCTACCTACTCTAATATAAGTCTAACTTCCTTTACCTAATTTTAATAGTCTATACTTTATCTACTTTAATACTATTCGTAAATTTATTTAAACATAATATATCTAGTTTTTTTTAGTTAAATTAATATACCAAAATAGTTACTCTGTAAGTCATTGAAAATATTGTCTTCTTTTTTTTAATTTAGCTTCTAATAAAATTGTTGTCTTCTTTTTAAATGTTTGAGGTAAATTGATGGCCTGAAACACAGGTTTTCATAAACCTAGTTCAGGCAGGTCTACATTACAGCTACAATTAAAGTTTCCTCGTTTGTAATTAATGTAAATCATAATTTTACCTTTTTAACTTGAATAAAATTTTATTTATTTATTTATTCCATTCATATTCATTTATTTGCGTTCCAGAAGGTAAAACAAGATGTTAACTTAGAGCTAAGAGCCGTTGTAGACCCTGTCAGGGCACAGCAAAATTACATTATTAAAAAAGATAATAATTATAATTATAGGCTTTCATTCAAGTATTCGTTCACATTATAATAGCTTTTGTGTAAACAATATCAATCATTTTAATTTAAATAAAGATGTTGTATTCATTTATAATTCTTATTTCTTCCGGTAACTTATTATATATTTTTATCAACATGACATAAGTACTAGTGGAGTGCATTTTTAATCGGGATGTAGAGATGTTTAGTCTATTTTTATGTCTAAAAGTAATTTTTGCTTGTATAGCTTCTCTTTTTGTGTAGAATGTCGGGTTGCTACGTACTTTACAGATTTCAAAGAAGTAGAGGCACGGTAGTGTTAAAAAATTTTGGTCCAGGAAGTGAAGCTTACACTAATTGTAGTATAGTAGTATTTGTTTCAACTCATTTTTTTTCAATTCCGAACGGATACCATTTTTTAAACTAATACCAAAACAAGTTCGAAGTTATAAGGTAGGTACAGTCAGTAAAAATAAAATGCAGTCAGTAAAAGTAAAAATAAAATGCTTTGTATGTAATTTAATTTTTCGAAATGAGAACGTTCAATTTAGCGCGTGTTTTTTTTAGAGTTATACAAATTCAAAATGAAATGAAACACCTAAAAATAAATTTAATTATCATGGATTTGATTTTATTTAAATAATCTTATGCCATTAGTGCTTAAAAATGATTTCGGGCATAAGGGCGCCACGGCTAGCTCGAATGAAGCGTAATCGGGAAGTCCAAATCGACCACTTTTGAGCAACTGGGGCCGTATATCGGCAATAACACGACAAATGTTGGCTTCCAAGTGGTCCAACGTCTGTGGTTTATCTGCGTAGACGTGTGACTTCACATATCCAAACCAGGAGTGAGATCACAAGATCGTGAAGTCAGCTCAGAGGACCATTACGCGAAATTATGCGCTCTTCGAATTTTAGTTTTGTTAAGTTAATGTTAAAGGATATTGACTAATTTGAACCAAATGCTACCCAGACATGGGAGTGCTTCCAAAAAGTTCCTTGCATTAAAATATAAATAAAAATCGGTCCCAGGGTTTAAAAGATTTTCATGTTTTTCAGATGCCTACCTACCTAGTTTTATTTTATTATTGGAAATCTATAAGCGTCATTGAGTTGGAACTCGTTGGTTTAATCTTTGAAAAGTGCTATAGCTTCACATGGTGTCCAGGGTCTGATGATGGAGCTGGAGGGCGATCACGGGCACTCCTCAAGTACCTAAACCAGATAGCCCCGTCGTATGTGGTTTCATTGGATACGTATTGAAAAGTTCTATTACACTAGGTTATGTCCAGGGTCGGATGATGAAGCCGGAAGGTAACCATAGGAACTCCTCAACCAAACAAGATAGCACCATCGTGTTTGAAGTCGTTGGCTTTGTCTTGAAAATACCTATACCCGAGGTTTTCAAAATTCGCCAAAGATCTGAACAAAAATGGCCGGTCGAAATTGTTTATGGTTTAATGATGCGGTCGTATGACTTTTAGGTTTTGGTGCTATCGATGTTACAATTTTTTAAGTTTTTCATTAGTAATTAAATACTTTACATATTGAGTAATTTAAAAAAAAAAAACAATTTTTATTTCAATTCATGGAAATATGTTCATAATTAAACCGTGACATAAAATACAGGGTGAAATTAAAACCATGGGCATCATCTTAAGGGGTCATTGTACTCATCATTATGAACAACTTTCACTATGAGACCAAACCAGAAAACGCGCAAAAAAAATCAGCTGTTCCCAATATTTTGACGAGCTATGCGAACATAAACGTAGGGAACGTTTTGTTCGCTTAGTAAAAGTTGTTCATAATGATGAGTACAATGACCCCTTAAGAAGATAAAATCTTAATTGATTAAAGCATTAAATTTCTTTTATGAAATTTAATCAAATTTCTAAATGGGCTAGCTCCAACAGCATCTTGAAGATCCTAGCCAAAAAACACGATTGTTGTCAATATAATAATATAAATAAATTCAATTGGTATTTTAAATTCAATTGGTATTAAATCTCCTTGTACAAATAGTCGATATTTATTGTGTCAATCACTAGCATTTCAATGACAAGATAAAATTAGACGAGACAAAAAGGATGAGGTCATTTGACGTTTGAAAAAAATCAAAATCCATACCAGTTTTCGGATTCTCGCCAAGGTGTTCTTGGCTAGCACGTGTGTTTAGAATTACTAACTTTTTTTTTTAGTGTTTGTTGACTTTTTAGTGACTTGTTAGTAAATAAGTGTGTTGTCCTTGTGTTCGTAAACAGGTTTGTAGTGTGATTGTCCTATTTTTCTTATCTCTTCATCTTAAATGAATGAAAATAAACACCCCGATCCTGATCCCCCCGATATTCCAGTTCTTTCATCTCCTCCTTCCCCAAATCCACTATCGCAATTCGCCGATGTTGTCTATAGTGTTTCAGAGATGGATGTATCAATCCCCCAACCCCAGTCCAGCCAATCTTCCCGTAAACGTCCCGGTAATGAAGACATTTTATCTCCTACCCCCCCAAACAAACAAAAGAAAAGCCAAATTGGTCGTGCTAAATATTCGGCAATTGATAAAGCTCCTTTCATCGTCCACGTCTCCCGTATAGAGACACAACCCAACTCGGGTACCACCTTACACCCAGTTAATTTCGGAATTTTTTTAATGTCCAACAACATCGCGAACATAGTTCGTGGTGGGGTCAATCTATAGGGTTGGTAGAAATCGCGTGTCAGTCGAGTTTGCTTCCCCTCAGGATGCCAACTCTTTCTTGGTTAATAATGTGTTAACCAAGTACAGTTATACTGCCCCTATCCCTACATTCAACATCACAAGGATGGGAGTAGTAACCGTTGTGCCCTCAGATATCCCAGAAGATAAGGCAATTACATATTTGTCCGTGCCCTCAGGATGTGGAGAAATCCTTAAAGTTCGCCGAATTAATAGGAAAGTCCAGAAAGACGGGAATATTGAGTGGAAACCCACAGAAACTTGCGTCATTACGTTTGATGGACAAGTCTTACCCAAAAGAGTCTTCTGCTGTTACACATCTCTTCCCGTTAAGCAATACATATATCCCACCATTCAATGTCGCAAATGTTGTAGATTCGGACATGTGGAAAATGTATGTAGGTCAAAACCACGCTGCAGTAAGTGTGGCCACGATCACCCAGGTGATGGTTGCAACATCTCTGAGGGCGAGACCTTCTGTATTCTGTGTTCGGGTAATCACTTCGCTAATAGCAGGTCATGCCCCGAGCATGGTAGACAAAAAGCCATTAAGACCGTCATGGCTGAGAAATCTATTCCTTATGTTGAGGCTAGCAAATTAATTCCAACAACTTCCCGCAACTATGCCAATATCACCAAAACTCCGATTTCTCAGTCTTACCGAAAGACAGTAACCTTAAAGCCCAAGACCCATGCCCTTTTGCCTAAAAATGCCTTTCCCCGTCTTATGACAAAGCTGCTCATTAGTAGATAATTAGCTCCCCCCTACTTTCACAGCCTAATGGCTGTGCTCTCAATTATAGTAATGTCTCTTCCAACAATAGTACTTCTTCTATTATTGAACTTTTAATAAAACTCTTACCTATCGTTATTTCTTCTTCTACTTCTAATTCCCAATCACCGTACAATGTTGCCGACCAACTTATAACTCTTCTCTTAGACATTAGAAATGACGTCTCGCCAAGTATTCCTTCAGTGGAATGTGAGGAGCGTGTGGCAGAAAAAGCACGACCTCATATTTCTTTTAAATAAATACAAGCCATTAGCTTGTTCCATGCTGAGACTTGGCTTACTCCAAGTCTTAGCTTTCGTATGCCACATTTCAACACACTCAGACGTGACAGACCAGATGACTATGGAGGTTCAGCTCTCTTGGTCAATAACCGGCCCACTGTTACCCCTTACTTTGCCTTCACTTACAGGTGATATGAGTATTGCCGCGGGGAAGATTGAGGGCATCACAGGGTTTTCCATTTAAATTGCACATCCTCAACATGATTTTTTTAGAATTTTAAAAGCTATTTTTTCTAGTGTTCATGATCGAATACTGGTCATGGGCGACTTTAACTGCCACCATTATAGATGGGGGTCTGAACGCTGTAATGCCTTTGGTGTGGCTCTAGTTGATGTTTTGGATGACTTGGACCTCTGCGTTTTAAACAATGGTTGCTCAACACGACGATCTCTTCCAGGACAGCAAAAGAGTTGTGTCGACCTTACATTTTGTTCGGTTGAGTTAGCAGCATCAACTCACTGGGAATGCACAACTTTGTCGCATGGTAGTGATCACTACCCTATTGTTATATCCTTGGTTAATAAATTTTATTTAGAAAAAACTTCCCCTCCACTTTTGAAATATAATCTGTTCAAACCAGATTGGTCAAAAATTGCATCATTATTGGAGGATAAAATTGATGCTCTTCCAAATTTAAATTCAAATTTTTCAGATCCTTCTGATCACCACCATGCCAAGAGCTGTTATGAGGGTTTTGTAAAAGCCATTACATCCAGTGCAGATTCCTGCTTCCCATTGAAAAACAGTGCCCATAATAAAATCCCTTGACCTCCGTGGTGGGATCCAGAATGCACTTCGGCGATCAGGGACAGGGACGAGGCAGAGGTGTGTTACAATACAGATATGAGCACTGAAAATCTGTTGGCTTACTTTCAGCTCAATGCCAGAACTAAACGTTTTCTTCGCAAAAAGAAACGTACGGGTTGGGTTAAGTTTTGCACCTCCTTATCTCCCTCTACTCCAGCTTCAATTGTCTGGAAAAATATCAATAGGTTTAGACGTGGTTGTTCCCCATCAATCTCTTCACCAATCACTAGGGAAACAGCTGAACATATTTTTGACAAAATAGCACCACCTTATGTTCCACTCTCATCTGAATGTCAAACCGCACCCCTGCATAATGTAACAGAGGATCCATCCGACGCACCATTTTCTTTAGAAGAATTGAATATGGTACTCAAACATGTCCGGGACTCAGCTCCTGGTAATGATGGTGTGCCATACTCTTTCATAATCCATTCTGGCGTAAAGGCTAAATTATTCTTTTTAAATATATTAAATTTTTGTTATATTCATGGTTGGGTCCCAGATCAATGGAAATTACAAATTATTATCCCTCTTTTGAAACCAGGCAAACATGCAGATGATCCGAACGGCCTTAGACCAATCGCTTTATCTTCAGTTCTAGCCAAATTAATTGAGCACCTTATTAAAAATCGTCTCGAGTGGATAATCGAATCGAGAGACTTACTGCCGAACCACCAATTTGGTTTTAGGAAAGGTCTTAGCACAATGGACAGTGTTGGTATTTTAGATACGAATATCCGCTTAGCTTTTTCTAAAAACGAATCCGTTGTTGCCACTTTCCTTGACATCTCCTCTGCATATGACAATGTACTTCTTCCAGTACTCAGGCAAAAACTGCAACAGCTGAGTCTCCCGGCTAAGATGATACAATGCATATTGCAGTATTTCCCTGCATAAAATCTTCGAGCTTGGATCTTTTTATTAATTTTCTGGCCATCGATGTTGTCGTCTTAAAACTTCCGATAATTTTAAAAATTTTTAATTTGAATCTGACAATGAAAAAAAGATGAGCAATTTTTTAGGGCGGACGTCAGTCGCGGTTCCATTTCTTGGTGATAAACATCTATGTATTTTTAAATAATTTCTTGGTGAACTGTGTGGTGGAAATAATAGTAAATTATCAGCAGTGCAGTTTCGTGAATATTATCTGAGTTTTATGGTACGTATCGAATTCTATCTGTGCTACCTTACTCGCTCTTTCCCCAAGGTATGTCTTTAGTCTTTTCGCTGGTCTAAAACCATCTTATTTGTCATAGGTTTGTTAAAAACCAGAGAAAAGGCCTATTTTGGCCTATTACCGGCAGGGCATTGGGAGCCCGCCTGATCCAGTGCTTCGTCAGCGGTCGTGGACCTGGCACTCCGGCAGTTCAGTCCACAGAACGTCGTGCCACGCACCGTCCCCGCCTGCCCACTTACCTGGCGGCCCAGCGTTTGACCAATTTATCCTCAATTTATAACTTAACTTTAATTTCTTCATTGCGAAGCGTCGTGCCTCCGGAATTTTCCCTATTGAAGATCATAAGAATTCGGCTAATCGATTTAGGTTTTTTTTTACTCGCAAATGATCTTGTAAATTGAAATAAATTACGTTGGTGTCAGCCTAACATTCGGTTGCGGTCCTTATTCGGCGCGTTGCGTTTACGCGAATAGGGTACGGATTATAAGCGTTTGCAATTGCTAAAACACACCGAACTCCGACGCGTTACTAAATTCATCTGAGATATTTACTCCGAAAGTTTTCCTATATTAATCCGGCCATAAATCTAACATTATAAATAATAATAATATAATTTGTAATTTGTACGTCCCGTTTTTATATTTTCGGCAGTGTTTTTATATTCTTTTGTATAAGCGAAATTATACGTATATAACGAAGCAATATGTTTTATTTCGTTACAATATATGAACTTCTGTGGTCCCACTCATTGGTTCTGAGAGTACAGGGTGAGGAGTTCGATGAAAGGCAGACATGGAGGGGCCTCCCACAAGGCTATGTCCTCAGTCCCATAATCTACAATTTGTACACGGCTGATATTGGGTCTTGCCTTAATAACAATTGTCGGATGTTACAGTACGCCGATGACATTGTTCTGTATGTGACAGATTCTTCAATAGTTGAAGCTGCATCATCTTTATGCCTGTCTCTGGATTCTTTGAACCAATGGCTTTTAAGCCATGGGCTGTTGTTGTCTGCACCAAAAAGTTCGGCAGTCATTTCCTCTCGCAAAAGAATCATCCCCCACATTTCAGTAAATATTCTAGACCAATAAATTTTTAGGCGTTATTTTAGATTTACTGGAATGAAATTAACTGGAAAACATCACATAAATTTTCTTATACAAAAATGTGAAAAAATAATTTCAATTTTAAAAGTTCTTAGGGGGTTTGGTGGAGTGCCTACCCCTACACCATGAAATTAGTTTATAATGCCTTATTTCGTAGTGTTTTAGACTATGGAACATTTCTCCTGATTCCTTGCAACAAAAGTGCTTTGGCTGGGCTGGATGGAGTTCAATCCAAGTGCCTCCGAATCATCTCAGGTTGTATGAAGTCCTCCCCCATTAACGCATTGCAAGTCGAATGTGCGAAACCTCCATTGGCCCTTAGAAGGCAAATTCTGGCGTCCCGTTTTGTGTCCAGACTAATATGTAGATCCTCCCACCCCCTTATAGGTAGACTAAATGAGTTAGATACCATATGCAGAAGTTCAAATTATTGGAAAAATAAAGAAATCCCCTTAATCCTAAAATCCTTTCGTCTAATTCTTAATTCAGTAAACATCGTCCAATATCCCAGATTACCCCTTTTCAATTTCGCATATGAAGTCTTAACTTTTACCCCCAAAATTTTGTTTCATATTGGTATATCTAAAAAATCTCCGTCAGCGAATTTGGCTTTCAATGCGGTGGTGGGCGAGCGATGGAATAATTTTCAATTATTTTTAACGGGTGCTTCGAAATTAACCGATCTTAGTCACACTGGCGCTGCGGTCTATTACCAAAACTTCAAAATTATCCTACAGTTTAAATGCCCTAAGGAATCTTCTGTATATATGGAATTAGGGAATATTCTTCTATACTGGAAGCTTGTCTTTTCATAGAGTCGCACCATAATATTGAGAAAGCCGTTATTTTTACAGATTCCCTTAGCTGTTTACAAGCATTAGTCCAAAATCCCTTAAAAGTAAACTGCACAGTTCCCTTATTTAAAAAATTAAAAAATCTTTATTGTCCTGCGTCCAAAAAGATGTTCAGTTAGTTTGGATACCTAGTCATTGTGGCATTAAGGGTAACGAATGTGTTGATGCTTTGGCTAAAGATGCTTGTTCATCTTTATCGTCAGATCTCAAACACAATACCTATCAGGGTTATGACCTATTATCCCTTCCAAGACTGAGTCTGCAGTGTTCCTGGCAGGAGCAGTGGAATATGTCCAGCAAAAGGAAAGGTAGTTTTTTTTATGCAGTACAACCGACCATAAAACCAAAACCATGGCTTTTCGCTCACAAAAAAGTGTCAAAGCATGTTATTTCTGTTCATTGTAGAATCCGCTTAGGTTTTTGTTGCACTCCTGTTTTTTTGCACAAAATCCATGTCCGTGACTCCTCTCTCTGTGAGTGCGGGTTGGAGGAAGGTATCCTTGATCACATTCTTTGAATGTCCTAATAACATCCCACCTCTCGATATGTATAGCCGTCTCCTTAAATTCAAGATCCCTCTTCCTATTAATTTCCCTTCCCTTTTAACATATTCCTCCCCAGAACTACTTGTGGCGTTGATGACTTTCATCCGTCACAATAATATCAAACTATGATTTATTCCCTTAGATAGTCTGTCTGTGTGGATGTGGTAAATATATGTATATTTTATGTTTTAACAATTATAATATAAAATGTAATTTTATCTTTTTGTTTGTTCCAGTCCAGTACTAACCCCACAAGTTCTACTTAACTTCAACTATACCATCGAAGATTTTTAGCATTCTAAACTTTTTATTTTTCATCTCGATACACACTTGCTCTTCACTCACTTTAGACATTGGCAGAATGGTCGACATCGGCTTTGCTTGCCATATAAAAAAATAGAATAGAAAAGAATACCAGTTTTTGCTTTTATTGATATATAAAATACTATTATTTAAACATTTTGAAACACGCACAGGATGTAAAAGTGAGTGTGATAATACGTGTATCCTATTTAGTGTGTATTCAACCAGTGACACGTAGATATCAATTCCCAGGCAAGTTCAATGTTATTGCTTTTGGGGAAACGCGAAAAATTACAATATAGCCCATGGTTTATCCAGGGTCTGGTGTTGGAGCCGGAAGGTACCCAGAGGAACTCCTCAACCAAACAAGAGAGTACCATCGTGTTTGAACTCGTTGAATAAATATTGATAAGTGCTTTACACTAGGCAGTGCCCAGGGTCTGATGATGGAGCTGGAAGGTACCGATAGGAACTCGTCAACCAAACAAGATAGCACCATCGTGTTTGGACTCGTTGGCTTTGTGTTGACAAGTACCTAGTATAGCCCAAGGTTGTATCCAGGGACTGGTGATGGAGCTGGAAGGTACCGATAGGAACTCCTCAACCAAACAAGACAGCACCATCGTGTTGGACTCGTTGAATATGCATTAACAAGTGCTTTACACTACAATATAAATGATATGCATACAAACATTCATTTATTATAATTATAATTTTATTATTATTTCTTAACTTAAAACTTTTATTACATTTATCATTCAAATTGCTCACTTGCTCGTAAAGTGGCTCTTATTAAATAATAATATATTGTATAACATAATTACTATCATTATTTAATATTGCCATTGGTTGGTTGGTATTCATCAAAAAAAAATACTCAACAAAAAATAGTTTTTCTCAAAACTCCTGGGATAGATTTTATTGAGCTTTGGTTTGCATCCTAGTATAAGCCCATGGAACATACTGCACTATGCGTTCATTCTGGTCAGCACTTGGTCCAACTCCCATATTTTATGTGGGCATGTCTACTTAAGTTTGTCAATCCATTATTGAGACAATTTAGGCACCCTATTTAGCGTTAATATTTAATTTGTGTGTTGATCAAGGGGTATTCCCAGATTTAATGAAGTATAGTAAAGTTATTCCACTTTTTAAATCTGGAGACAGCAAAGACACTAATAATTATAGACCCGTATCGGTTTTGCCGGTTTTTAGCAAGGTGTTTGAAAAAGGAATCTTAAATCAAATGCTCAACCATTTTAATCGTAATAACATCCTACACGATCAATAGTATGGTTTCACCAAAGGACGTTGCACAACCGATGCCGGTGTCACCTTATTAAAACACATGGAAAGAGGCATAAGATGCAATTGGCATCTTTTGTGACCTATCTAAGGCATTTGATTGCGTTGATCACGAAACACTGTTCTTGAAACTTGAGCATTACGGACTGGGTAAACTCAGGTCCTCATTCATTTTGTGGCCAAGGTACCTAAAACGTGATACTCTATTTAATGGTACACCATAAAGGCATACCGGAGGAACTATCCTAGGCTTCTTAGTACCTACCCTGAACACCACCAGCTCACTCTTTTGTACATTGTACCAATGTATATGACAATAATAGTAGATTGTTGCATCGAGCGCAAAGTGAGTTATTAATGCACGAGGGTTATGTTGATGCCCGCGCGCACGCGAAGGCAGGAGGGCACTAAATTAACACGAGTGCATTAATTACTCACTTTAGCAAGGTGCGTAATGTACTTACTTTTCTTTCAACTACCAATCTACCTACCGTGATAAAATATATACCTACTCAAAATCGAAATAAGTAAGATAATAAAAATAAAAACCTATTCAAACCAAGTGACATGATTTAGGCACCTCCTTCGAGGAACAGGCGTGTGTGCCATGAAGTTGTTAATTATTGCAGGCCCGAGGAACATCGGCTAGGAGAACGTGTAATCATAGATCCTCCTGAATCCTACCAGAAACTAAAAGCGATGGAAAAGGGGAAAGAGATAATAGAGACAACACCGACACCCCAAATGGAACCACCAGCCGAAAGACGCAGGAAATATCAGCCTCCTGGAACTCGCCGTAGTGAAGGGAAAACGGAACAATGTAAGGTTAAAATAAGGATGGAACTAAAAGAGTGATGAATGTAAATGTTGATAGCTGGAGAGGGAGAGGAATACCTACCAAATAAAAAGTGGATGGAATGATGAGGGATGATATGAAAAGGAGTGAAACTGGATAGCTTTCAAATATTTAGGTACCTGTTTTGATTAATTTGGCAATATTAGGGATGTGCTAAGGTAGCCCGCGAAATTCAAACTTTCTTAGGTTTTTTGCAATTTGCAAGTCTGTGTCAGGTTGTATGTTGATTATAATGATTCGCGACCGTAACAAATATGACTTTACAGAATTATAATCATTAGATTCAGGATTCAGCAATACAACTCCTTAGGTTAGAATAATCCTCAAATGTGATGATTTCATGAAATAGCCTTGACAGTTAATAAAAACTTTTTACGTTTAAAGTTTTTATTGTTCACTTTTTAGTTGTAGGTACCCTACCCCACACAAATTCGAATACCACTACCTGCTATGTAAATACCAGTAGGAGTCAAATATAATATCGTCCACATAGGCTAAGTGGAAAAAATACGTAATTATTGAAGCTAACTCAAAAACTACGCATTAATTTTAATTTTAAGTATGATTTCATTAGTTAAGTAATAGTTGTTGTATATTTTTATAGTTCCTTTAATAAATAATATTTATCTCTATGATGAAAAGATTAAATATTCCCGTAGTTTTCTCATAGCTGTGTGTATGTCCTTAGCTATGAGAAAACTACGCAAGCAAAGTTAATAAAATTTATATGGGACCACCTCTGAAGCATGACCTACCAAACAAAAAATTAATCATCAAAATCGATTCATAATTGGCGGAGTAATCGCGTAACATACATTTAAAAAAAACCCAGACGAAGTCTTTGCTTTTCAATTTTCCTTTTTTGCCACCGACTTCCGAAAATAAAGTTATTTTTCAGTTTTATAGTGTTTTTTTGGAAGTTGGTTGTTATTTTTTTTATTTTTCTCTTTTTAGTTTCGCTACCTTCCCCACACAAATTCGAATACCTGCTATGTAAATAACAGTGACGGAATCAAACGATATATCGTCAACATACACTAAGTGGAAAAAATACGTAATTATTGAAGCTTACTCAAAAACTACGCAAGCAAAGTTAATAAAAAGAGAATGTCAGGACCACGTATCGTTATTTTTTCAGCTGTGACTTAGGTTTCTAATGTTAATTCATGTTTTAAAATATAATGATTTTATCTAGTAATGCGAATCTTTAATTCTCCGCATAAAAACATCATAAAAGTATTCGAATTATTATATTATTGAAATTATAGATGAATAATTAGTAACTAATTATGGCTTAACGTGCTTTCCGTGGCACGGAGGGAAGGCTTTTTATTTATTATTTTTATTTCGTTTGTTTATTTTCTTTCATATC
This sequence comes from Lithophane ornitopus, assembly GCA_948473465.1. Lineage (NCBI taxonomy): Eukaryota > Metazoa > Arthropoda > Insecta > Lepidoptera > Noctuidae > Lithophane > Lithophane ornitopus. The sequence goes on along the minus strand of OX419641.1, from coordinate 9,385,435 downwards.
TATTTAAATTTATAAATATTTTTATAAAAACACTTTAAAATATAAAAAAGAGGTCCGCTTACGTCAGTCCAAGCTACCGGTTTATTATAATTATTACATTGTAATAACAATCTGTTAGGGTGTTTTTAAAAACAAAACTTTTGGTTATACGAAAGGCAGAATGTTTTCGAGACCTTTGCCTGTTCTAATCAACATTATAAACTCTTTGAAAACAGAACAAACGCGCGCCATCTTTGTTTAAATAACCACTTAAAGAAATAACTTTACTAACGTGGATATTTTGTATAAAGATAAGTTCTGGTTTGGATTAGTACCTATATACATATTTACATAACTGTAAACAAGTACCTATTAAAATAACCAATTAAAATATACCAATTAAAATAAAATTATATATTAATAATTAAAATTACCTATTAATATACCAATTAAAATAAAATGGGTGAGAGTGAATCCGCGGGCAGAAACCAATATGTGGAAGAAAAAACATCTATTTCGTTTTTTAACCGACTGTACATGCGCCTATTCTTGGCGCCAATTTTTGAATGCGAGAGTTGCTACTGTGACTTCTTGTAGGTATTCTTTCCACAGATTGTTTTTGTTTTTTTTTTTGTGAATATTTTAGTTTTTTGAATAATTTCTTTTTCTTGAGCAATAATAACATTTTATATAATTGCGTCACATTAGTAAGTGGTTCACTATGGATGACTCAGTTCGTCAGTGTATTAATTGTTCGGTTCTACTGCGGTATTTACGTTGGCAGTAGTTGAGCGAAGCTAGTGAAAATACTTACAATACTCTGGCTTCTTGGATTTCTACAACAGTATGATAAATGCCTCAAAAATCGGTCATCACTTTTTTATTCTTTTAATCGATAGTATGCACTGTTTTGAATGCGAGAGTAGAACTCCCAGATTTTAAATTTACTTAACAGAGTTAGTATTTTAATTAGTTTTTTCTGGATTTTCAGAAAAACTCTAAAATAAACGATGTGATACATATTTGAACATTTGTTTTCCTAGTTTATTGACAATATATATGTTATGGACCAAGTGATTATTAGGACATTATGAAAAATGCCCAATATGAGAGGGCAATGTGATAACAACTATTGAAATAATCAAATTGACCGGGCATTTTTTATAATGCTAGTCACCTATGGGGCAGTACCTATAATTAAAACCAGATTTTAATACTATTATTTTAATTTCAAACGTAGAATCAATTATCATTTCAGCCGAAAGACGTCCACTGCTGGACATAGGCCTGGTATCCTGCCTTTTTGCCAAAAATTGTTTGGCGGATTATCACTTGCTAACCAACGTTTCGCCGATGTTTCACTTTGACAACTAACGATTAGCAAATTTTTGTATGACAACGTTTCATTTGGTAGAATTATTGTAATCATGATTATTATAATAACACAAAACGTTTGGGACATTTATCATTTGTCAAACATTTCAATCTTAGGTTACGATATGTTAGGTTAGGTTAGAGTATGACAACATTTATCATTTGTCAAACATTTCAATCTTAGGTTACGATAGGTTAGGTTAGGTTAGAGTATGACTAACAACGCACGAGCCGAGTGAGCGAAGCGAGCGTGCCGCGGCAGCGAACAGCGATGTGCCAGAAGCGAATCGCTTTTGTAAAAGGAAACAGTTAAGTTAGGTTACGTCACATTAAAGATAAAGTAAAAAACCACTCACTCACTGAGCACTCTTTAACACACTCACTCATTTTAATTGAACTCTACTTGAAAGTTGGCATTCTGCCACTTACGTTTGGCAATACTTCGGGCTATGCCGGACATGTCGGTTACCTTGGTTCTCCTACGGATCGCTTCATTTCTGAATCAATATTTAAAATCAAATAAAATATTTCCATTCATAGACACTCTGCTGACTTTACCATAATTAAATGTTAAACTGTTGTTAAAACTGACTGGTCGGACTGGAGCGGGCGCGGCTCCGAAATTACGGGCGAGCCCCCACCCCGCGCGATACCCGCACCCCGTGCAAAATACCTGTGTATTATCAGATTGCCCAAAGACCACAGGGCAATATTTATAATGACGAGGCAATGTGATAAATAAGGAAGTTCAAATTATAATTTATTATTTTGCCCTAAGTAGCTTGTCATTATTCATAATGCGCGGGCATTATGAAAAATGCCCGTATTTATCACTTGGTCCATAACATATACAAGGTATTCTATAGGCGAAACAGAAAAGATTTTTTTATAATTAAAAAGCAAATATGCCTGATTTGAATTTTTTTCCTTTTTATTTTTTCCCTCGGACATCTTTTTTAAGTAGCACCTAATGTTTATCTTAACCTATTCTTCAGAACTGTACTATTAACTGTAAAAAAAAATCTGACTAATCTATCCGGAAACCGAAGATATGATGATTCTATGGTTTTCAAAATTTTCTATGATTAACTAACTAAGGGTTAACACTTTCAGAATACAAAAATTATAATTAAAAATTTCTGTTGAGACAATTTTATTTTATATCCCGGGCTCAGTACTTATTGATGTTTGTACTGGTTATAGAGAGATAAAATTTGTGAATTTGTATACTTAATAAGGGGTTATCTCCGAAACTTCTCATCCAATTCAAAAATTCTTTCACTGTTTTTTTATTGTAAAAGTATGTGACTTTCACGTGGACAAACTAACTCGCAGAAGCTAGAAATTAATTAAGGTGAAATGGTTCCAAAGCAGATGTTTTGACCCGATTCGACTTCACGCAAAACAACGCATTTGCGTTTTTTTTATGATTACGAAAATTGAAGAGTGTCTTTAGTGAAGTATGAGGCCCGAAACACGATTGACAAAACTTTCCTCAATACAAAAAAACCGCAGTTTCCTTAAAATCTGCTTTTTTACAGATTGCTTTTCAAAGCAATTGTAATAAAATGTTGTCTGTTCACTATTAAATACTTTAAGGGATTATGCAATTTTTTCTATATAAACACAAATAAAATTTTAAAATTAAATATTTGTAAACATAGTGCACTAGAATTGCGCGCGATCTGAAGACTCTAGAGGTCTATGAAATAAATCTAACATGGCCTTTCGCGGTCAGATTTTCTACTGTGATGTTCGCGGTCGTGTATCCAAAATTTATTGCGCGTTTCACCGGCTTGCTCAGATAGGACACCTATAGGTAACGCTGAATGCGTGATAATTATCTTGCCATGGACCAATATTTTGTGTAATGTTACTGTCATTGGGTACCATTCATATTCCGTAACATATTTACTCGCAACAGATTTGGAGAAATTACCAAATTTTTCAGCATCTATTGGCAATCCACAGGATAAAACTACTAATATTGTGTGTAGATCGTCTAATAACCACTGTGGAAGCCCTAATATTTCGGCAAACACAGTGCGGTTTTTGTCAGACAAAGGAGTCCTAGCACTATTGCCGTCATTTGTGGTGCCAGAATTAGGCCGAACCACATCCACCAAAAGCCTCCTAATTCCTCCTAATTTAGCCCTTACTTCTTGCTGAATTTTGTTTTTAGTACTCTTTACTATTATAGCTTCCGGAGAATTCTGAGACACCAGACAGAATTATGAGATAAAGTTGGCTTTTTGCTACTACTTTATGGCCTTTAGACGTTTCTGCAAAGGACAGAAGTACGTCCTCAATTTGGTCTTCAACCCATTTTTTTTTGTGAGAGTATCTTTGGTTTCTTTCCGATACTGTATATGGATTGGTCGGCAGTACCGGTAAGATTGCGGAGCTGGATTGAACCACAGAACCTGGCCACACTGTGTTTTAATTTGCAGAGGAATAATAAGTTGTAGCAAAAAGGCAACTTTCGTCTTAGTGACCTTGAGAGAAGCTTTGTTTATATAAGGATTGGCCTGTACTACCATCAAAGCCCCAAGATCCTTCAAATATGCAGTTTAGAGTGGTAATATTCTTTTGTAAACAGTAAAAAGATATGGCTTCGTCACACGACTGAATAATTCTAATAAAAGTATGTGAAAGTAAGCTCGATAACGAAACAAAGGCTTCTATTTCAGATACTTGAACTGGATTAATAGGGTAACATTGTTTTTTTGCGTTTCGAATACGGTTGTATGGTGGAAATGCATTGAAACCTCTATCCTTGAGGTCTTGTTGTAAAAAATGGTATGTATCGACAGAGAATTCTCTATCTATATAGATTGCTAAGGCTTCTTCCTGAGTATAAGGCTTTGGATCTGTTTTGAGTTTTGTTGCTATTTTGGTTGGTCTTGTTGGGCTTAACAGGCATGAACTGATTACGTACTCTAAGTCTTTTACTGAACTTTCGTCTAATTTTTGCCCTCTAACTTTTACTGTGTCCCCGAAAACTTTGATAATTTTTCAACTCGTTCCTTTTCTAAGAGCAAAGATAGTCGTTTGCGAGTTCTTAGTTGTTGTCTCTTACTGAGATCTTTATAGAATGATCCCTTGATTGAGAATCTTCACTAAGGACTAATCTAGGTTCAGGGTCAGGCGAAGACTCGCAATCTAGGGTTGCAATAAGGCGATTATCATGTATGAAACTGGAATCAGTTTCGACAAAATCAATGTTACTTGAACCAGGTTCGATCAGGCTGGAAATGTATTGGGAACCAGGTCCAGGATGATCAGGCATGTGACTGGTTGTGACTGAAGGTTCAACATATTCATGAATGCAACTAGGGCCAGGTTGGGGCTGATCAGGAATGTACCTGGGACCAGGTTCAGGATGTTCAGATACACATCTAGGATTAAATTCGACATGTTCGTAAATACAACTAGGGCCAGGTTGGGGCTGATCAGGAATGTACCTGGGACCAGGTTCAGGATGTTCAGATACATATCTAGGATTTAATTCGATATGTTTGTAAATACAACTAGGGCCAGGTTGGGGCTGATCAGGAATGTAACTCAGACCAGGTTCATGATAGTCAGATACATAATTAGGATCTGATTCGACATGTTCACTAGTGCAACTGGGACCGGGTTCGGCCTGATTAGGGATGTAAATGGGACTTGACACTACGCGATTATCTATGGTTTTACTAATTAAGTCTGAAAATTCCTTTTGGAAATCAGCTCTAAGAATTTTCGTGTGCTGTTTCGTAAAGTATTTCCAGTTTCGCTTGCTTTGCTTTAATAAGGAATCAAATTTATTTGTGAATTTCGAAACAAATACTTTTGTGTCCATTTAATTTTTGTAGTACTGGTTGAATGATAGAGCTTTAAAGCAGCTGTCCGATACTCCAAAGGCAAATCTGACGGTCGAACATTCTTGCCTTTTTGTTTCGCTATATTAATTTAGATATTGTAGGCTTGAAGTCTCGTGATATTTTTTTGGTAGTTCTCCTTTCGGAATTGCGGATACTCTCGGAGGTTGAAGAGCACCGGCTATGGCGCTATCCACAGCTTTCTCAATCGCCACTCGTGGACTAATAAGAGGGTTGGCGCCCTCTTGCCCTCCTAACATTAAGTCAGCCGGTCGGAGCCCGGACAGACATCCCTCAGCATGCTGAGTCAGGTCATGCTGAGGCAAAGTGCAACCATCGGTCTTTGACGGCTCCATTGAGCCTCCCTCACCCCCGTTCCTCCAGAGAATATGTTTCGATATAGGGTTTTAGTTTTATTAAACCTGACGAGGGCGGACCCCTTCCCTATATCACATTTACCCCTTCATCAGAAAAGTATTTAACTATATAAAATATTATTATATTAAGCAGATTTATATTATAATACAATAAACAAACAAACGTATGCGTGAAACGAAATAAAATTTACAAAGTATACTTACAACCTTCGAAAAAAATTGGCAACACCACTGGCCAAGTGACATGTCAAAATTTTGTTCCGTATTTTAAAATTAGATTTATTTAATTTTTAAGTCTAATTAAGGTGTAATATTATAACTAAATGTGAAGTAACTGTATAAGAACTCAGGATTATTGTTTTCCTGCAAATTAACAAAGCAAAACACAGTTTTTGGTTACCTACCGTTACCGCTAACCTATCGCGAACAGCTGATGTTCGACCTGCGGATCAAACGGGGAGTATTGTTTACTTTTAATCTATAATTAGCAAACAATCGTCCCTTAGACCCTCACTTATTCATTGAGTCCCATTAACACAATTTTATTACTGGTTGATTTGGCACCCTGCACTGGGTCTAAGTCACTTTGTTTATATAGCTAACGAAACTTAGTACCTATTGTTAATTATCAAAATACAGTAATTTTATTATCATTTTACTGTACAACACAACAATAACGTTAACTATCCTCACTTTGATGTAATCTTTATGCAAAACTAGATTATTTAATTTTTTTCATCTAGGCATCCTACCCACATAAGCAAATGTTAAATCTTAAGACAAAAGAATCAATGTAACATTGTACTTGATCTAATTATATTAGTTGCATTTCAATTAAATTCAACAGCCTACCTCATTTCTCTATAAAACAACACTGACTTCTCCCATTTTCCTTTTCATTTTCTAGCTTTCCTTTTTTTTTTGTTTTGTTTTTCCGTCTTAATAAGTTCTCACCGTTCCTTTAATTCTACTTTCAGTACTCATTCCTTAAACCATGCCTGTGATGACCCGTAAGGCTGCTGCTCAAGAGTTGGAGCTTAAATTAAGAACAACCATTCAAGATCTTAAGGCTTCAAACAGTAAATGTGAACAGCTGTTACAAGAAATGGATGATAGTGAGAAGGAAGTCGAGAAGATCGTTAACAAGAATACATGCTTAAAACCGGAGCTAGTACACCTACAACAGCAATACCTGGATGTTGTTGATGTACGGGACAAACTGCGGCTGGTCACGGATGGTTTTAGTAATTGCAGTAACTTATATGAGGAGGCTTTGTGTAAGGTTAGGGACCTAGAAGAGGAACTAATTCATGCAAATGTACGAATAACTAAGTTACTAAAACAGAAAGATTGTACTCGGGCTAGGGAAACAAATAACTTATATGGTGAATTATTTAATACTAATTGCAACCCTCATTCTTTAGTAACAATAGACCTTACTGAAGATTCTATATTGAAACATAATAATAGTTGTTATAAAGTTAGTCAAAATAAAATTAAAAAATATGCAAAACTAAATAAAATCATAAATAAATGCAATAAATTCAGGAAACAACAAAAACACATTTCCAACAATATTAAACTAAGGAAAGAACGTATTTTTCTAATAAATAAATTAAAAAACTATCAGGTTAAATTAGAAGACAGTAAAAACATTTATCATATTGACACTCAACAATTACAGTCTGAGATTGAGGTGCTTGAAGAGTCACTACATTCACTTTATATTAAGTATGTGAGCTCTCAAAAACAAATAAAGGAACACATCCTTGCTGCAAACGAGTTAGTAGAAATGTGTAATGATGAGGCAGACAGAGTGGTCCCTATGACTCTCAGCACGACTCCATGTTGTTGTCAAAGAGAGTCCAACCTTGAGGCTCTTCAACCTGAGGCAACGGAGGACCCGTCCCAGTCTGGAGAGGCTCAGGACTCAATCCCCCATCAAGATATACCACATGTTGTTCATGTACAAGCCTCATCTCAAGTAGCACAGACAGATTCTTGTTCAAGAGAGGGTTAGGTAAATTGTTAAGTAACAACCTGAGTACATCTGCTGTTAATTATTGTATGCCAGGGAAATCCTACAAAGACATAATTTCATCAATAACGGGGAATAAATACGATCCGGAAGCCATTATTTCTGTATTTGTAGGCAATAGTACTAATGTTAAAAAAGATGACATTACTGACAGTGTCACTGAAATCTTAAAGATTAATTGTCAGAAAATAATATTGTGTGCTTTTCCATACTTCGAGCACTTGTCAAGTAGGCAAAATCATTATACACATATGCTAAATAACCATATGCATTTATTAGCTAATCACTATAGTGATAAACTTATATTTTTTGACACCAACACTTTTGTTGAGATATTAAAATCGACCAGGGATACTGCGTATCTGCTCATTAGTTTTAGACGTCAAATAGCATGGCTATTAGCTTTTAATATTATAAACTCAGACATAAGTAGTATGTCGAAGTCTCATGTAATAAGCACCACAAAAATTAGTAATAATACTAATATTAAGGTGGTTAGCGATAGTTTAACCACCAGTACCAGTAACAATGTAGTTAATGTCACCATTCACAAGGTATCTTCCAGCACTCAATTAGTTAACAATATTTGTAAAAAAGGGGCTAAGCAGAATTCCTTGAAATTGTTTCACCAAAATATTCAAGGTTTTTCTTCCAAACAATTAGAAATTGAATTGTTTTTAGAAAAAACAATGCTTGATATTATTTGCATAACCGAACACTGGTTGAAAGATTATGAAACATTAATTAATTTTGAAAACTATAGGGTGGGCAGTTGTTTTAACCGAAAATCCATGCTGCGTGGAGGTTCACTAATCTTAATTAAAAATTGTATAAAATCTAAGACTCGTAATGACATAGTTGAACTATCGGTGCAACATAGCATTGAACTGTCTTGTGTTGAGCTGGATAAGCATTACATAGTGTGCGTATACCGACCTCCCAATTATCAAAACTACTCTATATTCGAGTCAGTAATGGAAGATGTTTTGGCAAAACTTGTAACGGGTAATAGATCAGTCATTATTTGTGGTGACTTTAATATTAATATTTTGGAAAATAATTCAAATAGCAGTAGATTATTAAGTCTCTTCAAATCATTCAATCTGTCAAATGTGTTTTTGGAACCAACGCGAATTACTACGACTACTGCTACATGTATTGATAATGTCTTTTGTAGCTGCGACTATTTAGATAAAGCCATTGTAAATTATCTCCCATCTGATCACAGCGGTCAAACCGTTGTTTTTGAGTCCGACACACCACTACAAAAAGTGCAGATACAAACTAGACCAATAACTTCGGGTAATTTATATAGGTTTAATAGCACTCTAATTAGCAAGTTAAGTAATCAGGGCCTAAATATAGACAATGGTAATATTTTTTATGAAAAATTATTTTTATAAGTGCAAACAGAGTTTAATAACTCATTTAAGAAAAAAACCAAAACTATTTGCCCTAAGTTTTTATTCAGTGGCTGGGCAACTAAAGGCATCAGGAAAAGTAGGGAAAGATTATTTGAACTGTATGACCTTAAGCCGTATATTAACACGGAAACTTTTAATAAGTATGTTGCTACTTACTCTAAAACGTTTAAAATAGTCTGCAAAGCAGCTAAAGCTTCTTTTATTAGCAACAAGGTTAAATCAGCAGACAATAAAATAAAGACAGTTTGGAAAATTATAAACAATGAAACTAAGGCGATTAACACACTGCCACGCACCACGCAGCGTAGCGCATGAATGCGAGTTCTAACGTTGCTTGTAAGTATCTCCGTTTGTATAGAAAACATGCACAGTCCAACACACAGAAAATGCATCCACGCGCGTGATGCGTGGCAGTGTGATAATCGCCTAACAAGAACAAAAGACGTAATACTGATTACACACTGGACACTTCCCGCGGTCTCATTAGCGCTAACATCGATGTTGCTCAGGAATTTGCAACTTTCTTTACCAATATTTCAATTAATACTACGGAAACTTTAAATTCCTCGCCCTCACTTGCTATTGATTTACTAAAAGCTAAAGTTTCAACTTGTCCTATAGAATTTAAATTTAAACATATAAACCCTGTGGTCGTTGTAAAAGCTTTTTTTTTTACCGAAGATCTGTGGGCCATGTCTACTAAAGTTTGTCAATCCATTATTGAGACAATTGTACCCTATTTAGCTTTAATATTTAATTTGTGTGTTGATCAAGGGGTATTCCCAGATTTAATGAAGTAGGTACAGTAAAGTTATTCCACTTTTCAAATCCGGGGACAGCAAAGACATTAATAATTATAGACCCGTTTCGGTTTTGCCGGTTTTCAGTAAGGTGTTTGAAAAAGTAATGTTAAATCAAATGCTCAATCATTTTAATCGTAATAACATCCTACACGATCAACAGTATGGTTTCACCAAAGGACGTTGCACAACCGACGCCGGTGTCACCTTATTAAAACACATATTTAACGCATGGAAAGAGGCTCAAGATGCAATAGGCATCTTTTGCGACCTATCTAAGGCATTTGATTGCGTGAATCACGAAACACTGCTCTTGAAACTTGAGCATTACGGACTGGGTAAACTTGCGCTTAGCTTAGTAAAATCCTATTTGAATGACAGACTGCAGCAAGTTCAAATAAACGGTGTGAATTCATTAGGTTTAAAAGTCAAAATGGGTGTACGACAGGGCTCGATATTGGGTCCATTCCTTTTTTTAGTATGTATAAATGATTTACCTCATCTACTGAAAAACCGACCACAAATGGTGTTATTTGCTGATGACACATCACTGATTTTTAAAGTAAATAGACATGCACAGGAGTTTGACGACGTAAATAACGCTATGCTTAAGGTCCATAATTGGTTTACTGTAAATAATTTGGTATTAAATGAGAAGAAAACAAAATGCATTAGATTCGCGTTACCGAATGTTAGAAGTAGTGATTGTCAAGTTGTACTGAATAAGGAGATACTACAATTCGTCGAAAAGACGGTTTTCCTGGGGATTACGCTTGATTCAAAATTACAGTGGGGTCCTCACTTAACATCACTTGCAGGGCGACTTAGTTCAGCCGCTTACGCTGTTTGGAAAATCCGCCAACTAACAGACGTGGATACCGCGAGACTGGTCTATTTTAGTTACTTTCATAGCATCATGTCTTACGGTATTGTGCTGTGGGGACGGGCTGCAGATATTGATTCTATCTTTATTCTGCAAAAGAGAGCTATCCGAGCCATCTACAACCTCCGCAGACGCGAGTCTCTAAGGGAACTGTTTAAAAAAATTAACATCATTACGGTACCTTGTCAGTATATATATGAAAACATTATGTACGTTCGGAAAAATCTACATCTTTTTAGTAAAATAAGTGACAGGCATAATTTTAACACTAGAAATAGGAACAAATTAGATCAACCACGTTTCAGATTGTCTAAAGTACATACTTCTTTTATGGGGTACTGTGTAAAATGTTATAATAAAATTCCACTCGATATTCTTCAACTAAATGAGAAGAAATTTAAAACATGCATTAAACGCACACTATGTAGACAAGCATATTATAAGTTGGATGATTATATCGTAGATAAAAATGCTTGGCTTAACGCTGGTCATACTCCACAGGCACTTGGGCTCACTAGTTAAAATTTCATAATTGGAAGTGTTGCTTCCCCCTTTTTACTATTTTTTATTTTTTTTCCTGACATTACGAACTTATTGTTTATTCTTATTTAACTTATCTGAAAATAATATTATATTAATTGCTCAATTTCTTTGCAAACTAGTTTTGTATAATTTAGAAGCATTTTTTCAATTATTGTAAATGTGAGTACCATGGAGCCGTTTAGTATGGTATGATGTATGGTGACTTGAAATAGCATGGCAGATGAGAGTATGTCATGCTCACTTAAATGTCTCGCTGATGGTGGCACGTGTGTTGGATCATTCGGTTCCCTACAAAATGGTTGAGCTGGATGGTGCTGATCCACATGTCATGTTCGTGAACGGGCGCCGTCAGTTGAGACTGGTCACCTCTTATTTGCCAGAGCTTATTTTTAATCTTAAATTTTGAATTGCTTTTGATTCTTTTTTTGTTTTACATTGTTCTCACATATAGAAGCAACATGAATACTGTACCCAGGATTTTGTAATATCTATATCCATTTTTTTAAAGAATGTCCTTGGAGTTTATTGCCCGTTCTTCTCCATAGAGATCTACGTTTTGGAATGGGCAACTAGCTTCAACTCTCTGACTAACTGACCGACTCTTTGACAATTCAAAAGTGCCTGTAAATGGTTTAATTGAAATAAATGCTTTGAGTTTGAGTTTGAAACAGCTAAGTTACTACGAGGAATTTTTGAATTTTACAAAATAATTTTTTGCCAATAATTTGTTTTATCCCATTAAATTATCTATGGTACCTCTATACCTACTGTTTATAATTTATGAGTAAAACCTACTTCAATTTAAGACTTAAAAAAATTTGGTTATAGATTCTTCATTTGTGATAACCCTAACAAAAAAAATACTGAATCCGAATCCCTTCGTGTTATGAATCTGATATTTTACAGGCAGGTTGACGTAACACTAAAAAATAATGTGTGTGAAAATAAAATGATACTACCTTCTAGAAACTGCGCAAAAAAATAAATTCAAAATTACAGAAAAAAACACGTAACTTGCTTTACATTACACCTAAAAAATATTTTTGCGTTTCTAAAAATAGCAGACATTAACATTTCTTTTGATTTCTATGGATAACCAGAATACAATATTAAGGAAGTACCTCCGCTGCCGGCGCCGGTTGCTGAATTGGCTGCCGGCGCTGACTTTGGCTGTCAGTTTGACGTATGGAGTAGATAGGCAGGGTAGGCATAATTTAAAAAAACATGTAATAGAGCTTTTTTTTCCATATTCCAGTAATAAAGTCAGAAAGTACTACCCGAACCCGAACTAGTAAGATTATGTTTAATAATTTTTATCGCAAAAAAGGTTAGGTTAGAACTGTGACACGCACGAGCCGAGCGATCGTAGTGAGCGGTGCCGCGGCAGCGGCCGGCGAGTGTCAAAAATGACAAGAATATGCAGAAAAACATATTTTAGTTACGGTTAGTTAGTTGGGGTTCTGAATACTGGAAGAGTTTCTATAAACGCCGCGCCACCGGTGTCCATTATGGGAGCCGGCGGTGACATTACTGCCGGCAGCCGATGTTTTTAATCTCGGCTGCCGGCAATAATGTCACCGCCAACTCCCAATGGCGTTATTTTTGGGAGCCGGCGCCGGCAGCGGAGGCACTCCAAAATATTAAATAAATTATAGCTCTGGTTCTTAGTTGAATTCGAATACGGGAGTTTAACTCTCGCATTCAAAACAGTGCATACTATCGATTAGAAGAAAAAAAAGTGATGTCCGATTTTTGAGGCATTTATCATACCGTGCATCGGTACCTTAGTCATATTAAAAGTAGTGGAACACTAGGTGGAACGGCAATAAAGCAAGTGGCAACTCCATAATAATTATCATGACATTAATATTATGTGTAATAACTTCGTATCTATTCTTCCTACATGTTTATTAACGTTGATATTAACACCGCGTTGCTACGGAAGCCACATTTTCTCACCGTAATATAACTATAAGTTGTTTGGAATATGATTGAAAAATAAAAAGTTTATTTATTCCCCAAAGGGTTAGTTAGAGAGAGGTGTGTAACCTCTTTTATCAGTTCTGTGCGTAGCAGCACCTACACCCACATTTCGCCGGTTACGTTTAGTCTCAATGTTCTATTACATGTGATTTCTCGGGTGTCTACTTACCTACCTCCATTTTAAATAAACCTATAAAGCTGTCGGGATTGACGAGCATTGACAATGCTCAAATGTCATTTTGACTAATTCGTATTTTGAATTTATCACCATACATTGAGACAAAAAGTCACTAAGAGATTCGATTCTGAACCAAAATTTTGACACCTAATTACCGTGTAATGCGAAGAATTATGATAAAATGGTAAATTACATTTGAAAGCCCTAAAATCATGCTTTAATTTAAACCATAAATCTTTGTGTCACTGCATGTTTCATACTGATACGGGGTTCCTTACTAGCTTGGTCAATATCCTTTATATGGGACCACCTCTGAAGCATGACTTACCAAACAAAAAAGGAATCATCAAAATCGATTACGCGTAACAAACACACAAAAAAAAAAGCTGTGGGTCTTGCGTGCTCCAAGCTCTAGGTCTGTGCCGGTAGAGTTTACTTTGCCGAGACGGATCTAGGGTGAGGAGTCAGACCAAGAGAGATACAATCCAAGCCAAGGTCGCACATGCCGAGGGCTGCATGGCTAGGGGAGAGCGCTAGTCGCTAGTGTGCCAACTCTGGATAATAGGGGACCTCCAGTTTTATTCACCCTTACTACAGTGAACGCAGGGCTCTGCTGTAGTCGACTTTTAAGTCCCTAGCTACTCGTGGGAATAACATGAATACTCGATCTAAAACAAAAAAACAACTTCAGGCGAATCTGCCTCAGATAGATGACGAAACTTCACAACTCTCTCTCATCTCCCTCATCTCTTTTTCCATCAATTCCATCATCATCACAATCTTTCCGCGTCACTCCGACGTCATCATCATCAATCAGTATACAGATAGCGGATGTTATACAGGAGACAAATTTTTTCGACGATACTGTACCCACCGCTAGAACTGCAACAACTCGTAGGAAATGGAGCATTGAAATGAATAAATTCATCCTACGCACTTATCTTCATCTTACTCATATGGAAACAGACAAAAATGCATATCTTCCATCGCTTTACACTAAGTTCTTAGAAAAATACCCAACTATGCAAGTAGGCCGACAAAGGATAGGTAACCAACGAAGAGCCATAGTTCAAAAGAAACTATTACCTCAGGTCACAATAGATCAGATTTATGAAGAAGTCAGAGCTGAACAACAAATAGTACATACACAAATACAACAGCACTCTAAACAGTCAATACACAAATTAACACACAATCTGGCCAACGTATGAAATGAACGAACGAATATAATGAAGCAATAATTATAATATACTATATTACCACATAACTAGAAACAAATAAAACAGCCTATAGTAAACAGTTACAAGAGGGGTTTATAAATATATTTCCAGAATTAGCACATATATCAGAGCAAAGACCATCAGATCAAGTGAGAGCTATTATAAATAACCAATATATAAAGCCCGATAGATTAGAAAAAATTAAAAACCAGGTAGCTATAGAATTAAGAAATAACAACACAAACACACAAATTAGAGAACATTTAATTAATGATTTTTAAATACACAAACGCAGAACGAATTAGAACAACTTAATGAAAACATATTCCTAAATAATAGCTCAGATACCGACCTAGTTTCTCAAACTCTTATAAATGCAAACGAAGAAAATTTCTTAAACCACATAGATATTGGGCAAGTTGAACCGTGTTAAGTTAATGGGTGTAGAAGTAAAAAACTCATAGCAGCAATAGGAGAAATAAAGAAAAAATATCAAATACACGCACAACACGAAGACTCAAACACACAAATAGAACACTTTAAAACAAAAATTAAACGCAGCATCCAGTAGATTTAAAATATATGTAACATGCACGAACCGAAAAGTGCAAAACACAAAATTTATCAACAACGAAACTCAAAACTCAAACTCAAAGCATTTATTTCAAATAAACCAATTACAGGTACTTTTGAATTGTCAAGGGGTCGGTCAGTCAAAAAAATGAAGCTAGTTGCCCATTCCAAAGCGTAGTAGGTTCCTATGGAGAAGAACGGGCAAGAAACTCCACGGACACTCTTTTAAATCAAAATTTTGTTACAATATATTGGTTACATCATTCATTTGAAATTAAACATGTGAGAACAATGTAAAAAAGAAAAAAAAAAAAAAAAACGTGCACGTTAAAAGCGTCCGTAAAGATAAAAAACAATTCAAAAATAAAAATAAATTAAAAATAAGCCGTGGCAGCTTAGAGATGACCAGTCCCTACTGGCGGCGCCCGTTCACGAACATGACGCATGGATCAGCACCATTCAGCTCAACCATTTTGAAGGGAACTTAATGATCCAACACACACGCCACCACCAGCGAGACATTTGAGTGAGCATGACATACTCTCTGCCGCCAGGGCACATTCAAGTCAATGAACGACGTACCTAGTAAATGGTAGCTTTAAGGTAGGTAAGTACATAGTGCTCACATATGTGCTATGAAATTATACAATACTAGGAGATTGAATTTATACAATGTCAAGATAGTCTTTACAATATTCAGCAGCTCCAACAATATTTTCGAATGCCAATCAATTAGTTTATGCGTCCTTGTGGAGCTGGAGCAGCGCTAAGCCAAGCATTTTTGTCAGCGATGTAATCCCCCAATTTATAATATGCTTGGCGGCATAGTGTGCGTTTTACCCAAGATTTAAATTTCGTTTCATTCAGTTGAAGTATGTGGGGAGGTATTTTATTGTAACATTTTAAACAGTACCCCATGAAGGATGAGTCTACTTTAGCCAGTCTGAAACCCGGTTGAACTAATTGGTCCCTATTTCTAGTCCTATAAGTGTGTCTTTCACCTCTTTTACTGAAAAGACTTAGATTTTTCCTTACGTACATGATGTTTTCATAGATATATTGACAAGGTACCGTCATGATGTTAATATCTTTAAACAGTTCTCTTAGAGAATCGCGCCTGCGGAGCCCATATATTGCTCTGATGGCTCTTTTCTGCAGAATAAATATAGACTCGATATCTGCAGCCCGTCCCCACAATAAAATACCGTAAGACATGATACTATGAAAGTAGCTGAAATAAACTAGCCTCGCGGTATCTACATTAGTAAATTGACGGATTTTTCTCACAGCATATGCTGCTGAACTTAGCCGTCCTGCAAGAGATGTTAAATGAGGACCCCATTGCAGCCTTGAGTCGAGGGTGATCCCCAAGAAAACAGTTTTATCGACGAATTCTAATTTCTCCTTATCCAATACTATGTCACAATCACTACTTTTAACATTCGGTAAAGCAAATCTTATGCATTTAGTTTTTTTCCCATTTAATACTAAATTATTAGCAGTGAACCAACTATGTACCTGCAGTAAGGCGTTATTTAC
This sequence comes from Lithophane ornitopus, assembly GCA_948473465.1. NCBI lineage: Eukaryota > Metazoa > Arthropoda > Insecta > Lepidoptera > Noctuidae > Lithophane > Lithophane ornitopus. The sequence continues at coordinate 9,368,661 of OX419641.1, read as the reverse complement.
GTCGTCCAAATTTGATGCACGTCTATTTATCTTAAAAATTAATGAAGTATCGTCAGCAAATAACACCATTTGTGGTTGGTTTTTTAATAAATGGGGTAGATCATTAATATATACTAGAAAGAGGAAAGGACCCAATATCGAGCCCTGTGGAACACCCATTTTTACTTTTAAACCGATTGAATGGACATCATTTATTTGAACTTGCTGTTGTCTATCGTCTAAATAAGATTTTACTAAACTGAGCGCAAGTTTACCTAGTCCGTAATGCGCAAGTTTCAAAAGTAAGGTTTCGTGATTTACGCAATCAAATGCCTTGGAGAGGTCACAAAAGATTCCTATGGCATCTTGCGCCTCCTCCCACGCTGTAAATATGTGTTTTAATAAGGTGACACCGGCGTCAGTCGTACAACGTCCTTTGGTGAAACCATATTGCTGATCGTGTAAGATCTGGTTGGTGTTAAAATGATTAAGCATCTGATTTAGCATTACCTTTTCGAACACTTTGCTGAATACCGGCAACACGGATACTGGTCTATAATTGTTGGTGTCTTTACTGTTCCCAGATTTAAAAAGAGGTACAACTTTACTATATTTCATTAAATCTGGGAAGACTCCTTGATCCACACACAAGTTCAATATTAAAGCTAAATATGGTGCTATAGTCTCAATTATGGATGCACAAACTTTGATAGATAATCCCCATAGATCTTCGGTCAATTTGATTTTTATTTGCCGAAATGCTTTTATGACTATCATTGGGTTTATATGTTTAAATTGAAATTCAACCGGGCAGCCTGGAACGTTCGCTCTTAATAAATCAATTGAAACACTGGGTGAGGAATTTAAAGCTTCCGTCGTTTTATAGGGTATATTAGTAAAGAAATGTACAAATTCCTGAGCTACTTCTAAGTTAGAACTTATGGCACCACGTGAAGTCTCCAGTGTGAAATCAGTGTTTCGTATTTTTTTCCCATTAGTTTCATTATTTATAACTTTCCAAACCGTTTTTATTTTATCTTCTGCTGATTTGATCTTGTTGCTGATATACAGAGCTTTAGCTATTTGGCAGGTATTTCTAAAAATTTTGGAATATGTAGCAACATACTTGTTGAAAGTTTCAGTATTTATGTGAGGCTTAAGGCCATACAGCTCGAACAGTCTTTATCCTAATACCTCTAGTTGCCCAGTCACTAAATATAAAATTAGGGAAAATATTTTTTGTTTTCTTTTCAAAAGTTTTATTGAATTCAGTGTGCACTACTGAAAAGAAATCCTCATACAATTTGTTTGCATCGTTCATATTATAGCCCAGAACATTCAACTTATTGTTTATGGTACTATTGAATCTACTTAATTTGCCCGTTGTTATGGGTCTAAATTGTATTTGTACTTTTTGCAAAGGTATTTTAAACTTAAAAGTTACCGTTTGCCCACTATGATCGGACGGCAAGTAATTAACGATGGCTTTAACTAAATAATCACAATCGCAGAAGACATTATCGATACAAGTAGCAGAAGTTGGAGTTACTCTAGTTGGTTCTGTAAAAATATTAGATAAATTGAACGATTTAAAAAGGCTTAATAATCTACTGCTATCTGAATTATTTTCCAGAATATTAATATTAAAATCACCACAAATAATTGCAGCTTTATTACTGGATGCAAGTTTCGCTAGGACATCTTCCATTATTGACTCAAATAAAGAAAAGTTCTGATATTTAGGGGGTCTGTACACGCACACTACAACATGCTTATCCAGCTCAACACAGGACAGTTCGACGCAATGTTCCACTGATAAACCAACTATGTCATTACGTTGTTTAGATTTTAAACAGTTTTTTATCAAGATTAGAGAACCGCCACGCAGCATAGATTTACGGTTAAAATAACTGCCCACACTATAGTTCTCATAATTAATTAGCATTTGGTAATCCTTTAGCCAATGTTCAGTAAAACAAACAATATCATATTTTGTTTTTTCTAAAAACATTTCAATTTCTAATAATTTGGAAGAAATACCTTGAATATTTTGATGAAATAATTTCAAGACATTCTGCTGATCTCCTTTTTTGTAATTACTTATTTTAGAGCCAGAAGACACCTTCTTGTTGGTACGAAAAAGTATTTTATAGGAACCTTGCATCAAATAACAGAGACACCACTAACCAAACCCTAGAGACACCTCCTCCCGCAGCTTTACGAGAATTTTGGGCAAATATTTGGAAAAACCCAGTATATCATAATAATCACGCAGATTAAGGAGGCAACACCTGAAATCCCCGAAATGGAGTTTGAACTCATACCAATAAACACAATTATAGACATAATCAAACGCACACACAATTGGAAATCTTCAGGCTCAGACAATATTCACAACTACTGGTATAAGAAATTCACTAGCCATTCATATATAACCACCTAAACATATTCATTCAATCACCACATTGCTTCCAACATACCTATCACATGGAGTCACATACATGATACCTAAGGACATAAACGACACCAGAAACCCAGCCAAATATCGACCAATCACTTGCTTACAAACTCTTTACAAAGTCCTGACAGCCTGTATGTATAAGTGAAGTAGTATACAAACATCTATCAAAACATAATATTCTTCCAGAGCAACAAAAAGGTTGTTTGTCGTAAGAATAGCCAAGGATGTAAGGAACAACTCACTATTGACGCGATTGCTATGAACAGCGCAGTGAGAAGCAAAAAAGATATTCATACCATGTTCATCGATTACCAAAAGGCCTATGATTCAGTACCGCACAGCTGGTTGTTACACGTTCTAAATATCTGCAATATCCACCCCACACTCAGATTGTTCTTAGAAACTACCATGCAAAATTGGCAAACTGTACTTAAAATAAATCAAGCCTCCTCGACCTTGGCCACTGAACCAATCCACACAAAACGTGGATTTTTTCAAGGCGATGCTCTAAGTCCTTTATGGTTTTGCATGGCACTCAACCCAATCTCACACTTACTAGATAAGACTAATACAGGATTCATAATAACAAACGATAACACACAATTCACCTTATCACACCTTATGTATATGGATGATATAAAGTTGTACGCAGCAGATAAAAAATCACTTTTTCATTTAGCAGACACCACACAAACATTTTCGAACGATATTAGTATGCAATTCGGGGTAGACAAATGCAACATTTTGTCAATTGCAAAAGGAAAAATACAAAATAACAGATACACACTCGGATCAGGTAAATCTATTGAGCCAATGGATGAACATACTCGAGAAACACAAGTAAAGCTGTCAATACATTCGCAATACCCATTCTTACATACTCTTTCGGAATTATACGATGGTCCAAAACCGATATCAGAAAACTACAGCGCACTATCAATACACTCTTAAGAAGACCTCGCCATAGAAATAAAAACGCAATGGAAAGCACAAACCGTCCATATCGTCCCTATAGTACTCTCGTCTACCGGTGTAGTGCCAAAGGGTCTTACACAAAGTCTTAACACTCTACACATGCCTTCTCACACACTTTACATGCTCCAAAAAGCCACAATCCTTAACACCTGTCGCATTACCCGAAAGTTCCTGACTTCTTCTACATTATCATCCACCTTTTCAATTTAAACCTTACACACTTGGTTCCGGCCCGTGTATAAGATCGTAGGTAAACTCTCTCAAAAGAGAAGAAAAATAAAGAACATAAATAATAATAATAATATACTGGCGCAAACCTGTAGTACTTACTACAGAAGACCGCAAGGAGGTATGGCAAAGCAAGGAGCTTCATGGGCGTTTCTATCGGGCTCTTCATGAGCCCGATGTAGATTTCTCAGCGTCCGTATCCTGGCTACGTTTCGGTGACCTTTTCGGGGAAACTGAAGGTTTCGTCTGTGCAATTATGGACGAAGTTATCTTGACGAATAACTACCGGAGACATATTATGAAGGACGGGACGGTTGACGTGGGTCGGGCATGCTACCGTCCGGGTGAGTCCATCAGACATATTATCTCTGGTTGTTCTCGTCTAGCTAACGGCGAGTACTTGCACAGGCATAACCAAGTGGTCAGGATAATTCACCAGCAACTTGCCTTGAAATATAAGGTACCGTACTACAAGTATGTGCCCGACCCAGTTCTCGAAAATGACCATGTCACGTTGTACTGGGATCGGTCTATCATTTCTGACAGGACTATTGTTGCCAATAAACCTGATATAGTAGTGATAGACCGATTAGCGCGCCGCGCAATGATAGTCGATGTTACCATCCCACATGACGTGAACCTCGTGAAAGCCGAGAAAGAGAGACAAATAAAATATCTCGACTTAGCACACGAGGTTGTCGACATGTGGAATGTGAGCTCGGCTATCATTGTGCCGATTGTCGTAACGGCCAATGGCCTGATAGCCGAAAGCCTCGACCACCATCTCTCGAGGCTCTCGTTAGGCGGTTGGATCAAGGACCTGATTCAGAAGGCAGTACTCCTTGATACGGCTCGCATTGTGAGGAGGTTCCTGTCTCTGCAGCCCTAACCACCGGTAGCTTGGACCCTGCTCCCGACACCGGCGGATTTCTATTTTTTATATTTTTAAATGTATTTCCTCATGTTTTTTTTAATAAAAATATTTAAAAATGTAAATAAATAAAAAAGAAAATAAATAAACGAATAATAATATAATAGCCATATATAAAATATAATAATAATAATTATGGACAGACTTGCAACACTGATACGTCAACAACGAAATTTTCCATATCTCGTTTTTACTATATTTAATTATCTCCATAAGCCGCCTATATACAAAATCACAACAAAACCTCTTTTAATAAATAATAAATAAATTCAGTAATAATAAACATAATTAAAATGAAAAAACCAAAAAATCATACAAAAATCAAGAATGACGCTGTCAAAGGACCCTTCACGCAAATAAATTACAGATAATTATAACTTTGGTATGGACTTCAAAACATCATATTGACGAGATCAGCAGCCCGCCGCGCACGCCTACCACCTCCGGAATCGTCGCTCAGCTCCGCCTCGCAGCCGCCGGAACCTAGCCCCATCGTAAGTGCTGTAATACCGGCCGTGGCAGTTGCGTCGAGCAAGAGCGACGAATATTTTTCTCCGCCGACGTCACCAACACCCGTACGTCGGCAGGGGAGAGGCCGGCCACCGAGGAGCTTGGGACTTAGGGGCCAACCGGCCCCGAGCGGGGTCCCCACTGCCGGTGGTTGTGTGCAGCGCATGAGATGGACTCAGTCTATGAACGAGAACGTCATGCGCGCATACTACGGGTCTACAGAGGGGGGAACTGACCTCACTGCATACCGCGATAGGATGCTGTCTCTGTTCCAGGAACTAGAACCAACCGTCAACGTTTCGGCCCAACGACTGTCGGATCAGGTGCGGGTTATCCAACGTAATCACAGATTGGACGATGCTGCACTTGATAGGCTGCGCTCAGTGTAACTGAGCAACCGTATCGTCTCGACTCCGGCACAAAACGCGGCACAACCGTCAATTCCTGACCCAATCCCGCCGCGGTCCAATCATGTTGAAGAAGAGAATGATAGGGTTGTCACAGTAAGTAGCCAGTGCAACGCCCGATTGAGGAGCGCTCTGGAGGATGCGTTTCGCGATTATAGGCACACCCCGACCGAAATTAGACCCCGACTACCACGCTTACCTATGCACAAGAAAAATAGGGCGCTGGTGTGTGCCTTGGACTCGCAGCTTAAAAACTTTTTCGAGAGCAGCGAGGATCTCGTTGATACACACTCGATCCTGTATTGCGCGGCTGTTGCGGCATGTCGTTTAGCTAACGTCAAGTTCCCAAACTGTGACAGAGCTACACGACCAAAACCAGCCGTACCAGCCTGGCAGTGTAGGATCGAGCGCCGTATCGATGGGGCCAAGGTACTCATCGGCAAACTATACAGCTTCAGGGAGGGCAATACACGACCACGAGTGATGCGCTTTGTGAGACGGGCATTCTCGGGGACAGGAATCAGTCCTCCAGAATACATGTCCCGTGTCACAGAGCGCATCGACTTCCTGAAGCAAAAAGTCTGTGCATGGGCGAGCCGTATAAGCGGCGGGTTAACCGATACACGCAGAATCGCATGTTCCAGAGCGATGAGAGATGGGTATATAGAGCTTGGAAGCGACCTGAACAAAATGTGACAGACGTGTGCCGCCTGGATGATGACGCCACGAGCGCATTCTGGCGCAGCATAAATATGGTCGGTACCCGTCTGTCATGCTGAGGCTGACTGGATACAGAATGTCGAGCGAATGTGTGAAACTATACCAGAAATGGAAGCTGTTTTAATCACTCCACTATACGTAGCCAGAGCAGTCCGCCCGTTACCGAATTGGAAATCACCGGGACCGGACGGACTGCACAACTTTTGGTTAAAATGGCTGACTAGTTCACACACTCGCTAGGCATCTCAATTCCAGTCATCTTTAGAGTCTGAGTCGCTCCTTGTCGACGGTTTTATAAATTTCTTACATCCATTTTGAGAATGAAAATAAACACACCATTGACAGCTATTTAATAACGTCCGCCTCTCAAAATGGATGCAGGAACGGGTCCCGCGGTACTAAGGAGCTACTCCTCATCGACATGGCCATAAGCCAACAGGTTCGTCGATCCCGTAAGGACCTCTCGACATGCTGGATAGACTATAAGAAGGCCTACGACTCGGTGCCACATACATGGCTCATGAGGGTGCTGGAGTTGTACAAGATTGATGCAACTCTACGCACCTTCCTTGAGTCGTGTATGGGGCAATGGAAGACGGCTCTTCGCTACCCAGGATGTCGAGAGATCCAAGGGAATGATGAACCTGTACGGATTAAACGGGGAATATTTCAGGGCGACAGAGTCCGCTTTGGTTCTGCTTCTGCGCCTGAACCCTCTAAGCACACTGCTGGAGGATTCAGGTCTAGGCTATCGGTTGAGGAGAGGTGGTCAGGTCATATCTCACCTCCTCTACATGGATGACCTGAAACTCTTTGCCCCCAACGAATTGCGACTGATGGAGCTACTGAAGGTAACTGAAACCTTCAGTAACGCCGTCAGGATGGAATTTGGTGTGGAAAAATGTGCAGTCATGCATGTAAAGCGAGGGAGATTATGGAATCAGAGGGAATTCAACTCTCGGATTCCATATACCTCAGGTCCCTCTCCTCATCGGAAAGCTATAAGTATTTGGGTATGTCGGAATCGTTAGGCATCAACGTTGCTGACATGAAGCAATCGTTGAAGGAGCGCTTCTTTGGTCGCCTGAAAAAAGTATTAATTAGCCTTCTTTCAGGCGGAAACAGGGTGCGCGCCTTCAACGGTTGGGTCATGCCGGTTCTGATGTACTCTTTCGGCATACTCAAATGGACTCAGACCGAACTCGACGCCCTGGATAGGAGGGTCCGTACACTGTTGACCGCAAACCGGATGCATCACCCACGATCATCGGTGATGAGATTGTACATCCCGCGGAAGTGCGGGGGTCGAGGCTTTTTAAATGAGAAGACCCTCCACAATCGCGAGGTGTGCAATCTCAGAGAATATTTTTTTTAAACCGAATGGGTATGCACCGCGATGTGGTGAAAGTGGACAAAGGACTCACCCCGCTCTCCATGGCTAATGCGAACTGGCGCAAACCTGTATTACTTACTACAGAAGACCGCAAGGAGGTATGGCAAAGCAAGGAGCTTCATGGGCGTTTCTATCGGGCTCTTCATGAGCCCGATGTAGATTTCTCAGCGTCCGTATCCTGGCTACGTTTCGGTGACCTTTTCGGGGAAATTGAAGGTTTCGTCTGTGCAATTATGGACGAAGTTATCTTGACGAATAACTACCGGAGACATATTATGAAGGACGGGCCTGATAGCCGAAAGCCTCGACCACCATCTCTCGAGGCTCTCGTTAGGCGGTTGGATCAAGGACCTGATTCAGAAGGCAGTACTCCTTGATACGGCTCGCATTGTGAGGAGGTTCCTGTCTCTGCAGACCTAACCACCGGTAGCTTGGGCCCTGCTCCCGACACCGGCGGACTTCTATTTTTTATATTTTTAAATGTTTTTTAAAAAAAAATATTTAAAAATGTATATAGATAAGAAAGAAAAAAAATAATGATTATTATTTATCAGTTTATTTCAGATAAAACAGTTAATCCATACAATTATAAAATACAGTGAAAAATACAATACAATAATACAATAAATCAAATACATTTCAATAAATTATTACAATTATTATAATTTACAATGTATGTGTTAGTAAAATCTTATGCACTATGTTAGTCAACACCCATCACAATACGCATCCATTTGTTCTGGATAGGGCAATCCGGACGAGATACAACCATCTGCAGAATACTGTTGCTACTGCCTCGCACACGCGCGACGAGGCTACTTTCTTCCGTATAACCGCATGAAAGCCGTCCGTTCACGCCTCCGCAAACATTCCGGACGTACTACAATAGCGAGGCACCCGCATCAGCATCCTGAAGACGTTGTTGTACTGGACACGCAGAGCACTAGCAGCCCGGCGAGTAAAGGCTACCCACAGACTGCTTGCGTATAATGATTGGCAGTATGCCTTGAAAAGAGTAATTTTCACCGCCCTCGAGCAACGAGAAAACCTGCGTGCAACCATATTCCCCCTGACTGCCAATACTCTGCGCTCTCTCTCTATGTCTGCGTCATCTTGCAACTCTTCAGTCACAATGTAGCCCAGATACTTGAAGCTGCTCACCACCCGCAGAGCCGCACCTTTAAGGCGCTTGGTCCCGTTTAGTACCGTAACATGGTCAATTTAAAAAGCCTACTCCTCATTAACGGCTTGGATAAAAGATCTGAAAAAAATATATGTTTGCCATAGATTCATGTACAACATTTTATTCGAGCAGTTTTTTTCGTAAGACTAATACTTTTGCCTTAAAAAAATATCCACTTGTTGGCTAATATTTCCATACTACTACTAAACGGCCTTGAAGTTTGGAAATATTTTTATACTGTAAAATTGATGGTTAGAGGTACTACAGATTGTTCGTACCATAAATGTAAATTAATCAATATTTTTAAGAATATTACCCCACTTAGAGATAGAGGTTCAGAGGTGCTCTGCGCGGGGCGCGGGCGGCAGTCCCGAGTTAGCATTGCTACGGGACGGCTGTGTCGCTCGCTGCTCCGCCCCGGCTATCGACCGACTATGCACGTTTGCGTGTGTTAGTGCAAATATTTACGAACGAATTGTATCAATGTGCGTTTATAGACTAGCTCGCTGCAGAGAGCCCAATTCAATTGTGCGCGTAGGCGCTTTGTTGTTGAGTTTTTTTTAAATATGCAATTACTTATTAATACTTTTTTTATTTACATTCACATAATTTACATACAAATTTATAATATAAGTAGACCAAAAAAAATGTTATAAAAATTAACATTTTTTTTGGTCTACTTATATTATAACATCACGCCTGTATTCCCCGAAGGGTTAGGCAAAGGTGTACCTTTAGTTAGTACACTCACATTTTGCCAGTTATGTCGCATGTAATAGGGGCGAGCCTATTGCCATCAACCAGGCACAAATCGAGACTCCGGGCTGCTACTGAGCAATCCCAAATAGAAAAACCGACCAAGTGCGTGTCGGACCACACATAATGGTGCCGATTCTCTTGTCACAAAATTCTCTAAACTAAACTAAAAATCATAGTCCTTCTAACGATCAAACTCATTCTGAAATAGACTTTAAATGACACAACTTAACTATAATTTAGTTTGACAGCACTAAGATGGCACTGAGATTAGTTTAGTGAAAATGCTATTCTGAATTTGACGATTTAAACTAAAAATTTGTCCTATATCTAAAATCCTCTAACTAAATCTGACTATTAAAAATGTGTGGAATAAAATGAGATGTCATGAACTAAAATTCAAACCAACACCTCAACTTCAGTTACAAAAAACAGTACTGTATTTTTTTATTTTCTTTTGCTTATATCTCGAAAACGGTGTGTCCTATCGCAAAATTAATGAAAATTTCGACCCCCTTTAAGAAACTCTTATACCCCTAATTCTCAACATGTTGGTAATTATTTTTAATTTTTTTTCGTTATTTTCCATACAAAAACTGAAAAATTCCATTAAAAACACGTCGAGGCTGGCGTGCATGCGCGCTTCGGGCTCTAAAAAAACACGGGGTAGGGAAAACAAGTACCAAGTGGAGGCGTGCGGTTGTCAAATTCGATTTTAATTGTGTCAAAATAAGTTTTAAATTTAGAGAATTTATTTGGCAGAATAGCTCCAAGGTTCCCATATTCAAAAGTAAGGAATTTTAGTGATAGTTTAGTTAGTTTAGTTCGGTGTACAAGAGAATCGGCACCAATGAAGGTTTCCGTAGTTGGAATGAATTTATGCCAAGAACAAACTTAACATTGTAGTTGAAATCATGTTCTCCCATACGAAATGTACGGGAGAACATGTTTTTGTAACTGCAAATTTAAGTTGGTAGATTATTACCTACTCGTTAACTTGTAGAACCTGGTATAGCCTATAGCTGTGATAGTTTTCCTTTTAATTTCGTCATACATTATATACTACAGCCGTGAATTTTTTCACATATCCAAAATTGGACGAAAATAAAAGGTGTATCTTTTTATACACGAAATATTTTAAGGGGTCATTGTACTCATCATCATGAACAGCTTTCACTTTGGGACCAAGCCTGAAATCACTTAACTTTATGTTCGCATAGCTCGTCAAAATGTAGAACAGCTGACTCTTTTTTCGCGATTTCAGCGTTGGTCCCATATGCACACGGCTACACATCAATCTATACATTTCCAGTTTATACTGATCTCGCATTGTATAGAATTTCCGTACAACGCGAGGTCAGCTTATACTGGCAATGTCCCTATAGCTTGAAGTGTAGCCGTGTGTACAATGACCCATTAAAATATTTCCTTCCTACATACCTAACTATATACCTACCTACATACTTACCTACATACATACCTAGAATACCTACCTACATACCTAGAATACATAGCTACATATACCTACATACTTTTATATCTACATGTTGTACTTAGTGAACGCTTAAAACTCCAGCACAGACCTACATAACATAGGTTTTTCTGTTGCATTTAGAATACGCGTTATAGTGGCAACCTATTCTTACCATTGCATTGCTAAAATTCGCGTAAATTTAACATGTATTTGTAGCCGATATCTATAAATAGTTAAATAATAATACAATAACAAATATTAAACTTCATAAAAAAAAAAAAAAAAAGAATGAATAGATTATAAATAAACATAAATAGTTAAAATAATAACTAACATTGTTGCTTAGAATACTTATAAATAATTATGATGGTTTCAAAAAACAAAAATCGCTTCGGATTCGATCCCGGACCTCTTCGATTGCGGATCCATTGCTTATCCCTTACGGCTACAAATACATGTTAAATTTACGCGAATTTTAGCAATGCAATGGTAAGAATAGGTTGCCACTATAACGCGTATTCTAAATGCAACAGAAAAACCTATGTTATGTAGGTCTGTGCTGGAGTTTTAAGCGTTTACTAAGTACAACATGTAGATATAAAAGTATGTAGGTATATGTAGGTAGGTATTCTAGGTATGTAGGTAGGTATTCTAGGTATGTATGTAGGTAAGTATGTAGGTAGGTATATAGTTAGGTATGTAGGAAGGAAATATTTTAATGGGTCATTGTACACACGGCTACACTTCAAGCTATAGGTACATTGCCAGTATAAGCTGACCTCGCGTTGTACGGAAATTCTATACAATGCGAGATCAGTATAAACTGGAAATGTATAGATTGATGTGTAGCCGTGTGCATATGGGACCAACGCTGAAATCGCGAAAAAAGAGTCAGCTGTTCTACATTTTGACGAGCTATGCGAACATAAAGTAAAGTGATTTCAGGCTTGGTCCCAAAGTGAAAGCTGTTCATGATGATGAGTACAATGACCCCTTAAAATATTTCGTGTATAAAAAGATACACCTTTTATTTTCGTCCAATTTTGGATATGTGAAAAAATTCACGGCTGTAGTATATAATGTATGACGAAATTAAAAGGAAAACTATCACAGCTATAGGCTATACCAGGTTCTACAAGTTAACGAGTAGGTAATAATCTACCAACTTAAATTTGCAGTTACAAAAACATGTTCTCCCGTACATTTCGTATGGGAGAACATGATTTCAACTACAATGTTAAGTTTGTTCTTGGCATAAATTCATTCCAACTACGGAAACCTTCATTGGTGCCGATTCTCTTCTACACCGAACTAAACTAACTAAACTATCACTAAAATTCCTTACTTTTGAATATGGGAACCTTGGAGCTATTCTGCCAAATAAATTCTCTAAATTTAAAACTTATTTTGACACAATTAAAATCGAATTTGACAACCGCACGCCTCCACTTGGTACTTGTTTTCCCTACCCCGTGTTTTTTTAGAGCCCGAAGCGCGCATGCACGCCAGCCTCGACGTGTTTTTAATGGAATTTTTCAGTTTTTGTATGGAAAATAACGAAAAAAAATTAAAAATAATTACCAACATGTTGAGAATTAGGGGTACAACATATAAGAGTTTCTTAAAGGGGGTCGAAATTTTCATTAATTTTGCGATAGGACACACCGTTTTCGAGATATAAGCAAAAGAAAATAAAAAAATACAGTACTGTTTTTTGTAACTGAAGTTGAGGTGTTGGTTTGAATTTTAGTTCATGACATCTCATTTTATTCCACACATTTTTAATAGTCAGATTTAGTTAGAGGATTTTAGATATAGGACAAATTTTTAGTTTAAATCGTCAAATTCAGAATAGCATTTTCACTAAACTAATCTCAGTGCCATCTTAGTGCTGTCAAACTAAATTATAGTTAAGTTGTGTCATTTAAAGTCTATTTCAGAATGAGTTTGATCGTTAGAAGGACTATGATTTTTAGTTTAGTTTAGAGAATTTTGTGACAAGAGAATCGGCACCATTATGTGTGGTCCGACACGCACTTGGTCGGTTTTTCTATTTGGGATTGCTCAGTAGCAGCCCGGAGTCTCGATTTGTGCCTGGTTGATGGCAATAGGCTCGCCCCTATTACATGCGACATAACTGGCAAAATGTGAGTGTACTAACTAAAGGTACACCTTTGCCTAACCCTTCGGGGAATACAGGCGTGATGTTATAATATAAGTAGACCAAAAAAAATGTTAATTTTTATAACATTTTTTTTGGTCTACTTATATTATAAATTTGTATGTAAATTATGTGAATGTAAATAAAAAAAGTATTAATAAGTAATTGCATATTTAAAAAAAACTCAACAACAAAGCGCCTACGCGCACAATTGAATTGGGCTCTCTGCAGCGAGCTAGTCTATAAACGCACATTGATACAATTCGTTCGTAAATATTTGCACTAACACACGCAAACGTGCATAGTCGGTCGATAGCCGGGGCGGAGCAGCGAGCGACACAGCCGTCCCGTAGCAATGCTAACTCGGGACTGCCGCCCGCGCCCCGCGCAGAGCACCTCTGAACCTCTATCTCTAAGTGGGGTAATATTCTTAAAAATATTGATTAATTTACATTTATGGTACGAACAATCTGTAGTACCTCTAACCATCAATTTTACAGTATAAAAATATTTCCAAACTTCAAGGCCGTTTAGTAGTAGTATGGAAATATTAGCCAACAAGTGGATATTTTTTTAAGGCAAAAGTATTAGTCTTACGAAAAAAACTGCTCGAATAAAATGTTGTACATGAATCTATGGCAAACATATATTTTTTTCAGATCTTTTATCCAAGCCGTTAATGAGGAGTAGGCTTTTTAAATTGACCATGTTACGGTACTAAACGGGACCAAGCGCCTTAAAGGTGCGGCTCTGCGGGTGGTGAGCAGCTTCAAGTATCTGGGCTACATTGTGACTGAAGAGTTGCAAGATGACGCAGACATAGAGAGAGAGCGCAGAGTATTGGCAGTCAGGGGGAATATGGTTGCACGCAGGTTTTCTCGTTGCTCGAGGGCGGTGAAAATTACTCTTTTCAAGGCATACTGCCAATCATTATACGCAAGCAGTCTGTGGGTAGCCTTTACTCGCCGGGCTGCTAGTGCTCTGCGTGTCCAGTACAACAACGTCTTCAGGATGCTGATGCGGGTGCCTCGCTATTGTAGTACGTCCGGAATGTTTGCGGAGGCGTGAACGGACGGCTTTCATGCGGTTATACGGAAGAAAGTAGCCTCGTCGCGCGTGTGCGAGGCAGTAGCAACAGTATTCTGCAGATGGTTGTATCTCGTCCGGATTGCCCTATCCAGAACAAATGGATGCGTATTGTGATGGGTGTTGACTAACATAGTGCATAAGATTTTACTAACACATACATTGTAAATTGTAATAATTGTAATAATTTATTGAAATGTATTTGATTCATTGTATTATTGTATTGTATTTTTCACTGTATTTTATAATTGTATGGATTAACTGTTTTATCTGAAATAAACTGATAAATAATAATTTCAAAAAACAAAAATCGATTCGGCGGAGACGAGCGATTGACCAATGCTGGTTGGAGATGCGCCAGCTTCTCCATCATTGTGTTCAGTTCTTCACAGTACACATCTGCAGTAATGCTCACCCCGTTTGGTAAGAAGCTGTGATGAATCACACCGGCGCTAGACCACCAAACAGTGACCATCACTTTTCTAGGGGTAAGTTTTCGTTTAGGGCATTGTTTAGGTGCTGAACCAGGATCCAACCAACTTGCTGAGCGCTTGCGGTTATCAAACAGAATCCATTTTTCATCGCAGGTAACAATGCGGTTCAAAATTCCTTCATTTGTGTGTCTGTTGAGCAGTGCAAGGCACGTCTCGACGCGTACTTCGCGCTGGCGATCATTGAGTTCGTGGGGCACCCATTTGTCAAGCTTTTTTACCTTGCCAATTTGACGCAAATGGACCAATATTGTTTTGACGCTAACGTCGAAAGCTGCTGCTAATTCAGCCGTAGATTGTGTATCATCAGCTTCCACAATCGCCTTTAATTCGTCATTGTCGACCAAAGTCTTCGGACGACCGCGAGGTTCATTTTTCAGGTCGAAATTTCCAGAACGGAAGCGAGCAAACCAATAACAGGTGGTGCGTTGGTTTGTAGTGTTAGCTCCGTAAACGTCGTTGATGTTGCGTGCCGCTTGTGCCGCGTTGCTGCCACGACGGTACTCATATTCCATAATTACTCGAATTTTTAACGTATCCATGATGACGAAAAAGATTGAAATGCGATGAAAATGTACCACTAATCAATAAAGTAATGACTACTTTTGGAAAAAAAAAACATGTTTTTAAAATAAAATTAATTTGAAATTAGAATTCTTAGCCAAACAAAAATTATTTTGATTTGAAATGGCCAGTACTGCAGAACGGCAATTTCATAGGTAAAGACCTAATATAAAAGTATGTAGGTATATGTAGGTAGATATGTAGGTAGGTATTCTAGGTATGTATGTAGGTAAGTATACATACTTACCTACATACATACCTAGGTAGGTAGGTAGGTATGTAGGTATGAAATATTTTAAGGGGTCATTGTACACACGGCTACTCGCGTTGTACGGAAATTCTATACAATGCGAGATCTGCATAAACTGGAAATGTGTAGCTTGATGTGTAGCCGTGTGTATATGGGACCAACCCTGAATTCGCAACAAAATAATCAGCTGTTCTACATTTTGACAAGCTATGCGAACATAAAGTATCACGTGTATAAAAAGATACACCTTTTATTTTCATCCAAAGACATGCTAAAAAATAATATCCAGTAAAAACTTAAAATATACGTAACTTATGTATCTATCTATACAAATGTCAGCCTTGCATCTCCGCCATTCCTTTCTGGAATCGTAGGCAAAATAGGCGTCCTATGCGCGCAACTCTGCGCCCTTGTATTTTCTTTGATCGCCGTTTTAGTTTAGCGCGCCACCGCGCGCGTTTTACGTATTCGGGGAGTAGGGAGTTTAGCTCCGCCCACATGCTCAAGGTCAGTGAGGAAACTAGTAAGCATAATAGGCGGAACATGCACTGGACCACTCTTTCCACTTTTGAAAACGAGCACTTCGCTCTTTTTCGAGTTATACTTCAGTCCATGTTCCACCGCGTACGCCTCACCGATTGACACAAGCTTACGTACCGCCCCCACCGACGGACCCAGCAGTACCATGTCGTCCGAATAACTGATGTTATTTACGCTCACTCCGTCTTTAAAACAACCCACATGACTACTGCTGAGCTCGCCGATGAGGTCATTTACATAGAGATTAAATAACAGAGGAGAGGTTATCCCCCCCTGCCTGGCCCACAGCTTATTATATAGCACCCTATCAAAGGCCTTGGACAGGTCCAGAAAGCACGCATACACCGGCGTCTTCCTCTCCGTGTAATACCCGACAGCCTGCTTAAGACACAGGATTGCGCTCTCTGTTGACAGCCCACTCCTGAACCCAAATTGGGCATCATTCAGCTTTATGTGCTGCAAGATAATGTTGTTAAGCAAGCTGTCAAGCACCTTGGCCATTATTGTGGCCAGCGAGATGGGCCGATAGTTTTCTTTATCGGACATGTCACCAGTCTTATTCTTGACAATCGGTACCACAATTGTTTTCGTCAGCTCTTCAGGCAAGTAACCATGACATAAACATAAATTATAAAACATGGAGAGTACACGCGGCAAGTGAGTACCAGCAAACTTTAGATGCTCAATGCTGAGGCCATCATGCCCAGGAGATTTACCCCTCTGCATACCGCGAATCACTTTTTGCACATCACAAGCAGTAAATTTAACAACTCGCTCCTGGTCGATAGCCCCAGCATCGTCACATGGGCTAGTGTCGGAATCAGACTGTGGCTGAACATTAAAATAATCTTTAAAAAGATTAGCTATCATAGTATGATCACCAATACCATTTACACTCACAGGGAAGCCAGACTTTACATTCATTCTGTCCGTGTGTTTCCAAAACGTTTTAAAGTCTCTAGCAATGTGATGTGACGCTAGAATATCCATTTTAATTTGTTCCTGTCTATCTTGACACCATTTTAGTTGTTTTTTGAAGGCCCTTCTACTCTCACACATATCAAATACAGTTGGCCATTTTTAGGCTTCCCAGCTCGAATCCACGCCAAGAAATTTAGCCTGGCTTCCCAGTGTAAACCTGCCACATACTTATTCCAACCAGCAACATAGCCACCTCTCCTCCGTGACTCGCCTTGCTCATTAGAACTGGCTGCAGCCTCAGACAGTATAGAAACTAACTTTATATACATGTCTCTCAGTATGGTCCTGTGTTCCACATTGTGACAGATACCATCACAGCAAGTTGACAGCTCTCCAGGAAAATCAATTTCCCTCAGTTGATAGTGACAATTTTTATGATAACTTTCAATTTGCCCATTCGTGCGCTCGCCCCATATAATCTTATTAGCTGCCAGTGTACGGATCACCCCCCTCCTTACTACTAACCTGGCCCAGGTCACATTGAATAATGAGTGGAAAGTGGTCAGACCACTGCACATCCCGTTCTACCCAAACACGCTTTATAGATGGCAGTGCAGCACTCGTGACAATACAATGGTCCAACCACCTGGTACACCCATGCGCCTCACTTACAAAAGTAAATGTTTCAGATTCAGCGCCAAGCATTTGTATATCAACACAGTTCCAGTCCTGATCATTACAAAGCCAGCATTTCATTACAAAAAAGCTCTTTAGGATGCGCATTGTAGTCGCCTAAAATATAAAATGCTTCTGTGTCTTTGTTATCGTCAATAATTGAACAAACTTTACTTAGAAATTGTGTAAACTCAGATAAATTTTCAGAGCAGTTAGTAGGCATATACACACAAATTATTATCACAGATTTATCACTTACATAGTTTATCTTCACAGCCGCTAAGCGAACGTCATTGCACTCTAACACTTTAACCGACTGAAAGGCATTTTTCCGCCATAATATGGCGACACCTCCAAAAGGCCTCCTCCACCCCCAACCCCACTGCCGTATCTCTACGTTGCCATCGTGGTGGGGCTTGCGCGCTCCAATGAACCCTAGGTCTGTGCCGGCAGAGTTTACTTTGCCGAGACAGATCTAGGGTGAGGGGCCAGACCAAAAGAGATACAATCCAAGCCAAGGTCGCACATGCCGAGCCAGCATGGCTAGGAGAGAGCGCTAGTCGTTAGTGTGCCAACTCTGGAAAATAGGGGACCTCCAGTTTTATTTACCCTTGCCACAGTGAACGCAGGGCTCTGCTGTGGTCGACTTTTTATGTCCCTAGCTTCTCGAGGGAATAATTATGATAACAAGATCTTAAACAAAACAACGAATTCAGGCAAATAATCCTTCACCAAATGATGAAATATCGCAGGTTTCATCATCATCTTCTCCAAAATCCATCTTTTCATCAATCGCATCATCACCATCTTCATATTTATCACGCTCATTAAATTCATCATCATCGTCACCGATGTCAGTAGACGTTGTGTCGGAGGCTACTACTGCCATAAACCCTTCACCCGCTACTGTCACAACCGGTACGCGTAAAAAATGGAGCGAAGACATGAACCAATTCTTTTGGCGTACGTATTTAATTATCACCAAGTTAGAAACTGAAACAAATTCATATCTTACATCATTGCACCAACAATTCATTAACAGATTTCCGCAAATGAATGTCTCAAAGCAAAGAGTTGGAGATCAACGAAGAGCAATAGTTCACAAAAAATTACTTTCTGTCACTACACTTGATAAAATTAGATTAGAAGTAAGCAGAAAGCTGCAAACAGATACCACTAACTTCAATACACACACCCTGCCAACAGCGCAGTTAAATACAGATCAATCCAACACACATTTACAGTCGGAATCAAAACGTAGAATGAGGTGGTCAAACGAAATGAACGAAACTCTAATTAAATCTTATTTCATCGCTACGAAAATGGAAACAAGTATGACTGTCTGGAGGAAAAAATTAAGAGAAATGTTCATTGAGTTCTATCCACAATTGTCACATATATCTGAGCAGAATTTTCAGATCAAAAAAGGGTCATTCTAAATAACAAAATGATATCAGATGAACGACTCCGAGACCTAAAAATGCAGAAAATACACTTAACCAACCGAACCCTTATAGGCAATTAGAAAATCTCAATATAGATATAGCTGCCGACAGTACCCCGATACAAGCATCCACAAAAAATAAAACAGAAACTGCACACGTTAATAATCAAACACATACACAAGAAACCGAAGTAGGAAGCGAGCCAAATTTCTTGAATAGCATTGACGTTAGAGCCTTGACCACCGTTATAAACACAGAAGATAACACCATAAACATCGAAATAAGTCAGGAAAGATGCCAAGAACTAGAGGAAACATTCTCACATACACTAGAGCATTTCACAAATATTCATCCCACAAAAAGAAATTATATACCTAAACAAAAATCATCAAAAAAATTAGCACAAATAGTAAGTAACATTAATAACGTCATTCTTCCAAAATATGTCCATGCAGATACAGAATTTGAAACCCTGCAGACAGTAATATATAGTGCTGCTTGGACAGCTGCTAAAATAAATGGAATTAAACTTTCTTATATCACCTCTGAGAGTATGGCTTACATCAAACAGAAAAACAAAAAGCCGAAATGGCAGAAAAGATTAGAATTAAGAGTTAAAGACTTAAGAGCAAAAATAGGAAGACTTACATGCAAGGAAACAGGGGCTGGAGGCTTGTTAGAGAGGTACACACAATACTAGAAAATTACAGAATTCACTCAACTCACGAAGAACCAAGCACACAACTTACATATTTCTTAGATACACTAAAACAGAAACTCACTCTTGTGTAGTCGATTAAACAGGTACAACAATTGTACACTTCGAAAAATTCAAAATAATAAATTTAGGAACAACGAAAAGCAGTTTTATCGAAAGTTTTAAAAATCGACTACAAACCAAACCGCACCCAGTATTATCGAAAATAACACAAATCATAGTTTACCGTCGGTACACGAACTTCAACAATTTTGGTCAGAAATTTGGGAGAGGCCAATATGTCATAATACTGAAGCTGAGTGGGTTAAATAGAGACAGAAAACCATAAGCACACTGAACAAATGGAGTTCGAACAAGTTCCGATAGATACGTTTCATGACGTCCTTAAAAAATTACACAATTGGAAAGCACCCGGTTCCGACTACATTCATAACTTTTGGTATAAAAAATTTACATACACTGATCCATTCCTGTATAATTACATCAACACATTTATTAAAAATCCAACAACGATGCCTACATACATAGCGGAAGGAATTACGTATATGATACTAAAAGACAGTAACGACAGCGCCAACCCAGCAAAATACAGACCAATAACATGCCTACAAATAATATATAAAATAATAACATCATGCATCACTGGAATCATTTACAAACACCTTGAATCAAATTCAATGAATTTTGGGTTCTTTCTTGCACTTTTGTTGAGTACAGACGTGTCAAACATTTATTAAAATACTAGCTTTTGCCCGCGGCTTCGCCCGCGTGGATGTCGGAAATTATCCCACGGGAATGTGCTACCGGGATAAAAGTATCCTATGTCCCATAACCCACGTGGTCTGTCTAGGCGACCTAGGCGTTACGGCGTAAAAGTAACAGACATGAGACAGCCAGTAACTTTATATATTAGTGGTAGTCCATATCTATATGTGGTGATAGTGTGGATAGTATGGACAGCAGTATGAAACTGTCGGAAAGATTAATGAAAAAATATTGTATAAAGATTAATGAAAAAACTATGGCATATTGTATGGACGATGGAAACTAAGGCGAAAGCTTTGCGGGAGCCTGCGAAATTCAAATTATCTTATGTTTTTTGCTTTTTACAGGTCAGTATCAAGTTTTATGTTGATCTAAATAATGAGTCGCAGTTGTTTTAAATATTTATTTATCTAATCTAACTAATATTGCAGGAGTTGTATTCCTGTATCTAATGGTTATTATTCTGTAAAGCTACTATTTGCTACGATCGCGAATCATATTTTATTCATATTGACATTCGAAACTTACCCATTAAACGATTTAAAAGCTGTATTAAAACCAAACTTTGTAAAAAAGGGTACTATACAATTTCAGATTATTTAGAAGACAAAAAGCATGGGATTGAGCTGCTCGCTCTGCTAACATTTTGTCATTTTGGCATTGTGACATTTTGAATAAGTACTATGGAAAATCATCAAAATATACCTACCAGTTTTATATACAAATTCACATGATTGAATATTATATGTAGGATATTGACAAATGATTACTTTGTAAAGTATTGAATTATTGTGAATGTGAGGATGAATGTGAATTTTCGTTCTCAGTTAGTTTTAACAATGGTCTGGCAATTTGAGAACTTTATGCGGCCTACACAAATGTCCTTTCTTTGGTATTGTTCGTCGAGTCGTTGAGCTCCTTAAGTTCTGAGCTGAGCTCCACTATTACTGACAAATGCTTGCAGTGACAGGACAGGTTCACTCAAATCTGTGTGGTTCATTCCTCAAAAGACCATTTCAGACTCTAATCTACATGGCCCTCATAGGGCCTGACCAATATGCCAATATCTGACCTAGGTATGTCCGGACTTTAAAAGAGACTGAGTTTGTTTCGGCCTTTCTTCTCAGAGTAGTCAGATAGGAAACGCCGACCTCATCTACCTTAATTTAACATTTTTTGATATTATTACGACGTGTAAAAGTGATTCCAATAACCTATTTACAGAATAAACAATTTCATTTTAACATACAACCTGTCTGACACTGACTTGCAAATGGCAAAATACTTAATATTTGAATTTCGCGGGCTACCGGCGCATGCCCCTTAAGAAAATCGCATCATTTGCACAACGCCATCTATCGAGTAAGTACTCACTGGTAAACTCAAACTCTTCGTTCCAAGCCAAGAGCCAAGTAGTAATAACTTTTGATTGAGTGGACAGATTCTCAAGATACGGACTATGACTATATTCTCAATCCCTTAACGCTCTTGAAGAGAGTCCCGCAAAAATGTCAATAATAAGTATTTACATGTGAATTTTAAAATCAAGAGGGTAAAGAAGGGTTTTTACCCTCATGAGGGATGATTTTAGAAGAACATAACTCTTTGTTAGTTACAAAAAGCATAAATTTTCACAGCCCTAAGTTAAAAAAAACTGGCCAAGTGCGTGTCGAACCATGCACAATGTAGGGTTCCGTAGTTGGGATGAATTAATTTATCAAACAAACTTTCGCAAAGTTTTATTGTCATTACGTCTATGGGCGTTTACTGTCCCTCAAAGTGTAGTTAAAAAAACATTGTAGTTAAAAAACTTGTTCTCGCATACAGAATGTTTGGGTTTTTGCAACTGCACATGTAAGTTGGTCGATTAAAAGTTTTTGAGCTAAGTCGCGGACAGACAGACAGACAGACGGACATGGCGAAACTATAAAGCTTCCTTGTTGACTGCGGAACTCTAAAAATGATAGGTTTCCCATAAAAACTTTCATCCCCTATATCCCCCCCCCCCCCTTAAATTTGTTTTTGAGAAAATAATTGCCTATGTTCTTCGCCCTGATGCCATCTATCTCTTTACCAAATTTTATCGAGATCCGTTCAGTGGATCAGGCGTGAAAAGGTAACATACAGAATTACAGACGGACAGACAGACAGAGTTACTATCGAATTTATACTTTTAAGCATCGATTAGTATGGATTATGTGTTCTATTCAAAATGAGCCAAACACTCGATAATTATGAATTCGGCGAAAGTCATTCTTCTACGGAGACTCTTAACACCGCGATTCAGAAAATGACGTTAAATGAACAACGCCATCTATCGAGCACGAAGTGATACTGTCAAAATATATGGGAAAACGTTCGAACACTCTGTAAGGTATGTAGAAAAGATGTAGGGTTCCATGACTGACTTGACCTGACTTGACTTGACTTGACTTGACTTGACCTGACTTGACCTGACTTGACCTGACTTGACCTGACTTGACCTGAATTGACCTAACTTGACCTAACTTGATTTGGATTGAGTTGAGTTAACCTTGAGCAGGTATACAGCGTGGCGATTAGGTTATCACATTAAATAGTACAGCGGTTATTACAAGTTGTTATCAGTCTGTTAAAATAATAAAAATAAAAATAGACCTAAAAATAGAAAACTGAATTTTTCTAACAAACTAAATAGCGTAAAAATTGGCAATAAATAATCCACCCTTGATACTATTAGTTTACTGACCTGTAAAAGCGGCAACGCCGCGGCGCGCGGCGCGGGCGTCTAGGCGGCGGGCGGCGCACACGCCAAACGACAGTGAGACTAGCGGAGGGTAGGTACTTGCGCTCACGCGCGGGGCGTTGGGAATAGTTGATATCAACAATGCAACACAAACTTTATGGTATTGTTACCAAGTAATCACAAATTAAGTTTTAAAACCTCCACTTAGTTCACTTTATGCAATTTAAATTTTAAAATTTTCGAAATGTCCGCCGCGCACCCGAATGCATAATCGACACCGTCGTATGATATTATTACGGACATTTCTTAATAGATCACCATTCGCGGCTAAATTATTTAAGTTGTGGAAAGCCTGAATTATTCTTATTTTTAAATCTTCCACTGTCGTCACTTCAGTAGCGTACACTTCATTTTTTACATGTCCCCATAAAAAAAAATCCAGTGGTGTTAGGTCCGGTGACCGTGCTGGCCACCGAGTAGGTCCGTATCGGCCAATCCACTGCTCTCCGAACATTTCAGTGAGGCGCTGCCTGGCAGCCACTACTGAATGAGCAGGTGCTCCGTCAAGCTGGTACCATACCTGGCCATTGCCACCCAACGGTAGTTCATTAATGTACTCCGACACTGTGCCGTCAAGTAGTTCCACAAACTTAGGCCCATTGAGGTTGCCATTGATAAACACCGGACCGATTATGTGGTCTCCGTGTATTGCAGCCCAAACATTCACGGCAAATCGGTATTGGTGTGCGGACTCTCGGATCAGGTGCGGATTTTCTCGACTCCAGTATCGTAGGTTCTGTCGATTCCATATCCCGTTGCGCGTGAACGTACTCTCGTCTGTCCACATTATGTTGTACAAAAAGTTAGAGTCATTTTCTATTTTGCTCAGTAGCCACTGGCAGTAGGCTTCCCGGACTGGCTTATCTCTTCCTAATAAAGCCTGCACCTTTTGGTATTTGAATGGCTGTTGCTTATCTCTTTTTAAAATGTTGTGTACAGTCCTGTGGTGTACTCGAAATAGGCGAGCTGCTCTACGAAGACTTGCAGTTGGATTACGAGCGAAATAATTAAGGATTTGCTCTTCCCGACCCACGGTTACTCGCAGAGGAATTTCAACCTGATGTGGAACCAAAGATTGGTTATCACGTAATCTTTGGACTGCCCGTGTAAAAATCCGTAAATCTGAAGGACATACACGTGTGGTATTATACCTCTCTCGGTATGTTCGTAACGCCAGCGCTGCGTTTTGATAACATTCTCCATAAATCAATATCATATCGGTGTACTCCGATGACGTGAAATTGACACGAGGCATCTTGAGAACACAACACAAAAAGGAACAATAAAAGCGTCTGAATTCGCATAAACTGTCACACCACTTTCAAAAAATTACCTAAAACTAATTTTACTGTTGTAATTACGTGTCCTATCACAAAAATAGGAACCGCACGAACTGTCACAACACTTAACTAATCTACAACTAATAATAACGTACCTATCCTATTTCTATTACAAATAAAACAAGAATCTTAACAAAACGTCCTCAATACAAACACCAAAAAAATGCAAATAGGCAACTGCTGTCGTGAACGAACTATCCTCAAGGACAACGGCGCGGGCACTGGAGTGAGTCACACACACACAAACACAAACAATCGCACACGCCGCCCGCCGAAAAAATACGAAATTTGACGACACACACCCCCTTCCCCGTCCATTTCGCGCGTAGAGATTTATGCCGTAGACCGTTAGCAGTAAGAACATTTATCGCAGATGCTTTTTATTCCCCGCTGAGGTCCTTTATTTTTTAATTTTGCGCATAGCGAACGCCTTAAACTATTAGCCATAAGGACATTTTTCGCTTGATTTGTTTACGTCTTTTGTAATTGTTAGTAATTCCAAGTAATTCGGAATGGCATCGTCTTACATCGTTTGATTGAACTATCTACGCCGGCCACGGCGCGCGGCGGTCTTTGACCTACTAGTATTGGTCAGGTGATTTTCTTTATGCAATACATGATGTTGTTAAATACTAAAAGGGAAAAAAAGGTCTCACGGGTAGAATGTTAACATTTATTAATTATTTTATTTATGTATGCTTAAAATACGTAATGTAGAATACGTGGTTTGAATTAATGTGATAACCTAATCGCCACGCTGTATTTTATCGCAGCAGGTACATTGGTAGTTGAAAGAAAAGTAGATGACGTACCTTGCTAAAGTGAGTAATTAATGCACTCGTGTTTATTTATTAAGAGCGTTCGTGCCTTAATTACTCACTTTTTGCTCGATGTAACAATCTACAATTTTTAAGAAATTAAAATTTATCACCATTTTTTCATGATTAATATTTGTATCATGATTTAAAAGATAGATAGCGCCACCTATGGCACTACTACCAAACAATGGATTTGGAAAACTTGAATTAACCAAACTTTAGATTGGGTAAATTCACAATGTATCGCGTTATGTTTCCGCGCGAAGTATGTGAACATATGATGATTATGATCGTGTGTTACACACGTTCTCACAAACCTACCTGATTTTACGCTAGTGTCATTTTACGACAATAGATGTCGTTACGTGTATCTACATTACGTACCTAATGAAAATTTCTTCTTGAATACTTTAAACTCTTATATCTTTTGATATTTTGAAGCGATTGCGATGAAACAAAAACTAAATGAAACATCGAGTTACACACAATATTTGAGTTTATAAGTTAACCATATTGATTTCGTACTTTTTACGTGATACTGGAACAATCAAACAAACGAACAGACAAACAGACAAACAGATAAACAGACAAACAGACAAAAATTCCAAAAATGGTAGAAATGGCATCTGTTGGTTATTCTTGGACACTCCAGCCAGGTTTTTTTTTTTTTTTTTTCATTGTACAGAAACGCCTCGTCTACAGATTTATTATATGTATAGATAAATAATTACTTGCTGATTCGTGACCTGGTTTTTAACGAAGAGCCGGTAGTAAAGCAAACTGGGTCACACGTAAGAATAACATGAGTAAATAGTTTCTGTGAAAATGTGTATTAGTGATTAACAAGTAAATAACTTGTATCACAATGGCATCCAGTCCCTTTAGCAGGGGTGGCAGATGTGCTCGGAGCCCACCTCCTACACCTGTGCCTGCACCCGCTCCTACTCCCGAGGCCGCACCCGCACCGCACCCTCAACCACCCAACCAAAAAGAAGATATCATGATGGAAGTGATACCTACGCCGGAAATCCAGAACTGGATGTCGTCCATTGAGCTGTGCCTGAATGAAGTGTGCTCTATTATATCAGAGGGCAAATTAAACATGGAGCAAAAACTGCGAATAAGTGCCCTATGCCGAAAAGTTAGTCACGGCACATCGCAAATGGCCGTTCAGAGCTGTCCGGGCCCACTCCACCGTCCAAACACTCGAAGACTAAATTGATCTGTCGCAGCAACTACAAGACCTAAAGCTGTCAATCGGAGCTTCAATGAAACCGGTTACGGGAACTTCCTTTGCTGAGATGGTGAAAAAAGGTACCAACAATTTTATACAGCCGTCAAATCTAAGATCAGTGGCCATATACCCTAAAGACAAACTGAAGTCTAGTGAGGAGACAAAAACACTTGTCCAAAAAATTATATGCCCCGAGCAAATGAAACTTCAGGTAAGAGGACTACGTAAGACGAAACATGGCGGCGTCATTATCAGCACTGAAACAAGAGACGATATTGAGAAGGTGAAGAAATCGATGCAGCTATCAAATTCAGGCCTTACAGTAGACGAACCCCCAAAAAGGAAGCCTAGAGTAGTAGTTATCGGAGTGCCCTCATCCATGCAAGAGAAGGAAGTTTTTACTTGTTTATTTCACCAGAATCTAGCAGAGATCCTTCAGGATTGCAACCTCGAGTCCTTTTTGACCTCCATTAAGTTAAGCCATAAGTCAGGTAAGAAGGACGCTGATACCTGTAATTATATAATAGAAGTGTCTGCAGACATACGTAAAGCCCTGATATCAAAAGACAGAGTTTTTGTGAATTGGTCGTCATGCCCTGTGAGAGACTTTACTCTAGTCACACGCTGTTATAACTGCCAGCAGTACGGACATGCGGCCAAATCATGTCATTGTGGTGATAAGGGTCACTCCATTAAAGAATGCACAAAGAAGGCGGCGGAACCAAAATGTGCTACTTGCTTGCACTTCAAAAAGCCGAGCAATCACAAGACAAGTGCTTCTGACTGCCCAGCGAAAATAATGGCTGAAAAAAGGTATATTAATTCAGTTGATTATGGAGGCGCCTAAGAGCGCCGTTCATTACATTACATTAACCCAAAATATTCGCAGTGTTTTTAAAAACTTCGAAAATTTTAACATTTTTCTACAACGTCTTGATATAAACTGTGACGTTATTGTGTTAACCGAATGTTGGCTTTCCAAACAATATAACATACCACTAATTCCGGGATATAATATGTATAAAAGTAACATAAATTACAATCAAAATGATGGGGTGATTGTTTATGTCAGAAATTATTTGAATGTCTCCGTTGAAGAACCTAATATCGTCCACTCTAACAGTTTGTTAGTTAAAATTGGATCAGAATTTGCGATATTAGCAATATATCGGCCTCCCTTCTTTAAAAATATCACTAATTTTACTAACTCTCTGAACGATACCTTGCAAAACCTATCATCCTTCAAAAACACGATTTTAATTGGTGATATTAATATTAATATTCTTCCAGGAAGTGCTGATGCATCTGCTCAGGACTACCTCAACCTACGCGCCTTTCATGGCTTGCTCCCCGCACTCAATTTTCCTACACATCAAAGTGGCTCCTGCTTGGACCATATCATGCTTAAATCGAATTTCCCTTCACTTGCACTTGTGGTTAACTCAACAATAACCGATCACAATGCTGCCCTATTAATCATAAACTGTAAATTACCTAAATACAACACTTGTACAATTTCTAAATTAAAAATAAATAAACTTGAAGAAGATTTGCGCGTCATTAACTTTGATCCAGTTTACAATTCTGCTGATCCGCAGTTTTGTATGTTGTATGTAATAGAAAACATACAACATGCAATTCAGAGAAATACAGTCATATCAAGATTGAGCCGCAAAAATTGTAACATAAAACCCTGGATCACGACAGGTCTTATTCGTTGTATGAAACATAGGGATAAACTGCACATGAAGGCTAAATCTCAGCCAGATAATCCAATACTGCAATTGTCGTACAAAAGGTATCGTAATTTCTGCAATGATCTCCTCAAAAAGGTTAAAAGCAACTACGATAAAACTGCACTGGAAAAGGCTGGAACAAATAGTAAACAGATCTGGAAACATATTAAAAACATAACATATACCTCGAAAGATAATGAGTCATCTTCAGGTTTATTAAAAGTGCATTCGACACCGCTGACATCTGCTAACTTTGCAAATAATTTCTTTGTTAACGTCGGAAAGAATCTGGCCGAAAGAAATCGGGTTCAATCACACAACCTAACAAGCACGCATTTTGCATGTAACCACACTTTAACATCCTTCGCCCTGCTAGACACTGACGAAACTGATAAAATCATCAAACAATTCAAGAATATTTTAGTACCACCACTGACTTATATTTTCCGAATGTGCCTGTCTTTGGGTCTTTTTCCCAAGTGCCTCAAAAAAGCAGTTATTGTCCCTTTATACAAAACAGGCAGTAAACAGCAAGTAACAAATTATAGACCAATTTCTTTACTGCCTTCTATGTCAAAAATTTTGGAAAAAATCATAAATAAAAGATTGTTTAAATATCTGGAGGACAAATCAATTTTGTCGGAGCATCAATATGGATTTAGACCTAAAGTTTCAACTGCCGATGCCGTACATCATCTTACTGACTATCTAGCCCAGGAACTTGACAAGGGTAACCACACAGTAGGGGTTTTCCTGGACCTCGCCAAGGCTTTTGACACAGTCTTCATTCCTATTCTGTTGCGCAAGCTTGAGACAGTGGGCATAAGAGGTATTCAACTGAAACTTTTTAAAAGTTACTTAGAAGACCGAACCCAGTGCGTGAAGATTGGCAATGTTCTCAGTGCAGACGAAAAAAACACGTCCTTTGGTGTTCCCCAAGGAAGTATTTTAGGGCCTACTCTATTCTTGATATACATAAATGACCTTTGTAATCTAAACCTAGAGCACGGCACTATAATATCTTACGCTGACGACACTGCCCTCCTTTTTTCTGCTGAATCGGAACATTAAGTCTACAAGTTTGCGCAACATGGTTTTAATATTGTAAATAAGTGGCTTCAACATAATTCACTAACACTAAATGCGGCTAAGACAAATTATATTAAGTTTTCCATGCGTAAACCAACATCTGTTTTGCCCTCAACGCTGTATGCTCACTGTTGTATGTTCCCTGCAGATTGCTTGCTCACGTGCCCTAATATTAATATAACTAATAAAATAAAATATCTGGGAATTATAATAGATGAAACCCTATCTTTTAAACAGCATATAGAAGCTTTAAATAATAGAATGCGTAAGCTAATATTCGTTTTCAAAAAACTACGCTATATTGCAGACCCAAAATTAATTAGGCGAGCTTACTTTGCTCTCTGTCAGTCAATTTTGACTTACTGCATCACCTACATTGGGGTGGAGCAGGCAAAAGTTTGCTACTACCTATCGAGAGAGCTCAAAGAGCGATTCTCAAGGTGTCTACTTGCCGCCCTTTCCTTTTTCCCACTAACCTGCTCTATGAATCCTGTGAAGTACTAACAGCTCGACAGTTATTCATAATGAGCATTGTATTAACCCCTAGTGCGCATGCCTAGGTTTACCTAAAAATGCAAATTCTGTCTACTTAGTCTCAAGATTTTTTTATTTTTGGGTAGGCCTTCCTAAAAATGGTGATTTCATCACCAAGCAGTAATTTGCACACCATAAATTATACCTTCCTAACTTCGTTATGAGTTACAGCATATATCTAAATGATTATAAAAGATGAACGGACTTACCTGATCTCGCTGTGATGAGATAATTTTTCTTTTTTCTTATTTTCACTCGCCTAATCTAGAAACTATTTATCAATATCACTAATACACACATTCACTCACGTCACAAACACTTGAAAACGTTAGCACAATGTACAGGCCTAATCATAAACACGATAACAGCACCTCATTCCACTTGTAACACGATCTTTGCGATAAGAAACTTTTTGTTTACACAACGTAAATATTCCGCGGCCATTACGCAGCGACGCGCGCAGAGCCGGCCCGAAAACTGGTTTATACTGGTTCGCGGGAGCCGTGTGGTACCGTCAGCGCATCGGAGTAAAAAGACTGCGAATATTAATTTTGTATGTTATAATTTTCAAGTACGATATTATTTTATTGTAAATTATTGTTCCTTTAGTCTGTTTATTATGTTACTTTAAATTAGATAACATAATATTACTCTTTATTATCTCACTATTTGTGTTCTATTACAATAATAATGACCTGTTTAAAAAAACATACGATATAAATTTTTGGTTTGAGATATCCCAATTATTATTATTATTTCGATTTCTTTGAAAATAATGATTTATCATTATTTGTACCTAGGTACACTTATTTACTAACAGCTGTGTAACAATTATTATGGACAAAACATTACATAAATGATTATTCTATCTTTCCTTATTATGTAGGTAGGTACCTAAATCCATTTACCAACCCATCCATTCTCTCTCACGGACAGGAGGACCTGTGTCCCAGCAGTGGGAACATTATAGTCCGATTATGCCTAAACAATAAAAACCGGCCGAGTGCGTGTCAGACCACCTACAATGAAGGATTCCGTAGTAGGGATGAAATTAACCAAAAACAATCTTAACTTTGTAGTTGAAAAATATGTTCTCCCATACATCGACATACGCCACGGTCAATTCTCCAACTGCAAATGTAAGTTTGTAATCGCATTTTTTTGCGATAACGAAGTATGTGGAGGTAATTATTGTGTTTATTCATCATGTTAAAGTTTGCCTGTTTGAATTTTTAATTCTTCATGTATCAATAGTAGTCGGTTTTTAGAATATCTAATGCACCGCAGTTATGCACCTATGCGGTGCATTAGACATTCCCTCTAGTCTTATGCACCTATGCGGTATCATATGACATTCTCGTGACAGTAATGCAAATAAAAAAGCAAGACATTCGCTGCGAACAATACCTACAGTGAAACATGCCAAAACTACTTCCCTCTGTGCACACACGCTCACACTTACAATTAAAATACACCTCAGTAAGGGCACGCATGTTTACGAAACCGGCCTCACGTCACTGTTGATATCGTTGTATTGGTTTTTTATTTGAATTACTGTCACGAGAATGTCACATGATACCGCATAGGTGCATAAGACTAGAGGGAATGTCTAATGCACCGCATAGGTGCATAACTGCGTTTGCACTGGCGGAACATTCACAACAAAACATGTTGAAATCTCTATTTTCTCTCAATGTTCCATACAATTTTTGACAGGAACTAGAGATTTCAACACGTTTGGTTGTGATTGTTTCACCAGTGCAAACGCATAGTAAAAGAGAATTTCTAATGCAAGGCATACGTGCAAAACTACTGTTACGGTGGAGGAAGGGTCTTTAGAGACTGACAAACAGACGGACAAGTGGAGGTAATTATTGTTTATTTTTACTCCTCCACGTATCAATGGTAGTCGGTTTGTAGTACAACTTTTCCTAGCTCTTCGTAGAGTGGGATACCTACTTACGGAAAGCTAGGAAAAGTTTGAAATAAAACACATTTTGCTTTCAAGAAATATATTATAACAAAATAAAACAAAACTCATACTCAAAACATTTATTTCAAATAAACCAGTTACAGGCACTTTTCAACTGTCAAGGAGTCGTTCACTTAGAAAGATGAAGCTAGTTGCCCATTCCAAAGAGTAGTAGGTACACACGTATCGACGGGTCGCTAGAACCGAGACAGCATGGGGGTGGCTGAAAAGACAAGAAATACAAATTATTCCACTGAAACTAAATAAATATATATAGTAATATGCTATACTGAAAATACTTACCGCGGTGCGCGGTGGGGATGCGGACAGATCGGAGCGCGGGGTAGCGTCAAGGAACCCCATGATGATAGCGCGACGGGCGGCGCTCTGTCTGGGGCCCTTTTGCACGGAGCGGGGGTCACACTCGTGACCTTGAGGTCGAGGACAGCCTCGCCATGCTGAAAATATCATAAAACAATCATTTACCAAATTAATGGCCTACGAAAATACCATGATCCTAAAAAAACATTCATACATTTTGAGGACATTCACCTTTTTTGAAGTCGGTAAAAAAAAACAATAACTTCGACATTTATTTTTCTTACACATGTCAGTTATGTAAACTGCAAGGAATAATAAAATGTAATCTTTCCTTTTTTCTTTCTTTCTTTCTTATTGGAACAAAAAATTCTAGTTGATTCTTTTTGCAAATAGTACTTTTACTGGCCCCGCCTACTATGAGCGCTGTGTCATGGTACGGGGGAATCGCCGAATTGGAAATACGATTACGATAACAATTCGCAATAATATCAGTAGCTATTAG
The DNA here is from genome assembly GCA_948473465.1 of Lithophane ornitopus. Lineage (NCBI taxonomy): Eukaryota > Metazoa > Arthropoda > Insecta > Lepidoptera > Noctuidae > Lithophane > Lithophane ornitopus. The sequence continues at coordinate 9,335,697 of OX419641.1, read as the reverse complement.
CCAAATTATGTTCGTAGATTATTATGCTAGATACTTATGTGTATTTCAAACAGTATACAAGAATATTTATCGTAAATACATTACTAAACACGGCGGCGACAGCGTCAAAATTGTTTACTACAAAACTTTCGTTACTTGTTCACTGAAATATTTATCACTTTCCGATAAACTAACACTCAATACGAAATCCACACTTATTTCTCAGTAATTCTGTATAAAATTCTTATAAGATTACTCACCGTTTTCTTCTTTTATTCTGTTGCGAACAAACGTAAACAACACTGGACACTTGACGAATTTTGCCAATATGGCGTCGCGCGTCACACGACCACAGATAGATTTTGTTTGTTAGGTTTTCGTTCCGTTTTTAGTGGTGTTACCAAGAAATTGTTACTAAAATCAGTAAATTATTAATCGATTATTCGAATGATACAGCCAGATCGTGTTGCAAGTGCAAATAAACAACAAAAATCATCGACCAGTGGCAACAATTGTCGCGTGATACCCCATAGGTGCCATCGACATTTGGGGCGTTTTCGTTCATGATACCTATGGGGTATCACGTGACAGTTGAGAAGGTGGCAGCCCTCTCCTACAGCACTGAATTAACTAAAAAGAGACGGAAAGACATAGTTTGCCCTACAAAAAGTACAAAACATGCTTTCGCAGCCAAATTTTTTGTCTTCCTAGGACCATTACTTTATAACAGACTAAATGCGAGAGCCAAAATTTATTCACTTAATTATAATATTATTGTAAAAGAACTCTCAAAGAAGCTCTTCAAAGTATGTCCTATGAAGATACAGAGGAATTATTAGTTGTACTCAAATAAAAAATGTATTTGTACTAATTAAGTTTAGCTAAGTTAGGTTATGTAAGTACTAAGACTTTAGCAAGTAGGATTTATTGTATATTTATTTTATTGTGTATTTACACCTTTTTACATACCTATTAGTTGACTAAATTTTTATAATTAAGTATGTGATTATTTAGAAATACTATGCCTTGCCTTGAAACACAGGATGACCTAGTTCAGGCACATAAAATAATTGAATTTTTCGTAGATTTAAGCTTTGTATTTAGTGTTTTACCTTTTTACCTCAATAAAATTTTATTATTTCATTTATTCCTTTTTAGTACATAATTTTTACATTTTTAAATATTTTTATAAAAAGCATTAAAAAAAAATACATTTAAAAATATAAAAACTAGTAGCCCATCGGCACCAGGATCAGGGTCCAAGCTGCCGGTGGTCAGGGCTCTAGAGAGAGGAACCTCCTCACTATGCGTGCGGTGTCCAGGAGTACTGCTTTCTGAATCAAGCCCTTGACCCAGCCGCGCAATGAGAGCCTCCTGAGATGTTGGTCGAGGCTCTTCGCTATTAAGCCATTGACCGTAACGATTATCGGTACAATGATTGCAGAGTCCACGTCCCACATGTCGACAACCTCGTGTGCTAAGTCAAGATACTTGTTTTTTTTATCTTTCTCAGCTTTCACGAGGTTCTCGTCATGAGGGACAGCGATATCAACAATCATTGCACGGCGCTCTCGTCGATCTATCACCACAATATCAGGCTTATTGGCTACAATAGTCCTGTCAGTGATGATAGATCGATCCCAGTACAATGTGGCGTGACCATTTTCGAGAACTGGGTCGGGCACATACCTGTAGTATGGTACTTCATACTCCACAAGGTTGTACTGCAAGGCAAGTTGCTGGTGGATAATCCTAGCTACTAGGTTGTGTCTGTGCAAGTACTCGCCGTTAGCAAGACGAGAACAACCGGAAACAATATGTCGGATTGATTCACCGACAGATGTCAACCGTACCGTCCTTGACAATATATTTCCGGTAATTATTCGTCATGATAACTTCATCCATAATCGCACAGACAGAACCTTCGGTTTCCCCGAAAAGGTCGCCGAAGCGTAGCCAGGATACAGACGCCAGAAAGTCTACTTCAGGCCCATGGAGAGCCCGGAATAAGCGTCCGTGTAGCTCTTTGCCTTGCCATACTTCCTTACGGTCGTTAGTATCAAGTACTGTAGGTTTGCGCCAGTTCTCTTTCGCCAAGGAGAGCGGGGTAAGGCCCTTGTCTACTGCAACCACATCTCGGTGCATCCCCACGTCAGTTTGAAGGAAATATTCCCTGAGACTGCAAATCTCGCGGTTGTGGAGGGTTTTGGCATTTAAGAAACCACGACCCCCACACTTCCGCGGGATGTACAGTCTCATCACTGATGACCGTGGGTGATGCATCCGATTTGCCGTCAGCAGTGTACGGACCTTCCTATCCAGGGCGTCAAGTTCCGTCTGAGTCCATTTGAGTATGCCAAAAGAATACATAAAACCGGCATTACCCAACCGTTGAAGGCTCGCACCTTGTTTCCGCCTGATAAAAGACTATTTAACACTTTATTTAGGCGGCCAAAGAAGCGCTCCCTCAACGATTGTTTCATGTCGGCAACATTGATGCCTAATGCTTCCGACATACCCAAATACTTGTAGGTTTCGGTTGAGGAGAGGGATCTAAGGTGTATGGAATCCGAGACTTGGGTTCCCACGGATTCCATAATCCCCCCTCGCTTTACATGCATGACTGCACATTTGTCCACACCAAATTCCATCCTGATGGCGCTACTGAATTTTTCTGTTACCTTCAGTAGCTCCATCAGTCGCAAATTGTTGGGGGCGAAGAGTTTCAGGTCATCCATGTAAAGGAGGTGAGATATCACCTGACCGCCCCTTCTCAACTGATATCCTAGACCTGAATCCTCCAGCAGTGTGCTTAGAGGATTCAAGGCTAAGCAAAACCAAAGCGGACTCAAACTATCGCCCTGGAATATTCCCCGCTCAATCCTGATCGGTTCATCGATCCCCCGTATCTGTCGACATCCTGGATAGAGAAGGGTTGTTCTCCATTGCCCCATACACGACATCAAAAAGGTACGTAGAGTTGCGTCTATTTTGTACAACTCCAGCACCCTAATGAGCCATGTATGTGGCACCGAGTCATAGGCCTTCTTATAATCTATCCAGCATGTCGACAAATCCTTCCGGGATCTACGCACCTGTTGGCTTATGGCCATGTCTATAAGGAGCAGCTCCTTAGTACCGCGTGACCCATTCTTACATCCATTCTGAGACACAGATATAATTGAGTTGCTATAAATATGTTGTGCAATTTTTGCTCTAAGAATGGATGTAAGAACTTTATAGACCGTCGGTAAACATGTAATTGGTCTATAGTTTTTAGGTTCCGCAGTACTACCCGATTTGTGGAGCAGGTGGGTAACTCCTGTCGTAAAGAACAGTGGTAGCGACCCAGTCTCTAGAGATGACTGGAATTGCGAAGCTAAGCAGGCGTGTGATCTTTGTAGCCATTTAATCCAGAAATTGTGCAGTCCGTCCGGTCCTGGAGATTTCCAGTTAGGCAACGGACGGACTGCACGGGCCACATCCAGGGGACTGATGGTAATGGCCTGCATGTCCGGTATTGAATCACACGCCCGCTCAACAACACGCATCCTTCATCAACCTTCAGTGTGACTGACGGGCACCGACCAGATGCTTCGCCAAAAAGCACTCATGGTCTCATTATCTGGTAGGCGCGCGTCAGTCAAACCTTGAGTGGGAATGGGTCGCTCCCACGCTCTGTATACCCACCTTTCATCGCTCTGGAACATACGGTTCTGAGTGTACCGGTCCACTCTTCGCCTATACCGACGGATACGGTTTGCCCATGCAAAAACTTTCTGCTTCAGGAAGTCGATGCGCTCTGTGACACAGGAAACATATTCTCGAGGACTGATACTAGTTCCCGAGAACGCCCGTCTCACAAAGCGCATCACCCTTGGGCGTGTATTGCCCTCCCTGAAGCAGGTGAGCTTCCCGATGAGTACCCTGGCCTCATTAATACGACGCTCAATCCTGCACTGCCAGGCTGGTGCGGCAGGTTTCGGTCGTACAGCTCTGTCAGTGTTTGGGAATTTAACACGAGCAATACGACATGCCGCAACAGCCGTGCAATACAAGATCGAGTGTGTATCGCAGAGGTCTGCGCTGCCTTCAATAAAATTTGGTAACAGTGCATCCAGAGCACACACCAGCGCTCTGTTTCTTTTATTCACGGGCAAACGTGGTAGCCGCGGTCTAAGGTCAGGTGATGTGAACCGGTACTCACGGATCGCATCCTCCAGTGCGCTCCCTAATTCCACATTGCATAGGTTATCTGCAGATATAGCCCTGGCGTCCTCCTCCTCATCACTTTGGTTTTCCCGCAGTGGAGCTTCGACAGGGGCATGCATGACATTCTGGGATGGGGGGGGGTTGCTAGCAGAGCTACTCTGCATTTCCAAGCGTAGCCGATCAAGTGTAGCGTTATCCAGTCTACGATTGTTTTGAATGACGCGCACCTGATCCGACAATCGTTGGGTCGAGACATTAACGGCAGGTTCAAGCACCTGAAACAGAGAGAGCATCCGACCTCGGTACGCTGTAAGGTTAATTCCTCCCTCAGTAGCCCCATAATATGCGCGCATCACATTTTCATTAATGGACTGGGTCCATCGCATGCGCAACACATTTCCACCGGCAGCGGGGACCCTGTTCGGGGCCTGTTGGCCTCGAGGTCCCAAGCCCGCTGGTGGCCGTCCTCTTCCTCGCCGTTGTGGTGGTATTGGTGACGACGGTGGGGAGAAAAACTCGTCGCTCGAGCTCGACGCAGCTGCAGCGACCGGTGACACGGCGCTCACGGTTGCGGCGCGCACCGGCCGCTGCGAGGCGGAGCTGAGCGACAAGTCCGGAGATGGTGGGTGTGCCTGTTGTCGTGCTCTGGCTCTGGTCTGCATTCTACATACTCACATGAGACTGACATTTATATTATAGTCTATTATTTTGGGTATTTTTATTGTTCGGTTTGGTTTGGTTTTCATCTTTATTTCCATATGGTATTAGTTTTGTGGTTTTAATTGTTATTTGGATCTGGACTGTGAAATTCTTGCTATGTTTTATGTAAAAAATGTTGAGCGTAAAATTTTTTTCGTGCTGACTTTGACAGATGCCATAGAGTAAAGGTTATTATTATTATTGTTTTTTTTTTATACTCTTACGTATCTCGGCGTTGCGCCGGCTTTTTAGGATAGTACGGGCCGAAGCCAAGTACTACCCCTGGAAATTTGTTAGATTATGATGAGATGATGGTATGTTCGGATTTTGTGATGATGAGTGTGTCTGTCCATGAGACAGTGTTCGTGCGGTGTTTGCTGCCCTTGTGTGTGAGGTGATGATTGATGTATCGTTGTCATTTTGTAGAAATTTTCTGACAATCCTGCAGGTATTCAAGATTGCAGCTTTTTAAAGAGTCTGATATGTGTAAGGTGGTAATTCGAGTGTTTTTAATGACTGGTGGAGCTGTTTAGGTATTACACCTGTTGTTGATAAGACTATAGGAACTATGGTGACATTGCTAAGGCGCCACATTCTGCTGATTTCTATTTTCAGGTCTATATATTTTGAGAGTTTTTCTGCTATAGTATTCTGGAGATTGTGTGTATTAGGGACGGCTATGTCTATGATTTGTGCAGTTTTGTTAATTTTATCTAATAACGTGATGTCTGGTCTATTGTAGTGTGTTGTTTTGTCGGTGAGGATAGCTCGGTCAAAGTACAGTTTGTGAGTGGGGTTTTCGAGAACAGTTTCAGGTTGATATTTATAATAAGCTACAGGTGGTGCGGGGATTAATTTATATTTTATTGCTAATTTTTGGTGTATTATATTCGCTATCTGATCATGTCTGTGTTTGTAATCAGTCTGGACTATTGCTTTACACGCACCCGTGATGTGTTGAATGGTTTCGGTGGAACTATTGCATCGCCTACATCTGTCTATTGTTTGAGGGACTCGCATTATGTGTTTCTGGTAATTGCGAGTTTCTATTACTTGGTCCTGAATGGCTATCATGAACCCTTCTGTCTCAGGGAACAGTTCTCCACGTTTTAACCATTCGTTCGACGCTAACTTGTCGACGTTAGGTTGATTAAGGTCGTGTCGATGTCTCCCATGCAGTGACTTTTGGGTCCATTCTGCGATTTTAGTCTGTCGGTCAGTCTGTTGTTCATTAGTCTGGGCTATCTTCTCAAACATGTTTAAAGGGGTAAGTTTTTTATCATTGAACGCTATGGCTTTATGTAGAGTTGAAGTAGTACTTTTAGCATTAAAGTATGTTCTTAAAATAGTTATTTGCTTATTATGTAGGTTAGTGATATCTATTATTCCCCTGCCACCTTCGTTCCTTGGCAGTGTGAGCCTCTGAACACATGACCTAGGGTGGTGCCTTCTGTGTTTAGTCAAAGTGGTATTTATAATACGTTGCAAATATTTGAGTTCGGTCTTGTTCCAATTTATGATCCCAAAAGAATAGGTAAGAACAGGAATGGCATAAGTGTTTAAGGCTTTTATGGTGTTTCGAGCGTTTAGTTGAGTACGGCATATTGTTTTTAACCTGTGTTTAAATTGTTTAGTGAGGGTAGCTTTAATTTCCTTATGAAGAACCTGTTTAGCCTGTATGTAACCTAAATATTTGTAAGTCCCGTTTTCGTCTAATGATTCTATGGTGTCCCCTGTCTGCATGTGGTATGAATGTGAATAAGTTTTGCCCGCTCTGATTGAATTAATTTTACATTTGTCAATTCCAAACTCCATACTGATATCACTTGAAAATTGTTCAGTAGCATTAGCTAGTTCATATAAGTCGTCTGGTGATGATGCGTACAATTTGATATCGTCCATATAGAGTAGGTGGTTTATTTTACAGTTTTGCTGGTCAGTCAGTATGTCATTTGTTGTATCATTATATTGAAGTTCATAACCGGGCTTTAAGGCATTGAGTTTATTTGAAAGTGGATTTAATGCGAGACAGAACCATAGTGGGCTGAGTGAGTCTCCTTGGAATATCCCTCGCTGGATCTTAATGTGTTCTGTCTCAACTATTCCTATAGATGTGTTCAGGTGTAATCGCGTCTGCCATTTGTCTATTATATTTCCTAAAAAGTTGATGAGTTGTGGATGTATCTTGTATAAATTCAAAACTTTAAGTAACCATGAGTGAGGTACTGAATCGTATGCTTTCCTATAGTCAATATACATAGAGCATAAATCTTGCTTAGTACGTTGGACATGTTTAAGTATTACCGCATCTATTGTCAACTGTTCTTTACAACCTTGGCTAAACTTCCTACACCCTTTCTGTTCTTCTGTTAATATCTGTTGTGCTTCAAGGTGTTTGTATATGATGTGAGTAATGCACGATGTCAATATCTTATATATGGATTGCAAACAGGTAATTGGCCTATATTTTGCTGGATTAGATGTATCGTTAGGGTCTTTCGGAAGCATGTAAGTCTTGCCTTCTGTAATGTATGGTGGAATAATTGTTGGGTTTTTTATAAAATCGTTAATATAGTTATATAAGTGTGGGTGTATGTGTGTAAATTTTTTGTACCAATAGTTGTGTATGTGATCAGATCCTGGTGCTTTCCAATTGTGTATCTTCTTAAGGACATCATGGAAAGTTTCTGCCTCAACCTGATCAAACTTCATCGCTTCAACGTTTGTCTGATAGGCCTCCTCTTCTTTGATCCATTCTGCTTCAGTATTATGGCAGACAGGATTTTCCCAAATTCCAGCCCAGAATTGCTGCAACTCCTCCGTGGCCGGCCACGTTGTCTGTGTGTTATTGCTTGGTGTAGTGTGGTTTGTTGTTGATGCCTTTAGTTTTCGGTAAAATAATTTTTCGTTATTCCTAAATTGGTTATTTTGTGTTTTGCGGAGTGTGCATTTAGTGTATCTATCTAGTCTACTTTTTACAACTGTTAGTTTCTGTTTAAGTGTGTCTAGAAAGTGTGTAAGGTGTGTGTTAGGCTCTTCATGTAATGTATGCGTTTTGTAGTCTCTTAATATTATGTTTACTTCTTTAATTAATTTTCTGCTCCTATGGCCTTGGATGTAATGTGTTAATCTTCCAATTTTGGCTCTGATAACTTCTATTTTGTGGTCTAACCTTTTTTGCCATTTAGGCTTGTGATTTTGTTGGAGTCTACTTCTATGTTCAGGAGGTGACAGTGAAATTTTACTACCGTTGGCCTTAGCGGATGTCCACGCAGCGCAGTATATTATGGTCTAAAGATGATTAAATTCTGTATCTCTGGTAACCTGTTCTGGCAAAATAACTCTGTTAATATAATTAACTATACTCGCTAACCTTTTTGATGACTTTTGCATAGGTATGTAACTCCTCTCTGTAGGATTGGTGTCTCTGTAGTACTGTAGTGTTTCTAAGAATATTTCATCTATTTCAAGGTTTCTTTCTAGGTTTGTTTGTGTATTAAGGTGTACGGGGTATTCTAATCCTATGTCATTGAGGTTATCAACTTCGGTTTCTACTCCTATTTGTTGCGTTTGTGACGTCTCTATAGTTTCTATATTTAAATTTTGTGTATTTATGGATGATTGTGAATGTACATTTTCTGTATTTGACCCTATACTATCAGATTGCAAATGAAAGGAGTTCGTCTCGTGTAATTCGTTCTCTACTATTGTTTTTAGAGTCTGGAGCCGTGGTTCTGAAATCATACTATTATTAACTATTACCCTTTTTTGGTCCGATAAGCGCTGTTCTGATAAATGTGACAGATGAGGACAACATTCTATAAAATTTTCTGTCATATCCGACTCCATTTTTGTTGCCCTAAAATAACATTTCATAAGTGTTTCATTGAGTTCGTTAGACCATTTCATCCTGCGTTTGGGTTCCGATTGTGAGTGCGGCTGTGTGTTCGTTTGAAATGAAAGAAGCTCCTGTGGTGTCTGGAGCTGTAGTTGTAAGTTATTATTGGGTGTCTGTAAACTAGTTCTTACTTCTAGCCTAATTGAATCGAGTGTAGTGGGAGATAACAACTTTTTGGACACTATTGCTCTCCTTTGATCTCCAATCCTTTGCCTAGAGACATTCATGTTTGGGAATTTTTCTAGGAATTGTTGCTGTAATGATGATAAGTATGCATTTGTATCAGTTTCTAAATTTGTGATGATCAGGTAGGTACGCCAAATGAATTCGTTCATTTCTTTACTCCATTTTTTCCGCGTTTTTAAGACAGCAGTGGGTGAAGGGTTATTGGCTAAATTTGCCTCCGACACAACATCTGCTGACGTTGGTGATGATATTGATGATGATCTTAATGAACATGATAAATATGAAGGTGGTGATGATGCGATTGATGAAAATATGGACCTCGGCGAGGCTGCTGATGAAACCGGTGATGTTTCATCATCTACAGAAGGCATATTTGCCTGAATACTTTTTTTTTGTTTTTGATCTTGTTATCATAATTAGTCCCACGAGTAGCTAGGGACTAACAAAGTCGACCACAGCAGAGCCCTGCGTTCACTGTGGTAAGGGTAAGTAAAACTGGAGGTCCCCTATTATCCAGAGTTGGCACACTAGCGACTAACGCATTCCCCTAGCCATGCAGCCCTCGGCGTGTGCGACCTTGGCTTGGATTGTATCTCTCTTGGTCTGGCTCCTCGTCCTAGATCCGTGTCGGTAAAGTAAACTCTACCGACACAGACCCAGAGTTCGGAGCGCGCAAGCCCCACCACGACGTCAACGTAGAGATACGGCGGTGGGGTTATTATTATTATTATTATATTATTCGAAGAACAAAAAGGCTGTCGAAAAATTTAGTTTGGGCTGCAAGGAACAACTTACAATAGACTCGGTTATACTCAAACAGGTCCGGAAGAAAGATCTATATACTATGTATATAGACTACAAAAAAGCGTATGATTCTGTCCCACACACTTGGCTACTTGAAATTTTAAATATATATAAGATAAACCCTCAAATCATTGCCTTCTTAAATAACACAATTACACAATGGACAACACGTTTACATCTTACGACATCTACAGGTATTGTTGAGACAGAACCCATCAAGATCCAACGAAGCATATTCCAAGGTGACTCGCTTAGCCCGCTATGGTTCTGTCTTGCCCTAAACCCGCTATCAAACAAATTAAATTCACTAATGCCAGGATATAAACTCAATTACAATGACACTACAGATAGCATACGGACGGATAGACACGATTGTAAAATTAACCACCACCTTTATAAGGATGACATAAAATTGTACGCTTCTTCACCAGAGGACTTAAATGAACTCGCAAATGCCACAGATGAATTAGTGAAATTCAGGTATTTAGACAATTAAATAACTTTTATTAACCTTGAAACCATGATCTTGCAAACCTATAAACGAGCATTTTAAAACGTTGGCCTCCTAGATGCCGTTTTGGGAACAATGTTTTTAAGAGTCGATCGGCCGTACAGATCGTTAAGCCTTCGTTAAGCCTGCCGCATCCTCCAATAGAGTTAAGATATATGCCAATGGAAAGATCTCTTCAAAGGAAATATTTCGTGATATGACGTTTCTCTCGTTGTCATTGTTAGTACGAAAGGAGCTACAGAGCTCTAAATGTGAGTAATTAAGCATTATTGAAATTCATCATCTATTTAGGTAATTAACTCTGAACTGACTAATAATAAGCAAAAGTCGTGTTTGTAGCAAAGATTATCCCTGAAAAGCTCTTTTCAGTGGTATATATATCTTATGGCTATTGGACGCCAAGAATTCCTTAACTTCGGTGCGCAATTTATTACCTATTGAGGTCATTATCTCCGAACTGACTAACAATTGGCAAAAGTCGTGTTAGTAGGAAAGGTCCCCCCTGAAAAGTTCTTTCCATTGGTGTATATCTTATGGCTATTGGTTTAAGAAAATTCCTTAACTGCGGTGTCCCAGTAGTCACATTTATTTAGGTCATTAACTCCAAACTGACTGACAATTAGCAAAAGTCGTGTTAGTAGTAAAGGTTCTTCATGGAAAGCTCTTTCCTTAAATTCCTTAACTTCGATACCGAAGTAGTGACTTATTTAGGTCATTAACTCCGAACTGATTAAAAATTGGCAACAATCATGTTAGTAGTAAAGGTTCTCCTCAAAAAGCTCTTTCCATTGGTGTATATCTTATGGCTATTGGGTCAAGAAAATTCCTTAACTACGGTGCCCCAGTAGTAATACATATTTAGGTCACTAGCTTCAAACTGACTAACAATTGGCAAAAGTCGTGTTAGTAGCAAAGGTTTTCATTGGAAAGCTCTTCCCATTGGTGTATATCTTATGGTTATTGGGCTAAGAAAATTCCTTAACTTTGGTACCGAAGTAGTCACCCATTTTTTGCCATTTACTCCGAACTGACTAAAAATTGGCAATAGTCATGTTAGTATCAAAGGTTCCCCTCATTGGCAAAAGTTATGTTAGTAGGAAAGGTTCCCCTTGAAAAGCTCTTTCCTTTGGTATATATCTTATTTTTATTGGGCTTCAGGGCAGAACCCCATAAACAGGGGCCCATTCTCCTTTATAGATAAACTGAATGAAATAAACTAAGAGTAAACTATGAGAAAAAGCCTAATTATTGGTAGATTAATATCTGCAACTAAACCTATTACAATAGTAAATACGAGTACTTAAGGGGAAATAATACATCATCATGACAAAATTTCTAGAAGTTGTTCTGTGTCTGTGTAATTGAGTATCGCTAGATATTCAGATAACATTTTACAACATTTCTTATGGCTTACACTATAGAAGCTTAATAACTTGTTGAGCCTATTATACAGAAAAGGTCGTAATAATACATAAAATCGATTAGCAAACGCATGACTAGTTTGAGGATTTATGCAAACCAAGTCCTTCCTTCTCTTGTCGGAAGGTACTGGGACAAAAGGAAGTGCAGTGTGCTGGTGTAGTACTATGTTTAGTATAAACAATTGCCGTACTGTTAGTACATTACATGCTAAATAGAGCTCGTGCGTAGGAAATCTATAAGGGCGAAAGGTAGCAACCTTTAGAATTGCTCTTTGAGCACGCTCAAAATGGAGTAGAATTGTTTTTGCAGCACCACCCCAAGAAGTTATGCAATATGTAAGAATGGATTGACACAAAGCTAAAAAACCGGCCAAGTGCGAGTCGGACTCGCGCCCGAAGGTTTCCGTACCATTATAATACATTATCTGTAAAAAATTCAACTGTCTAGCTATCACGGTTCATGAGATACAGCCTGGTGACAGACAGACGGACAGACAGACAGACAGCGGAGTCTTAGTAATAGGGTCCCGTTTTACCCTCTGGGTACGGAACCCTAATAAACCTGTTTAATTAATTTATAGTCTGCTATGTTTCGTAAATTCTCAAAGACATAAATTAATTTGCGCACTCTAGTACATAGTAAATCGATGTGTTTACGGAAATTTAGATTAGTGTCAATAGTGACACCTAGATATTTTACATGGTCAGCTTTTGCTAAAGTGGGGCAGGAACATGCGGTGTCAGCGTACCTGCTGCAATTATGCGCGTAAATGTTTAGATTAGATATGTTAGTATTTCTCTCTATTTTTTTTTTCTGCATTTAATGTCAGTAGATTATTATGAAGCCAATTAGTCACAATGTTAAAACCATTCTGAGCATGTTCATAAACCTCAACTTTTGATTTAGCTGAGAACAATAGAGCAGTGTCATCCGCATAAGACAATATGACACCATTTGGACACATTTTGGAGAGACAGGCGGCACAGTGCATCTATATAGATTAAAATTTTGTAAAATTGTGTGCATTCCCTTATCTAGATTGGTAGTAACATAGTTAGTCATTTTATGTACCGCTTGGCTAGTTGATCTTTTCGGCCTAAAACCAAAGTGACTGTTTGAAAATAGTTTATTATCTTCCAAATATTTTATCTATCTGCTGTTAATGATTTTTTCTAATATTTTTGAGAGGCCTGTTAAGATAGTTAATTGATTCAGGCGTGACATTTTGCTCAACACTTAATAGATTCAGGTCATTCATTAAATAATAATAACACTTTCAAAATTTTACATACTTGTGATAAAGGATTTAAAATGTCAGTATTAGAGAGTTTAGAAATTATTAAAAATAATACAGCGAACGTTACACTGTTGAACGAATTAAATACCAGTATGCCAAGGTCGCCTTTGTTGCGATTGTTCGCCCCTTATCGCGCTTATCGCACTGATAACGATTCTAGCCAATTAGCGCCGAGCAGCAATCCTATATAAGTCGGGGTGACGGGCGATTTGATTCACTTTGCGTCCAGCGCTCGGTGTGGTAACACGTCGCGTTCTGGTTCGCAATTGGTCAATCGTCATCCTGAGGATGCCTCGTTGAGAGGTGAAACACGTGTCGATTTCTTACAGGGTTTTTTAGGACTCTTGAAGAATAGTCAAGCGGAATAGGTTACTAAATATATCTACGTCTATTGTATTTTAGGCCTGTTAACACTGAAATGGGTCTGTAGTTATTCACACAACTTTTATCTCCAGATTTGAAGGCAGGTGTGACCACAGCTTTTTTAATCAATTTGGGGAATACTCCTTTAGATAAACATAACTGATATAAGCGTGTTAGAGGAGGTGCAAGTAGGAATTTAAATCTTTTTAGTATATTATTAGGTATGTTATCCCACCCAGTAGCACAAACATCCTTTAGCCCGTTTATTATGCTTGCTACTTCGTAAATATCGGTCACTAATAAAACAAAAGAATTTAGTGTAGAGGAGGTCGTAGTCGGGATTTGACAGCAAAAATAATTAGAATTTAAAGATTTTTCAGCCAAGCTTTTACCAACGTTAACAAAAAAGTTTTTTACGTTATTCATTGCTTCGGATGGGTTTGACTCTGTTTATAGTAAATCGTACGGAGGTTCGGGATTTTGTGATCTAAATATATTAGTTTTTATAAATTTCCACACAAGTTTACTATTTTTCCCCGCCTTATGTAATTCATTTTTATCATACTGATTTTTTAGTTTTTTCAAAAGATTATTACAGAAGTTTCGATACCTCTTATAATAGGTCTTTACCTATGAAATTGCCGTTTTGTATGAAAAAATTTAAACGAATTTTTTTCATGAATTTTTTATTTGTATTAATCGAAGTAATCACCCATGCAATCAATGCATCTTTGCCATCGCAGTGGCAGTTTATTGATGCCCTTCTTAAAGAAATCAGCTGAACGGGAGGCAACAAATTCTTCAAAGGCATTTTGTACTGCCTCTCGGGTATTGAATTTTTTTCCCGCCAAGAAGTTATCCAAATTCTGGAAAAAGTAGTAGTCTGTAGGCGCAAGGTCTGGTGAGTAGGGCGGATGACGGAGAGCTTCCAACCCCAGTTCTTGCAACTTGGAGACCGTCTGCTGTGCAGTATGAGGTCGCGCGTTGTCGTGCAGGAGCAGCGGAGACGAGCGATTGACCAATGCTGGTTGGAGATGCGCCAGCTTCTCCATCATTGTGTTCAGTTCTTCACAGTACACATCTGCAGTAATGCTCACCCCGTTTGGTAAGAAGCTGTGATGAATCACACCGGCGCTAGACCACCAAACAGTGACCATCACTTTTCTAGGGGTAAGTTTTCGTTTAGGGCATTGTTTAGGTGCTGAACCAGGATCCAACCAACTTGCTGAGCGCTTGCGGTTATCAAACAGAATCCATTTTTCATCTCAGGTAACAATGCGGTTCAAAATTCCTTCATTTGTATGTCTGTTGAGCAGTGCAAGGCACGTCTCGACGCGTACTTCGCGCTGGCGATCATTGAGTTCGTGGGGCACCCATTTGTCAAGCTTTTTTACCTTGCCAATTTGACGCAAATGGACCAATATTGTTTTGACGCTAACGTCGAAAGCTGCTGCTAATTCAGCCGTAGATTGTGTATCATCAGCTTCCACAATCGCCTTTAATTCGTCATTGTCGACCAAAGTCTTCGGACGACCGCGAGGTTCATTTTTCAGGTCGAAATTTCCAGAACGGAAGCGAGCAAACCAATAACAGGTGGTGCGTTGGTTTGTAGTGTTAGCTCCGTAAACGTCGTTGATGTTGCGTGCCGCTTGTGCCGCGTTGCTGCCACGACGGTACTCATATTCCATAATTACTCGAATTTTTAACGTATCCATGATGACGAAAAAGATTGAAATGCGATGAAAATGTAACACTAATCAATAAAGAAATGACTACTTTTGGAAAAAAAAATCCATGTTTTTAAAATAAAATTAATTTGAAATTAGAATTCTTAGCCAAACAAAAATTATTTTGATTTGAAATGGCCAGTACTGCAGAACGGCAATTTCATAGGTAAAGACCTAATATATAACTGACAGTATTTCATTATCAGGTGCAAGTTTAAATTTTAGATGAAGTTTGTCTCTATGTCTTATACAACGAACGAGACCGGGTGTGATCCAGGGTTTAATACAACTATACTTTCTAGGTATTGTCTTAGTGAATGTGTTTTTCCTTATTGCATATTGTAAAGAATCTATGAAATACTTCAACGATATATTAGCATCGTTTGAATTATAAACCGGGTCAAAATTAATACCGCCTAAGTCATTTTCCAGGTTTGTCATATTGACTTTAGTGAAGCTACGCATGCAGTTTTTTCTAGGTGAATGTATTTGCAATGTTAGTAAAACAGCTTGATGATCGGTAAGCGAAGAATTAGTAACCAATGTTTTGGATGGATTTTTTGATTTTAGAATGATATGGTCTAAACATGAGCCACTCTGATGCGTAGGGTGATAGTGAGCTGGTAGAAGTCCATGAAATGAGCAAATATTCAGATAATTATGTACATGGGTATCGGTTTTCCCGGAAGCAATGTTAATGTTTATATTGCCCAAAAGTATTATGTTTTTAAACGATGTTATGTTTCTTAGGTTTGTGTCAAGCGAGTCTAAAAATCTATCCATATTTAGACAAGGAGGTCTATAAATTGCCATGACTACCGTATCGGGGTTAATTTTGATTATTAAGCAATTACTGTCTTGGGATACAGGTTCTTCTTTTATTGTACGTAAATTATTTTTGATATAAACCACTAAACCATCGTTTTGGGTAATGTTTCTGTCGGTTTTGTAAAAATAATAACCGTAAAGTGGTGGTAAATTGACTGTCCGTTGGAAATGGTTTGAGTTTAGTCATTCAATAGGATTATATGAACTTAGAGAATTGTATTGATGATTTTTATGATTATGTACACATAAATTATAAATTAAAGTGGCTTTTCGTGTTTGTCTGTATGTTCGCGTTGTTCTTGTAAACTACTCACGCTCCTGCTTCGCACGATTCTAACGACTTGACAAAACATCGAGATTTCTTAGTTATATGTAACTTTAATACTTACGTATAAACCTTCCGGAATAATTTCTCTAAACGACGGTGAAAGCCATCAAAATCTGTTGCGTGATTTAGAAGAACAATGCAGACATACAGACAAACACGAAACGTATAAAAAAACCCTGTCCGATCCGTGAGAGTATTGTTTAAGTATCGTACTGTCTGTCTATTTTTATGGTAATTTTCAGGAAAATGGAAAAAAAATACGCCGCTTTTTTTTTCAATGGGCAATTTTACCGGGTTGTATTACATGGGCACGGGCGGCCGTCCATTAACTGGTGTTGAAAATTTGCTTACTTTTAATGGAATTGGGGTAATTTTAGTACAACATATGTGAATTTTAAATAGCAATAACTTTATTTTCAATAATAATATGATTTTTTATTACCTTTTGGTAATGTTATTGCAGTGCCTATGTGCCCCTTTCAGATCGGACCTTTTAAACCGACTTCTTCAAAATGGAAGAAGTCTCAATTCGTCTGTATGTTTTTTTTTGTGTATGTTACTCGATTACTCCGCCAATTATGAATCGATTTTGATGATTCTTGTTTTTGCTTGGTAGGTCATGGTCCCTTATAATTTTTATTACTTTTGCTTGCGTAGTTTTTGAGTTAGCTTCAATATTACGTATTTTTTCCCACTTAGTCTATGTAGACGATATATTATTTGACTCCGTCACTGTTATTTACATAGCAAATAGTGGTAATCGAATTTGTGTGGAGTAAGTACCACAACTAAAAAGTGAAAAACAAAAACTTATTACAAAAACAAAAAAACAACGGACTTCCGAAATTAAAGTTATTTTTCACTTTTTTAATGTTTTTTTTTGAAGTCGGTTGTTTTTTTGTGTGTGTGTGCGTGACGATATGAGTGTGTAATAAAGTTTTTATCTGTTCCAGAGCGCTGACTTAATAAAGAGGTGTTGATGCTATTATCTAGGTGTATAATTCTATACTTACATATGAAAAAAAAATGAGATGAAGATTTTATTCAATCCGTGTAAAATGTACAATTTACATAATATAATTTACGTTAACATTTGTCTTTTTCTTTTAACATGTACAGACACAGAACACAAACTAAAATAAAATATAAATACCTTCAACATTTAATATTAACTTTAATAATTTCTTAAAAGCTTGAGGCTTATAGTTACCTATATAAAAGTGTAAGAAGGACGTTCACTCCTCAAGCTTTTACTTAATCAGCCTCTATTGTACACATCGCTGAGACACAGGCCTCCTCTCTGTGAGAGGGAGTGAGCCATCATTCACCACGCGGGCCCCGTGCGGGTTGGCGAATTTCACTTTGTCTACGAGTTAAAAGTTCTAGCTTTTAAGAAAATATTAAAGTTCTATGTTTACGTAAGTTTAATTTAGTACTTTTTAGTTCAAAGCTTGTTTTAAAAAAGATTTTTATTTATAATATTTTATTTTGTACTTTTTAGCCTTAGAATTTGATAAAATATCTGTTCTATCACCTTCACTTGTAAGGTACCTACTTGTCAAGACAAATCCAACGATTCCAACACAACAGTGTTACCTTGTAAAGTTGAAGTGTTCCTGTGGCCACCTTCCGGCTCCATCATCCGACCCTGAACACCATCTAGTGTAGCTTATCCAATTAAACCAAACACGACGGTGCTACCGACAAACAAGACGGGGTCTAGTAGTCGAAAATTTCGTGCCTGTGTTTTTGACCGCTGAGGACATCTCTCGTATGGAGCCAATCCTGGGCGCAGCAGACAGGTCATGGTTTATGAATGCGTATATAAATGTGCACAGTGCAGTCCGCTCATTGGTCAACGAATACGGCGTCCTGTGGCTTTTACGTGGACGTATCCAGTCATGTCACGTAAGGTCAAGAGTGTACTATCCTAACTATACAACGTGCCGCTACAATGGCGACATTAATTTAACACACGGGCTACTGGCCAGTAATCATAAAAAATATAATAAAATAAAATAATTGGTCAATTGAAAAATTTTAATTTTCATACAAACTATGTAATAATAACTAAGTAAAAATAAACATAACCAAAATTGATATCACTCTGTGTAAAAGATTCATTCATAAAGCTACCTACCAGCTGGCTACGTTCTATCGGTCCCATTCTTTGCGGGCATCATTTCTAAGAAATTGCGCGGCTTTCCTTCTATTTGTATACATAATATGATCCGTGACCCCGGCAAATGACCTCTTCGCTACAGTTCTTTAAGTACAGGTTGCTCCAGGATGGTAATTTATAAAATTGAAAATAAATCAATAAATAATAACGTTTAATGAAATTCAAATATTTTCATAAAATGAATACGCGAAATCGGATACGTGTGTTAAATTAATGTCACCATTAAAGCGGCACGCTGTATATAAAATCCATCCTAACTATCCTTAGGGCCTAGACAAGTGACAATCGCTTCGAACGGGTTTCGTATTTGTACAACGACTTTCAACAAGATTGACATAAGCTTTCGATAGCTTATGTCAGTCCGATACATTTTTGCCTTTTCCATAATCGTTATCGCTGATAGAATGTCACTTTGTCTAGGGCCTCTTATCCTTACATATTTTTACCCGACTACGGCGAAGAAAAAAGGAGGTTATGATTTTAATCGGTATGTATGTATGTATACTGGGTGTTAGGGTAGACACCGTTATCCTTGAAACTAGTGGTTTGGTGTCACCTATAATATACTTTTTCTATGGGACCAACCTGGAAATCGCGAAAAAAAAATCAGCTGTTCCAAACATTTGTGTTCACTTAAATCGACAAAATGTATGGAACAGCTGTTTTTTTTTTTTGCGATTTCCAAGTTGGTCCCATTGAAAAAGTATATTATAGATGACACCAAACCATTAGTTTCAAGGATAACGGTGTCTACCCTAACACCCTGTATATGTATGTATGTATGTATGTATGTATGTATGTATGTATGTATGTATATATGTATGTATGTATGTATGTATGTATGTATGTATGTTCATCTGTTCCCTCCTATCTTCTAAACCACTCATCACAATTTGACAAATGACGTATCGTTGGAAGCGTTTTGATCGTCCGCTGGTTATAGGCTATGTGACGTCACATTAAATGAAATGAAAATGCGACGTCTCTAAAGGAAATAAAGACAGGAACTAAAAAAAAAAATTGTTTAATCGTACCATGTTGGGTATCAAATGAAAGGGCTTAATGAGCACATTTCAAAAATATATATATTATAACCCCAAAAGAATTAAAACGTAATCTGTTCAATTTATGCCCAACAACGTGTGACTCCGGAATTTTATCATTTGTCTGTCTGCGGTGTCTTGTTTATACCTTTTTAGTCGTAGTTGGGTTTTAGTTTTTATTACTTTAATTTTATAAAACAATAAATGCGAAAGTGACTTTGTTTGTTTGTTCCGCTTTCACGCTAAAACGGCTGAACAGATTTGGATGAAATTTGGCACATGGGTAGATCATTACTTAGAACAGGACATAGGATAGTTTTTATCCAGATATTACTACGGGATCGAGACGTACGCGGGTGAAACCGCGGGGCGCAGCTAGTTGTAATATGTAAATTGGTTAAAAATCACCACACGATGGAAGACGATATCGTCCAACACTACCTACTATCGAGTTTTAACAGGACGACGTACTGTAGGCATTTGTGCACACATAATAATATCAAGGGTTTCACAGCTTCCGCAATGTTTTAGAACGATGTTATAAAGATGATATTAGTGTATAACAAATATAACAATATCACCCACATGGATCTACTATCATATTGGTACAATAAATGTAATTTATAGTTATAAAATGTGTTTTCTTTATCCTAACTAATTAATATATCCATACTAATATTATAAATTCGAAAGTAACTCTGTCCGTGAATCTGTCTGTCTGTCTGTATGTTACCTTTTCACGCCTAAACCATTGAACGGATTTTGACAAAATTTGGAAAGGCGATAGATGGAATCCTGGGGCAGGACATACTTTTTATCGACATACCGCGCGGGCAAAGCCGCGGGCGGAAGCTAGTATGTTGTGTTTCGCTTTCACGCTAAAACCGCTGAACGGATTTGCATGAAATTTGGCACAGGGATAGACCATGACCTGGAATAGGACATAGGATTTACTTTTTATCCCGATATTCTATCTATCTAACTAATATTATAAACGCGAAAGTTTGTAAGTATGGATGGATGGATGGATGGATGTTTGTTACTCTTTCACGTCAAAACTACTGAATGGATTTGGATGAAATTTGGCAAACAGATAGTTTATAACCTGGATTAACACATAGGATACTTTTTATCTCGATATTCCCACGGGATCGAGACTTACGCGGGTGAAACCGCGGGGTGCAGCTAGTTAATTTATAAATTTAAAAAAAACCGTTACTTAATCTAAAGTTTTAAGGGCTCCACTGCAATTTATAACCCGCGCGTGCGAAGCTTCACAATTTAACACTGCGCAAACGCAAAATATAACACTGCGCAAACGCCTAGATTTTGAGATTTTTTTTTCTAAAGTTTCAGAAAATTCAACTTACAAGAGCTGATTTTTCATAAGTCAGTTAACTTATGTCTGAAGAATAAGTATTGCGGTTTGACATAATATTTTCTATACAAAAGCTGTCAAACCGCCATTTTTATTCCTCTTGAGCAACATGTGCCGGAATAGAAACAGTCGTTACGATACAACCCAATCTACTACTATATTCTATGCCATGTGATACAATGACTGGCGAAGATAAGGGTTACGACAACCAAGTTCCCTGACGCACACATGACCTCCGCTGGTGTTATTAATTAGTCCTAACGAACACCGTTTAATTCGCCTCCCCATTACTTTACAACGTAATAAAACATTGGTTGTTAGTGAAAGTCTCCGATTAGATCCAGTTCTGCGAATGAACTTGTAGTTACACAGACATGTGGGACAATCTTTACATTTTCTTATTTGTTTTCCATTATGTAGGTTTTGGAAATTGCGCCTATCCACCGGTAAGCACCTTCACTCCATTTAGTTGTGTGAAAAATGAAGCAATGACAGATAAATTAATTAAAGTTTGAATGGGACCGCTGTACCGCACCGTAGGTATGTGCGCGGCGAGACGAGGGGGCAGGCAGTGCAGGCTGCTCATTCGTCAACGCTGTTCCCCGCGCACTCCAAAGGCGCAGTACAGCGGTCGTGGTCAAACTATATGTGATAGATACATGGTACTACCAACTCACTTTTTTTTTTTAATTGGACGATTTTCCAAAAAAATATACGGGCTATAAAAAATATAGTTGGCAATAGATGGGCTACGAGGTGCAGTCGGGCAGCGTGCTACTGCCGGCGTCCAGACGCGGCCGCTACCTCGCCAACATCGCCAGGAGACAGGCACTCGTAAGTATTCGTTGACAGCTGCCTATTATATGCAAAACAAAATTATTTTGAAAGACGAACGATGGATGTAAACGTTGTAATCAAAAAAGGATTACATAAAAAACTGAAAACCGTCGACTAAAAGAAAGTAAGAAACGAAAGATAAAAAACATCCGTCGTGGGCTGCCTAAAATAAATAATGCCAATAAAAATTAAGAGAAAGTAACAAGAGAGTTGATATTGATCCCCTTACCAACCATATCCCAGAGGGTCTGCGTGACAACAAAACTGATTATTATTATTCAATTCAACCAGGAAATCGCACACATTTTCGAAAAATGAAATTACCTACAAAGCATTTTTACCCGACTGCCAGAAGACAGAAGGAAGTTTTTCGAGAGTATGTATGTATGTATGCATATTTGTATGTAGGTCCATTTTTTTGGCACGCTCTGTAGCCTAAACGGCTAGATGTATTTTACCGCACGAGATGTCGTTAGATTCGTAGTTATTGTGGGTGTGACATGGCTATATTTTAGTAACAATGCTGGTTTTTCTCTTTTCGGTTATAAGTTTTTGCAGTCGGGTTTTTTGTTGCTACCCGAAAGAAATTTAAATAATTTGTTTTATTACTGACTGTGCCATTTTTAATAATATTTACTTTTTGACGTGACAACGTCTTATAAATTGGTTTGCCGGGTGACACTTCAAGAAACTGCGTTACGCTCCGCTCACGTTATGCGCTCACAATGAGAGCGAGTGAGAGGCACGCGTCCCTTCCACTCGGGCATGGTTAGCCCGCCTAAGAGCGAGAGAGACAGACATAAAAAGTGAAAGGCACGCGTCCCTTCCACTCGAGCACAGTTAGCCCGCCTAAGAGCGAGAGAGACAGACCTACTATACGAATGAATATTCACATTAAAATTATTTTACCACTCAAAGTCGTTGTCACGTAAAACTTTCGCCCGTATACCGACTTTACAGGCAACCAATTTTATATCTTTGTCTATGTTACCTTTTATATCTTTGTCTATGTTCCTTGCCTTTGATTGACTGATTAGGCTTTTGTTTCTACCTAGAACCAGCGCCTTTTCCTTTTCCTTTCTTTTCTAGTTTCGAACATCAATACTGACTGTACCTTATATCTTCGAACTTGTTTTGGTATTAGTTTAAACAATAGTATCCGTTCGGAATAGGAAATAAATATGATTTTTAACAAGTACCAGTGGTATTCGTTTTTGGTATTTTGGTATTAGAATGGAATAAATGTTAAATATTTAGCCACCTTTTAGAATGAACGCTCACAACAAAGTTTTGCATAACATTTCAGGACGGCACGGGTATCAAATTCAACCAGGACGCTGATCGGGTAAGCATTCAATTATAAACCTACCTGCTCGCGACTTCCACACCAGTCTCTATATCTCCAACCAATCTTTATCTTCCACATCAGTCACCAATCACTATTACCCCAATAAGGTGCTTCTAAACGGGTCTCACAATATGTAATAGAGGGTGCAATGAATTACAATTTAAAGAGGCATGAGGAACAGGTTGTAATGATCACTCATCCTGCATAGAAAAGAGAGGATTCTCCGACCAGTAGGATATTCTGCCCAACGTGCCATATGTTATGTATGGCACGTAATGACGTAACAAGTTGACCTTCTGTCGCAGATGAACAACGAAGCGATGAAGAAAGTGGAAATACTGTCGGAGGAGTTCCTTAGCGTGTATAATATAGTCGCTTAGATTATAAGTTTTATGCCGCGACTGGAGGCCATAATGTATTGAGGCACAGGATAGCCCGTTTAAGCAGCCGACAACCTCCTATGTTGATCTACAAGATACCATTCCAAAATGCTTTATCGCAGATGAACGCCGAAGCGAAGAAGAAGGTGGACGTCCTGTCGGAGGAGCTGCTGCCGTACATCATTGCGGAGCAGGAGCGGCGTATCACGCTGTACAAGCGCGTTATGACGGTCATACAGAACGGCGAAAAGGGGGTCACTATCGCCGAGATACGCCACAAGCCACCCGCCATCATACGGAAGGGTACGAGCACAATATATAATAATATATTACATAAATATGGACAATACAAAAACTACATAGTACATGTTCGAAACGGCCACAGACGCGCTCATTGACGAGACCCCAAGCGATTGTCGTGGTGCTGGCAGTTGTGGGTGCTGTGTCGAGACTCGAGAAATGGAGGGTAGATTATTATTTCAACAAATAGGCCTAGTTTCCATATACCGTCCATATTTATACTGTGCTACGAAAGTTTTTACTGTTTGTCTATTTCATATCATGCTTAAGGTCCCGTTCTCGGCCTCGGGCGATGCGACTTGGGTCAACGCGCACACACGCGCGCTTTTCTTGTTTATATTCCGGCTATCGCTCCGCAAGTCGGGTCGCGGTGATACGCTCTAAACAATTTCTTTCATTTGTTCTTTCCACAGTCACTGTCAAGACGCGTGTACAAGGAATATAATCTACTCTCTTACGAGAGAGCGTGTAGCTCGTGGCCACGGGGTAATATTAACAAGTGACAGAAAAAAACGATTCAGTTTGAATGTAAGCCATTCTGTCAAATCTTACTTTTTGTCAAAAATCTCTTTCTGTAGCTTGATTCGCCGTCTGAGTCTGATTAAATAATGTTAAACCGTGTCCGTTCGTTGTCGCAGGTATATTGTACCGTTGCCCCACCAACCGCGAGCCGCGGGAGCCCGACGGCTCTGGGGACATCTTTTGCGAAGACAACGTAGACCCCACGCCCATCATGTTCGAGTCCTGCCTCTCCGCTGAGGATAGGGAGCTCTTTGTGGCAGACAATAGGTACTTCTTTTGCAACCGTAAGTTTATTTAGCTGTCTTCTGTCATTTTGTTTGCTTGCTGTCTTTCTGCTTGAAAATCAACTTTGAACCAAATATCCTATTATAAGCTTCGCCACAAGCCGTGGTCATGCGTTGTCGACATCCACCGGAATCTCGCGACCGGCTGATCACTAAGTCGGCAGTCCACATTGTGGCGGCCAACCCACGACCCACCATGAGGTGTCCGAAGAATTATATAATTATTGCTTGAACTTGTATTGGCCGTTGTTCAGGGCGCAAGATCGAGGGTCCAGACTTACCGCGGAACGGCACCACCGTGATCGGTTGCGCGCTAAGCGAGCGCACTTCGCTCAACTACACCAGCCAGACGTGCGCGCTCGAGGACACGGCCGACGTGGTTGTGCACTACCGATACTATCCCGACAGAGTGAGTACCTAAGATTAGGTATGTCTGGTTATTAAAAGAGACTGCCACCTCTGAGTATGTTTCGGCTTTTCTTCTCAGAGTATTCAGATAGGAAGCGCCGACCTCATATAGCTTATTTTCAATGTTTTTTAATATGACGTGTAGGTAATGATTCCGATATCCTATTTGCGGAATAAACAATTTCATTCCATTTCGTCAGGTGGTATGACAGCTCACTTCACCTAAGTTTTCCTGGCGAGTTTTCTGCAAAATAGACTGGCTGTAATACATAACGTTCCCTTTCGCCGCAGTCGTATAAGTTCCTGTCGGAGTTGGACCTGGACCGCGAGGTGTGCGACCACTGGAACCCCTGCCAGGTGGGGTACATCTTCAGTTTGCCCGGACCCGACCACGCCTCGCCAGCTATCGAGCTGTGGCGTAAGTCTGTCTCATACCTAGTACAGCTCTTCATGAAGGATCATCATCTGTCTAGCCTTTTCCCAACTATGTTGAGGTAGTCTTCCAGGCTAACCGGATGCAGCTTAATTTGTCATGGAGCGCCTGCCTATCTGACCTCCAAAACCCAATAACTGGGTAGCATGATACCCCCTCCCCTTGCCCCCCTTGGCAAGACTGGTTGACAGACTTTTGGGCTTCTGACTACCCGTAACGACTGTCAAAGATCTAAGCATAACAGCCAGAACCAACGGCTTAACGTGCTTTCCGAGGCACGAAGGGGTCTCGGTTTGTAATGGATGGAAGCATTACTTCCGTACCTATTACTGTCGATAAAGATTGCTGTGTACTCGTTTAAAGGGTGTGGTGTGGGTGCACTAGCTGTGACCAGGATGGCATCGAATCTGCAACACCTCTTGTATTGTAGATGTGAT
Source organism: Lithophane ornitopus (assembly GCA_948473465.1). Classification (NCBI taxonomy): domain Eukaryota; kingdom Metazoa; phylum Arthropoda; class Insecta; order Lepidoptera; family Noctuidae; genus Lithophane; species Lithophane ornitopus. The sequence continues at coordinate 9,309,891 of OX419641.1, read as the reverse complement.
GTGAGACATTCTTTAATAGACGAATACTCCTTTAAGTGGGCAGTTGGCTTATAACAAACCTCTTTTAGTTTTGTTTGACTGTCAAGTATTCTCATTTTAATGGTTTTTCATATTATTATTTCAGATGACAGCGGTAAGTTGTAGAAAATCTTTTTCTTTAAAATAAAGTTAATTTTAATGCGACTAGAACGGAATGGCGGCTTTTCCAAAGGGATGGCGGAGTAGACCGAGACGTAACGGATAAACGAAATGGCGACAGGTCACGGAACAACTTGTGACTCACGGATGCCCCTCAAGTTAAGAAGAAAATCGACAAGTCCGTGATAAAGCCTGTCGTACTGTATGGGTCGGAATGCTGGGCCGTGAAGAAGACGGATGAAAAAATATTGCATAATATAGCGGATATGAGAATGTTGACATGGATGTGTGGAGTGACGAAAATGAATAAAGTAAGAAATGAGCATATAAAGGGAAAATATTAAGGGAGAGGAGGGGAGCATGTAAAGGGAAAAGTGGCGCCAGAGACAGAAAAGTTGAAAGGAAATCGTTTGGCCTGGTATTGTGATGAGGAGAGAGGAAACGCATGTGACTAAAAGAGTGATGCATATAAATGTTGATGGATGGAGCGGGACAGGAAGGGCAAAGAAAAGATGGACGGATTGTATGAGGAATAATATGAAAGAGAAGGGAGTGAATGATAGCGCGACTGTTGACAAGGGAGAGTTACAACGAAAGGGGTGGTTGCATGTTCCCATGTTGTGTCAACAGTAACGCTATCATTCACTCCCTTTTATTAGATTTCTCTAAAAAAAAAAAAAAATAAGAACGTTTAAAACAAGGAACGAAAATAACCGATATTTTCTATTTTCAGCTGAAAGTAAGTATACTATTCTATATTTCAGCCTATAGGGATCTCGCGCACTAGACGACCACGACCATAGGTCGCAGCGACCAGGAAAACTATAGAAACCGATACGAATCGAGCACCTGGTCGCAACAGCCATCTAGCCGCAGACCATAAAATACCACTATACGGGTGCGCGAGATCCCTTAATGTCTAGAGTTGAAATTATGCTGCTGCAACTTTTCAATAAATTGGGCAACACACACTCCGTAATCTTCTACACCTGCTTGATGAAAAATGATGATGATGCTTCGACATTATTTCGATATCCACGCGGAGAGAGTGGAGGGCACAGCTGTATAAAAGTACCTACTTACGCTTTAAATTTATTTTATTTTATTTTTCAGGCACTGATTGTGGTAAAATAAAAAATAATACCTTACTTTTTGGTTTACATATTTTGTGTTTATTATCAATAATAATTTGTTTATCTTATCATTTTTTTTTCTGACAGAAATCTTAAGTAAGTACCTATTTGTATGGTCGAGTTCAAAAAAAAATATTCTTAACATTCTGAATTAGTTTTTTACGAAAATAAGAATGCTAGGTACTTATTGTGTTTTTCCGTTTTAGGGGACGGTAAGATTAATAATATAATAATACTAGCGGACCTGACGTACACGTTGTCCTGCCCGAACAGCGCCACCTAACGAGTCCAATTCTAAACCATCCAGGGTCTCAAACACACAAAAAATTTCATCAAAATGGGTCTTTCAGCTGTTTAGGAGGAGTTCAGAGACATATACACACGAACAGAATTATCCATACTCCATACTATCAGGGGGGGGGCAAAATGCAACAAATTGATCCCCCCATATGTATGGCCGAAATTCAATAGTTTTCGAGATTTTCGATATTTACCCAAAATTTGACATTGGTGCCGATTCCCTTGTACACAAACTAAACTAAATTTAAGTTCAGTGCATCTTTTTCTTTCTATTTCATTAAGAAAAGGACAGAAGATCAATTTTAGTTTTGTCCTGTCAAACTGTCACTACTCCAAACCAGTTTAGACGCGATTAAAAACTTGTCTACTTAAATTACGTCAATTTATGTCAGGCGCTGATTAATTTGACAGGACTAAACTAAAATTTATCTTCTGTCCTTTTCATAATGAAATAGAAAAAAAAAGATGCACTGAACTTAAATTTAGTTTAGTTTGTGTACAAGGGAATCGGCACCATTTAATTCGAAATATTAAAAAAAAACTAGGTACATATTCAATGGGCACCATTAAAAATGATATCGTAGAGCTGGCACTTCAATTAAATAAACCATTAATTACATATCTTTAAATTGGCCTTTATTTCTTTTTGGAAAGGTTACAGAATAGCATATTTAATTGAAGTTCAATTTGTTGCGTTCTGGCCCCCCTATCAGCTCCTGACAGATATACGTCGAATTACAATTAACTCTCTATACAAATTATAATAACATTAAACAATTATGTTAATTAACAAAGGGCGTTCCCGCTAACCCGCATTATTGTAATGGTAAAAAAAAAAAACTGTTTTAATAATAAAATATTCAGTTAATAAATAAATTAAATTGATAGATACGTAAAATAAACTATAACACACTGGCGAAATGTGGTTTTACCATGCGTAGACCTCGGGGAAACAAGGCGTGATACTATATAAAGTTAACAACATTCATACCTGTTACGTTGACTTTTTAAATATCTTATGATTAATCATTGATTCTTTTAACATTTACAGAAATCGTACCCCGTAAGTATGTTATTAGTATTACATTAGATCTTTTGTTTTTGTTGAAATAATTTGCAGTCTTTATTGTTGATTATTGTAATATTTTAGCTGTTCACGGTACGTACGTTGCATTATATTTTAGGGGTATGAGTAACAGGGTGTAAAGTTCATTCATCCACCATAGAAAAGGGAGGATCCTCCGACCAGACGGGTGTTGTGTCTGGCGGGCAACTGCCCAACGGTTGATGTTGGGTTCTTGTATATGTATATGTCCATTGCACGGTAAACTTTAATTGCGCATTGCATCATTTATGTGACGTCAGGATTTTTGTTTGATGTCAGGTCTTTGATGCGTAGTTCGCATGTGGCGATGTAGATACTGCCACAATATTATTACCTATTTAATTATTAAACTAAACTTAACTGAACAATATTAGTTCATACTCAAGATTTGCCAACGGGCAATGGAGCACAGCATAATAGGTGTTGAATAAAAGTATTTAATTATTTTTATTCTTTATTTTGTTATTTGTATTTTGTGTTTCTTAAACTGTGTCCAAATAAACGTTATACTTTCTTATTTTCTTTCTTTCTTTCTAAAAATTTCATGGTTCTAGACCCAGTGGTTTAGGTTGTGCGATGTCTGTCAGTGATCGAATGAATTTAATTTTTTTAATACTTAGATGTAGGAAAATAATATTGAAACAAACTTATATTTTCAGACGATAAGATTGAGACGATATTCTTGGAGCAGGACCACATGACAGGCATGCGTCGAGTTATGATACCCAAAAGCTACGAGTACGACGGGGTCGGCAAGTACCTGCCCAACGGACTGCGGGTAAGCTCTACTACCTAAATAGTACTACGGCGATGCTTCTCTTGAAGCGGCACCAATTGAATCGAAGAAAGAAATAGAAGCTGCTGAGAATCATGATAAATAATAATAACGTTTATTTCGACCAACAAAAGATCTTAATAGACACAATTAAAAACATGGTCCAAGTGCGTCTCTTTTTTAAGGAAATTTCTCGCCGACTGGTCGACACTTCACGTGACCAGACGGCTGGCTCGTTCTTTAGCTAAATAATTAGCATAGCCATTCAACATGGCAATGCTGCCAGTCTTCTGGGCTCGTTTCCAGATGACAGCGATGCGGATGAGTACCTTCGCCAACGCCTCAGTGTCCTTTTGTTTTTTATTATAATTTGTATACCTAGATTAGTCATTTAATTTAGTTCCTAGTGTAAATAGTTAGTCATGTTAAATATTGTAGACTAAAAACATATTAGTTAAAAATTATAAACACTTCATATAAATATATTACAAACTTTGGTTGCTTCGAGAAAAATAAATTATGTATGAGTTCGATGTTACCTATCCGATAACTCTGAGATGAAAGATCGAAACAAACTTAGAGCAGGCACATAATAGATCAGTCAAGACATAATCTTGGTCCATGCAGAGTGCAGATGATATCAGGTCTCCTGGTCACCCATACTGCAATCTTTTGAAGTAACCAATAAATCATTCAATTTCATATCATTAGTAAAGACGTCAACCAGTGCGTCCTGACTCCTGTCCTTTTTACCCGACTACGGCGAAGAAAAAAGGAGGGTTATGATTTTGACCGGTATGTATGTATGTATGTATGTATGTATGTATGTATGTATGAATGTATGTATGTATGTTCATCTGTTCCCTCCTATCTTCTAAAGCACTCATCACAAATTGACAAATGAGGTATCGTTGGAAGCGTCTTGATTGTCCGCTGGTTATAGGCTATGTGACGTCACATTAAAAATGGCGGACATAAAGTAAGGAACTAAAAAAAAAAATTGTTTCATCGTACCATGTTGGGTATCAAATGAAAGGGCTTAATGAGCACATTTCAAAAATGTATATATTACAACCCCAAAAGAATTAAAAAAAAAAAATTAAGTAATAAAAAATTAAAGTATTAAAAACTAAAACCCAACTACGACTAAAAAGGCATAAACAAGACACCACAGCCAGATAAATTAAAAATCCAGAGTCACACGTGTTAGGGCATAAGTCGAACCGATTACGTGTGACTCCGGATTTTTAATTTATCTGTATGTGGTGTCTTGTTTATACCTTTTTAGTCGTAGATGGGTTTTAGTTTTTATTACTTTAATTTTTTTTCATTGTTTTGGGGTTATAATATATATATTTTTGAAATGTGCTCATTAAGCCCTTTCATTTGATACCGGACATGGTACGATTAAACACATTTTTGTTTTTAGTTCCTGACTTTATGTCTTGTAGAGGGTGCCATTTTTAATTTAATGTGACGTCACATAGCCTATAACTAGCGGACGATCAAGACACTTCCAACGATACCTCACTTGTCAAACTCAAACTCAAACTCAAAGCATTTATTTCAATTAAACTATTGACAGGCACTTCTATGGAGAAGAACGAGCAAGAAACTCCATGGACACTCATTTAAATTAAAATATTGTTACAATATAATGGTTATATCATTCATGTTGAAATTATACATGTGAGAACAATGTAGAAAGCACGTTAAAAGCGTCCGTAATTATAAAATAAGCACAATTCAAAAATTAAAGTAAGCCATGGCAGCTAAGAAATGACCAGTCACAACTGACGGCGCCCGTTCACGAACATGACGCATGGATCAGCACCATTCAGCTCAACCATTTTGAAGGGAGCTAAATGATCCAACACATACGCCATCATCAGCGAGACATTTGAGTGAGCATGACATTCCCAGCCGCCAGGGCACATTCAAGTCAATGAAAGACAAAATACCCGGTAAATGGTAGCTCTATAGTACATAGTACTCACACCTGTGCAATTATATAATACAAAGGAGAGATTGAGTTTATACTATGCAAAGATAGTCTTAGAATCTTCAGCAGCTCCAACAGCATTTTCGAATGTTAATTAGTTAGTTGTGGTTGTGGAGCAGGACCAGCGTTGAGAAACATGGATTTTTAATTGTGTCTGTCATTACGGCATATGACGGGTTAAGCCAAGCATTTTTATCAGAGATGTAATCCTCCAACTTATAATATGCCTGCCTACATAGTGTGCGTTTTATACAAGTTTTGAATTTCGTCTCATTCAGTTGAAGTATGTGGGGAGGGATTTTATTGTAACATTTTAAACAGTACCCAATGAAAGATGAGTCTACTGTAGCCAGTCTGAAACCTGGTTGAACTAATAAGTCCCTATTTCTAGTACTATAATTATGTCTATCGCCTCTTTTACTAAAAAGATGTAATTTTTTTCTTACGTGCAAGATGTTTTCATATATATATTGACAAGGTACCGTCATGATGTTAATATCCTTAAACAGTTCCCTTAAAAAAACGCGCCTGCGTAGATTATAAATGGCTCTGATCGCTCTTTTCTGCAGAATAAAGATAGACTCGATGTCTGCAGCCCGTCCCCATAGTAAAATACCGTAAGACATTATGCTATGAAAGTAACTAAAATAGACTAGCCTCGCGGTATCTACATCGTAGGTACGTCGTTCATTGACTTGAATGTGCCCTGGCGGCAGAGAGTATGTCATGCTCACTCAAATGTCTCGCTGGTGGTGGCGTGTGTGCTGGATCATTAAGTTCCCTTCAAAATGGTTGAGCTGAATGGTACTGATCCATGCGTCATGTTCGTGAACGGGCGCCGCCAGTAGGGACTAGTCATCTCTAAGCTGCCACGGCTTATTTTTAATTTATTTTAATTTTTGAATTGTTTTTTATCTCTACGGACGCTTTTAACGTGCACGTCTCTTTTTCTTTTTCTTTTTTACATTTTTCTCACATGTTTAATTTCAAATGAATGATGTAACCAATATATTGTAACAAAATTATGATTTAAAAGTGTCCGTGGAGTTTCTTGCCCGTTATTCTCCATAGGAACCTACTACGCTTTGGAATGGGCAACTAGCTTCATTTTTTTGACCTACCGACCCCTTGACAATTCAAAAGTTCCTGTAATTGGTTTATTTGAAATAAATGCTTTGAGTTTGAGTATGATCAGTAAATTGACGGATTTTTCTGACAGCATATGCTGCTGAACTCAGCCGTCCTGCAAGAGATGTTAAATGAGGACCCCATTGTAGCCTTGAGTCGAGCGTGATCCCCAGGAAAACAGTTTTATCGACGAATTCTAGTTTCTCTTGATTCAATATAATCTCACAATCCCTACTTTTGACATTTGGTAAAGAAAATTTTATGCACGTCTTTTTTCCATTTAATACTAAATTATTAGCAGTGAACCAATTTTGGACCTGCAGTAAGGCGTTATTTACTTCACGTCTATCTACCTTAAAAATTAAGGAAGTATCGTCAGCAAATAACACCATGTGTGGCTGATTTTTTAATAAATGGAGTAGATCATTAATGTACACTAAAAAGAGGAAAGGACCCAAAATCGAGCCTTGTAGAACACCCATTTTTACTTTTAAACCTAGTGAGTTGATACCGTTTATTTGAACTTGCTGTTGTCTATCATTTAAATAAGATTTTACTAAACTGAGCGCAAGTTTACCTAGTCCGTAATGCTCAAGTTTCAAGAGTAAGGTTTCGTGATCGACGCAATCAAATGCCTTGGAGAGGTCACAAAAGATTCCTATGGCGTCTTGGGCTTCTTCCCACGCGTTAAAAATGTGTCTTAATAAGGTTACACCGGCGTCAGTCGGACAACGTCCTTTGGTGAAACCGTACTGTAGGTCGTGAAGGATTTTATTTATGTTAAAATGATTGAGCATTTGATTCAGCATTACCTTTTCAAACACCTTGCTGAAAACCGGCAGCACGGATACGGGCCTATAATTATTGGAGTATTTACTGTCCCCGGATTTGAAAAGTGGTATTACCTTACTGTATTTCATTAAATCCGGGAAGACTCCTTGATCCACACACAAATTAAATATTAAGGATAAGTAAGGCGCTATGGTCTCAATTATGGAGGTACAGACTTTAATGGACATTCCCCAAAGATCCTCGGTCAATTTGATCTTGATTTGCTTAAAAGCATTTATTACTGTAACGGGGTTAATATGCTTAAAGTTAAAATCAATCAGGCAGGCTGGAACGTTCGCCCTTACTAAATCAAAAGAGAGCGATGGCGAGGAGTTTAAGGTTTCAGTAGTTTTAAGTGGGATACGGGTAAAGAAATGTACAAATTCTTGAGCCACTTCCTTGCTATCGCAAATGAGACCACCACTTGACGTCTGCAGTGTGTAATCGGAATTATGCTTTTTGCTCCTATTCGTTTCATTATTGATAATTTTCCAAACCGTCTGTATATTATTGTCCGCTGATTTAACTTTGTTGCTAATGTATAAGGCTTTAGCTGCCTTACAAGTGCTCTTAAAAGTTCTAGAATAAGTAGCAACATACTTATTAAAACTTTCCGTGTTAATATAAGGCTTAAGGCCATACAGTTCGAAAAGTCTTTCCCTACTTTTCCTGAGTCCTTTAGTTGCCCAATCACTAAATAAAAACTTAGGGCTGATAGTTTTAGTGTTTTTCTTAAAAGTGTTATTGAACTCGGTTTGGACTACCGAAAATAATTCTTTATACAGAATATTGACATTGTTTATTGAAAGGTCCTGATTACTTAATTTACAAACTAAAGTGCTATTAAATTTATTTAAATTAACAGCGGTAACTGGTCTGAATTGTATCTGCACTTTTTTTATGGGTAAGTTGGATTCAAAAGTTACTGTTTGCCCACTGTGATCAGAAGGGAGATAATTAACGATGGCTTTATCTAAATAGTCGCAGGAAAAAAACACATTATCAATACATGTAGCAGTAGTCGTAGTTATTCGGGTTGGGTCTACAAATTGTGATGAGTGGCTTAGAAGATATGAGGGAACAGATGAACATTCATACAAACATAAATACATACATACATACATACTTACATACATACATACCGGTCAAAATCATAACCCTCCTTTTTTCTTCGCCGTAGTCGGGTAAAAACTAAAACCTTTGATTGTCTGTGGGGTCTTGTTTACCTTACCTTTCTGGTCGTAGTTGGTTACATTCTGTTACTCCAATATCTGTTGCTAGGGCAATGGAGAGGGCTATGTTTAGAGTTCCCGTACGCATCAGAATTGAAGAGATCCGTAGGAAAACCAACTGACTGACGCAGCCAGTATGATTGGGCAGATGGCCGATGAGGCCAAAAGGTTTTTGGATTGGCGACCGCGTACTGGACGACGTAGCGGTGGAAGGCCTTCCACAAGGTGGACCGATGACCTTGTGAAAATCCCAGAAATCCGCTAGCTGCGGGAAGCTTAAAACCGGTCGAAATGGCGATGCTTGGGGGAGGCCTATGTCCATCAGTGGACGTATTTCGGCTGAAATGATGCCTGTTACTCCGAAATCCTGCAAGAAGTCGTGTCCCGACACTTAACATCTGCGTTTCATTTATTTTTCAGACTCTCGTCAGTCGAAGGGAGGGTGTAAGTGTTTCATTACCTACTTAGAGATTACTAACCGGTATATGTTTAATCAATACTCATATTAAAAAGAGGTAGAGTTTGTATGTAGGGGATAATGTAACAGAACTACAGAGGCCCTAGAGAAAGTGACATTCTATCAGCGTTATCAATGATGGAAATGGCAAAAATGTATAGGACTGACATAAGCTATCGAAAAGCTTATGTCAATCCTGTTGAAAGTCGTTGTAGAAATACGAAACGCTTTGGAAGCGATTGTCACTCGTCGAGGCCCTCTGATCCGATTCCAAAAATTCTTTCACTATGGGAAGCTATAGTGTTGCCGAGTGTCACACGGACAAAGTAGTGAGCATAAGGTAGTAAATTAATATTTTAATTAATTTGTAAAGTCACTCTGCACCAACCATTCCAATAGAAGACAGTCCAACAAACAAGAGGGGCTTAGACAACTGAAATCTAAACCAAGTTTCACGATTTCATTTGTTAATGACATTTATAAATATCAGTTTTTGTCGGTAGGTACAGAAAACATTATAATACCAGCCTGTTACTACCTATATTTTGACCAAGACCGCTGTACCGCGCCTTAGGAATGCCCGTGGGGCAGCGTTGAGGAATGAGCAGCCTGCACTGCCCCCCTGTCTTGCCGCGCACATACCTAAGAGCTTCTCAAAGCTCAAAGTTTAAAGACCAAGCCTTGTCTCCGAAACTAGCCTAAAATTTAAAAAAAAAAAAAAAAAAACAATATAATACAGAGACTGGTTCTTTACTCATAGATTACAGGAAAACCTGTAAGAAGTCTATGGTCTTAAAATAACATGGTAAATCTCTCAATATTGTGCGTATTGTAGAACATGTTTTATAACTACAATTTTAAGTTTGTTCTTGGGATTAGACCCAACTACCGAAACGCGCGTGGTCCGACACGCACTTGGCTGGTTTTTTTTTTAACAACACGGGGAAGCTCTTCGCCTGCTCATCTCACCTAATGGTAAGTGATCATCAGGCCGAAGGTGGAAGCAAGCTTCACCCGGTATCCTCAATCACAGAGGAACTGGCTATCTTAACTGTAACTGCCGAAACACGACATTGTTATCATTAAAAAATTTCTTTTATTTCATAACATATAAATTATATTTTTAAATATTAGAATATAAAAATTAAAAACATTTAAAAATATAAAAAATAGTAGCCCACCGGTACCGGGAACAGGGTCCAAGCTACCGGCGGTCAGGGCTCCAGAGAGAGGAACCTTCTAACAATACGGGCCGTGTCCAGAAGTACCGCTTTCTGAATCAAGCCCTTAATCCAGCTGCCTAACGAGAGCCTCCGTAGATGTTGGTCGAGGCTCTTGGCAATTAAGCCATTGGCTGATACGACTATCGGCACAATGATCGCAGAGTCCACATCCCACATGTCGACAACCTCGTGAGCCAAGTCAAGATACTTGATTTGTTTATCTTTCTCGGTCTTCACGAGGTTCTCGTCATGCGGGACCGTTATGTCAATGATCATTGCGCGCCGCTCTGTTCGATCCACCACCACTATATCAGGCTTATTGGCAACAATAGTCCTGTCAGTGATGATGGATCGATCCCAGTACAATGTGATATTTCCATTTTCGAGAACTGGGTCGGGCACGTACCTGTAGTACGGCACTTCCGATTCCACAAGGCTATACTTTAGAGCAAGTTGCTGATGGATAATCCTGGTTACAAGGTTGTGTCTATGCAAGTACTCTCCGTTAGCTAGACGAGAACACCCGGAGATGCTGTGTCGAATTGATTTTCCCGGTCGGTGGCATGCCCGACAGATGTCAACCGTTCCGTCCTTCACAATAAATCTCCGGTAATTGTTCGTCATGATAACTTCGTCCATAATACACAGACAAAACCTTTGGTTTCCCCAAAGAGGTCACCGAAACGCAGCCAGGCTACGGACGCTTGTAGATCTACATCGGGTCCATGTAGGGTCCGAGAAAAAGCTTCCGTGAAGCTCCTTACTCTGCCATACCTTCCTGCGATCGTTAGTGTCAAGCACTACAGGCTTGCGCCAGTTCTCTTTCGCCAAGGAGAGCGGGGTGAGGCCCTTGTCCACTGCGACCACATCTCGATGCATCCCCACGTCGGCTTCTAGGAAATATTCCCTGAGACTGCATACCTCGCGATTGTGGAGGGTCTTAGCGTTTAAAAAGCCTCGACCTCCACTTTCGCGGGATATACAGTCTAATTACCGATGACCGCGGGTGATGCATTCGGTATGCAGTCAGCAGCGTACGGACCCTCCTATCCAGGGCGTCAAGTTCGGTCTGAGTCCATTTGAGTATGCCGAAAGAGTACATCAAAACCGGCATGACCCAACCGTTGAAGGCGCGCCGTGTTTCCGCCTGATAGAAGACTATTAAACACTTTCTTCAGGCGGCCAAAGAAGCGCTCCTTCAACGATTGCTTCATGTCAGTAACATTGATGCCTAACGCTTCCGACATACCCAAATACTTATAGGTTTCGGATGCGGAGAGGGCTCTAAGGTATATGGAATCCGGGAGTTGGATTCCTGCGGATTCCACAATCTCCCCTCGCTTTACATGCATGACCGCACATTTGTCCACACCAAATTCCATCCTGATGGCTCTACTGAAAGTTTCAGTTACTTTCAGTAGCTCCATCAGTTGTAAATTGTTGGGGGCAAAGAGTTTTAGGTCATCCATGTAGAGGAGGTGAGATATAACCTGACCATCTCTCCTCAGTCGATAGCCTAGACCTGAGTCCTCCAGCAGTGTGCTTAGAGGATTCAGGGCCAAGCAGAACCAGAATGGACTCAAACTATCGCCCTGAAATATACCTCGCTCGATCCTTGTCGGTTCGCTGTTCCTTTGGATATTTCGACATCCTGGATAGCGAAGGACCGTCCTCCATTGTCCCATACATGACATCAGGAAGGTGCGTAGAGTTGCATCTACTTTATACAACTCCAGCACACCCTCATGAGCCATGTATGTGGCACCGAATCATAGGCCTTCTTATAGTCTATCCAACATGTCGATAGATCCTTTCGGGAACGACGAACCTGTTGGCTAATGGCCATATCAATGAGGAGTAGCCCCTTAGTACCGCGGGACCCGTTCCTACATCCATTTTGAGAGGCAGACATGATGGAGTTCGTGTATATATGTTTGTTAATTTTAGCTCTCAAAATGGATGTAAGAACTTTATAGACCGTCGGTAAGCACGTGATCGGCCTATAATTTTTGGGCTCCGCGGTGCCACCAGATTTGTGGAGCAGGTGGGTAACTCCTGTCGTTAAGAATTGGGGTAGCGAACCAGACTCCAATGCAGTCTGGTACTGGGTCGCCAAGCGAGCGTGCGACCTTATGAACCATTTTATCCAGAATTTGGGCAGCCCGTCCGGCCCTGGAGACTTACAGTTGGGCAACAGGCGGACTGCACGGGCTACATCTTGGGAGCAGATGGTAATAGCCCCCATTTCTGGTATAAGATCGCAGGCTCGCTCGACTTCCCGAGTCCAATCTCCTTCAGTGTGACTGACAGGCACCGACCAGATACTGCGCCAGAAAGTGCACATGGCATCATCATCCGGCAGGCGCGTGTCAGCCACACTTTGGTCCGGTTGCTCCCAAGCCCTATATACCCACCTTTTATCACTCTGGAAGGTGCGGTTCTGAGTGTATCGGTCTGCTCCCCGCTTATACCTACGGATACGGTTTGCCCAGGCATATACTTTCTGCTTCAGGAAGTCTATGCGCTCTGTGACACGGGCTATATAGTCTTCAGGTCTGATATCAGTACCTGAGAACGCCCGCCTCACAAAGTGCATCACTCCAGGGCGAGTATTGCCCTCCCTGAAGCAGATTAGTTTGCCGATGAGCGCTCTGGCCCCACCAATACGACGCTCAATTCTGCACTGCCAAGCTGGTACGGCTGATTTCGGTCGTGTAGCTCTAGATTCATTTGCAAATTTGACATGAGCTACACGACATGCCGCTACAGCCGCACAGTACAGAATCGAGTGAGTATCGGTGAGGTCTTCGCAGTCCTCAAAATAGTTTGACAACTGCGAATCCAGAGCCGCTATCAGCGCCCTGTTTTTGTTATGCATGGGCAAACGAGGTAAGCGTGGGCTAAGTTCGGGCGGCATCAGCCGATATTCACGAATCGCACCCTCCAAAGCACTCCTCAATTCATCATTGCACTGGGTACTTACGTTTGTAGCCCTCTTTGCAGCCCTGTAGAAAAAACCTAACCATCTAAAACGACGGAAGCTTTAAATTCCTCACCCAGTGTGTCAATTGATTTATTAAGAGCGAACATTCCAGGTTGCCCGGTTTATTTTTTCAATTTAAACAGCACGCTGAGAACGAAAGTGACTCAAGTCAAAATTTACGATTTTTTGGGAATTGAATAAAATGTGTTCAATAACTTTTTAATATGAAAACGAAAGTTACGAATTTCTTTTGAATAATATTATTTGGCTTTATCACTTTAAATATACGAATATAAAAAATAAAAATATATTATTTTTTCTATATAAAATAACTTTTGGAAAAAATAGGTCACTTTATTAATAGAAATGAGTTCATGAGTTTAACTCATGCCTTAATAAATAAGTGAGCGAATTTGATTTATGTCACCTAGGTTGTTAATATTAGAAATAAGAAAGTGACCTATACCATAAATTGGTCCCTTTATGATTATAAATTGTAGCAAAACTTACGCCCACAAATCGGCACTAAACAGACAAAAAGTTTAATCGATCGCTACGGTACTAAAGTTGACACGTTCAGCTACATCCACTCGCGGTGCAGTACTGATTGCGTCCCTTTCAGTCTGGTGCGGGGAGTGTTAAGCACTCAAAAATAAAGAGACCGAAAAGCCCTCTATCCCTCTCTGACCATTAATAGTCGTTTTTTAATATTAGTGTGATAAAGTGTAATTTTTTGAGTCATTTTGTATATTTAACTCATTTTACTAAAATTTTGAGATAGGTCACTTTCGTTCTCAGCGTGCTATAACCCTATGATAGTCATAAAAGCATTTCGGCAAATAAAAATCAAATTGACCGAAGATCTATGGGGATTATCTATCAAAGTTTGTGCATCCATAATTGAGACTATAGGCACCATATTTAGCTTTAATATTTAACTTGTGTGTGGATCAAGGAGTCTTCCCAGATTTAATTAAATATAGTAAAGTTGTACCTCTTTTTAAATTTGGGAACAGTAAAGACACCAACAATTATAGACCAGTATCCGTGTTGCCGGTATTCAGCAAGGTGTTCGAAAAGGTAATGCTAAATCAATTGCTTAATCATTTTAACACCAACCAAATCTTACACGATCAGCAATATGGTTTCACCAAAGGACGTTGTACGACTGACGCCGGTGTCACCTTATTAAAACACATATTTACAGCGTGCGAGGAGGCGCAAGATGCCATAGGAATCTTTTGTGACCGCTCCAAGGCATTTGATTGCGTTTACGCAATCAAATGCCTTATTTAGACGATAGACAGCAGCAAGTATAAATAAATGGTGTCCATTCAATCGGTTTAAAAGTAAAAAGGGGTGTTCCACAGGGCTCGATATTGGGTCCTTTCCTCTTTCTAGTATATATTAATGACCTACCCCATTTATTAAAAAACCAACCACAAATAGTGTTATTTGCTGACGATACTTCATAAATTTTTAAGATAAATAGACGTGCATCAAATTTTGACGACGTAATTAACGCCCCACTGCAAGTCTATAATAGTTTCACTGCTAATAATTTAGTATTAAATGGGAAAAAAACGAAATGCATAAGATTTGCTTTACCGAATGTTAAAAGTAGTCATTGTGACATAGTATTGGACAAGGAGAAATTAGAATTCGTCGATAAAACTGTTTTCAAGTGTGTTTGCAAGGCTGCAATGGGGTCCTCATTTAACATCTCTTGCAGGACGGATAAGTTCAGCAGCATATGCTGTGAGAAAAATCCGTCAATTTACTGATGTAGATACCGCGAGGCTAGTCTATTTCAGCTACTTTCATAGTATCATGTCTTACGGTATTTTATTACGGGGACGGGCTGCAGATATCAAGTCTATATTATTTTATTCTGCAGAAAAGAGCCATCAGAGCATTATATGGGCTCCGCAGGCGCGATTCTCTAAGAGAGCTGTTTAAAGATCATGACGGTCAATATATCTAAGAAAACATCATGAACGTAAGGAAGTCTTTTCAGTAAAAGAGGTGAAAGACACACTTATAGGACAAGAAATAGGGACCAATTAGTTCAACCGGGTTTCAGATTGGCTAAAGTAGACTCATCCTTCATGGGGTACTGTTTAAAATGTTACAATAAAATACCTCCCCACATACTTCAAACTGAATGAAACGAAATTTGAATCTTGTGTAAAACGCACACTATGCCGCCAAGCATATTATAAATTGGGGGATTACATCGCTGACAAAAATTCTTGGCTTAGCGCTGCGCTGGTCCAGCTCCACAAGGACGCATAAACTAATTGATTGGCATTCGAAAATATCGTTGGAGCTGCTGAAGACTGTAAAAACTATCTTGACATTGTATAAATTCAATCTCCTAGTATTGTATAATTTCATAGCACATATGTGAGCACTATGTACTTACCTACTTTAAAGCTACCATTTACTAGGTACGTCTTTCATTGACTAGAATGTGCCCTGGCGGCAGAGAGTATGTCATGCTCACTCAAAGTCTCGCTGGTGGTGGCGTGTGTGTTGGATCATTAAGTTCCCTTCAAAATGGTTGAGCTGAATGGTGCTGATCCATGCGTCATGTTCGTGAACGGGCGCCGCCAGTAGGGACTGGTCATCTCTAAGCTGCCACGGCTTATTTTTAATTTATTTTAAATTTTGAATTGTTTTTGATCTTTAATTACGGACGCTTTTAACGCGCACGTCTCTTTTTTTTTCCTTTTTTACATTGTTCTCACATGTTTAATTTCCAAATTAGTGATGTAACCAATATATTGTAACAATATTTTGATTTAAAAGAGTGTCCGTGGAGTTTCTTGCCCGTTCTTCTCCATAGGAACCTACTACGCTTTGGAATGGGCAACTAGCTTCATTTTTTTTTTTTTTTTTGACTGACCTACCCCTTGACAATTCAAAAGTACCTTTAATTGGTTTATTTGAAATAAATGCTTTGAGTTTGAGTTTGGGTAGCTTGTACCCTGTTCCCGATAATAGTGGGCTACTATTTTTTATATTTTTAAATCTTTTTATATTCTAATATTTAAAAATGTTATTTATAAGGA
The DNA here is from genome assembly GCA_948473465.1 of Lithophane ornitopus. NCBI lineage: Eukaryota > Metazoa > Arthropoda > Insecta > Lepidoptera > Noctuidae > Lithophane > Lithophane ornitopus. Next base: position 9,293,510 of record OX419641.1, on the reverse strand, counting down.
AGGCAATTGAATCAAAAATCATTTATTCAAACTAGGTTATTTGTTAAAAATACAAAATACAGTCCCCCGACACGCCCGCCCTTCATCACTTCCTAGTGCTTTAGCTGGGAAGAAGAAGTGGCGCAACAAACTGCCCAGCAGCATAGCAGTCTGTTCAGTTAGAAGAAGTTGATTCTATATAATTGATTCAAACTAATTAAAATTACGAAACACAAAACATCAAATAAAATTATTTGCCATACTATGTTAGAATGTGTTTATTTCAGATTCCCGACAATATAGAGGTGAGAAGCGAGGTATTCGACATCCTTGTGAAAATCAGAATGATCTTCCACCCAATGCGAGCAGAGGATGTCATGACGTACTACGTGCAGTTTGAAGAGATCGCGAATAAAGGGAACTATGTCCACATACCGCTGGTGACCCTCCGTAAGTAGTAAAGAAAGAAAAATCGTATATTTTGCGGCGGTAAACATGACGCAAAGAAAGAACGCAAACAAAAAAGAACAAGGTGGAGGAAAATATGCATCAGATCCACGCAAAACGGTCATCGCTCAGTATGAGCTGAATAATAATCACAGTATAATGAAGTAACAATATTAAATCTCGGCAATCACCTTGAAATAATTATTTACGGCCACTCGGTAGATAAATCTTTCGCGTCCGTGCGTAACTGCCGCACAATCGATACTGTTGCGTACTGGTATACACTGAGATTTCGAAGCGGGTCATTCCGGCCGTTTTCTATGAAGACATAATCCTGTCTTATTTATACTGTGGCATCATGATGACCAGCGCTGGTTTTCAGCGACAGCCGCTGTTGACGAATTATGTTCATTTTCAGTCGAACAAGCTAACGACGCCGCCGCCGTTTTTTTTTTTTTTGGTAAACATGAAATCACTTGGGGCTCGGGCGGCCGTCGTTGAGTGGATGTCTACAGTTTATGACCTCTGTAGAAAATTAGCTAATTTATAATAGATTGGGGTAATTTTGGTAGGTACTGTTAGGTTTTGAAATAATTACTAAATCGTTAAATTGTTTTAGTCGACTATTGGGACATTTTATTTCTTACACTAGCAACACTAGCTTTTTTGGACGACTGACGTTTGGGTATGGCGGTTAACGACAAGCGTAGTCTCGGCTCGGGGCCAGCATCGAATGCGGACGTATTACGAGTGGTCTCAAATAAAACTACCTTTCAATAATTTATGTGAGTATGATTTTATTATATTTCAGAAGTGGGATTAACCTGCTTTTTGCTTACTTAAATATATTAATAATTAATAATTATATTAATCAATATTTTGACAACAGTTAATAGAATCCCTTAATGTGTGTGTCAGGGTAATATTTCAGGATATTCTAAGTTATTTCCAAAAGTCATTTTCAAAGAAATGCTAATTGGATTATAGATAGTACCGTTTATGCCAGTGCGTGCAAGGGGGGCCAAAATTTTGGTTATTTTTGAGCTACGAGGCCTCGTTTCCGAGATATTTCAATTTTAATTTTTAAAGTACCGCCGTTAAAGTAAATTTTGTTGTTTATTTGTGCTAAATTGAGTAGTTACATCGTTATCGTTTACAAGTTCCAGTGCAACGATGCAACGTGCAAATGAACCTTCACCGCGACGGCGCTTGAGGACGCCTAACCGTAGAGAAGCTGGTCGGGGTGCAGACTCAAGCAGTCGGAGCCGCAGTCGCGTGCGCACTCCGAATCAAAGGCAGGGACGTGACAGTGTCCGAAAATTGGGACATCAGCTGGAACATCATCGCGAGCGGCTACGCACTTTGGAGAGCGAGCTCAGCCGTGAACGTAGCCTCCGGCGACGGGTTACACCGGCGGACGGTGCTGAACGTGACAACGAACTGGAGCGGTTGCAGGCACGAGACAGAAGCCTTCCTCGTGAACGCAGTCCCGCGAAGTACGTGATGCCGCTGACAACGTACCGCCGACGCCACGGAATAAACGGTCAGACAGTCCAACTTTTTGCTCTAACGATATTATAAAACTCATAAATTCTATTGCTAAGCCTAACTCTCAGCCGCTAACAGTGACATCTCAAATACAGAATTTTAATAACAATAATAATATTAACCACAAGAATGTTTTTCCTAACTTTGACCCTTCTTCAAAGAGTCAACGAATTGATATTTGGCTTAAAAAGGTCAATGAATGTGCCACTGTCTACGGCTGGGACGAAAGGACGGTTATACATTTTGCTATGCAGAAACTACAAGGATTGGCCAAAACATGGTATGAGAGTTTGAACTCCATCCTATTTAGCTGGGACGAGTGGCAACATAAATTGACGAGTGCCTTTCCGCTTGAACAAAATTATGGCCAATCCTTGGAGGACATGCTGAGGAGAAGGAGTAGGTTTAATGAACCACTTGAGGTCTACTATCATGAAAAATTAGTTCTCTTGAACCATTGTGACATCGAAGGCAAGCGTGCAGTGGAATGTATAATTCATGGGTTAAGCGACAGAACAATGAGGTCCAGTGCCAACGCGATACGTTGTACCCAACCCAATCAATTATTATGATTTCTCGTGTGTAACACGGAGATTCAACAAACTTCTGATCACGCCAATTTTAAAAATCGATCTTCATCTGCTTCTGAGTTATCAAAAAGTAACACTAGGACCGATATTAATAAAACTCACAATTATTTCTTTTGTTTTAACTGCAAAGAGAAAGGACATCATTATAGTAACTGTCCGAAGCCTATAATAAAATGTGACAAGTGCAGTAGCATTGGTCATAAAGCAGATAATTGTTCGGGAAAATTTAGAGACGATAAAAAGCCGGAGAATGTCCAAAAGACAATGCGTATATTAACGTCGGAATGATATTCAAAGTTTATTAAAGTAGGTAGAATAAACAACGTTCCTATAGAAGCTTTTATAGATTTTGGCAGTGAGGTTACGCTTGTCACTCAGTCCGTAGCCTCAGCGTTAGGCCTTACCTACAATAGCCCTTCCATACCTTTGAGAGGTTTTGGTAACGACATAATACAATCCAAAGGTGGGGTAGATGTAGAATTGAACATTTATGATGTTAGAGGTCGCGTTTTGTGCCAAGTAGTAGAGTATAGACTTCTTGATTTACCCTTGCTGATAGGACAGTCGTTTACAGAGCAGTCACATGTCATCGTGTATAAAACTGCGGAGGAATTAAATTTTTTTGATGGTAATAACGAATTAGGTTTTCCTCGATTAGATTTAGGTGATAATGCATCTGCCATTGTAGTGATCGCTTCTGATGTCAATATTTATGGTTCAGCTGTAGTCAAAGCCCGCGTTAATACAATTAGAGATGGGGATATCTTATTAAGCGGAAAAGTTATGGGAAAACCTCACCAACAGTTCACCGTGAATGGGGGAGTGTATCGGGTTAAAGACAATTTTCTTTATATTTATATAACGCCCATGTCAAAACTCTGTCAATTGCTGCAGACTGTGGCCATAGGAAGGGGCACTAAAATCCAAGCAGTTAATCATATATTCACACCAGCAGAATCTCTCAAAGTCGAACCCGATATTATTGATGTTAGTCAAGTAAAAATAGGTAGCGCTATCGATGAGTCCCAACGACAACAGTTGATGAATATTCTTGGCAGGTATAAACATTGTTTTGCAACTACATTGAAGGAACTAGGGTGCACAAGTGTTGCTGAGATGAATATCGAACTAAGTAGCAACCGTCCCGTCGTATATCGACCGTACAGATTAGCACATAAAGAACGAGAACAAGTGAGAGATATGATAGGAGAAATGTTAGTCTGGAATCGTGAGGGAATCTGTTTCAGAATATGCTAGTCTTATTATATTAGTGCGCAAAAAGGATGGCAAACAAAGATTATGCGTCGATTATAGGCTCTTGAATTCTGTAACCGTAAAAGAACGGTATCCGATGCCGATTATTGAGGACGAGATTGCTCGATTTCAGGTCAAGCATTCTTCATTACTCTTGACCTGGCGTCCAGTTACTACCAGGTGCCAATAACCGAAGAGTCGAAACCACTAACGTCGTTCGTTACCCCGGACGGCCAGTACAAATTTAATCGTATGCCGTTCGGGTTGGCGAATGCACCCGCTGTTTTCCAGCGGTTGATGAATAGGGTACTAGGGTCTGCTAGGTTTACAGAGGCTATGGTCTATATCGATGATGTCCTTATTTACGGAAAGAGTGTAGAGGAATGCTTGGAAAGGTTTGAAAGAGTGATGCAATTATTGGAAAATGCAAATTTGACCCTTGTCGAAATGTTATTTTCTTCAGAATCAGATCACTTACTTAGGGTATGAAATAAGTGCTGCAGGTGTTCGTCCTGGTAATAAAAAGATTCAAACTGTTTTAGATTTTCCTTGTCCGACTAATTCACATTTCGTACGACAGTTTCTTGGGTTAGTGGGCTATTTCAGAAAGTTCATTAAGAACTTCGCGACTTTGGCACATCCTCTGAATAGACTGCTTAGGAAAGATGTGGATTGGATTTGGGCTGAGGATCAAGAGGTAGCTTTTAGGGCGCTTAAGGATAGGCTGGTTAATAGACCGATACTAGCGATTTATGAACCGACCGCTGAGACAGAATTGCACACCGATGCAAGCCAATTAGGAATAGGCGGGATTCCTTCCTTTTCAACCAGTGGCATACTATAGCCGGCAAACTTCTCCAGAGGAAAAAAAAATCATTCATTTGAACTTGAGACTCTGGCTGTAGTATGTTCACTCAAGAAATTCCGAGTTTACTTGTTAGGGCAAAGTTTTAAAATTGTTACGGACTGTAGCGCGCTACGTTCCACATTTTCAAAACGAGACATGATTCCACGCATAGCTCGTTGGTGGCTCCTGCTACAAGACTTTCAATGTAATGTAGAGTATCGTGCCGGTACTAAAATGGCACACGTGGACGCTCTGTCGCGAAATCCTGTCGAATTGGTAGATGACACAGTTGAAATTGACCAGTATCCGAGTATTATGCTAATCAGTAACGATGACTGGTTACACACCTTGCAAATGGGAGATTCAGAACTCCGACGCACACGTGATATACTCACTACTGATATGGATGCCGATAGTTTAAAACATATAAAAGAAAACTATCTTATTAAGGATAACAAACTTTTTAAATGTTTAAACGGGGATAAAGATAACTTACGCTGGGTAGTATCAAAGGGCGCAAGGTGGCAACTTTGCCGCATGAATCATGACGATACCGGACATTTTGGCGTAGAAAAGACCTTAGAATGCATTAAGAAAACGTATTGGTTCCCTAAAATGTCTCGATTTATAAAAAAAATATGTTCAGGCGTGCTTTGAATGCGCATACTCAAAGAAAACCACGGTTGATGAAGGTCATTTACACCCGATCACTAAAATAGAAGTACCTTTTCACACCATTCATGTTGACCACCTTGGGCCCTTTGTTCGTTCAAAGTTAGGAAATTCTTACCTTTTCGTAATAGTGGACGCGTTCACAAAGTTCGTTTTTATTAAACCTGTGCGAAATACTAAGACGCAAATGGCCGTTAAAATTCTAGAAGATATTTTCTATACATTTCGGATTCCCGACCGAGTCATTAGTGACCGTGGCACTTGCTTCACATCACACGCGTTTAGACGTTTTTGTTTAGATAAGGGCATACGGCATATTTTGAACGCGGTCGCTAGTCCGAGGGCGAATGGGCAGGTAGAGCGGTACAACCGCACCATATAGAACTCATTGACTCAACTCATTGACAGAATCTTAATTTCAACGAGGAATTGGGACGATAAAGTAGGTAGAGTCCAATGGGGCATGAATACCACACGACAAAAGACCACAGGTAGGACGCCGGCTGAAATAATGTTCGGATTAAATATGAACGCAGAGATTAACCCTAGGCTCAATGAATTAGTACGGGAAAGTAAGGAAGATCTTGATCCAGAAATCTTACGCGAATCCGTCAAAGATAAAATTGATGTAGAGCAGGAAAAGCAAAAATCCGCCCATGACAAAAACCGGCTTCCTGCGCGTGTATACGGTGAGGGCGATCTTGTCAAAATCACAAGAACTTCGTTTGCAAATGATGGCAAAAGTAAAAAACTTATTTCACCCTACGTCGGACCTTATCACGTAATCGCTGTGTTGGGTAACGACTGTTATAGACTGGCTGCTATACCTGGGTTATCTAGTACCAAAAATAAACGCAAAACCACTGTAGCTGCCGATCGTATGTTACCATGGGTTCACGTAGCCGCCTTAGATGTGAATGAGGACAATGATGTTGATATGAATGATGAGGCGTATAGCTGTGATGATGAAGACTCAGATGCGTAAATTAATTAATTTTATAGATTATTTATTCATTTTCACATAAGCTACATCATTGTCATCACCGTCGTTGCTAACGTGCTAGTTACGACTGTAAAGTTAAAATGACTGAATTGATTAATCGATTGAGTTAAATTGATTATTGAGTTGCTTGACACGCAATAGTACTGATTTTGTTAGTTTGATTTTGATTAATAGTATTTACCATGTGTTAATATAATCTAATTAAACGTTATTATGAATTAATATGAGAAGGTAATACGGATAAGTTTTGATACTATTGTATTGTTTAAAATTAGTATACCCACTTAATTATAATGTGTAGATTGACTATTTGAAATGTAATTGATAGTAACTGCAAAGACAAGAATTGGAATATGTATTGTAATGTATGTGTATTATTCTGTGTGTATTCTGGCAAATATGTATTTTGATTAGGTCTGATTTTCATTAGACAAGGATAGGAACATGTATTGTATTGTTGTTTTATTGTGTGTATTTTGGCAAATAAATATTTTGATTTGGTTTGATTTTTATTAGACAAGGATAGGAATATGCATTGTATTGTTGCTATTGTGTGTATTTTAGCAAATAAATATTTTGATTTGGTTTGATTTTCATTTATAAATATGAATCATCATCACATGAATATCAAAATTATAATCAGTACCTATCTATTTATGTATTTATACTTGAGAGGCTTCACAAGTTATGTCACCATGGTTAGTGAGAGAGTTCACTACCACCGTGACTTTATATCTATGTATTTATGCTTGTGAGAGGCTTCACAAGTTATGTCACCATGGTTAGTGAGAGAGTTCACTACCACCGTGACTTTATATCTATGTATTTATGCTTGTGAGAGGGTTCACAAGTTATGTCACCATGGTTAGTGAGAGGGTTCGCTACCACCGTGACTTAATCAATATAAGTATACTTGTGAGAAGGGTTCGCAAGTTAAGTCACCATGGTCAGTGAGACGGTTCACCACCATCGTGACTTTTTATAATCTATAATAACTTATAAATAATTGTGAGCCAAATTCGATGCTGTTACCTTTGCAGGCCGAGTGTTACGCGGTGTCCTGCGTGAGCGACAAATACGACGCGACGCGACGCAACACGACGCGACGTAATGCGACGCGATGCTACACGCGACAAATGTCCTACGTGATTTTGGTCATTACTTCTCGAATCATGGAGAAATACAATACAATTTGGCTCGCTTCTGAATCAACCATTTCGTAGTTCGTGGTGTCGCGTCTGGTCGCCCTCAAAACAAGTCCGCGTTACGTCGCGTCTCGCCGCAGACTGTCATATAGGCCGCAAGTAGGGTATGCCGTTGAGTTGATCGCGTTCGTCGCGTTCGCAGTTTCGCGTCGCGTCGCATTCGTCGCTCACGCAGGACACCGCGTTAGGTTTTAGACACCAATCCCCTTGCGTGCATGAGGACATGCACGACGTCAGGATGGTCGAGTGTTAGGTTTGAAATAATTACTAAATCGTTAAATTATTTTTGTCGACTATTGGTACATTTTATTTCTTACACTAGCTTTTTTGGACGACTGACGTTTGGGTATGGCGGTTAACGACGAGCAATAAGTTATTATTTTTTATAATAATACAGGGTTATTGGTCGAACACCAACAACCTCTTAAGGAGTCATTGTACTCATCATTATGAACAACTTATACTATGGGAAGAAATATGAAATCGCGAAAAAAAAAAGGTGTTCAGTACATTTATGTTCGCATAACTCGTCAAAATGTACGGAACAGCTGTGTTTTTTTCGCGATGAGGTAGGAGAGCAGGAAGAGCTTGTTGGTGTTTTACCAATAACCCTGTTTATAAATTCACGTTTTACCAATAACCCCGTTTTTTTTTTTCTGTCCTGTTCCCAGCGGAAACCGTTATTGTTGAATAGCTCTCCAATGATTGGATGCACATTCTTCGTTTAATATTTTCGTTTATTTTGCTAAATAATATAGGGTGGTACGGAAGTTACAGAAGTTACGGAACCCTTCGTGTGCGAGTCCGACTCGCACTTCCCCGGTTTTAATTAAATTATTTCGAATCGTTTCTTGATGTTGACGAACGTTGCAGGCAAGGGAATAACACCGTTCACATCGAAGGTGGTGTGTTGGCTGCCATCGCAGAAGGTCAACGCCATCAGGATTGGCTTCACGTGCGAACACTGCTTTCTGCGCCGCATCATGCTGCGCGTCTACGACGGCTCCATGCGCAAAGTGAACGAGTACAAGTACCACCTGCGCAAGTCCAATGACGTGTACGTTATACCCGCACTAGCGCTTTGCACGAGTATGTAATACCCGCACTGCCGCTTGTCACGAGTATGTTATACCCGCACTAGCGCTTTGCACGAGTATGTTATACCTGCACTAGCGCTTTGTACAAATATGTTATACCTGCACTAGCGCTTTGTATAAGTATGTTATACCCGCACTAGCGCTTTGCACGAGTATATTTTACCCGCACTAGCGCTTTTCACGAGTATGTTATACCCGCACTAGCGCTTTGCACGAGTATGTTATACCCGCACTAGCGCTTTTCACGAGTATATTTTACCCGCACTAGCGCTTTGCACGAGTATGTTATACCTGCACTAACGCTTTGCACGAGTATGTTTTACCCGCACTAGCGCTTTGCACGAGTATGTTACACCTGCATTAACGCTTTGCACAAGTATGTTATACCCGTTCTAGCGCTTTGCACGAGTATGTTATACCTGCACTAACGCTTTGCACGAGTATGTTTTACCCGCACTTACGCTTTGCACAAGTATGTTATACCCTGCTTATTTTTTTTTCTTTTACTGTAAAGGCTTAGAGAGTAAGACTGAGTATTGCACATTATTAAAAGTTCGTTGTCAATGTCCTACCATAAAAATAAACAAGTGTAGGGCGATCGCGTCCAGAAGGCCTGAAATCCTCTTACGTTGATGTCGGTAGCGCGTGCATATATACATTGTATTCTATATAGCACCATATGATATTGAGACGCTGACGTCCGCGGCGCGTACCTACTACGTTGCTACGCGTACGCAACCGAAATCAGCGTAAGAGGAATTCAGGCCTAAGGTGTGTCCAAACATTGCGCGGCAAGGACGCGGCAGCAACACGCGCCATTTGCAGGACACATTTCTGCCGCGTGTGGACTAAACCGATGAATGATTGCGCGGCAGTAGGTACTGGGCGGCATATCCAAGACACGCCGCGCACTTCAGTTGGCATCAAAGCGGTTGCGTATGTCGTAGCTCTGCTTATAATTCGTCCAAACACAATCTGACGAATGTTTGCTAGAAATGTTTGTGCGGCAGGTAGACAGAAGCGTTTGCACGCGTCGTACAAACAAAGCGCGGCAGATCGCGCGCGGCAGCTTCGCACGATGTTTGGACACACCTTTATGTGAACGTCTGTCTGGCGGAGTCCTACATTACAAAGATTATTTTGGCGCGAGGGTACCATCGTAAATATCGCCGCCATCTTGTTTTGTCAATACAATTTCTGTGTCAATTTCACAAATGTTTACCAACAACGCCCCGCTGTCAATGTCATTCAGGCGCCAAATGATTCTTGTACTAGCACTCTTTGTAGGTGAGAAACTATTGTTACGTCAAAAGAATAAGGTTTATTATTAATACCAGACAAGTACATAATGACTGGACACTGACAGTCGTGCTAGTCCACAAATTCAAAGTCACAGAGTAAATTTTTACATATTCAAAGTCGCTCAGCTGGCTATGGAGTGGGCTATACTCGGAGTTTTTTTTAAGGATAAAATCAGACATGAAGTTGACGGCTGGATGCGGAAGGCAGAAGACTTGAGGCCTATTTATTTATTTATTTATATGTCCTATGTCCGGCAGTGGACTGCGATACGCTGAGTTGATTGAAGTATTGACTAGTACATCTGTTTAGGCAATCGATTATCGATCTGGACACCAAGCTGACAACTCTGCGCGACTTTGGCGATTACTTCCTCATGATACAGAATGATATCTGCGGCGAGGAGCAGATCAAAGCACTCACTCTCAAAGGTAAATCAATAGTGAGCTTCGTTCTGCCAGAACAGTCCAACTCACAATCTTATAATAATTTATTTTATAATTAATAAACGTTAACAATCAAAAATAAAAACTTTTTACAAAAGAAAAAACAACCGACAAAAGAGCACTACAAAGTGAATAATAACTTTAATTTCGGAAGTCGGCGTCTTTGTACATTTAATTAGTGTGTGTGTCAAAAATCAATCTCCCTAGCCTTTTCCCAACTATGTTGGGGTCAGCTTCCAATCTAACCGGAAGCAGCTGAATACCAGTGTGTGTGTATTGTAGTATATTAAAAATGTTTTTTTTTTTTTTACTACATTAACAACAACCTCAGCTTCATGCATTGACAATGTATTTACTAATTGTAAAATACAAGACTCAAAGTCAAAAGTCAAAGTCAAATCATTTACAAATTCGAAATTCAATGAAATGAAATGAAAAGACCATGCAAAAAATCGTCCCATACCACCAACAGATTTCAAACGTATCTCAATTAATTCATCTTGGCAGCATGGTCATTTTTTATTATGACGACATCACCGTAACTCATGGGGATATCGAGCAAAAAAAAAATTATTGTACACACTTTTTGGTACAGTTAATTGTAAAAAAAATGTACAGGAACACTATTTAACTACAAAAAAACTATTGATAGTGAACAGCCGTGAGACGCACAGACAAAAAAACGATCTTATCTTCCCGCACCCCCCCCCCTCCTTGCTCTGCTAACTCCCTGTGCGCGCGCATGGCTAGTACGTTATGTGGGCCTATAACGGTCACATTAGAAATTCCTCTAAAAGTATTTCATTTCCTGAATTTCCAGCTGTCATTAGCAATAGGTACCTCTGATTTGACAAAAAGCAATTCATAATATGTAGACCATTTTACGAATGTCCATAGAAAACTGTCAAACAGATGTGATTTTGTGTAGAATTTGTATAACCATAGTCGAACAATTACGAATATTTTAAAACATAAAATTGTATATATTTATTTAAGTATTTCCAACTTACATCTATCATTACAAGGAAGGTAACCTATTGCGATAGTGTACTTATCTTACCCTACTGCTCTTACTGACGTACTTATCTTACTCTACTTATCTAAATAAAATAGCCAAATCGGATCAGCGATTCTCAAGTGATGATCTTACCAACGAAAAGCATTCATTTTTATTATATAGATTGTTTCGCATCGTTGCTTGATGTTTACAAACGTTGCAGGCATGGGACAAACGCAGCTCACATCGCAGTCGGTGTGTTGGAAGCCGCCGCAGACGCCCAACGTCATCAGCATTACCTTCATGTGCCCATACGGCGTGCTGCTCGGCATCACGCTGCGCGTCTACGACGGCTCCATGCGCACAGTGGACGAGGACAAGTACCACCTGCGCAAGTCCATCGACAAGTACGTTATACACACACGAGCGCTTTGCACGAGTACGTTATACCCGCACAAGCGCTATGTAAGAGAATGTTATACCCGCACTAGTGCTTTTCACGACTATCATACTCTCGTCCGCGACGATAAAACAAATAATTATAATACTTTATAAAATTTTTTTTTACAGAAAAAGAGTAGAGTTGAGTATTGCACCTTACTAATTTTTTTTGTCAAAAGTTCGTTGTCATTGTCCTATAATAAAACATACAGGTGTAAGGGACTAGTTATAACAAGCGCCCAAGGCGCGTGCTGAATACGCTGCGTTTCGGGCGCGCGTCTGACGCTGTTTGAGTTAGAACAAAATGTGGAAATCTTGTTTGATTTGACATCCAACAAGATTTCCACATTTTGTTCTAACTTTTGAACCCCCAAGATGCTCAATATAAGTATATTTGTTTTAAGTTTGTGGCTGCATCTACATCGCCACATGCGAACTACGCATCAAAGGCGTGACATCACACAAAATCCTGTAGTCACACAAAATCCTGCATCGCGCATAGAGTTTACCACGCGATCAATATTTATGTATATTCAAGATCCCGACATCAATCGTTGGGCAGTTGATCGCCTGGCCATGTTTATCGAAGGACCGATGGCCGGTGGAGCAGACGAGTCCTGGAGACCCTGGAGTGGAGACCGCGTATCGGCAAGCGTAGTGTCGGGCGCCCCGCAGTTATATGGACTGACGACCTTAAGCTGGGACAGATTGGATGTAGAAGGCATACGACAGGGTATTGTGGTGCAGCCTAGGAGAGGCCTATGTCCAGCAGTGGACTGTGATAGGCTGAGTTGATTGAAGTAATGACTAATACATCTGCTTAGGCAATCTATTATCAATCTGGACACCAAGCTGGTAACTCGGCGCGACTTCGGCGACTACTCTCTCATGGTACACGATGATGACTGCGGCGATGAGCAGATCAAAGCACTCACTCTCAAAGGTAAATCAATAATGAGCTTTGTTCTGCCAAACCAGTCCAACCCACAATCTTACAATGATTCCGTGAATTTATAATTAATCAGCGTTAACTTTCCAAAATAAAAAGGTTTTACAACAAAAAAAAAACAACCGACTTAAAAAAAAAACACTACAAAGTAAAAATAACTTTAAGTTAGGAAGTCAGTGTCTTTTAACATTTTTAATGAAGCGACTAGAATAACAGCATTCAGCAACCGCAGCTTCATGCATTGACAATCAATCTGCCTAGCCTTTTCCCAACTATGTTGGAGTCGGCATCCAGTCTAACCGGATGCAGCTGAATACCAGTATTTTACATTGAGCGACTGCCTGCCACAACCCAGCAACTGTGTATTACGATACCCCTTGGTTAGACTGGTTGTCAGACTTTCGGGCTTCTGACAACTCGTAAAGACTGTAAAAGATCCATCCACAAATGACAGCCGAGACCAACGGCTTAACGTGCTTTCCGAGGCACGGAGGAGTCTCGATATGTGAAAATGGTCACCCATCCACGAACCAACCCCGGCAAGCGTAGCTGCGTAACGTGATGGATTGACCCGAGCGGCTGCTATTACTTAGCCACTAGGTCCTACTTAGCCACGAGATATTGAAAATGTATTTACTAATTATAAAATAAAAGATTCGTCCTTTATTTAGTGGCGTCGTCAGGTCCTGATCAGATGTTGCGGGAAAGTCCGAAAGGGATACCTGGGACCCGTGGCAACAGGCAACTGATGGTACACGGGTGGGTTTTAGTCAGTAAAAGTCTGACACACCCTCCCGCTCTGGGTGGAGCGGGAGGGCGTGTCAGACTTTTACGTCAGACTTTAAGTGATTTGATGATCAGACGTCATGTCAGACTTTAAGTGATTTGATGATTCCCAACCTCAAAAAAAAAGGTCCTGACCAGATACTGGTCAACATATTTATTTATTTTAATATTTATGTACACACAGTAAAATACATAGAGATACGACATAATTATAATATAAGTACAAAGGTACTGCTTATTTTCTTCCAGCAGATCTGCCAAAGGAGAAATGAGAAGAGATCAGACTTGAGAAGGGTCTTTAACCCTTCACAAAGTTTTACGGCAAACAAAAATATACAGGGAATTGAAACACTATTAAACAAAGAGGCGCGACAAGGGTTACGCTGCCGGTCGCACCCGCGATATCGCGCCAGTTTTCACGAGGCTTTAACCCTTCATTATACATTTTGTTTCATTTGTGTTACGTGAACTTATAATCATACAAAAAAAGAACGTTACATTTTTCCCGAATTTAAAGACTTTCCGGGAAACGTTTCCAATTTTTGTCTTTTCTTAACCTTATTCAGACTATTTACAAACATTTTCAAATAAAAAATAGCCACATCGGACCAGCGGTTCTCAAGTGATGAGCTTACCAAAGAACAGCGTTCATTTTTATTGTTTCGCATCGTTTCTTGATGTTGACAAACGTTGCAGGCTTGGGACTAACGCAGATCACAGTGCAGGTGGTGTGTTGGCAGCCGCCGCACCAGCCCGACGTCATCAACATTACCTTCATGTGCCCATACGGTGTGCTGCGCAGCATCATGCTGCGCGTCTACGACGGCTCCATACGCACAGTAGACGAGGACAAATACATCTTGCGCAAGTTCAATGACGAGTACGTTATCCCCGCACAAGTACTCTGCAAGAGAATGTTAGGTATACCCGCACTAGCGCTTTGCAGAAGTATGTTATACCCGCACTAGCGCATTGCACGACAAATATAAACGCGTCCGCGATGTTAAAAAAAATATAAAACTTTTAGTTTTTTTCCTTTTACAGTAAAGGAGTAGAGTTGAGTATTGCACATTACTAATTTTTATTAAGTTAGTTGTCATTGTCCTACCATAAAAATTAGCATTCTCTATCTAAGATAAAAATAGACAATTAGCGTAAAACGATTTAATGTGTACCTACGTCTGTAGAGCGAAGTTCTACCTTACAACACTAACAAGTTATTTTGTCGCGTAGGTACAATCGGAACTATCGCCGCCATCTTGTTTTGTTAATACAATTTCTGTGACAATTTCACAAATGTTTACTAACAACGCCCCGCTGTCAATGTCATTCAGGCGCCAAAAGATTATTGTACTAACACTCTTTGTGGATGAAAAACTATTGATACGTCGTTAGAATAAGGTTTATGATTAATATAAGACAAGTAATGACTGGACACTGACAGTCGGGCTAGTACACAAATTCAAGGTCGCTCAGCTGGCTATGGAGTGGGATCGTTACCGAAGCTTGCAGAGTCAGCAGGTAGACACCGCGTATCGGCAATTTTAAAAAGGTAGCTGCAGAAGGCAGAGTTCAGGGTATTGTGGTGCAGCCTGGGAGAGGCATATGTCCAGTAGTGGACTGCGATAGGCTGAGTTGATTGCGAGTAATGACTAATACATCTGTTAAGGCATTCGATTATCGATCTGGATACCAAGATGACTACTCTGCGTGACTTTGGCGACTACTTCCTCATGACATACGATGATGACTGCGGTGAAGAGCAGATCAAAGCACTCACTCTCAAAGGTAAATCAATAATGAGCTTTGTTCTGCCAAACCAGTCAAACCCACAATCTTACAAAAATTCTGTTAATTTATAATTAACCAGCGTTAACTATTCAAAATAAAAACTTTTTACAACAAATAAAACAACCGACTTAATAAAAAACTTTTTTACAAAAAATTAAACCGACGACAAAAGAAAAGCGAAAAACAAAAAAAAAACATTTAATTTAACTGAACTCAGCAGCAGCAGAAAAAAAAATCAGCTGTTCCCTACATTTGTGTTCACTTAAATCGACAAAATGTATGGAACAGCAGATTATTTTTCGCGATTTCAATGTTGGTCCCATAGAAAAAATTGTTCAAAATGATGAGTACAATGACCCCTTTTCGGGTTTAGCATAAAGAAAAAATAATGTTGTATAGATTGTTTCGCATCGTTGCTTGATGTTGACAAACGTTGCAGGCATGGCACAAACGCAGCTCACATCGCAGGCGGTGTGTTGGAAGCCGCCGAAGCCGCCCAACGTCATCAGCATTACCTTCATGTGCCCATACGGCGTGCTGCGCGGCATCATGCTACGCGTCTACGACGGCTCCACGCGCACAGTGGACAAGAACAAGTACCACCTGCGCAAGTTCATCGACGAGTACGTTATACTCACACGAGCGCTTTGCACAAGTATGTTAGAGCCGCAAGAGCGTTCTGCATTATGTAAGACCAACACTAGTGCTTTGCACGACTGTGTTATACCCGTACAATCACTTTGCACGAATATGTTAGACCAACACAGCGCTTTGCACGAGTATGTTATGCCCGAACTAGCGCTTTGCACAACTACATATTATACTTCCGTCCGCGACGATAAAACAAATATGTATAATACCAGTTTTTTTTTTCTTTTACAGTAAGGGAGTAGAGTTGAGTATTGAACATTACAAATTATTATTAAAAGTTCGTTGTCATTGTCCTACCATAAGAATAGACAAGTGTAGGGACTAGTTATAAAAGGCGCCTGAGGTGCGCTTCGGGCATGCGTTTGACAAATTGTCAAACACAACAAGATTTCCACATTTTGTTGTAATTTTTGAACACTCAGCAATGGACACTGACAGTCAGGCTAGACCACAAATTCAAGGTCGCTCACTCCATAGCCAGCTGAGCGGCCTTGAATTTTTATTTTTATGTTCGTTTGAGTTTGTTTTAAGGATAAAATCAGAAATGTAGTTATACGGAAAGAACCGGAGTTACCAACACAGCTTGCAGAGTAAGCAAGCTGAATTGACAGTTGTCTGACCATGCATAACGAAGGCCGGTGGAGCAGATGAGTCCTGGAGTGGAGACCGCGTATTTGCAAGCGTAGTGTGGGACGCCCCCCAGCTGACTGACAACCATAAAAAATTGACTGGGACAGACTGAATGCGGAAGGCAGAGGATAGGGTATTGTGGTGCAACCTTGGAGAGGCCTATGTCCTGCAGTAGACTGCGATAGACCGAGTTGATTGAAGTAATGACTAATACATCTGTTTAGGCAATCTATTGTCGATCTGGATACCAAGCTGGTAACTCGGCGCGACTTCGGCGACTACTCCCTCATGTTAAAGGATGAAGACTGCGGCGAGGAGCAGATCAAAGCACTCACTCTCAAAGGTAAATCAATAATGAGCTTTGTTTTGCAAAACATTCCAAGTCACAATCTTACAATAATTCCGTTAATTTATAATCAGCGCTCCAAAATAAAAAAACTTGTTACAACAAAAAAATTCAGACGACTTTTCCATTTTTTGTCATTTCTGAAACTTATTCAGACTATTTATAAACATTTTCCAAAAAAACATACCCGAATCGGCCCAGCAGTTCTCAAGTGACGAGCTTACCAATGAACAGCGTTCATTTTTATTGTTTCTCATCGTTTCTTGATGTTGACAAACGTTGCAGGCTTGGGACTAACGCAGCTGACAGCGCAAGTGGTGTGTTGGCAGCCGCTGCACCAGCCCGACGTCATCAGCATTAACTTCATGTGCCCATACGGTGTGCTGCGTCGCATCATGCTGCGCGTCTACGACGGCTCCACGCGCACAGTGGACAAGTACAAGTACCACTTGCGCAAGTTCAACGACGAGTACGTTATACCAACACGAGTGCTTTACACGAGTACGTTATACCCGCACGAGCGCTCTGCACGAGAATGTTATACCCGCACTAGCGTTTTGCAAAAGTATTTTATACCCGCACTAGCGCGTTGCAAGAGTATGTTAGACCCACACTAGCGTTTTGCACGAGTAGGCCGCATAGCGCTTTGCACGAACGGCAAGCCCTATTTTTTCTTTATGCTAAACCCGAAAAGGGGTCATTGTACTCATCATTTTGAACAACTTTTTCTATGGGACCAACATTGAAATCGCAAATAAAAAATCAGCTGTTCCATACATTTTGTCGATAAGTGAACACAAATTTAGGGAACAGCTGATTTTGTTTTCGGTATTTCAATGTTGGTCCCATAGAAAAAGTTGTTCAAAATGATGAGTACAATGACCACTTTTCGGGTTTAGCATAAAGAAAAAAATAATGTTGTATAAAAAATTATGATGGACGCAAAAACCTTAACGTTCCGAACCCGAGACGATAAAACAAATATAATACTTTATAGTTTTTTTCTTTTACAGTAAAGGAGTAGAGTTGAGTATTGCACATTACTATTTTTATTAAGTTAGTTGTCATTGTCCTAACATAAAAATAGATAGTTAGTGTAAGGCGATTAAGGGCCGGTTGTTTCAAACTGTTGGTAAACGTCAAATTATAAGGATTACGTGAGGTGTTTAACGTTCGTTAAATACAAAGCGTTGTTTCATTGCATAATAAACCGATTGTCAAAGTTATTCGGGCTGCCAGTAAAAAGCAATAGGTACTTTTCCCAATAAAAATGGATGAGAGATTTTTATATTATGGCAACATTTCGCCGTTTACGTCACATTCAACAAAAAGGTCAAGTTCAACAAAAACAAACCACCGTTGATTCCTGTTTCATATTTTTGGACTTCATGTGGTATTTTTTTTACTGAGAACGCGCTGTATACTCAAATCTAGAGAAAGACCAGTTTCAGTCTCTGATTGAGAATAAATACAAAGATGAGTGAAATCTTAGATTATATACTTGTCTAAGAGTGAAATATAAGTAAGAACTTTAATATTCTTTGTAAAAAGTTCTCATTTGACCCATTTACCACCAAATCCCATTCTGCACGCAATCAGCTGAACGCGGCTGACTTGTTTAAACGGCTTAGGGCTTATTGTACCTTACATTTTATTTTTATTTTTTTTCTATCGTGTTCCTTAAGTTGTTACTGATCCTAAGATTTCTATTACTTTTCAGTTTTTACCCGTGAGAACCTGTAATTAGCTCTATTTCTTACATAATTGTTATCCATCTGTTATAGCTGTTGGTTCTCCTATGAATGAATAAATAAAGATATTATTCTCTAAAAAAACGTACAATTAATAGGTATTGAGAAAAATAAGACTTGGGCTGCATTCATGTGGAATCCAATGCCGGTGGAGACCAGCCGAGGACCTTACGTCAGTTTAAAGTCTGTTCATCTTCGATTTGACGTGTTATCAATAGAGCTACTGAACCACGGTATCTTCACGGTAATAAATTCCTGCTCGTGCCATAAGTTTAGGTTAATAACACGCGTTTCAAATATTTTTTCTTTCTTTCTACACTATTTGTTTCATCATCAAATGAACTATCGTCGAACAAAGACGAATACAACAAAAGAGAGTCCATAATTTACTGTTTGGTGCAGATTTTTTAGAATAAAACGACGTTAACCAGTGGGTATGACACCGGTTACTGTAATCGTTATTTTTTAACGGACGTTAAGGCCATAATTCTGTGAAACAACGCTTTTTTTGGTTTGACGATAATTAGCGCCATTCTTGACATACAACGTGCCGCTACAATGGCGACATTAATTTAACACACGTATACGATTTCGCGTATTCGTTTTATGAAAATATTTGAATTTCATTAAACGTTATTATTTATTGATTTATTTTCAATTTTCTAAATTACCACCCTGGAGCAACCTGTACTTAAAGAACTGTAGCGAAGAGGTCATTTGCCGGGGTCACGGATCATATGATAGGCGAATAAAGGAAAGCCGCGCAATTTCTTAGAAGTTATGCCGACAACAAAGCATAGTACCGAAAAGCCGAAAGAACGTAAGCCAGCTGGTAGGTAGCTTCATGAGTGAATCTTTTACACAGAGTGATCTTAATTTTGGTTATGTTTTTGTTATTTAGTTCGTTTGAAAATTTAAATTTTTAAATTTACGATTTATTTTATTATAATTTTATGTTTACTGGCCACTAGCCCTACCCGTGTGTTAAATTAATGTCGCCATTGTAGCGGCACGCTGTATACCCGTGCGTCATGTGGACGTGAAACAACCCACCCTTAATGTGTACGTCTGTCTGGCGGACTTCTACATTACAACAGGTTATTTTGTCGCGTGGGTACAATCGGAACTATCAACGCCATCTTCTTTCGTCAATACAATTTCTGTGACAATTTCACAAATGTTTACTAACAACGCCCCGCTGTCAATGTCATTCAGGCGCCAAAAGATTCTTGTTCTAGCACTCTTTGTAGGTGAGAATCTATTGTTACGTCGTAAGATGGTTTATGATTAATACAAGACAAGTAATGTCTGGACACTGACAGTCGCACACAGTTTAATTGTATTTCTAATTACTTTTCCACTTCATTTCAAGTCAATCGCTATTTTGAAAATATTAAAAATAAGAACAGCGTAAAAGTATAAAGTCCTGCCGAGTCTTGCGCTGAAAATTAATAGGAAGTAAGCGTCATACCTTCAATAATTGTATTATGGTGGAAATAGGTGCTCGTTTTTGCGCAAAAACAATAAATACGATTTCTATACTGAAGTAAATTTAAGCATATTGCTTCATTAAACTTAAGCATATTGCTTAAATTTAATAAATATTTTCTTTTTTACAATGATCAAACTGTGAAGAGATTTGCATAAGCAAAAATACCTACTTCACGAAAGAACTCGGAAAAAAACAATTCCTTTTTAAAGGTGGAAAATGCTCTAAAAATGGCAGAAATATCGAATGAAGTAAAATGTGTTTTAAACGAGTGTACACAGGAAAACTTGAGTAATGAATATTATTATGAATTGCATTTAGAATGCATTTTTATTATTCATTGCATTATTTATTTAAATTAATTAATATTTAAATAAATATTTTTGTTTATTTTAATCATGTAGCGTTTTATTTATTACCCTGTATAATTAATAAACAAAATAGTATCATTTTTTCAATATACTATGCATTCTGATAATAATTAATACTATTATAAATAAAAAAAGATAAAACATAGATTTTTGCCGTCGATTTTTCGCCTGTGAGAGTCGGGCTGGTTCACAAATTCAAGGTCGCTCAGCTGGCTATGGACTGGGCTATGCTCGGAGTTTGTTTTAAGGATAAAATCTGAAATGAATGATTACGGAAAAGAACCGGAGTTACCGACATAACTTGCAGAGTAAGCAAGCTGAAGTGGCAGTTGGCCGGCCATGTTTATCGAAAGACAGATGGCCGGTGGAGAAGACCAGGGGGCCAAGTCTACTAATTTACAAACGTTCCAATGGTATCTCTATTGCGAGTTTTTGACAGATTTTCCATACAAAATCTGTCAAAAACCTCACAATGGCGAGCCATTGCAACGTTGGTAAATTAATAGACTTCAGGCCCCTGGTAGTAGAGACCGCGTATCGGCAATCGTAGTGTGGGACGCCCCCCAGCTATAAGAACTGACGACCTTAAAAAGGTAGCTGGGACAGACTGGATGCGGAAGGCAGAGGACAGGGTATTGTGTTGCAACCTTGGAGGGGCCCATGTCCAGCAGAGGACTGTGATAGGCTGAGTTGATTGTGAGTAATGACTATAAATACATCTGTTTAGGCAATCGATTATCGATCTGGATACCAAGCTGACAACTCTGCGTGACTTTGGCGACTACTTCCTCATTACACACGATGAAGACTGCGGCGAGGAGCAGATCAAAGCACTCACTCTCAAAGGTAAATCAATAATGAGCTTTGTTCTGGTCAAAACTGTCCAACCCACAATCTTACAATAATTCCGCTATTTTATAATTAATCAGCGTTAAATATTTAAAATAAACACTTTTTACAACAAATAAAACAACCGACATAATAAAAAACTTTTTTACAAAAAATTTAACCGAGACGTAAACAAAAATTTAAAAGCGAAAAATAAAAAATAATCCTTTTGGTTTAACTAAGCTCCTAAACTAATTTAAGTAACTAATTTTGAGCCGGCGAGTTTGTCGGCGCCAAACAAACAAATTAATTTATAGCGTACAATGATAGCTTGATGGATCATCGCTGAATGTGTGTTTGGCGCGCTGCTGCCTCAAAATTAGTTATAAATTGGTTTAGGAGCGTAGTTACAAAAACTGAAAAGTGAACAATAAAAAAAAAACTTTTAGTTTATAAAAGGTTTATTTTTTATTGTTCACTTTTCAGTTTTTGTTTTCGTCGGTTTAGTTTTTAAGTTCACACTAACAATAAAAATGTTAATGTAATGGATCAATGGTTGTCTGTATAAATATATATTACAAGAATATATGGCCCTGATGTGTCTTTTTTTCTAAGATATCGTAACTCTTCTCAACTGTCACGTGATACCCCATAGGTATCATGAACGAAAACGCCCCAAATGTCGATGGCACGTATGGGGTATCACGCGACAATTGTTGCCATTGGTCGATGATTTTTGTCGTTTATTTGCACTTGCAACACGATCTGGCTGTATCATTCGAATAATCGATTAATAATTTACTGATTTTAGTAACAATTTCTTGGTAACACCACTAAAAACGGAACGAAAACCTAACAAACAAAATCTATCTGTGGTCGTGACCTCGGTGAAGTTAGCCGCACGATTTCATTATTATGAAATTTTGATAATGCTAATCGTTAGAGAGTGTTAGAGAGAAAAGAAAAATCGTTAGAGAGTAATTAGTTTTTATGTAAAAGCAATTTTAATTTTTCGTGTGAAGTTGGCCCCCCTGCCCGCAAAAATGGACTTAGACGTAATTTTTTTTTTAATCGTTTGAGAATCGTTAGAGAGAGATTGAGAGAAACACCAAATCGTTAGAGAGTTAATATTTTATTTGTTATTATATCATTTCTAAGAGCGTGAAGTTAGCCCACCTCTGTGAATTTAGCCCCTGATTTAATTATTCTGAATTTTTGTTAATGCTAATCGTTAGAGAGAGTTGGAGAGAAAAGAAAAATCGTTAGAGTAATTAGTTTTATTTAGCAAAGATTTTTTATTTTTTTGTGAAGTTGGCCCCCATTCCCGCAAAAATGGACTAAGACGTAATTTTTTTTAAATATAGTTTGAGAATCGTTAGAGAGAGATTGAGAGTTAAAAAAATCATTAGAGAGTAAATATTTTAATTGATATAAAATTATTTCTGAGAACGCGTTTTACCCTAGGACCAGATCAAGATAAAGTTTAAAAACATGCCGCCTCGATAGGGGAGGGAGGAGAGGGGGTAGAGTTAGTAGATCATCGTCAGAATAGATGTTTATTTAATTGAAACTTTAATATCAAATAAAAATGCATCAGTTAATTAGTAATTTTGTTTTTATCCATCAACACTTTCTCATTTTACTAGATTTTGTTGAAAGTGAAACGACATATCACTGATATTATAATTATTAGCATTTTGTCATAATCACTAAACATTTTTAGAAGGAAGACTTATTATACAAGAATATTCGACATCTACCGTGATTTCGTGGTATCCCTAGCGATATCGTGAAATCCCTGGTTTCCTCATTTCCCTGCGACATACAGACTACTGCCGTGATTTTTTTCACATATCCAAAACTAACCGTTTAGCTGGCTGGCAGGGGGGGGGAGGGTCAACTTGATTCTAACAAAAATTTGCACTATATAGCTTAATATTACGCAAACGGATCCCTGAATCCAAAAATGGTTTTCTCAAATAAACTCTCAATATTTTTGAATGATCTTTCCAACGACAGCCTACACAAAAGGATAGGCCAGAAAAAAAAAAAGTTTCCACTTTAAATGTAGGGGAGATAAGTACCCTAAAAAAATGTATGCATGATTTTTATATGTATATACCCATACCAAATTGGATTTTTCTAGTACCAACAGTCTCTGCGCTACAGCCGCGGACAGACAGACATGGGAAACTATAAGGGTTCCTTGTTGACTACAAAACGCTAAAAAATTTACTGCCCGCCGCCGCCGTACCGCACGTCGTACTTACAACTACATAAGTCTGCATACATGTAGGTACAACAACATTATGCCGTCCACTGGTCAGTTGCCTAGCCGCCTACCGCAAGGCTTCTATAGTCCACATTTGGGAGCTAGCGCAACATCCTACCGGGCAGGTGCGGTCGCAGCCCAAGATTTTGTGGGGAGGTCCCGAGGAATATATTTAGAGAAATGGTTACCTAACCTGCTACCGGGATGGCCAGGTGGCAAAGGCGGGCCAGAGCCGACGCTGGTGTCGGTCCGTCTGCCACAGCCAATTTGCTCCGAATCTATTGGACCGATTAAGTTGAAATTTGGTAATTAGATACACTTACTTATGTATTACTGTGGCCCAAACATGTGTCGTAAAACGTAAATAAATACATTCTGAAATTCATTCGGCATGTATTTATTTGACTTTAACCGCGAGAGTGAGTGTGACATATCAAATGGAAGGGCTTCCTATGTAGTGATGATCTTATTTTTTTTTCTTTGAACTTACGATTTATTTACTTTTATTCAGTGCCGTAATTAGCCTTTTATGCGCCCGGTGCGGGCTGCTTTATCTACGCCCTTGAAATATTTTCTAATCATAACCGGTTTTGACAATAAAATGGATTGTCTATAAAAATAAATCTATCATCCAAAAACGTAAGTTTTTGTAAACTTAATTTTAAGTACTTGGTAAAGTTTTGAATAAGGAAGTTCAAAGAAAAAACGTGTATCGCACCCGCGGACGCCTATCCGCAGTAGCCGTGCCCCGTCGCAACCACCCGGACCGAACGCCGTCCGCAGTCCGTCCGGCCAGTCGTAACTCGTAACATCGCCATTCACGATTATTATTACGATCTCATCGTCTAATAATATTATTTATTCGTAAGAAGAATATACGCGGACGACGCAACTCCACACGTATAAATAAATAAATAATAGGTATTGTTAGTGGCCCTGGTCTGGTCATTTAGTATCAAGTTCAGTTCAGAACTTCGAGAAGCTCAATGGCTTTCTCGTTAGTCCATTCTATTCCATAATGGGTTGATCAGCTCCGCTGAATAATTATGTACCCGTGAGATCCCGTCGCGCTCACGGTGCACAATGAGAAACCTAATCAAACTTACGTTTCTCATTGTGCACCGCTTCACTCAATGCAATAATTCTCGCGGTAAATCTCTTTGATCTGCCTAAAATACCGCCACCAGAGTTATCACCCAGTTTTAAACGCCAATGTGAATGCCGTTGACAAATACTCGAGGTAAGTTGTGGCTACACCAACGGTTGACGTCCATTATCGCGATAATCAACGGCGTTTCCCGTTGTTGTGGCCCCAGCATATGAGATTTGTCATATTTAAAAATAATTTAATAAAAACTTTGTATCTCCGGCGGGACGTTTCTAAACTTAATTCTGATCAGGTCCTAGGGTAAAACGCGTTCCTGCCAGGGTTGCGGAATAGTCCGAAAGGGATACCGGGACCCTGGCAACAGGCAACTGAAGGAACACGGGTGGGTTTTAATCAGTAAGAGTCTGACACGCCCTTCCGCTCCGCCCAGAGCGGTAGAAGTCATTAGAAGATTTCCAAGGCAAAAAAAAAAAAAAAAGGGTAAAACGCGTTCTCAGAATTAATTTTATATCAATTAAAATATTTACTCTCTAATGTTTTTTTTTTAACTCTCAATCTCTCTCTAACGATTCTCAAACTATATTTAAAAAAAAATTACGTCTTAGTCCATTTTTGCGTGCAGGGGGGGCAACTTCACACGAAAAATTAAAATTGCTTTTACATAAAAACTAATTACTCTCTAACGATTTTTCTTTTCTCTCTAACACTCTCTAACGATTCTCTAACGATTAGCATTATCAAAATTTCATAATAATGAAATCGTGCGGCTAACTTCACGGAGGTGTGGTCGTGTGACGCGCGACGCCATATTGGCAAAATTCGTCAAGTGTCAAGTGTTGTTTACGTTTGTTCGAAACAGAATAAAAGAAGAAAACGGTGAGTAAAGTTATAAGAATTTTATACAGAATTACTGAGAAATAAGTGTGGATTTCGTATTGAGTGTTAGTTTATCGGAAAGTGATAAATATTTCAGTGAACAAGCAACGAAAGTTTTGTAGTAAACAATTTTGACGCTGGCGCCGCCGTGATTAGTAATGTATTTACGATAAATATTCTTGTATACTGTTTGAAATACACATAAGTAGCTACCATAATAATCTACGAACATATTTGGCTAATAGCTACTGTTATTATTGCGAATTGTTATCGTAATCGTATTTCCAATTTGGCGATTCCCCCGTACCATGACACAGCGCTCATAGTAGGCGGGGCCAGTAAAAAGTACTACCTGCAAAAAGAATCCAACTAGAATTTTTTGTTCCAATAAGAAAGAAAGAAAGAAAAAAAGAATGATTACATTTTATTATTTCTTGCAGTTTACATAACTGACATGTGTAAGAAAAATAAATGTCAAGATTATTGTTTTTTTTTTACCGACTTCAAAAAAGGTGAATGTCCTCAAAAAGTATGAATGTTTTTTTAGGATCATGGTATTTTCCTAGGCCATTAATTTGGTAAATGATTGTTTTATGATATTTTCAGCATGGCGAGGCTGTCCTCGAAGCTGACCTCAAGGTCACGAGTGTGACCTTGAGGTCAGCTCCGTGCAAAGGGGCCCCAGACAGAGCGCCGCCCGTCGCGCTATCATCATGGGGTTCCTTGACGCTACCCCACGCTCCGATCTGTCCCCATCCCCACCGCGCACCGCGGTAAGTATTTTCAGTATAGCATATTACTATATATATTTATTTAGTTTCAGTGGAATAATTTGTATTTCTTGTCTTTTCAGCCACCCCCATGCTGTCCCGGTTCTAGCGACCCGTCGATACGTGTGTACCTATTACTCTTTGGAATGGGCAACTAGCTTCATCTTTCTAAGTGAACGACTCCTTGACAGTTGAAAAGTGCCTGTAACTGGTTTATTTGAAATAAATGCTTTGAGTATGAGTATTGTTTTATTTTGTTATAATATATTTCTTAAAAGCAAAATGTGTTTTATTTCAAACTTTTCCTAGCTTTCCGTAAGTAGGTATCCCATATACTTACGAAGAGCTAGGAAAGGTTGTACTAAAAACCGACTACCATTGATACGTGGAGGAGTAAAAATAAACAATAATTACCTCCACTTATTTCGTTGTCCGTCTGTCTGCCAGTCTCTAAAGACCCTTCCTCGACCGTAACAGTAGTTTTGCACGTATGCCGTGCATTAGACATTCTCTTTTACTATGCGTTTGCACTGGTGAAACATTCACAACCAAACATGTTGAAATCGCATTGCTTTTTTATTTGCATTACTGTCACGAGAATGTCACATGATACCGCATAGGTGCATAAGACTAGAGGGAATGTCTAATGCACCGCATAGGTGCATAACTGCGGTGCATTAGATATTCTAAAAACCGACTACTATTGATACATGAAGAATTAAAAATTCAAACAGGCAAACTTTAACATGATGAATAAACACAATAATTACCTCCACATACTTCGTTATCGCAAAAAAATGCGATTACAAACTTACATTTGCAGTTGGAGAATTGACCGTGACGTATGTCGATGTATGGGAGAACATATTTTTCAACTACAAAGTTAAGTTTAAGTTTTTGGGTTAATTTCATCCCTACTACGGAATCCTTCATTGTAGGTGGTCTGACACGCACTCGGCCGGTTTTTATTGTTTAGGCATAATCGGACTATAATGTTCCCACTGCTGGGACACAGGTCCTCCTGTCCGTGAGAGAGAATGGGTGGGTTGGTAAATGGATTTAGGTACCTACCTACATAATAAGGAAAGATAGAATAATCATTTATGTAATGTTATGTCCATAATAATTGTTACACAGCTGTTAGTAAATAAGTGTACCTAGGTACAAATAATGATAAATCATTATTTTCAAAGAAATCGAAATAATAATAATAATTGGGATATCTCAAACCAAAAATTTATTTCGTATGTTTTTTTGAACAGGTCATTATTATTGTAATAGAACACAAATAGTGAGATAATAAAGAGTAATATTATGTTATCTAATTTAAAGTAACATAATAAACAGACTAAAGGAACAATAATTTATAATAAAATAAAATCGTACTTGAAAATTATAACATACAAATATTCGCAGTCTTTTTACTCTGATGCGCTGACGGTACCCCACGGCTCCCGCGAACCAGTATAAACCAGTTTTCAGGCCGGCTCTGCGCGCGTCGCTGCGTAATGGCCGCGGAGTATTTACGTTGTGTAAACAAAAAGTTTCTTATCGCAAAGATCGTGTTAAAAGTGGAATGAGGTGCTGTTATCGTGTTTATGATTAGGCCTGTACATTGTGCTAACGTTTTCAAGTGTTTGTGACGTGAGTGAATGTGTGTATTAGTGATATTGATAAATAGTTTCTAGATTAGGCGAGTGAAAATAAGAAAAAAGAAAAATTATCTCATCACAGCGAGATCAGGTAAGTACCTACTGCTTATTTTGTACTTTAGTTATATGCTGTAACTCATAACGAAGTTAGGAAGGTATAATTTATGGTGTGCAAATTACTGCTTGGTGATGAAATCACAATTTTTAGGAAGGCCTACCCAAAAATAAAAATAAACTTGAGACTAGGTAAACAGGCATTTTTATTTTTAGGTAAACCTAGGCATGCACTCTAGGGGAAGTCTCGATGTGTGTATCTAAGTTTCAGTGATAGGTACTAGAAAACGCTCCGAATCAGAAGGTCTTTATGGGAAAATGTCATTGTTTGCAGTACGTCCACATGTTAAAACGTCTTTTTAACCGACTTCTTCAAAAAGGAGGAGGTTCTCAATTCGTCTGTTTTTTTTTGTTTGTTTGTTACGCGATTACTCCGCAAATTATGAATCGATTTTGATGATTCTTTTTTTGTTTGGTAGGTCATGCTTCCGAGGTGGTCCCATATAAATTTTATTAACTTTGCTTGCGTAGTTTTAGAGTTAGCTTCAATATTACGTATGTTTCCCGCTTAGTTTATCTAGACGATATCCTGTTTGACTCCTTCACTGTTATTTACATAGCAGGTAGTGGTATTCGGATTTGTGTGGGGTAGGTACCACAACTAAAAAGTGAAAAATAAAAACTTCATCTTCGTCATGAATGTGAAGTACAGTCATCAATAGATGTATTTATTTCTTGTCGTAGCAGTATTGATAGTTTGTAAGGCTGTACAAAACGGTTGTTTATTACTGATTTCCCAAGAAAGAATTATAATAACAGCCACGTTTGAGTTTTTAAGTACTTCTTAAGATATCTTTGTAAATACGTACATACTGGCTAGCAACTTCAAATTCCACAGCATGGATATTGTTTTATTGACATTTATTGAATGTCATTGGGCCCTGATTTTTTCCTGGTTGCATTACATTGATTTAGTTATTATACTTTAGGCTTCGTTCTCGATATAAAATTTACAATGCAGCTTCTTCTCGCCAGTCGGCAACCAATCGCTTATTTAGAGCTGAAAGCAAAAACTAAACGGACATGTGTAGCCACCTCCGCTCTATACGTCATCTGTCATTCTTTACGTTTGCGCGGCAACCAGTACGTTGTGATTGCCAAATAATATTTAATTTAAAGTGTTTAAAAGTAGTTTAAAGGTGTTTAAAGTGGGCATACGATAACATGCCGAAACGAAAACTGGGAAAAGAATATTATCTTCAAAAAATCCGAAGATTACAAAAGAAGATGAAACGACACCGGTACAACACCGATTCATCAAAGTCGTACATTTTTTCTTCACCTGTTAAAACAATAGCTATACGATATTTATTGTAACACGCGGGTCATGTACGAGATGCATTGACGCGAACAAATAATTCGGGGCGTTTACGAGATAAACGCACGAGTTTTATCATTGTTTTACACAGTAAAACGTGTTTCACATGGCTTCTAAACGATATTTATCGTACTACGCGGGTAATGTACGAGATGCATTGACGCGAACAAATAATTCGGGGCGTTTACGAGATAAACGCACGAGTTCTATCATTGTTTTACACAGTAAAACGTGTTTCACATGGCTTCTAAGCGATATTAACCGTACTACGCGGGTAATGTACGAGATGCATTGACGCGAACAAATAATTCGGGGCGTTTACGAGATAAACGCACGAGTTTTATCATTTACCTATTTTATAGGGTGTCCGAAAGGCTAAGCTTAAGTAATTATGTTACATTATCGGGATCTTTTTGCAGACTGCAAAAATCATGAACCAAAAGAAGGGTCAGTGGGTCGTGTTAGTAGTTATTGAACATGATGACTGTGTCAAACCACCGGTTCCATTTACCGCAAACTCGAATAAGTAACACTAATACAGCCATGACTGTAACTGATGCTCTACCTGAGCCTGACCCAGCACCTGTGTTAGACACTGAGCCTACATTTATTCCATCCTTGGAAGTGCTGCTAGCACTATGGGATTTGATGCATTAATATGCATATAAAATAGAAATAAACAAGGACTTAGCCCGTATTTGGAATACCACTTTGAAGGAAGGACTTACCATTTCAGTTGGTGCATTATCAATGTTAATCAATAACAATAATGATTGACTTAATACTGGTCTCCCTGCTCAGTTATGCTGGAAGGATGTTAACAGACTTAAAATTCAAAATTCCTGGGCAAAAAATGCTAACATATTGTCAAAGATGCAGAAAGACATGATATGGTAATAACACTAATATCCTATCTTACCTTTATGGTAACAACCTATCTGACACTATAGAGTCTTAAAAGCTTGCCAAAGAACAGGCCAATCTTTAAAAAGCCAACTACTTTTACCACAACCCGTCAGGGAAACTTGAGTGGTCTACCTCGTTACAATTAACAGAGGACAAATCTGAGGCTGGGATACAAGAAACCACAGTTCTCATATCAAGCATGGAAATATCAACCAGAACAATAATACAACCAGTACCAGTCACAGCACGCTGTGAGAAAGCCCAAAACCCCACCACCACAGGACGAGGCTCATGCTTGATACTAGAGGTTAGTCATGCTGGAAAGTTAAATAATTTCTTACCTTATTGGCCATGCATCTGTGACAGTGTTTCAATATTGAATCATGTCAATGGATACTCAATACCTTTTACTGACACACCATCAGTTTCACAATCTGAACAGTCATTATAAAATGATAATTTTAAATGATCCTGATATGCATACAGCCATTAATAATTTGCTGGACTTACGGTGCAATTTCTTTTTCCACAGCATTTAAGGCCAATTTATACCTTAAGTGTTTTTGATTTAAAAACCAAACGGTAGCAAAGGATTTATTCTAAACCTTAAGCCTCTTAACAAATTTGTTAACACACAGAATTGCAGTTGCCCTAATTTGTCCAGGAGAATTTATTGATTTAAAAGATTTATATTTATTGGTAAACCAGCATTAATGGTTTCAGTATGATACATTTTTATTATACGAATTTAATGAATTCCCATATTTCTTATGTTCTGCACATTATGCATTCCCTTAAGTTATGAGAGCACTGGTAACATAATTTAAAAATCTAGAAATCTCAAGTTTGCACAATATTTTGATGTCCACTTGTTGGTGCCCACTTGCATTGGTTCTGATTATAAAACATGTTTGAACAATGTTAATGAAACAATTGCTATATTCAAATGTCTTGGATGAGTTAAAAAATGAAAAAAGTATAATTAGACCATCGTGACTCCTGTCAATTTTTAGGTCCATTGAAAAATATTAATTTGAAAAAACATAGTTGTAGTATTAGAGACGTTGCTCTGCTAATAGGAACATTAACTGTCACATGGCTGGCAAGTACATATTATATTATGTTTGATTTCACATAAAAATATTTGATAATTTAAATATATAATATAACCATAAATATAATGGTTTAATTTAAAGCACAGGCATTTATGCAATTATGGTATAAAGATTATCTTTCACCCAGACCTACAGCAGTGGGCTGATAATATTAATAGTTTACACAAAAGTATAGCATACTTCAAATATGATTTGGAAATATTTACTGTTGCATTAAGAAGTGGGGGGGGGGGGGCTGTTTGTAATGACCATAGAGTTCATGGGTTCTGGAAAGAGACTGAAAATTATGAGTACCTATCACATAAATTAGGTAGAATGACTAGTACTAGTACTAGTATAGAATGACTCATTATTTTTAGCCTTTAAAAATGTTTGGTAAAAGTAAACAACATTCACATTTATATTGTTACTTACATGTTGATAATAAGACTGCCATATCATATATTAACCAAATGGGAGGTATTCAGTACCCACATTTAAATAACTTTGCCAGAAGCACATATAAACGTTTAGTTTTATGGCAATGGTGTGAAGATATACTCATTTTGGCTATTTGCGTCTCCCATAAAATCGAGGGATAACAATGAAGCAGATAAAGAATCACATAGGACAGCCAATGCTGACATAAAGTGGGAACGAAATACCTCCACATTACAGTATATTGTGACTCAGTTTGGTCAACCTCATATTGACTTTTGCTTCAACATTTTCTGGAAACCGGCCGAGATGCATCAAATATAGATGCTTTTACCGCGTCTTGGTCGAACTACTTTGTTACGTCTTTTTTATGTCCATGTAGTCTATTATTAAGACGTTTACAAAAAATTAGAATTATAAAACGACAGGCACGGTTATGCCATACTGGCCGTCATAAGCCTGAGAGAATCACCTATACACCTCCACCTTACACTAATGGTCGGGATATTATCAGGAAGGCATGGCTAAGACGAGCCATCCCCCCATCTGCAATAGATGTTATGTTAAATTGACTTTCAAATAATAACTTACAATTTTACATTTACAATTTTAATTTTTTGAAACAATACAATTTTACCAATAAAATATATATGGTGGGTCTATTGTCAAAATAAAGTACTTATAGATCCATTTACACCATCTATACCTACTAATTGTTATGTATCAAGCAATTCAAATTAAGGGTATTATGGGTATTTAAATTTACATAAGTCAGCTCTTGCTATAATAATAGACTTAAAAGACCGCTTCAAGAGGTTTCTAAAAAATCAAACTACATTGGTCCCAGTATCAAACTAGTTGGAACCCCAAGTAAAGTTTTGACTCCAAATGATTCACACAAAAAAAGACAAACAATTTACCATTACTGCCAGCAGTAAACATTAATGATATCTGGACTCAGATCCGTGATGATGCGGAACACATGCAAAGTGAGAACGTTTTGCGTTTTATCAATTACTTTCACAAACAATGGATTCAAAATAAAAAACTCAAGACATTAGTTGTTTCAGGCAAAGACACCGTACTAATAATGCTCTGGAAGGATGGAACAGACGATATAACGCCAGAGTAGGCCGAAAACGAAGTTTACCATTATTTATTCATGCATTACGCAAAGAAGCTAAATGACAAGAATTAAAAATTACACGCACCTTATTTGATGGCCAAAGACGTAAGAAAAATGATGTAATTTTCGACCGAAAATACATGAGGGAAACTGATAAACTTAATAACCAGGAGATCACACCGTTTACATTTTTAAAACGAGTGACCCATATAAAACGTATTATCTTTGGAGACTAACTTGTAATATGTATATAAAACGTATGTAAGAGGAACTAAACTTCTGTGTTATTGTTAAAAAAAGTGTATTTTATTATGTTTCTTTAAAAACTAAAAGTAAAGATATCTTCCCATTTTTTCTTTTCCATTGTTTTCTTGACTGTCCCTAACCTTTTGCACTATAGACGATTTCACATTTTGGACGTTTTACTAGCAAGTCGTTTTGCCAATCTAGACATTGTCAAATAATATACGTTACAACATGTGGACGTACTGCAAACAATGACATTTTCCTATAAAGACCTTCTGATTCGGAGCGAAAGAAAATGCCACGTGGATAAAAATAACCAGCATTTTTTTTTCTGTTTTCACGTAAGGTCGTGTTTTACGTAAATAATCGTGACTTTATCGTCGAATTGTTTTTGTAAGAAAATTAAACAAAAAAAGAACTTTCCAGTTGATTCTTTGACATGGTCTCTTAAGAGGAAATAGGGTCGGTCTTTTTTCCATACAAAAAGACTTGATTCGAGGGTCGGCTCTCGTCTATTTCCTCTTCCAATATTAGACCAATTTGAAAGATATTTTATAAATTGAATAAGAAGGATATTTACTGTGCCCCTGTTCTTTTTTTCATTAATAGTTGTTAAATTTGTACAGTTGGCCTCTGATGACAGCGGTCTAAATAGGCAATTCTGAGCATTTTCTGAGAGTTCTAGTGCTTCTACAGATAATGTATTATCAAAACGGAAAACATAGGGGCATAAAACTAGTTCATATTTATTTTACTGTAAAAAATCATTGCTCTAAGGTCATAAACCAGAGAGAAAACAGGCGAGAGCGTTTGTATGGAGAGGGGATCGAGCCTATTTTCTCTTAATACCCTAAAGTTATGGCATTTCGAAAAGTTATGGATTTTCATAAAAAACGTTATGTAGAAACTTTTCCAATTTGTCTTTCCTTAAGCAACTTACTCGAGCTATTACGAACATTAAAAAAAATTGCCAAATCGGACTAGCAGCGGTTCTCAAGTGATGATCTTACTAACGAACAGCATTCATTTTTATTATAAAGAAGATTGTTTCGCATCGTTGCTTGATGTTGACAAACGTTGCAGGCATGGGACAAACGTTACTCACATCGCAGTCGGTGTGTTGGAAGCCGCCGCAGACGCCCAACGTCATCAGCATTACCTTCATGTGCCCATACGGCGTGCTGCTCGGCATCACGCTGCGCGTCTACGACGGCTCCACGCGCATAGTGGACGAGGACAAGTACCACCTGCGCAAGTTCATCGACGAGTATGTTATACACACACGAGCGTTCTGCCCGAGTATGTTATACACACACGAGTGTTCTGCCCGAGTATGTTATACCCGCTCTAGCACTTTGCACGAGTATGTTAGACCCGCACTAGTATTTTCCACGAGTGTGTTATACCCGTACTACCACATTGCACGAATATGTTAGACCGATGCAGCGCTTTGCACGAGTATGTTATGCCCGAACTAGCGCTTTGCACAACTACATATTATACTTCCGTCCGCGACGATAAAACAAATATGTATAATACTTAATTTTTTTTTTTCTTTTACAGTAAGGGAGTAGAGTTGAGTATTGTACATTACAAATTATTATTAAAAGTTCGTTGTCATTGTCCTACCATAAAAATAGACATAGGTACCGCAGGCATAAGGATGGCATTAAAAGCAAAATACATTACACAATACCAGCTGTCTACTGCAGCTGCAATTTGTCATGCTACCAACACAATAGAAGTCAAAATCGGTTGAACAGACTGTAAAAAAGGTTTATGTCTAATCTTATTTCAAATGGGGTATAGTTATAAAAGGTGCCGGGAGGTGCGCGCTCAGTACGCTGCGTTTCGGGCGCGCTTCGAGCACGCGTTTGACAAATTGTCAAACACAACAAGATTTCCACATTTTGTTGTAATTTTTGAACACTCAGCAATGGACACTGACAGTCAGGCTAGTCCACAAATTCAAGGTCGCTCACTCCATAGCCAGCTGAGCGGCCTTGAATTTTTATTTTTATGCTCGGAGTTTGTTTTAAGGATAAAGGATCAGAAATGAATTTATACGGAAAAGAATCGGAGTTACCGACATACCTTGCAGAGTAAGCAAGCTGAAGTGGCAGTTGTCTGACCATGCTTATCGAAGGCCGGTGGAGCAGATGAGTCTTGGAGTAGAGACCGCGTATCTGCAAGCGTGGTGTGGGACGCTCTCCAGCTGACTGACGACCATAAAAAAATGGCTGGGACAGACTGAATGCGGAAGGCAGAGAATAGGGTATTGTGGTGCAACCTTGGAGAGGCCTATGTCCTGCAGTGGACTGCGATAGGCCGAGTTGATTGAAGTAATGACTAGTAAATCTGTTTAGGAAATCTATTATCAATCTGGATACCAAGCTGGTAACGCGGCGCGACTTCGGCGACTACTCCCTCATGTTAAAGGATGATGACTGCGGCGAGGAGCAGATCAAAGCACTCACTCTCAAAGGTAAATCACTAATGAGCTTTGTTCTGCCAAAACAGTCCAACCTTGCATTATTTCCTTTACTCTATCATAAAAAACTTCAAAAATGAAACACTACCAAGTGAAAAAGTCAATGTCAAATAATTTATTTCAATTAAGGATGATTTCCACCGAACGGCTCGCATCGCATCGGATCGGATCGGAACGGATTTTACAATCTTTAAACGATATTAAAATACCTACCTAACCTACCTACCTACCCTACCTGCTTACCCTACCTACCTACCTACCCTTCCTACTTACCCTACCTACCTACCTACCTACCCTAACTACTTACCCTACCTAGCTACCTACCCTACCTACCTGCCTACCCACCTACCCTACCTACCTACCTTCCCTACCTACCTACCTATCCCACCTACATACCCTACCTTCTTACTTACCTACCTACCTACCCCACCACCTACCTGCCCTACCTACCTACCCTACCCTACCAACCTACTTACCCTAACTACCCTACCCTACCCAAATACCTACCAACGTACCTGCATACATAAATACCTACCAACGTACCTGCATACATAAATACCTACCTACCTACCCTACCTACACCTACCTTATGCACAAACCTTCCCCTGAGAATAACGAACACAACAAAAAAGAATTATCCAAATCGGTCCAGCCGTTCTCGAGTTTTAGCGAGACTAACGAACAGCAATTTATTTTTAGATATAAGAAGATTAATCTTTTATATGTATTATTTTATATTTTGTAAATGTGAGAACGTTGTAGGCTTAACAGACTGTAGATTTGTAGACGTGTTTCTGTTTTGTTAAGACAGTGTACTGCCTACTAGTCCGGTCAATTTAGACATAAAAATTGTGGTCAAATAACAATAATTCCCGGAGAGCCAAATATTGGTGGAGAGCTGGGGTTTAACATTACAAATAAAGTTTCAAAACTCCCCATCACTACAACCTTTTTTGCAATTGCAAAAAATATTGTTCAGCAGTTTTTCTGGAGCAGGTGGGAGTAAAGTTTTAATCGGTTCCAGAGTATTATCAATCAACTTTGGTTTGAGGTTTTTTTTGATAAAACTTACCGTTTTCGAGAAAAATTAAAAAAACCTCAAATGACCATGACCATTTTTGCCCTAATCGATTACAGCCAATTCATATTTTCAAGTATCCTTCATTTATTCAAACTAGATTTAAGATAATAGTGTAGAGTCAATCAAAGCCAATGTTTAAAAATGAATAAAAATAAATATTATTTGTAGTTCCGGTTACATTTTCGATTTAATGGCGACAATGTGAAAGATTACAGTTCATTTCGTTCATTCGGGCAATGTGATCAGATTAGTGGTAGGAGTATACCTTATTTTTGAGGTACATGAGATAACCATGGAGGCCACGATATTATTTATTGATATGGCACTTCAACCATTAACGCACTAAAACATACACAAATAAAAATCACATACAGTTTATGGAAGGTATTGTGAATTCATCACTTACAGAAGTGCACAGCACTATCTATGGAACACTATAATAATCATGTTGCTCCAAAAAAAATTATAGGTTCTTTTGTATGAATAGTATTTTTTCCGAAGCAGATTCTTGTTGTGATTCTTGATTTGTGAGTAAAAAAAATATATCTGTCTGATAACACTGATATTAGTTGTCACTCGCTCATTCACTCATTTATGTCACTCGTCGCCATAGAAACCTACTGTTAAAAACACTACTGTTCAAACCAGTCCAAAATTGTGCTTTGTGCGTGTGTTATTTTTTGTTTGCTTATTTATAGTTTATTTAAACACTTACCCGTAACTTTTCTGCACATTTTAGATCAATATACATATTCTTGAAAGCGATATCTCATTGTCGATTCTGTTTTCCTACTGTAATAACGATACGTGTCAGTTTATCGGTGAAATGTAATTGGATACAATATTGCGGTGTTGAGTTGATTGGAATCATGCATCAATGTTTCGGTGCATCAAATGTGTTTTGCGCGTGCAACGTATTTACAGACGTCCAGACAGTGAATTTTTTATATGATGTTGTACATTCTGTTCCCTTCAAAATGGTTATAATCTTAATGGTGCTGATTCACGCATCTTGTTGGGACTGACCGTCTCTTCACTGCCATGGCTTATATTTATTTAGGTTTTTGAAATAAATGCTTAAAGACTGAATAAAAAGACGTACCTACGCTGTTTGTAAGAGATTTGTTTTATTTTCCTTTACACTGATCGCCTTACTAGTATGTGGAATTATTCGATAAGTTACAAGCATCTGGTAGACCCACTCCAGATGTTTTTAACTATCCTAAGTCAGCCTCTCCACCAGAGTCGTGATTGGCGATAGAGATGTATCTAATAGGATCGTTTGATTTTCATAGCATAGTTTGATTTTATTCTGCCTCTCACAGTCTTGGTACATTTTAAGCTGGTCCCAGTCGGACCTAGTGGCGAGTTATGCCACATCATGTTGTTATTTATGTTGCTAAATCTAGTTAAGCCCTACTAGGTTACGCCAATTGTTTTTTAAATCGAAATTAGTAACTGAACAAGTTATGTATAAAACGCCTGACAGAAAACGATTAGTAATCAATCGTTTTTTGAAGTTAAACGAATGAGCTATTTGCCAGGAAAAGTATTTTTTTTTGTTCTGAAATATACAAAAACCTTTAGTTTAAATTAAAATAGAGGAATTATTTCAGAATCTAGGTCTACGGTGCTTTTAAATGCACCATATGTAGCTTTTGGTCATAATCGTTTTGGTGAGGGTATGCATGTATAGGGTGATGGTCATGGTTCTTTTCACCTTTGACCGGACTATACACATACTGGCTTATACAATATAATAACACTGCAATATGAAAACATTGTAAAAGCCATTTATATCTTGTTTAACCGTGGAGTTTACTGTCGGCTCTTCTCCATAAAAAAAGAGCAATTGGAACCGCGCACCTAGCTTCTGACGTTTAATAAGTGCCCAAGAAGGTTAAAGTGAAAAAAAAATTTGATTGATTTTGACAGCCCAACACTTTTTTTACACTCTCGACCACTGAAACTGACAACTATTACGGGCCCCTATTTCTTAATTTTTGAAGATAAAAAAAATAAACAATAAATTGTAGGTATATACTTATTATGTACTCGAAGAGTTCTAGGTAAAAAAAAAACCGGGGGAAAAAAAATATTTTTTTCAAAATTAAAAGTTTTTGTTACCCTTTCATTTTTAACTTTATTTGATTATTATTATTTGTTGTCATAGCGGCAATAGAAATACATAATCTGTGAAAATTTCAACTGTCTACCTATTACGTTCATGAGATACAGTCCGCTGACAGACAGACGGACGGACAGCGGAAGTTTAGTACCTAATAGGGTTCCATTTGGCACCCTTCGGGTACGGAACCCTAAAAACAGTAACTTGCGTATAACATATAGAAGATAAGTTGATTAGCCAAATGATTATGATTTGGCTATCTATGTTCTAGAACATGACAATGATAACTTTTATGTAAAAACTAGCCACGTCAAATCATAATCATCTTAGAGCCTATACCTACTAACTCAGCTCGAATTCACTTTTTATCTCGCTCGCACCATACTACTCGTGGACTGAGTGAGAGCGAGACGAAGTGGGGTGCTGGCGTTTAATAGTGGTAATTGCTTTTTACGGTGAAAATAATGGTAATTTAAAATAAATAAAAAAGATAAAACCTGCTATAAAGTTAGTTCAGTTATTTATTATGCAAAGTTTCATGATCTAATTTGAAGTATTTTTTTAATACCAGCGGTTTATAGTTCGGTTTAGAGGTAACTTTGTTTTTTTTTCCATCGAGAAAATTTGATGTTACCGTGTTTTCGTCAAATATAGTACCTACTTAGCATCAATCGTCAACTTTAACATATATTTCAAAATTAATGCTGCAGTATTTTCGACTTAGCGGAGGATCATGCTAAGCAATTTGAGGTTGTATAGGCTCTTAAGCGATTATATTGTTTCTAGGGGACTTATTGCTTTTTTATTAGCTGACTTGACAGACGTTGTCCTGTCCAAATTTTAATAATTCAGACAAAAAAGGATGTTCGCTTATCAACGAACGGCAGTCATTTTTATTGTTTCGCATCGTTTCTTGATGTTGACAAACGTTGCAGGATTGGGACTAACGCAGCTCACATCGCAGGAGGTGTACTGGACGCCGCCGATGTCACTCTACGTCCCCAGCATTAACTTCATGTGCCCATTCGGCGTGCTGCGCGGCATCATGCGGCGCGTCTACGATGGCTCCATGCGCGAAGTGGACGTGAACAAGTACCACCTACGCAAGTTCCAGGACGAGTACGTTATACCAACATGAGCGGTTTGCACGAGTATGTTAGGATACCCAAACGAGCACTCTGCACGAGTATATTATACCCGCACTAGCGCTTTGCACGAGTATGTTATGTCATTAACACTGGCAGGGCCACCATCAGGGATATTAATTTTGATTACACAAAAAATTAGTCGCTAATTAATCGACATTTGTCGCCAAATATCAGAATTTGTCGGTCACTGGTTCAAAATTTAAAAGGGTTATAGGTGGCCGATCTAGAGAGAGACTCCCCAGCAGGGCCACATTTATATCTCAAAAACTAGGGCACCTAGCGAAGATCTGTTTTCTCCCTTAGTTTGTCGCCAATAAGTCGGAATCAGTCGCCAAATATCAGAATTTGTCGGTCACTGGTTCAAAAGATATAAGGGTTTATAGGTGGCCGATCTGTAGAGAGTCTCCCCAGCTGGGCCACATTTATATCTCAAAAACTAGGACACCTAGCGAAGAT
This sequence comes from Lithophane ornitopus, assembly GCA_948473465.1. Lineage (NCBI taxonomy): Eukaryota > Metazoa > Arthropoda > Insecta > Lepidoptera > Noctuidae > Lithophane > Lithophane ornitopus. Next base: position 9,252,869 of record OX419641.1, on the reverse strand, counting down.
GTGTTTTCTCCCATAATTTGTCGCCAATTAGTTGCAATTTGTCGCCAAGTCACAGATTTAATCGGGTCTTAGTTTAGGAGATATAATGAGTTCAATTATTAAGGTATAGTCCAAGAGCTAGTAGAGTAATTCAAAAGTGCCTGTAAATGGTTTAGTTGAAATAAATGCTTTCAGTTTGAGTTTATTTTATACCCACATAGCGCTTTGCACGAGTATATGATATCCGCACTAGCGCTTTGCACGCTTATTATGTATACTTGCGTCCGCGACTATAAACGAATATAATCCTAACTAATACACACATCAAAAAAGTCTATAAATATATTTCTTTTATAAATAACTAAGATTACTTACTACATTTTTTTATGCATTAGTGCCTAAAGCAACAAAATCTTTCATTCAATTGTTCATTTAATCACAATAATTTACAATATGTGTACCGCATAGATATAATTATAGTATAGACTACGCGCAACAAACTGTGAACAGTAGACACGGGTTTGAACAACACGACGTTCCTCACCATAATCTCACTTGTCAGTTGGAGATTCATTCATTTGTATGTCACATTGAAGCGGTACAAAATGTTATTTTGAGGTGTTAGGACATTCAATCATTTTGTATGGGACATTTGCCTCTTGTATGTCCTACCCAACACTAATCTATAAGCTCACTTGTCAACGATGCGCACTAAGCGATTTATACAATACGCGCACTCTACTGTAATTATATCTCTATGGTGTACCGTTACTGTTAAAGTTAAAACGAAATTAAACTTTTTCATGTTTTGAAAAATTAAATAATGACATTATTTTTTTATTATTTGGTTATTCAATACAAAATGTGTTGTTTAAAACTTGTCGGCAACGATTTATCATTGAATTTATAAGATTGTTTATCTGATCCTGTGGCAATCGCTCCCAATGGAATTTAGCGAGTCTTTCAGTTGTTGGGTTGTCGACATTCCGCCCAGGTTCTCTAGAACACGTCTCTGGAGCATGTCCCAAGCGTGCTCGTTGAGATTGAGGTCTGGCGATTATGCAGGCCACGGCAATACCCGGATATTTTCCATTGCCAAGTACTCTCTGTTCCTCCGAGCTGTGTGCGAACGGGCATTGTCATGCATCAGCGTAAAATCTGAGCCAAGACTTTGTGCAAATGGGTGAACATATAAGGCCCGAGGACATCTTCAACGTAACTTTCAGCGTTCATATTGCCATCTACAAAAACGAGCTCAGTTCGTCTGTTCTTCATAATACCCGCCCATACCATCACCGTGGAGCCACTGCAAGGGTGCACTTTCTGGACGCATTCCACGTCCTCAGCAGGATTTGTGTTTCGTCTTTGGCAGAGTTACGTTAATACAGGGGGTATTAACGTAACTCTGCCAAAGACGAATTACCAAAACGCCGCGATACCTGGCACAAAGAACCATGCTCAGAATCCTATACATGCATACTTTCACTAAAAGATCACATTACAAAGCTGCACATGGTGCATTAAAAGCACTTTTTGACCTACATTTTGAAAGAATTCCTCCTGTTTAAGATAAAGTAGCAGTTTTTTGTATATTCGGTAACAAAAAAATATTTTTCCTAGCAATTTTGATCCGTTACACTTAAAAAATCGATTGATTACTAATCATTTTGTGTCAAGCGTTTTATACACTTTCACGAGTTTTTTAGTTCACTATCGAATTCCAATTAGCGCCAGAAACATATATACACACCTCGTAACCTAGTAGGGTTTTCTAGATTTTGCAACATAAATAACTAGGAACTAGCCTATAAATGCGGGCAGACTGTGCTGTGGTGAGAAATAAGTATATTTTTAAAACCTGAGAATTAGGCAGCTTTCTATCAGAGATAAGTGAGATAACAAAGTGGAGAAGCTAAGCTACGAAACTATAATATACTTTGTTTAATTTTAACCCTTTTCGAGCAGAATTAAACCAAAACTGCTATGTATATCAATCGATCCGATTGGATAGATATCCATCTCATCTCTTAGAATAGTTATAAACATCTGGCGTGGGCCTACCAGATGTTTATAACTTATGGGAGAATTCCACATTTTAGTAAGGTACCTAGTAAGGTGGTCAGAACAATGTAAACCGGAGAAACGGGAAATAAAACAAATCTCTCAAAAACAACGTACCCCTTTTTTATTCAAACTTAAACAATTTATTTCAAAACCTAAATAAATATAAGCCATGGCAGTGAAGAGACGGTCAGTCCAAACAAGATGCCACTCATCTTGTTGGATCACAGCACCATTAAGATTATAACCATTTTGAAGGCAGCAGAATGTATAACATCAACCCTCATGTTGTTTTTTGCAGTTGTACGGAAAATTCACTGCCTGGACGTCTCTAAATACGTTGCACGCAAACACATTTGATGCACCGAAACATTGATGCATGATTCCAATCAACTCAGCACCGCAATATTGTATCCAATTACATTTCACCGGTAAACTGACACGTATCGTTATTACAGTAGGAAAACAAAATCAACAGTGAGATATCGCTTTCAAGAATATGTATAATTATCGATATAAAATGTGCAGAAAAGTTACGGGTAACTGTTTAAATAAACAATAAATAAGCAAACAAACAATAACACACGCACAAAGCACAACTTTGGACTGGTTTAAACGTAACTGTAGGTTTCTATGGTGACGAGTGACAAGTGATTGAATGATCAAGTGACAACTACAATCAGTGTTTCCAGATGGTTGTTATTTTTTTACCCAAAAACTTTTCAAGAATCTGCTTCGGAAAATACACTACATATATATATTACCTACAAAAGAACTTATTAATCAAAATATTATTATATTATAACATCTTGGTAACATCATTCGTATTGAAACTATACTTATAGTTCTTTATTCATTCACTTTAATTACGATAAACAAGCTACCACTACACTAAAATATATAAATATACAAGTATACAAAGGAAGAAAATAAAAATACATAAATAAATAAAGGCTCATTGGGCATCAAAAAATTCTTCCGCAAAGCTGTCAGTGGGAAATAGCGTTGCCACGTTGGATGGCAATGCTGATTCTTTGGCCTAAGAATTGGCCAGCCCTCTAGTCTCGTGCAGAGTCGTCCAACCGCTTGTCGATGTCCGGAAATACCCACTCGATGAGCACTCCGACCCCAAAGGCTCCGGCCCTAGTTTTCGAACCCCAAAGGCTTTATGATTATGTGAGAAGAGAGACCGCATGTTATCTAATGTGTCTAGAATATAAACAATTAAAATAATCGAAAACATAAAAACTGAATAATGCAGTAAAGAGATGACCAGTTCTAAGTTCGAAGAAACACTGAAACAAACTCAGAGGACTCTTTTAAAGTCCATACAATTACTTACTAACCTAACCTAACTAACCTAACATAACCCAACCTTTTTTTTTTTTTTTTTTTTTTTTTCCGGGGTGGATAATCCTCATGGATGTCCTCCGCCCTGGGGCGGGCGGAGGGGTCTGTCAGACTCTTACTGACTAAAAACCACCCCGGTGTTCCGACTCACACCTACGCCAGGGGTCGCGGGAACGTAAAAATCTTCCGCTACCCCCGACTGGTAACGGCCCGCCACTGCGGGCCTCCTCGGGTCAGGGGGGGGAGTGAGGTGTTTGACTCCCCCCGTGACGTCTTAGAGGGGCGCGCGTGGAACACTACGCGCCGCCACCTCGGGTCCTGATGTGTGGGGGGCGACGGACGTCCCCGAGTCCGTCACCCCTGGACCCATTTAGGGGGGCTGGAAGAGGGCGTTATCCGCCCTCCGCCGACGCCCGGTGCGCCTGCTGCGGGCCGGGTGAGTGGATGAGATCTCCCTCTCCCTTTCCGCAGCCTCCTTCTGCGCGACGACTGTCTCGCAGTAGGAAACCACTGCGTCCCAGGACTCCTCGCTGCCGACCATGGCATTGACTACGGCCGACAGCGACAAGTCACTGCCTACTTCTGAGATGAGGGCACGGCGCGGCTCCTCCCAAGCGGCACACTCTGCCAGCGTATGCCGCGCCGTGTCCTCCCGGCAGTCGACGCAGTGGTGACACCGAGCGTCCGGCTCCCTGTTTATGCGACACAGATACTTCCCGAAACAACCATGCCCCGAGAGCACCTGCGTCACCCGAAACGACAGGGAGCCGTGCCTCCTACCGAGCCAGCGCTCGAGCACTGACCGGACCGCCTCGATGATGTCGAGGCCGGCGGTAGGGCGTGAAAGCCTGTCCCGCCATTCCGCCACCAGGACCTCGCGAAGCTGAGACCGATGCAGCTCTATGTGTCGCTGCATCGGTTGCTCGCCCCGCGCCCTCGCTTCCTCACGCCACATAACCCAACCTAACCTAACTGACAGTGCCCGCTCTGAGAAGAAACAATGAAACAAACTCAGAGGTCTCTTTTAAAGTCCATACATTTACTTGTAATCATTACTTGCATCAGATCATATTATAAGAAACAGAATCTGAAATAAAATGCATACAACTTAGTAAAACCATGACAAATGAATCAGCATCATTTAGCTCAATCTTTTTGAAGGAAACCGTATGATTCAACCCTAAAGCTGGTTACACTTTTAAACGACGAACATTTTTTTAAACTAGATGAGGTCGATGTTGCCTTGCTGACTACATCTTACTTCTGTCTATTGCTGTTACGTACTTGCTGTCTAGGAACAAATATCGAAACAAACTCAGAGGTAAAAGTATATTTTAAAGGCCATACAATTAATTACTAGTATTGGTCAGATCATATTAGAAACAGATTCTGATATAATGCATGCAACTTTTTTTTGTAAAACTATGGCGCATGGATCAGCATTCTTTAGCAGCTTTAGCTCAACCATTTTGAAGGGAACCGAATGATCCAGCACTAAAGAGATAACCAGTCCCAACTGACGGCAATAAACACAATACACTATACAATAAATAAATAATATGGTGGCCTCCATGGTTATATCCTGTACCTCAAAAATAAGGTATACTACTACCATTAATCTGATCACATTGACCGAATGAACGAAATGAACTGTAATCTTTCACCTCTCGTCGCCATTAATCGAAAATGTAACCGGAACTACAAATAATATTTATTTTTATTCAATTTTAAACATGGCCTTTGATTGACTCTAGACTATTATCGTAAATCTAGTTTGAATAAATGAAGGATACTTAAAAATATGAATTGGCTGTAATCGATTAGGGCAGAAATGGTCATGGTCATTTCTTTCCGCTTGTAGCATTCATAAAGCTCTCTGCATTTTATCAGCAGTAAAATGGCGTCGCTCCATTACATAAAAATAACTCACCACTGAATTTTTTCAAAAACTGTTTATCTAAAAATGATAAAAGTAAGATAAATAACAAGCAACGAAAACACATAAACACGGGAAAAAATAATTAGCTTTTATAACGTGCCCTAAGTGCGGCCCTGTAACGAGTACGTCCCTGGTACCCCTCTTACCCCGTCGCCCAATACCCCGCCACCCTCGGTAGTCTGTCCGCGCCGACTACGCGCGCGCATGCCAGTCAGTCGAAGAAAATCCTTTGTGCGCGTCACCCGTGCCGCTTTGTGTGCACCCGCGGCCCTAATTATTAAGCTTTTTTCGAATCTTGTAATGTTGTATGTGTAGCGTGTTTCAGTAAAGTTTTATTATGAGATCGCGCGTTTTATTGCCAACGTTATACTGTCTCCCAACGTATTGGCCGATGTTCTAGATCATTGGATAGTGCACGGGACTTTTAGCGAACACAATGCCGCCGCGTAAAGTTCGTAATTACGACTCCAGTTCGGAAGATGAACCTGTGTCTGTGACGGGGACACCTGCAGCTCCGGTGCTTATGTCTGAAACTCAGTTAGCGTCGCTCCTGGCCGCCTTCTCTTCGGCTTAGGCCGAGGCGAACCGGAAGCTCGTCGAGTCTCTTCTGACATCGCACTCAGGGACGCCGCCCAGGGTGGACTCCGGCGCCACACCGTCACCGTCATCGTATTCTGGAAATTCACCTCGCGCTTCGATGGTTCGTCATTACACAGTCATGTGTATTTTAGTTGGCAACAGCAGTTGGTTTGCGGCGCAGTGCGGCAGTGTCGGTGTTGTTGAGCCGCGAGCGCATGTCGGTAAGTTTCGCTCGCGCAGTCGCGTTGTGAAGTTACGGTTACGTCTCGTCTTCGGTCGTGTACGTTTTTGGATTTGTGTTTTGTGGTATTCTTGTGTTAGAAATGGCTTCATTTAGTGCTCTTGAGTATGGACAGATGATAATGTGCTACGGGGAAGCTCGGGGAAATGCTAGGGAAGTGCTCCGACTGTACATTGATAGGTATCCTGACCGTCGGCATCCATCGGACCTCCGGATAATTACCAATGCCTATCAACGTGTACTAGAAAATCGGTTCATAGTTCCAAATCAGGAAGGCCACTTCGCGGTGAAACTCAAGAAAGAATTTTAGACTTAGTCCGTCTAGATCCACGCGTAGGCACACGCACCGCAGCTCGATTATTGCGGCGGAATCATGGAGCCCGTGTTTCACACTGCGTCGTGCTAATATCTGCGAAAGCTTCGGTGGAGGCGTACCTCATACGACCGGAGCGATTCTAAGGTAGGAACTTTCTTTAACTTATTTTTTTATCTGTGAACGTTGTGACATGTTCTTTACTGCACACTCGGATATTGCGAAGCCCTCATTAGGGGGCGTGACGAGCGGGGTCGGGGCTTCGCCCCTCGCCCGCGGAATCAACACAGTGACCCGCCACTGCGGGCCCCTGACTGTGTTACCTTGTTCGGCTTGTGTTCTTTACTTGTACGTCACGCGGCTATCTGCTGAATTGGGCGCTATCGTTCGTCGCGCCACGTGATTTTAAATGCGCCCGCCCCGCCGCCGCCGCCGCCCCGTGGCGGGGAGTGCGGTGCGGCCGAAGGCACGCTGCGCTGCCGATCGCTGGGTGCGTTTTGCCACCGTAATGTACATTGCGTGTGAGGTAATAAAAAAAAATTGGTTTATTGGATTCCTATAACATTCCTGAAATAATTTCATGTACCGGTCGTCTTAGTATGATAATATGCTGAATTCATCTCTTCAGTTTGTGAAGGGCTGTCCCTAACACCCTGTAGATAGTAAGTACCCTGATATCCCCCCATATCAGGGTACCACGTTGTTGGATACCGCCGCGCGTCGTAGTATTGCGAGTTATTCACTTTATTCCTTACTGAAACGTATTGGTTCAAACTTTCGCGCCGAAACGATTTCGTTGAAGCTTGCGGATGGTATTGTTAGTAATAGTGATGTGCTACTGACGATAGTTGATGTTCAACTTGCTTCATTATCGATACCTATTGAATTCATTATTTTACCTGAGGCTATCAACAATGATACTCTGTTAGGCATCGACTTTATTGCTAAAGCTAAGATGGTTATCGATTTTTCCAACTGGACTTGGCGTACAATGGATCAGCCTCGGACACTTCACACTTTATCATGGGAATCCGAACGCGAACCCATCCAGTGTGATTCCGTGAACGTACTGAGGACGGAGGAGGGCGCTATGTTATCAGAGTCAGACAGGTCGTCGTTGGGGAATCTTCTATGTGAGTACTCCGATATTTTTGATATAGTCGGAGTACCTACACCATTTGCGGAACACCATATAGATACCGGCGACCATTCGCCTATTGCCTTGCCCCCGTATCGCGTTACGCCTGCCAAGAAGGAAATCATGCGCGCCGAGTTAGACAAGATGTTAGAGGAGGACGTGATCGAGGAGTGTGAATCCATCTGGGCGTGCGTCTTGGTACCGAAACGTAATAGTACGTATAGGTTTTGTGTCGACTACCGAAAGTTGAACGCGGTCACTAAGACGGATGCGTACCCCATGCCGGGTATTGACGAGCTCTTACAATCGACCAAGAAAAGCTGTGTAATGAGTTCTCTGGACCTTCGCAGTGGTTACTGGCAGGTAAGTACCGCCGATCGCGACTAAACTGCGTTCGTCACACCCTTTGGTGCCTACCGCTTCAAACGTAACGTCGGCCTTAAGAATTCGCCTGCGACGGCTCATAAACCGTTTCGATCAGGGTCTACACTTGGTGGTAAGACTATTTTAGGTTATCTGGATGACCTTCTGGTTATTTCGGAAGACCTGGAGTCCCATATAGCAGATTTGCGTGCGATATTCGAGCGTCTCCGTACGTTCAAGCTTCGAGCAAACAGGGAGAAGCGTGTGTTTGCCCGAGACCGGCTCAAATACCTTGGCCACGTGATATCTCAGAATGATATAATTATCTCCAGACGAAGAGAAGGTAAGTGCTGTTTTAGAGATGAAGGAACCGACAACTCTCTAGCAACTTCGCACCTTCCTCCAAACTTGCTCGTGGTTCCGCAAGTTTATCCCCGAGTTCGCCAAGGTGGCTGAACCACATACACGTAACCAAGTAACCAAGAAGTCACAGATCTGGAAATGGGGTAAGGATCAAGCTAGCGCTTTTATACAGCTTAAGTCTCTTTTAGCTTCACCCCCAATTCTGACCCAGCCAGACTACTTAAGACCTTTCATCCTTAGAACGGACGCCACTGATTTCGCTTTAGGTGCAGCTTTACTCCAGGGGGAGTCACCACGAGACGAACACCCCATCGAGTACGCTAGTCGTCTCCTCACGCCAGCAGAACGGAACTACTCCACCACAGAGAGGGAGGCGTTGGCCGTTGTCTGGGCAGTGGAGAGATTCCGCGGCTACATCGATGGTCATCCGGTATGTGTCAGGAGTGACCATCAACCCCTGAAGTGGCTGTTCACGCTTAAATCACCTACGGGTAGGCTTGTTCGTTGGGCATTGAAGTTGCAGTCTTTTGATTTACATATCGAATACACTCCTGGGAAGGCTAATGTGGTAGATGATACACTCAGCCGCCCAGTTATAGATAGCACATCGGAATGTGGTGTCTGTCCAGTTACCGTGGACATTTCACGATTGGACGCCACATCTACCCGTGAAGCTCAATTGTCCGATCCAGAAGTAGCTAAGATTCTCACTGACATGGAAAGTTCTGATGAATTGTCAGTGCTTCGTTGGTCGGGTAGAGGGTACCTTATCAATCAGGGAGTATTATACAGGTATGTAGAGGATTCTGATGCTGAAGAGCCTCAGCTGTTCGTGCCGGAGAGCTTGCGAAGCAAAGTCATATACGAATGTCACGATTCGCCGACCGCCGCTCACAGGGGTATCCAGAAAACTCTTCATCGCATATCTCAGTTTTACTTCCCAGGCATGAGGAAGTATATCAACGACTACCTGAAGACCTGTACGGAATGTCAGCGGTACAAGGTCTCAAACCTGAAACCACCTAGCTTACTTCAGACTCCTGTACCTGCACAGATATTTGAGATCATTGCTGTTGACCTCTTCGGACCGTTACCCAAAGGGCCTCAAGGCGAAAGGTGGGTTTTAATAGTAGAAGACACCGCTAGTAAGTGGGTTGAACTTTTTGCCCTTACCGAAGCCACAACCGAGATCTGTGCGCGAACCTTAGTGGGTGAGATTTTTTTATGAGGTATGGACTCCCCAGGCGTATAATCTCAGACAACGGAGTTCGATTCGTAGCTGATGTAATGCAGAAGGCGATGTATGTCTTAGGTGTGAAATAGAATGTGATAACCCTGTATCATCCCGAGGCCAACCCGGTAGACAGAAGGAATCGGGACTTAAAGGCTCACCTCGCAATTCTTGTAGAGGGCAATCACATGGCCTGAGGTTTTACCGTTCGTCCGATTTGCTCTTAACAGCTCATTTACCATTTCCACCGGATCCACTCCAGCTTACTTGACATTTGGTCGCGAGCTTCGTTCTCCTCTCTCTGTTCAGGCTGATTTACGAGCAGTCATCGAATCTGAGAATTTGGTCCCTCAGATCACCCCGTACCTTTTGAAGCTTGTTGATTCCCTCTCTCACAAAAGAAAATGTCGGGCATCAGCAGGATCTCCGTAAGCAACAAGCTGATTCTACCCGTCGTCCTTCGGATCCTTTCGAAGAAGGTGATCTCGTGCTGATGAAGACGCATGTCTTAAGTAATGCTTCCAAAGGCGTCACTTCCAAGTTTATCCCGAAGTATATCCCGAGTTGTGGGTAAGTACCACATATCGGATCTGCGTAGATACCATGATGGAGGTGAGGTCACCCTCGGAAATTCCAATCATAGGTTCGCTTCAGTAGTAGGAGTTTGACCAATGAGTCTCCGGCTCTTGATCAAAAGGGGGAGAGTATAACGTGCCCTAAGTGCGGCCCTGTAACGATTACGTCCCTGGTACCCCTCTTACCCCGTCGCCCGATACCCCGCCACCCTCGGTAGTCTGTCCGCGCCGACTACGCGCGCGCATGCCAGTCAGTCGAAGAAAATCCTTTGTGCGCGTCACCCGTGCCGCTTTGTGCGCGCCCGCGGCCCTAATTATTAAGCTTTTTTCGAATCTTGTAATGTTGTATGTGTAGCGTGTTTCAGTAAAGTTTTATTATGAGATCGCGCGTTTTATTGCCAACGTTATACTTTTACTTTAATGAAAACAAAACACCTCAAAAGTTTATATTTTTTAAATCAGCCAGTATATGTTTCCGAGACCAAAATGATTATATACCAATCGACTTTGTTAAGAAAAAATAAAGTACCTATCAATCAGTAAAATATGAAGTTTCTGTAAATAATGCGTGTTGCTTAGACTTTTTTGATGTGTGTATTATAAATGCGAAAGTGAGTTTGTTTCTTTGTTACGCTTTCACGCTAAAACGGCTAAACGTTTTTAGATGAAATTTTGCACATGGGTTGACCATGACCTGAATTAGGACATAGGATACTTTTATCCATTCCGATATTCCCACAGGATGGAGACTTATGCGGGTGAAATCGCGGGGCTATAGCTAGTACCTATAGTCAATAGTTTTTTATCTTTTACAGTAAAGGAGTAGAGTTGAGTATTGCACATTACTATTTTTTATTAAAAGTTTATTGTTATAGTCCTACCATAAACAGACGATCACGTCCACAATTTGTACATACGGATATATATTTAGGGGTATGAGGAACAGGGTGTAACCGGGTGCCGCATTGTTCGCGGTGGGTCGGAACTGTTTGCGGCGGTTGTGGTGATTGAGGTGATTGCGGTGATTCCCCAGTGGGTCGGGGTGATGAGGTGATTGCGGTGATTCCCCAGTGGGTCGGGGTGATGAGGTGATTGAGGTGATTCCCCAGTGGGTCGGAGTGATGAGGCTGAGGGTGATGACCAGGAATGCGCGTTCGCTGCATGCTGGTGGTCAGGATACCCGTTGACGTTCGGGTGTTGGCTTGGCTGTGTGACTCGCCTCGCTGAAAGCTTGCGGGAGTGATGATGATGACGTCACGCTGGAGTAGTTGCACGAAGGCTGCGTTGACGTTCATATTCGGGGTCACCAATTTAGGGGTATGAGGAACAGGGTGTAAAGTTCACTCATACTCCATAGAAAAGGGAGGATCCTCCAACCAGACGGGTGTTGTGTCTAGCGGGCAACTGCCCAACGATTGATGTTGGGTTCTCGTATATATGTACTCTGCACGGTAAACTTTAATTCCGCGATGCAGGATTTATGTGACGTCTGTCTGACGTCAGGTCTTTGATGCGTAGTTCGCATGTGGCGATGTAGATACCGCCACATATACATCAAGCTACAAATATTTCCAGTTTATGCAGAACTTTTTTTTTTTATTACTTAAATCAATCTTTTCGAAGGATTCACTCTGAGCATGATACACTTTTCCATACGTCTGAACCAATTGGAAAATACTTCTGACCACTTTTCTTTAGACACCTCAGGAATCTCGAAATTATAGGCAGTCGGTGCATTCTTTGCTTTATAACCTTTTCCCCTTTAATTTTTCTTTCGTTTCTTGGAAACAGATAAATATCACGGTCAGGGGAATACGGTGGGTGAGGAAGGATATACACGTCTTTTATGACGTGTATATCCTTCCTAAAAAAAAACCACCGCATTTTCGTGGTGCCCGGTGCCAGATTCCTGACTGCGGTCGCTTGTCACACCAAGCTAATATTACTGTTCGAGGAAAAACTGTTTCAAAATGTCAATAAATAACCTGCCTGTAAGATAGTGAATAACTTGCCAGTGTCAAACAAATGAGAAAAGAATATCTTCTTATATATTAATACTTCTACGATCACTACCTACTAATATTTTAGGAATCGTCTTGTGTCTGCGTCAAAAAGTAACGAATGGCGTAATTATTTATGTACTCTTTCTAAAAGGGGTGCCGGGTGATGGCTCTGCGTGATTACTCGCCCGTGTGTACTAAGTAGGTACGTACGCGTACTTTAATACCGCTGAGTAAGTTCATCGGCGATCCAACAGCAACGCTCAGAGGCCCTATTATGAGTTTCTTTTAACCTCTCTGCTTGACAAGATACGTGACACATCAGCTCACTCGACGGGGTGTCGCGAATTCCGTCATTTTCTTTCAGCATTCGAATTTATTTAAAAAAATATGCTGTCGCAGCTATTTTATTCTATAAGTTTGTGGCTAATATAATTAATTTTAAGTTGAGGTCGGTCAAACCGCGCCTGTCTACTACGAAACTTGTATATAAAATAGGTATTAATACACCTAGCCAAAAGGTAGGCAACTTAGATTCCCTGAAAATATGTACATAAACAATCTCTCTCTTGCTGAAAATACGCAAAAGGACCAAATAAAGATATTATCATTCTCTCTGCATTTTACTTTAGCATTTTTCATAAGTACATAAACTATAATATAAAAACACGATCAAATATAAACAAAAATTACTAAAAATTGTGGTGCTACGTGACACTTCTTAGTGCTGACTGTTCACCCATTTTTTTACTTCGATTCAAAAGTTGCATTCAGTATAATCGATACTCGCAATAAAATCAAACTTGAAAAAAAATAGTAGAAACTGAATTGAAAACTCTTGTGTAAGTATATTTTTCACGAATTATTTTATTTTTTAAATTAATTTTATTAGTACTTAGTTACTTACATACAATGTGGATAGAGGTGTAATTTTTAGGGTTCCGTACGTCCGAATGAAAAAACGGAACCTTAATAGGATCACTCGAGTTTGTCTGTCCGTCTGTTACATCCAATTTGCTTCAAATGTACTGGACCGATTATATGAATTTCTGTGATCGAAACACGGAAGTGTAACGTAAATAAATGACATTTTGAATATGGGGTCACTTTTGGGGGGAAAAATTAGAATATTGAAAAAGAAAAGTTTTTCAAACTATAACGTGTGACGTATCAAATGAAAGAGTTTGTTGTGTTGTGACGGTCTCAAATTTTTTTTTAATGGTTCTATAATCTCTTTTTGGTTCTCTTTTTGGAACGAAATTCTTTAAACGCGGCTTGCTGTAGAAGTAGACTGGCAGAACTCGTCACGCGAAAAAAGCGTTCAGACTTGCGACTCACCATCATCTACCTAGCCTTTTCCCAACTATGTTGGTGTCAGCGTCTAACCGGATGCAGATGAATACCAGTATTTTACATGCAGCAACTGGCTATCTGACCTCCACAACCCAGTTAATGGGGTAACACAATACCCCTTGGTAAGACTGGTTATCAGACTTGGGCTTCTGACGACCCGTAACAACAGCTGCCAAAGATCTACAAATGACAGCCGGGACCAACGGCTTAACGTGCTTTCCGAGGCACGAGATGGTCACCCATCTACGGACCAACCGCGGCAAGCGTAGCTTAACTGAATGATCGACCCGTGCGGCTGTTATTTCTTAGCCACAAGCCCCTCGGCGCGTTCATACTTGTGACTGTCTTCTTTTTTGATAGAGAGAGAGAGAGAGAAAGTGTGAATTTGGTCCAAGATTGTGGCTGCGAAAATTTTCACATATTTCATCATGGGTGGTCAAAATCTAAATCCAAGATGGCCGCTGCGATTTTTTTTTTTGTCATATGTGTCGGTTTCCTGGCTTTCGGGTGATAGTGCTGATACCAAATAAGATAAATAATAATATTGTTAATCAATTCTCATAGACCTGGTCCCGGGACCCGGTCTCATGCCGATTGTAAACTCGATAGACAAAATCCGTTAAAAAAAACGGACCTCTTTATTATTTCGTCTCGTCCGTGTGAGCATGCGTCTGGATATCATACTGCTATTTTACTCGGACACTATTTACACTACATATATGGATGAAAATTTGGAAGAAGGTACGGGTTATTTTCGGTTAAAACCGCAGAATTAACTTTGTTTTTCATACCTTTTTCTATAAATACAAACTTATTTTTGCAGTCGCAAAATTACTACCAACTACGGAACCCTTCACTGTGCCTGGTCCGATATATACTTGGTCAGTTTTTTAAATCTCGTGAAACTACCACAAAAAAAAACAATTTCTACTACTCAAATAACCTAATAAAAACAAAAACTACCAAACTCATACAACTAACAAAAAATATTGACATTATTTAAAAATGTTTGCGGAACACCTACCAAATAAAATAATTAATTTATCAACATTCCCAAACAAAATAGCCTACCTAAAAATGTATACTGGGCATTCTGTGGTGGCTGGGATAGACTGGAGGGTATTGCGGTGCAGCCTGGGAGAGGCCTATTTCAAGCAGTGGACTGCGATAGACTGAGTTGATTGAAGTAATGACTAATACATCTGTTTAGGCAATCGATTATCGATCTGAACACGGGAAATATATCTTACGGCGACTTCGGCGACTACTACCTCATGATACAGGATGAAGACTGCGGCGAGGAGCAGATCAAAGCCCTCACTCTCAAAGGTAAGTTTGCTATGAGACAGATCGGTTTTTTTGACGATGCGACATGATTTGGTCTTGGGCTCTCGTACTAAGAAAAAATAGGCATGCGCCTAGGGTTGTAGTAGGTAAGTATTATACTTTTTGACGACTTAAATACTTTTTACTGTTCAATAAAAATAAAGTATCCAAAAATACCTTTTTTCGCGGGTATCCAGGCCATTAATAAATCAAAAGGACTCTGTCAAATGTCAAATTGTCGTCAAGACGTCACCGTCAGTCTGACAGTCTGCTGACGGTGTCGTCTACTGACTCGAATACGCGCGGGTAACATACCTTTTTTCGGGCCTTTGCTTTCGTTTTGTTCGTTTCGAAGTTTTCCAACTCACCCTAGCTGACTACTTTGTTAGTTTTAAGTAAACAAAAAATATAAAATTACAAAATTAAAACGATTGACATTCACCTTCATCTTCTCTTACAAAAACGCCTAGAAAGTCAAAAGTTCGTTTTTTAATCCCGTAGTATTTAATCGCGCTACGCGTGGCATGGCTAGTAGATTTTATTACAGTTGTTTTAGTCCCAAGACGCTTCGCCGTTCGCACCGTGCGAAAATTCGCTGCTGCGAATGTCCCGTGGCCAGGCGGTTAGGCAATTAGGGGCAAGATCCACGAGGCGAGCTGAGCACAAACCGATAAAAAAGTCAGGACGTGTCGCGAATTCCTCAGTGATCAAAACGGTATTCGTACGCATAATCATGTTAGTAAAACTGGGTCGTTTTTAAATTCATTTAAGAACCTCAGGATAAAATTACTAAAAGTAGGTATTGCAGTGGTCATGGTCATGAAGACTGTGCGTAACAGAATGGAGGCAAAAAAGTTGTATAGGCACATCGCAATTGGTCACCCTTTATATGGCAGTAAAGATCCATAAAGGTGGAGCGGAGCATTGTGAAATGTGTGCCTTCTGAGGACAGCTGCAGAAAAGAGTACTGATTTACCTAATTATTTATTTTTATTTTAGTACCTGGTAAGTCAGTTCGTCGTTTACTATAACTTGTCCCTTGGCGGCTTGGTTGTCAAGCTAACTACTTGACAATACTAATAGAGTTCAAAATGACGTGACAAACAATGTTGACGTGACGACAACGGACAAGTTATAGTGAACAGTGTGTACCAACAATAGCGTACAATAGTCAGTATCCTGATATATTTAGTAATACCTTCTGGCAGCATCTACATCGCCACATGCGAACTACGCAAAAATCGTGCATAGTGCTAACAGGGTTTACTGCGCAATCGATTTAGATAAGACTTCTCGACATCAATCGTCGGCGTCGGGAAGTTGCCCGCCTGATACTACACCCGTCTAGTCGGAGGATCCTCCCTTTTCTATGGAGTATGAGTGAACTTTACACCCTGTCTCTTATACCTCTTTTAACCTAATTGAGTATACTCATATATATACCGTTTTTTTTTTAATACATAATCTCACGCCTTCCTCCCATAGGGGTAGGCAGAAACGACAGAACGCCACCTGATACGATCCTTACTTTTGCCTCGTTTACGGTCATATATGAAGGACCGCCGGTTGCGTACTCTTTAAAAAAAATTGTCACTAGGTTTGGAATATTTACTTCCATACATAAGCGTAGGCACCAGCACACCATTGTGAACAACCGGTCGAGCCCTTTTTGGACACCGACTGGTTGGTCACAATCGCATGTATCAGCACAATTAATTATTTCCCGTATTTACTCTCCTTTTCACATCTTCTCCAATCTTTCCATGCCTTGTAAGCAGATTCCCCAGATATAGGGTAAACAGTACTAATGTGCATCCCCCCCACTTTGCTAGTTTATGCTGCGTGCTACGAATGTTTTCTTTTTTTTATGATATAGCAACACAATTACTGGATGAAAATACTATTTCTTATAATGGAAACATTTATCTATGTCTCAAACGTCCACCATCTTTCTTTACCCGGTCATTTAAAAATGTGTTTAATCGAGTGAGATAATATTTAATCAAAAGTGTAGGTTTGGTGGCTAGATTTCGTTAAGTAAAAAAGTGATTTTTAGGTAAGTTTTTATGCAAGTTTCTATCTATTTATATTCATTCACTTAATTTAAGCGTATTAAACGATGTTTTAGCGTTGCGAAAGATATTTATCGGATTTTTTATTGGTGCCAATCAGGGATGTTGCGGACGACCGCATCCGCAACCGCGGTGCTTCCGCATTGATTTGGACATCCGCAATAATTAATGCGGATGTTTATCCGGATGCGGATGTAGCACAGGTCGCGACAAGAAAGATGAGCGGGGCCGGCGACTGGCGCGTGCCGTATGCGAACGAAACCTTCGCTCCTATTGGTCAATGAGCACTTCTCATTTTATTTTATCGACACCACCAGCCAGTGTTCCTAGCGAACAATTATTGTTCAGTATCGCGGGTTTAATATAATATGAACCGCTGCGTAACTTTTCCTTCTTTCTAACATACTTGACTCCGAAAAGGCGGCAATATTACTTTTTATTCAATATAATTCTCAATTTTTTTACTTTACTTACTGAATATATAATAAAAAATACTATCTTTTTTTTATTACTTACCACCCACACAAATAAAAAAAAACTTTAAAATATCTAAACATCCGCATCCGCATCCGCATCCGTATCCGCGGATGTGAGCCTCCAAATATCCGCATCCGCGGATGTGAAAAAATCTGCATCCGCAACATCGCTGGTGCCAATGACTATACTTTATTTTGTTTGCAAATGAATGATTGGCACTTACGCTAATCACTATACTTTCTGACTTTTGGTCAAAAATCTATTATTAGCACTGCCAATCACTATATTTTTAATGATGCCAATCACTATACCTTACATATTTTTTATTTTTGGATGACTGAAGAATGCCGAAGATTCAGAGTGGTAGGAAATATGCGAAAGGATATTCAGATGCAGAACTGGAAAGTGGAAAAGCTTTGGAAGCTATCAAAAGTGGTACCTATGTGAAAAAAAACTGCCGCGCGAACATTTAACATTCCGTGTGCAAGTTCTTCTTTCTTCAACCGTTTTATTAAAACCTGCCAATACAATCTGCTACAATACAATAATTCTGCTGACGTCAATATATTAAAAATGGTCTACTATGCGCTATGCCAGTCGATCATCGGCTACTGTATAACTGCTTGGGGTGGTGCAATGAAAACCAATTTCTTGAAGGTAGAGAGAGCTCAAAGAGCAGTCCTCAAAACAATGACTCGTAAACCATATAGATTTCCCACAGTGCATTTATATGAGGAATGCAAGGTTTTAACGGTTAGGCAGCTCTTTATCCTGCAAGCGGTCCTCAGAACCCATAGAACCATGCCCAGGTCCAACCCAGAAAAGCGCAAAAGCATCCCCTCCGGGGTAGGACATAAAACATCCTTTGCAAGGCACCAACACTACGTTATAGGTACACATTTATACAAACAACTACACCGTAAACTTAACTTACTGGATTCTAACAGATACGCGCTAAAACACAAGATCACACAGTGGCTACTTCAACAGGACTACATCACAACTGAAAATCTACTTACATACATCTCTTAAACTCAAACATACCTAACATCTCCCCTACCATCACATCATACTATACACATACACTACACTCAACACCACACAATCATCTACCCAAATATACGCAAACGATTTATACCTTCATACCTTATTTTTTCGTTTATTATTATTTTTATTCTACTCATCGATGTACGTTTTTAGGTACAACATCGTCACTGGTTTAACTTGTTGTTGTCTTTTAACAAATACAATAACTTAGTCCACATAATGGCTGAACCCTATCTCTTAAGATACAGGCCTGACCTAGTTTAAGGGATAGAGTTGAAATTTACTGTTTTAGGGGCATGAGGAACAGGGTGTAAAGTTCACTCATCCACCATAGAAAAGGGAGGATCCTCCAACCAAACGGGTGTTGTGTCTGGCGGGCAACTGCCCAACAATTGATGTTGGGTTCTCGTATATATGTCCACTGCACGGTAAACTTTAATTGCGCGATGCAGGATTTATGTGACGTCTGTCTGACGTCAGGTCTTTGATGCGTAGTTCGCATGTGGCGATGTAGATACCGCCACACTGTACTCCTACGCTAAAGTTGTATTGAATGGCGTCAACTGAATGTATGCAGTGCAAAGTGATTTTGTTTTATGCAATCAATTCTTTATTATTATTATTATTAATAAAATCAGAAAAAAAATCGGAATTACCGAAGCAGAAAAACCTTAAGTGACTATAGACCAACTAACTAAAAATACATAGTCTAGTAACAATGGGAAGGAGTATAGTAAGATCTGGGTATTGGTACTACAAAAACTTCCAGTAGTGCCAATGATTGTAACAATCCGTAGTTTTTTTTTTTTTTTTTAACATTATTTCTTAAACGTAATGCGACATTTTATTTATGCATATGTAAACTAGAAACCGACAAAAGAAATAAAAATATTATCAACTTTGTTTATTTAAGAGAATTTACCAATTACTAGTAAAAGACGGCTTATATTGCCAATTATTATACTGTTTACCCCTATAACCTCACTTTACCTAAGTGAATTAAGTGAGTTTACCTAAGTGAGCTAAGTGAGTTAAGTGAGAGAAGAAATTTAAAACATGCATTAAACGCACACTATGTAGACAAGCATATTATAAGTTGGATGATTAAGGCTCGTGCAAACAGACGCGAAATCGCGGGCGCGACAGGCAGCGGTACCTTTGTCGACAAAGGTACCGCTGCCTGTCGCACCCGCGATTTAGCGTCTGTTTGTACGAGCCTTTATATCGTAGATAAAAATGCTTGGCTTAATGCTGGTCCTGCTCCACAGGCACTTGAGCTCACTTGTTAAAATTTTAATAATTGGAAGAGTTGCTTCCCCTTTTATTTTTTCTGACATTACGAACTTAATGTTTGATTTTTATTCTTATTTTAACTAATCTAAAAATAATAATATATCATAATAAATCTCTCAATTTCATTGCAAACTATAGTTTTGTATAATTTAGAAGCATTTTTTTAATTTTTGTTAATGTGATTACCATGGAGCCGTATGGTATCATGATGAATGTTGACTTGAAAGAGCATGGCAGATGAGAGTATGTCATACTCACTTAAATGTCTCGCTGATGATGGCGCGTGCGTTGGATCATTCGGTTCCCTACAAAATGGTTGAGCTGGATGGTGCTGATCCACGTGTTATGTTCGTGAACGGGCGCCGTCAGTTGAGACTGGTCTTCTCTTATTTGCCAGAGCTTATTTTTAATCTTATATTTTGATTTGTTTTTGATTATTTTTTGTTTTACATCGTTCTCACATATAGAAGCAACAAGAATACTGTACCCAGGATTTTGTAATATCTATATCCATTTTTAAAAGAGTGTCCTTGGAGTTTCTTGCCCGTTCTTCTCCATAGAGATCTACGTTTTGGAATGGGCAACTAGCTTCAACTTTCTGACTAATTGACCGACTCTGACAATTCAAAAGTGGCTGTAAATGGTTTAACTGAATTAAATGCTTTGAGTTTGAGTTTTGAGTTTGAGCCATCAAGGCGCGCAGCTGCCCGCGAAAATTGAGTTGTTTACACTTGAAATTTTCGGTGTTATCAAAAGACAAAGCTTATGCATTGTTGGGCACATGTACTTATCGCAAACAGGATTTCAACTGTTATATTTATCACTATAACATCACAAACACGCCGCCGCTAACGATTCACTTTATTTTTATTACGCTAACAAACACCATTAACATTCTCTAATTCAATAAAATCTAAAAACAAGCCACATTTGTGCGCCATCTTTGCAGCGTTTTCGGACCAACTAAATTAAATAAAACATTCCGGTTCAAATTATTGTCGGGTGTGGAACATGCGATACTATAATGTCTTGCTCGTTTATTCTTGTATAATTTGTTTCACTTTGAACATTAAAAATACAGAGTATAAATAAATTATCATAGAAATAACCGTCATCCAACAAGAGAGCTGTTTCAGCTCCGTCACGCATACGCATATTTTTTGACATGAAGCTGGTCCAGCTCCTTTGTTTCGGCCTTTCTTCTCAGAGTAGTCAGATAGGAAACGCCGACCTCATCTAGCTTATTTTTAATATTATTTTAATATGACGTGTAAAAGTGATTCCAATATCCTATTTACAGAATAAACAATTTCATTTCATTTCATTCCGTCACGTTTCAGAGGAGTGTTAAAATAAATTCATGATATTTTCAAGTTCTGAAATGTAAAACAACTAAATTTTTTTTTTCTTTGTAGCTGGTAATGACGGTAAGTATTGAAAATTTATAACCGAGATCGCTTTTTAGGGTTCCGTACCCATAGGGTGTCTACTTTTGAGACACCTTGGTGCTTAATGAAACAAAGAGCAAACATGTAAATGCTGAACAACGCTTTTAACTCTAAAAGCACAAAAAAGTGCATTAGAAGCATATATGCGGACTTAGACGGATTGATTCATGTAGACCAGTTTTCATATTGGCAGCGGCAATGATGATAAAGCGAGATATAGATAAATGTATAAAACGTTGAGAAGTGCAAGACACAAAACTGAACTTAAAGGCATTAAATGTAGAAAATCTTTAACAAACTGCCAAACAGTATTAAGAATATCTCATCATTAAATAGTTTTAAATTCAAGCTAAAAGCTTATTCTATTATCGAATTTCTTAATGACTGATTTATTGACTAACATTGTTTTTTTGACATATTTTAATGTAACTTATATGACCGTATTAATTATGTCCATTATTGAATGTAGTATGAGATTCACGAAAAAACTTGACATGCTAAAAATTGTCATGTTTAAACTTATTTTTATAGACTTTTAAATGAAAAATTGTATGACCGTAATAATAATATGTAATAAGTACTTGCAGTGTGATATTCCCTGGCCGCGCCACAGTAGATAATTAAAAAGACATGTGTTTCTAGATAATTTGTACGATAAATGTACTGTAAGGTACGTGTAATGAAAATAATTGTACCATAACGAATAATGAAATATAATGAAGTTTATCCCACATACGCAAGGCTATCATTTGTAAAATAATTAAGGTTTGAATATCTAAAGCGTACGGAAGAGTACGTATTGCGTACATTTATTTAGTGTTTACTATATTCCGGTGCGCCTAGTGGTTAACAACAACCATGGTGGCGCGGCCAGGGAGTATACTTCCCAGCCGCGCCACATTAACTTCATTATTCGTTGAGGTACAATTTTATTACACGTAATGTACAGTACCTACATTTATCGTACAAAATATCTAGAAACATGTCTTTTTAATTTTCCACCGTGGCGTGTCAGGGAGTATCACACTAATAAACACAAAATATTAGGTTAATTTGTAGTGAAAAATATATAATTTGATTAAATACTAGGTTAATATATTATAATTATTTTATTTATTTACACAGTAGGCATAAAAAGGCATGAAGTCTCTTTGATGAGATTAAAAAAAGTGCAAGTCTCTGCTCACGTAGTATAGGATAGTTCATACTAATTCCATGTATAGTATCCCACTGACCTGCTCATGGATTTTTTTTCACCTAACATTATAACTAAACGCCCCTGGTTTCCCTATGGTATTTTTATTACAAAAACTTGCTTTTGATCGCTTACCTTTGGTAAAAAGCACTACACCTAAGTCAATTGATATTAAATATCATGTTGCCATGTTGACATTTCATGTTACTTACTACTTCCATACCTACTGCCTTGTCATTACTCCAATTATTCGTGGCGCACATACTTTATATTAAAGTAAAAAGCACGCCTTAAAAGCGGTTTAATAAGAGCCACTTTACGAGCAAGTGAGCAAATTGAATGATAAATGTAATTAAAGTTTTAAGTTAAGAAATAATAATAAAATTATAATTATAATTAAAAAAAAGTCAAGTCTGTACTACGTACAGCATTGTCATGATAGTTTGTAAAAAATTGTGAGAAAAGTGTTTGTATTTTTTCTTTTTCTGGTTGGCACAACGTCGATCAAAAATTTTATAAAAATCTGAGGAATTTTGATTTGGTTATGAAAGTTTTCTTTGTCATTTATATTAGTATGTCAGATTTTTGTAACGATTGGCAGTATTTGTATACCATTAGATTGGTATATAAATACAGGTAATGGACACAGAAACGGATAGATAAAGCAGCGCAAAGCGGTTTTTACTTATTTGGATAGATCTGAATAGGTAAAATCTGTTTTGTAACTGAATTTTCTTTCAGCAATGTTTAATGCATGCCGTGGCAGCCTTTAATTAAGGCTTCACTATATAATGTTAAATTCAACATGAGTTCTTATACATGTATTTTTGGTGTATGCTTTGTTGGTTGCCCTCAAATAAACAAATAAATAATAAATGAATGTCATAAACACCCCAATATTTATATTTGCTATAGATAAATGTATGATTAATGTTAGATTTATTATTTTATCTACACCCATGCTATAAATCCTCTATAAAAGTTTCTGAAAAACTGTTTCAGAAACTTTTATTGCGAACTTTAAAACACTGGTTGTTTTAATGTTGTCATAGTGACCATAATATCATCCAAACGGATGTTATAATGTTGTACTAAATTTCATAATACAACTCATTTCAAAAAAAGAACATTGTCATGCAGTCACGTTTCATTAACAAAGCACCGTAATTTAAAACAAAAAAACATCTATGTTATTCGAATTCGAATTCACGTGTGTTGCGTCGTATCCCTCCATTTTTGTTCGATATTAGTATTGCAAAGTAGCTTTTATAGAGGATTCATATCATGGGTGTAGATAATGTCTTGTATGCAACTGTAAATAATTAGGTATTAAAACACTCATGTGATACCCTTATAATATAACAGTTGCATAAATAATAATAATATAATAATAAAATCTTTATTGACATAAATTAAGAGTTACAAAATCAATGAAGCCTCTGAAACCCAAACTAGGAAAAGACCTGTATGTCAGATTTCAGCGCCTTCTCCCAATTCATTTCATTATGTTTTTATACCAAGTAAGACTTTTACTTAACACGAATAATTTTGGGCATGCAGAAATTACAACAGAGATAGAATTTAAAATAATTAAAATGTAGTGTAAAAGTACTGTGTGGATGTGGAGTGTGGGTGTGTGTGTGTGTGTGTGAGCGTGAGAGAGTGAGTTTACTTTACCCAATTAAATATTTTTCCGTTTCCTCTAGAGTCAATAAATAACTATTAATTGTAATAGATATTTGCACACCTATTTATTACTGTTTTATGTATCGCCTCATGTACGTACCCATATTCAAGCAAATAAATGTTTGGAATTTGAACTTTAACTTTTAAAGCTGTCATTAAATATTCCATTAACTTATGTTAACTATGCTCCATTTGAAATAAGATAAGACATTTAAACAAACCTTTTTACAGTCCGTTCAACCGATTTTGACTTCTATACCGTAGGCATAAGGATAGCATTAAGAGCGATAGTTTCCTCACTGACCTTGAGCATGTGGGCGGAGCTAAACTCCCTACTCCCCGAATACGTAAAACGCGTGCGGTGGCGCGCTAAACTAAAACGGCGATCAAAGAAAATACAAGGGCGCAGAGTTGCGCGCATAGGACGCCTATTTTGCCTACGATTCCAGAAAGGAATGGCGGAGATGCAAGGCTGACATTTGTGTAGATAGATACATAAGTTACATATATTTTAAGTTTTTACTGGATATTATTTTTTAGCATGTCTTTGGATGAAAATAAAAGGTGTATCTTTTTATACACGTGATACTTTATGTTCGCATAGCTTGTCAAAATGTCGAACAGCTGATTATTTTTTTGCGATTTCAGGGTTGGTCCCATATACACACGGCTACACATCAACCTACACATTTCCAGTTTATGCAGATCTCGCATTGTATAGAATTTCCGTACAACGCGAGTAGCCGTGTGTACAGTGACCCCTTAAAATATTTCCTACCTACATACCTACCTACCTACCTAGGTATGTATGTAGGTAAGTATGTATACTTACCTACATACATACCTAGAATACCTATCTACATATCTACCTACATATACCTACATACTTTTATATCTACATGTTGTACTTAGTAAACGCTCAAAACTCCAGCACAGACCTACATAACATAGGTTTTTCTGTTGCATTTAGAATACGCGTCATAGTGGCAACCTTACCATTGCATTGCTAAAATTCGCGTAACTTTAACATGTATTTGTAGCCGTAAGGATAAGCAATGGATCCGCAATCGAAGAGGTTCGGGATCGAATCCGAATCAATTTTTGTTTTTTGAAACCATCACAATTATTTATAAGTATTCTAAGCAACAATGTTAGTTATTATTTTAACTATTTATGTTTATTTATAATCTATTCATTCTTATTTTTTATTTTTTGTGAAGTTTAATATTTGTTATTGTATTATTATTTAACTATTTATAGATATCAGTATTCAGCAGACTTTATTGAAAACTAATAATATGATTTAGACTTTATGCATGTTTTTTTTTAAAGATAAAGTTGACTTAAATATATAAATAAATGACCGAGTAACGTGCTCGACTTCATTGTGTTCATACGATACGTTACATTAACAAAAAAACATGCATAAAGTCTAAATCATATTATTAGTTTTCAGTAAAGTCTGCTGAATACTGATATCTATAAATAGTTAAATAATAATACAATAACAAATATTAGGTCTTTACCTATGAAATTGTCGTTCTGCAGTACTGGCCATTTCAAATCAAAATAATTTTTATTTGGCTAAGAATTCTAATTTCAAATTAATTTTATTTTAAAAACATGGATTTTTTTTTCCAAAAGTAGTCATTTCTTTATTGATTAGTGTTACATTTTCATCGCATTTCAATCTTTTTCGTCATCATGGATACGTTAAAAATTCGAGTAATTATGGAATATGAGTACCGTCGTGGCAGCAACGCGGCACAAGCGGCACGCAACATCAACGACGTTTACGGAGCTAACACTACAAACCAACGCACCACCTGTTATTGGTTTGCTCGCTTCAGTTCTGGAAATTTCGACCTGAAAAATGAACCTCGCGGTCGTCCGAAGACTTTGGTCGACAATGACGAATTAAAGGCGATTGTGGAAGCTGATGATACACAATCTACGGCTGAATTAGCAGCAGCTTTCGACGTTAGCGTCAAAACAATATTGCTCCATTTGCGTCAAATTGGCAAGGTAAAAAAGCTTGACAAATGGGTGCCCCACGAACTCAATGATCGCCAGCGCGAAGTACGCGTCGAGACGTGCCTTGCACTGCTCAACAGACACACAAATGAAGGAATTTTGAACCGCATTGTTACCTGCGATGAAAAATGGATTCTGATTGATAACCGCAAGCGCTCAGCAAGTTGGTTGGATCCTGGTTCAGCACCTAAACAATGCCCTAAACGAAAACTTACCCCTAGAAAAGTGATGGTCACTGTTTGGTGGTCTAGCGCCGGTGTGATTCATCACAGCTTCTTACCAAACGGGGTGAGCATTACTGCAGATGTGTACTGTGAAGAACTGAACACAATGATGGAGAAGCTGGCGCATCTACAACCAGCATTGTTCAATCGCTCGTCTCCGCTGCTCCTGCACGACAACGCGCGACCTCATACTGCACAGCAGACGGTCTCCAAGTTGCAAGAACTGGGGTTGGAAGCTCTCCGTCATCCGCCCTACTCACCAGACCTTGCGCCTACAGACTACTACTTTTTCCAGAATTTGGATAACTTCTTGGCGGGAAAAAAATTCAATACCCGAGAGGCAGTACAAAATGCCTTTGAAGAATTTGATGCCTCCCGTCCAGCTGATTTCTTTAAGAAGGGCATCAATAAACTGCCACTGCGATGGCAAAGATGCATTGATTGCATGGGTGATTACTTCGATTAATACAAATAAAAAATTCATGAAAAAAATTCGTTTAAATTTTTTCATACAAAACGGCAATTTCATAGGTAAAGACCTATTATTAAACTTCATAAAAAAACAAAAATAAGAATGAATAGATTATAAATAAACATAAATAGTTAAAATAATAACTAACATTGTTGCTTAGAATACTTATAAATAATAATGATGGTTTCAAAAAACAAATATCGCTTCGGATTCGATCCCGGATGTCTTCGATTGCGGATCCATTGCTTACCCCTTACGGCTATAAATACATGTTAAACTTACGCGAATTTTAGCAATGCAATGGTAAGAATAGGTTGCCACTATAACGCGTATTCTAAATGCAACAGAAAAACCTATGTTATGTAGTTCTGTGCTGGAGTTTTAAACGTTTACTAAGTACAACATGTAGATATAAAAGTATGTAGGTATATGTAGGTATGTAGGTAGGTATTCTAGGTATGTAGGTAGGTATTCTAGGTATGTCTGTAGGTAAGTATGTAGGTAGGTATATAGTTAGGTATGTAGGTAAGAAATATTTTAATGGGTCATTGTACACACGGCTACACTTCAAGCTATAGGTACATTGCCAGTATAAGCTGACCTCGCGTTGTACGGAAATTCTATACAATGCGAGATCAGTATAAACTGGAAATGTATAGCTTGATGTGTAGCCGTGTGCATATGGGACCAACGCTGAAATCGCGAAAAAAGTGTCAGCTGTTCTACATTTTGACGAGCTATGCGAACATAAAGTAAAGTGATTTCAGGCTTGGTCCCATAGTGAAAGCTGTTCATGATGATGAGTACAATGACCCCTTAAAATTTTTCGTGTATAAAAGATACACCTTTTATTTTCGTCCAATTTTGGATATGTGAAAAAATTCACAGCAGTAGTATATAATGTATGACGAAATTAAAAGGAAAACTATCACAGCTATAGGCTATACCAGGTTCTACAAGTTAACGAGTAGGTAATAATCTAACAACTTAAATTTGCAGTTACAAAAACATGTTCTCCCGTACATTTCGTATGGGAGAACATGATTTCAACTACAATGTTAAGTTTGTTCTTGGCATAAATTCATTCCAACTACGGAAACCTTCATTGGTGCCGAATCTCTTGTACACCGAACTAAACTAACTAAACTATCACTAAAATTCCTTACTTTTGACTATGGGAATCTTGGAGCTATTCTGCCAAATAAATTCTCTAAATTTAAAACTTATTTTGACACAACTAAAATCGAATTTGACAACCGCGCGCCTCCACTTGGTACTTGTTTTCCCTACCCCGTGTTTTTTTTTTGAGCCAGAGGCGCGCATCCACGGCAGCCTCGACGTGTTTTTAATGGAATTTTTCAGTTTTTGTATGGAAAATAACGAAAAAAAATTAAAAATAATTACCAACATGTTGAGAATTAGGGGTTTACGGGTTCTCTAAAGGGGGTCGAAATTTTCATTAATTTTGCGATAGGACACACCGTTTTCGAGATAGAAGCAAAAGAAAATAAAAAAATACAGTACTGTTTTTTGTAACTGAAGTTGAGGTGTTGGTTTGAATTATAGTTCATGACATCTCATTTTATTCCACACATTTTTAATCGCGATATATATATATATATATATATAGTCAGATTTAGTTAGAGGATTTTAGATATAGGACAAATTTTTAGTTTAAATCGTCAAATTCAGAATAGCAAGCTTGGGAAGTAAACAAATTAATTAAAAACCTAAAAAATAAACAAAGTTTCGGTTTAGACGAAATTCCACCTACGTTATTGAAAGAATGCGCGAATGAACTCACCTTACCGTTTTATCTTTTACTAAATCAGTCTTTTACAGAAGGCACTTTCCCCGAATTGCTAAAAAAGTCATTAATTAAACCAATCCATAAAAAGAACAATAAAAATGATCCTAATAATTACCGCCCAATAGCTCTCTTGCCCTCAGCCTCCAAGATTTTCGAAAAAGCTATGTGTGATCGAATCTATACCTTTTGCGAAAAATTTAACATTTTGAGCGATTGTCAAAACGGTTTCCGAAAAAATCGTTCCACCACATTAGCTGTCTATAAATATATTCAGGAAGCTCTTAATATTATAAATAACAAGGAATACGCCGTAGGGATATTACTGGACATGACCAAAGCATACGATAAGGTACAATTTAAAATACTGCTTAATAAACTGTATGGAATGGGAATCCGCGGGAAAGCCCATGAATGGCTTACGTCATATTTAAAAAATAGAGAACAAATAGTTGAAATTGAATACTTTAACCACAATAGTAGAGAAATAGAAAAAATCCGATCTAAAAGCAAAATAACTAACGCTTCCATCCCCCAAGGAAGTGTTATAGGTTGCCTATTATTCCTCGTTTACATTAACGACTTACCGAAAACTATAGACGGACCATGTGTTTTATTCGCGGATGACATATCTTTATTAGTCTCATGTAAAAACAACACAAACATAGAAGAAAAACTCAGTTCCACACTCACAAAAACATGTAACTGGATGACCTCACATAATTTAGAAATTAATTATACTAAAACTAAATTAATGACTTTCCACCCATATCAAAAAGCTCCTCTTCACTTAAATTTTAACTTCAACGGCTCAAAATTGGAAACTGTTGATGAATTTACACTACTTGGACTTACATTAGATAAACATATTAACTGGAAAACACAAATACAAAAAACCCGTTCAAAAATTTCAAAATTTTCGTACGCTCTCCGCGAAATTAAAAAGACAACCAGTCTACAAACGGCCCTCACCACCTATTATGCGTATGCCAATGCATGGCTTAGCTATGGCATAACTCTCTGGGGAAATAGTACAGATGCACCGACACTATTTACCCTACAAAAGAAATTACTTAGAATCTTGGTAAACATTGATCAAACTGACAGCTGCAAACCCTATTTTCTAAAATATAATATTCTAACCCTCCCCTGTATCTACATTCTAGAAATATGTAAATTTGTCCGTAAGCATCAAGATTTCTACACAAAACGCGAAGACATCCAATCACAGTATACACTTAGGCACCGATCTAGACTAAACATACCAACATCCAAATTAAAAATGCATTCTACAAGTCCCTACGTAATGTCTATAAAAATATATAACAAACTACCTGACATATTAAAAAAAGAAGAAAAGTTGAATATATTTATTAATAAACTTAAAAAATTACTGATAAACAAATGCTATTACTCCTTAGATGAATATTTAAATGATACACAAAATATGAAAAAATAATAATAATTATATATTAATGATACGGAAAAATAATAATTAAATAAATTAGCAATTATAATAAATTAAACAATATAGCAATAATAATTATTCGAAGATAAACAATTTATATAAATTAATAAACAGAATTATAATAGATATGTACGTACATATCGAAATAATCTAAAATATTTAAGTACACTTTTACAGATAAAACAATACATAAACAATAGATAAACGAAATGATAGATCCTATTTGCGATCTCCTGCCTTTGAATAAATGTAAGTTAAAACTTGCATGATCTCCTTAAACAGGGCTTCCTCTCTCCTACCCTTTTGCTGTGCCCTACAGGGTCCATAATGATCTAAATATATAGTTACCACCTAAGTACACATTATGGTAAAGCAATAAAGATATTGAGTATTGAGTATTGAGCATTTTCACTAAACTAATCTCAGTGCCATCTTAGTGCTGTCAAACTAAATTATAGTTAAGTTATGTCATTTAAAGTCTATTTCAGAATGAGTTTGATCGTTTGACAGGACTAAACAAAATTTTAGTGATTTTTAGTTTAGTTTAGAGAATTTTGTGACAAGAGAATCGGCACCATTATGTGTGGTCCGACACGCACTTGGTCGGTTTTTCTATCTGGGATTGCTCAGTAGCAGCCCGGAGTCTCGATTTGTGCCTGGTTGATGGCAATAGGCTCGCCCCTATTACATGCGACATAACTGGCAAAATGTGAGTGTACTAACTAAAGGTACACCTCTGCCTAACCCTTCGGGGAATACAGGCGTGATGTTATGTTACATTAACATATTTTTTTGGTCTACTTATATTATAAATTTGTATGTAAATTATGTGAATGTAAATAAAAAAAGTATTAATAAGTAATTGCATGTTAAAAAAAAAACTCAACAACAAAGCGCCTACGCGCACAATTGACTTGGGCTCTCTGCAGCGAGCTAGTCTATAAACGCACATTGATACAATTCGTTCGTAAATATTTGCACTAACACACGCAAACGTGCATAGTCGGTCGATAGCCGGGGCGGAGCAGCGAGCGACACAGCCGTCCCGTAGCAATGCTAACTCGGGACTGCCGCCCGCGCCCCGCGCAGAGCACCTCTGAACCTCTATCTCTAAGTGGGGTAATATTCTTAAAAATATTAATTAATTTACATTTATGCAACGAACAATCTTTAGTACCTCTAACCATCAATTTTTCAGTATATATAAATATTTCCAAACATCAAAGCCGTTTAGTAGTTATTAGCCAACAATTGCGTCTTGGTAGATATTTTTTTAAGGCAAAAGTATTAGTCTTACGAGAAAAACTGCTCGATTAAAATGTTGTACATGAATCTATGGCAAACATGTATTTTTTTCAGATCTTTTATCCAAGTCGTTAATGAGGAGTAGGCTTTTTAAATTGACCATGTTACGGTACTGAACGGGACCAAGCGCCTTAAAAGCAAAAAAAGTTACACAATACCAACTGACTACTGCATCTGTCATTTGTCGTGCCACCAACGCAATAGAATTCAAAATCGGGTGAACGGACTGTAAAAAAACGTTTATTTAAATTTCTAATCTTATTTCAAATGGAGTATAGATATAGAAAGCAACATTAGACTCGATTTTAATGTTTCTTTGATGAAATTAATGAAATCATTAGCGTTAATGATCCATTACGTAATAGGGCACTAAAGTTTGTCTATGTGCAACTGGGTGTGAGTCATAGAGTGGTGTGAGTATTGAGAGGGTGGTAAAGCAATTACGAGGTTCACTATACGCGTAAATCCTAACCCTTTGCTACTCCACAGCGATCCAGGTGATAGGTCGAGTGCGCTGCTCTGGGCATTACATCTTTCCGAGAAGAAAAATAAGGTATGCGTGCGCTGACTGCGAGCTCACGGACGTGATTTGCAGAGGCAATAGAATTTTCCGGAATCAAGGCCGCATTACGGTCGATCCCGCCTCCAAGACCATCGTCATGGACATATATAGGTGAGCACACATTACCTTTCGAAACCTCACTCCCAAAGGACATGAACGATAGAGGTCTATGAGAGAGCATTCATTGGCATTAATAGGCACAAATCCAGAATCACGACTCATAAGGGTTCATGCACACACGTCAGTCATGTGAACGCCAAGTCACCGATCAGTGACGTCAAAAAAGAAGGTGGTAGAAGGTGTACAACGTTGCCGCGTTGGCTAGACACATCAGTCACGTCAATACCGGCGCGTCCCAGTCGCCGTCGCGTCACCGGCCCCGAACGAAAAATGGATATACTTAGAAAAAAAAATTGTGATGGATTGACTGACTGACTATCTGTTTACACACGTCCCTGAAATTGACGGACGTGAGTGATGGCGAC
The DNA here is from genome assembly GCA_948473465.1 of Lithophane ornitopus. Taxonomy (NCBI): domain Eukaryota; kingdom Metazoa; phylum Arthropoda; class Insecta; order Lepidoptera; family Noctuidae; genus Lithophane; species Lithophane ornitopus. Next base: position 9,220,483 of record OX419641.1, on the reverse strand, counting down.
TTGACATCTTAGAGTATTATATCACTGGAGAAGCCTTACGAACGCTTTCCCCTCTGTAAAAGTACAAGACCAAAAATGTTCTAGTACGTTCATAAAAACACTGCAAACCCAAGAAAAGTAGGTAAGTAAAAAGTCACAAACTGAAAAAGAATTATTATAGAAACCAGAATGTCAATCCAAAGATCGACCGCCTAGGGTACCTCCGTATACAGATAATTGTTACAGGCGGGGTGCAAAAATTTTCGTCCTTTTCTGCATCATCCTTCTCAAACTTTTCTTCATAAGTCGATATAGTTACTTCTATTTATGTATGATCGGTCAAAGAGAAAGAAAACATTACTTTTTCGAAGCTGGATGCTAAAAATGTCGAGCTCGCTACGCTCGCAATAAGTTTATGATATCCGAAAAAGAGGAAAATTGCTGTTCTTAAAGTAATGATCTTTCTTTGATCTGATCTTTTTTAAAATCTGTACAATTTTTTTAGCCTGTCTGAAATCAGAAATACTTACTTACTTAAATTTTTTTTTTAAATGTTGGCCCTGGATAGTCGTATATAACGGGTGTAAAAAGACACTTAACGAAGCCGAAAGCCACTTGTTATTCCCGTTATTATGATCTTTTTTTTGTTCTGGACCATACCTGGGAACCTTCTGGTTACGAAGATATTGAAGGTCAAAATTCGAAATTTTTCATACGTATGTAGGTACAAAGCAAGTTATAAATGTTCTAAATTAAATTTCTACACCCATGCTATAAATTCTCTATAAAAGTTCCTGAAACAGTTAGCTTATTGCCAACATTAAAACAACCAGTGTCATAGTAACCATAATATCATCCAAACGGGTGTTATAATGTTGTACTAAATGTTGACCACGACCATTTCTGCCCTAATCGATTACAGCCAATTCATATTTTCAAGTGTCCTTCATTTATTCAAACTAGATTTAAGATAATAGTCTAGAGTCAATAAAAGCCAATGTTTAAAATTGAATAAAAATAAATATTATTTGTAGTTCCGATTACATTTTCGATTTAATGGCGACAATGTGAAAGATTACAGCACATTTCGTTCATTCGGTCAATGTGATCAGATTAGTGGTAGGAGTATACCTTATTTTTAGGTACATGAGAAAACCATAGAGGCCACGATATTATTTATTGATATGGCACTTCAACCATTAACGCACTAAAACATACACAAATAAAAAATCACGTACAGTTTATGGAAGAGTATTGTGAATTCGTCACTTACAAAAGTGTACAGCACTATCTATAGAAAAACATGCTCCAAAAAAAATATAAGTTCTTTTGTATGAATAGTATTTTTTCCGAAGCAGATTCTTGTTGTGATTCTTGATTTGTGAGTAAAAAAAAATTATCTGTCTGATAACACTGATATTAGTTCTCACTCGCTCATTCACTCATTTATGTTACTCGTCGCCATAGAAACCTACTGTTACGTTCAAACCAGTCCAAAGTTGTGCTTTGTGCGTGTGTTATTGTTTGTTTGCTTATTTATTGTTTATTTAAACACTTATCCGTAACTTTTCTGCACATTTTAGATCGATATACATATTCTTGAAAGCGATATCTCACGGTCGATTTTGTTTTCCTACTGTAATAACGATACGTGTCAGTTTGTCGGTGAAATGTAATTGGATACAATATTGCGCTGCTGAGTTGATTGGAATCATGCATCAATGTTTCGGTGCATCAAATGTGTTTTGCGCGTGCAACGTATTTACAGACGTCCAGACAGTGATTTTTTTATATGATGTTGTACATTCTGCTGCCTTCAAAATGGTTATAATCTTAATGGTGCTGATTCACGCATCTTGTTGGGACTGACCGTCTCTTCACTGCCATGGCTTATATTTATTTAGGATTTTGAAATAAATGCTTAAAGATTGAATAAAAAAGACGTACCTACGCTGTTTGTGAGAGATTTGTTTTATTTTCCTTTACACTGATCGCCTTACTGCATCATCGAAGAGTATGTGGAATTATTCGATAAGTTACAAGCATCTGGTAGACCCACTCCAGATGTTTTTAACTATCCTAAGTCAGCCTCTTCACCAGAGACGTGCTTAGCGATAAAGATGTATCTAATAGGATCGTTTGATTTTCATAGCAAAGTTTGATTTTATTCTGCCTCTCACAGTCTTGGTACATTTTAAGCTGGTCCCAGCCGGACCTAGTGGCGAGTTATGCCACATCATGTTGTTATTTATGTTGCTAAATCTAGTCAAGCCCTACTAGGTTACTCCAATTGTTTTTTAAATCGAAATTCGTTACTGAACAAGTTATGTCAGAACGCCTGACAGAAAACGATTAGCAATCAATCGTTTTTTGAAGTGAAACGAATGAGCTATTTGCTAGGAAAAGTATTTTTTTTGTTCTGAAATATACCAAAACCTTTAGTTTAAATTAAAATAGAGGAATTATTTCAGAATCTAGGTCTACGGTGCTTTTAAATGCACCATATGTAGCTTTTGGTCATAATCGTTTTGTTGAGGGTATGCATGTATAGGGTGATGGTCATGGTTCTTTCATAATGCAATTCATTTCAAAAAACCTGTCGACAGCCTCGGGCACCATGGCCTATCCTGCTGCAGGAGTGCAGGCCGCATTGCACGGCACGTCAGCATCAACGATATTATTCGTCGAGCCCTTGTCACCGCCGGCGTACCAGCGGCATTAGAACCAAACGGTTTGGTACGTGACGATGGGAAACCAGATGGTATGACGTTGTTGCCTTGGAAGGTGGGTAGGCCTCTGGTGTGGGACGCAACCTGTGTCGACACCCTTGCGCCATCCCATGTTCCTAGCACGGCGGGCTGTGCTGGCGCCGCTGCTGCGGCTGCTGAGACCCTCAAGCGGCGCAAATACTGTTACCTTATAGGCAACTACAGTTTTGAGCTGTTTGGGGTCGAAAAGCTCGGGTCATGGGGCCCGAGTGCGCGTCTCTTTTTTAAGGAAATCTCCCACCGACTGTTCGACACTTTACGTGACCAGAGGGCTGGCTTGTTCTTTGGCCAAAGAATTAGCATTGTGGATTTAGTCATTATGTTCTTTCACTCAGTGCGATAAATTTTGTGCGTCACGATAAAATTCGACATTTTATTTGTGATATTTGTTTTTGTGGTGTATCTGAATTCGGTAAGTACTTTCCAGGTTTTATATTATTATAGCTGTGCCCCGCGGTTTCACCCGCGTAGATGTCCAGCCCGTGGGAATATAGGGATAAAACGTATCCTATTTCCTATTCCAGGTCATGTCTACCCGTGTGCTCATCCTCTCCTCTCTAAAGTAGGGAACATCGCGGAGGCGCGGCACCCGGCGTCGAACGGTTCGCGTATTGCATTTTAATATCGTGATATCTTCGAAATTAAATGTCCGATTCGAATGAATTAAAAAGTATTTTACTGCTACATAAATACCCTTGATGGTAAAACTATTTATTTGAATAAGAATTAATATTATGTCGATAAAACTCCTTCGCAAATAATGCATTAACTTCGAAAAAAATTGATTACCATAAAAAAGGTTATAGTGAGTCAATCTTAAAAGATAGACATATGCTGTCCCGGACTTTTTTTAGAACTTTTAAAGAGGAACAATTCCATCATACATGATATTTGCGTAACTTAAACCGTTTACGCAGTGCACGCAACGGAAGCTCTCAAAAAGGAATAATTTCTCCCGTTTTTGCAACATTTTTCATTTATGCTCCGCTCCTATTGGTCGTAGCATGATGTTATATAGCCTATAGCCTAGACTATCCAACACAACACAAGAATTTCAATTCCAATCAGTAGTTCCTGAGATTAGCGCGTTCAAAAAAACAAACAAACTCTTCAGCTTTATAATATTAGTATAGATATAGCCTATAGCCTTCCTCGATAAATGGACTATCCAACACAAAAATAATTTTTCAATTCCAACCAGTAGTTCCTGAGATTAGCGCGTTCAAACAAACAAACAACTCTTCAGCTTTATAATATTAGTATATATGAGAAAAGAATTGTGGTTGCAGAAGTTAAATTGGTAGAAGGAATTTGTTAAAACTACTTGCTGTACAAAATATTTTGCAAGTTAGACACTGTGCTAAATATTCATAGATGATGTTTTTCCGTTACATTTTCTGTTATGTATCAAATAAAGGATAGAGATAGGTAAAGCTGCGTATATAAGGTGTTATAAAATTTACTCTAAGAAAGGAGAAGGGGAAGAGGGCTCTTCACCAAGGAGGGCGGTTATCCGAGCCTAGGCAGCCCGGCCGAGTCGGCCCAGCGGGCCGAGAGGCTAGAGGTGGAGATGCCAACCCTGGTGGGACTAGCCCCGGGGTGGCCCCCTCAGAGGTTGCAGGGGTCGAGCCGATTCCGTGCGGGAATCGAACCCACGACACGTTGCGCAGCAGTCCATCGCTCAGCCACTACGCCAACCGTGTCGTCACACGTCGTCACGTGTGTCGTGACATCTGCCACGGCCAAACGCACCTCGTGGGAGCAGAACAAGGGCGGGGTGGCTAAAATGGGCGGGGCGGCTAAAAAGGGTAGGGCGGCTTAACAGGTGGCGAGGGCCCGGCCCCGGACCCTGCCCCGGCCCCGGCCCCGGCTCCGGCCCTTTTCCGCCCTAGAGGCCATAGTCCTGCGCCCCCCATTGGCGCCAAGCCTACCAGCCTTCAGCCAGCGGAAGAGCCGACGAAATACTTTTCTAAAATAATCGTACTTAATAAAGCAATATGTGCGGGCGTTGAAATAAAACATTTGATTAATTAAATTAAATTATAATTAGGAAAGCCCAGCCGCACGCACGGTCCTGTCTCATTTTTTTCACAATGGCGGCGCGCCGGCGCGCTCCGCGCGAACGCTACCGAGCCGCTCTATGTTCGGTTGCCATGCGTGAACATCCTCCCAGCCTTGAAAGTTAACTTTCAATGTCTTCTTCTTCACCCGGTAGCCGGATGATATAGTGTGTTCGATTCTTATTGTTGAATTGAGGGTAGTTGGTAAATCATCACTGAACTTGCTCACTACCAACGTCGCGGCAATCTACATCCGTGACGGGCAGTACGATTTTACGCCTTGAGCTGAACGAACGTTTCTTTCTCTCTTGTTGTGATGAGTTTCTAGCTAAACGTTTTAGCATCTGTAGTGTTTGTGGACTCACTACCGTGTGGTGTGCGATCATCAAGACCTTTGAACCCAGAGTACATCTGAACTGCTTATCTGTGAAGTGCCGGGCACGCTGGAGCTCTCCTGTTGACCTGGGAGCTGAGACAAGGTAGGTGGTGTTCAATTGCCTTCTTGGAGATAGTAGGAACGAACGATTTCCACCCACAAATACTGTACTTTTAAACACTCTAAGGTTCACAAGCCGCCAGCAAATATTTTCTTTAAAAAGGTTGGTCAAAAACCGAACAACCAAAGTGGTCCTTCGAGCCGGATGGTTTATGAACCCTCGAACTCGTAGTTCGATTCTAGCCGTGCTAGATAATTTCCTACCTAACTCGTAGTTAGTGTGATTACAGACGTTCTGTCCATTTTTCCCTTCTGATTCTGACCGTGTCAGTGTCATATTAATTCTAATACATATAGTTCCATCTTTACACATTAAACACATAAATATTTATTAATCTACATAATATATTTAGTGTGTTGGTAATTAATTTGCAAAAACATTCGTTTATTCCGTATTTATTCATTTTGCTTTGACCACGCCATCTGCGTTGCAGTTAAAATAAAATGGCGCCGCCGGTCATCAAAAGTAAAGAAACGAAAGAAGTGGCTGAAGCGTGTCAAAGTAATGAACTAACAGTGTTAATTAACAAAAAACAAAGAATTTTTGAGCGAATGCAAAATGCCTACGATCTGTCGTTAGTTATTTCAGATCCCGCATCGAAAGAATTATTTTTGATGCACGTGGCTAATATTGATAATTTACGTACTTCTTTTGAAAGTCTAATCTTTGAAATCCTTGAAAAGGAACTCGAAGATGACCCTAAGTCATCCCTTCGTAATCATGAATTAAAGAGTTTTGATGAATTGTATTTCCGGGTTAAGTTATGTGCATCGAAATGTGAACCTAATGTTTATAGTAATAAGGTTGAAGATACTTCACGCTCTGTGGAGTCTAGACCAAGACTTCCTAAGTTAGAACTTTTCACATTCGATGGGAACATTGAAAATTTTAATACATTTTTCGAAACATTCTGTTCTTTGGTTCATAATCAGACAAGTATTCCAAAGATAGATAAATTTCACTATTTATTGTCATGCACAAAAGATTCAGCATTAAATATTGTAAAGAGTGTGCCTATTTCTGCGAACAACTACGAACTCGTTTGGCAAAGTCTTCTTGATAAATATCAAGATAACAGAATGTTAGCTGGGAGGTACTTGGATAAAATGTTAACCTTTTCGCCGCTGCAAAAAGAATCAACTGATCATTTGAACTCATTCATAGAAACCTTTGACCATTCATACAAAGCTATAGAAGCATTGAAAATTGAGAATTTGCATAGTTACATAATGAGTCATATTGCTCTGAGGGCTTTAGATCCCCATACACGTAAAATCTTTGAACAAAATGTAAATCAAAAAATTATTCCAAATTTTTCAGATGTAATTAGTTTTGTTCAAAATCATATAAAAGTTTTAAGTCATTCCGCATCATATTCATCGAGTTCAAGTGCACAGCAAACGAATCAGCGTAAACAATTACCGCCTAGTAGGCAGAATAAGAATAATTATTCGCATGTAACTTCAAGCTCAAAATTGTCATGTTTACATTGTGCAGAAAATCACATGATTTTTAGGTGTAATAAGTTTCGTGATCTGACTAATACACAACGCATTAGCCGTGCTAATGAATTAAAGTTATGCCACAATTGCTTAAAACCCAATCACACTATGAAAGACTGCAAAAGTGAATTTAGATGTTATGTTTGTAAGGAGCCTCATCATGTTCTATTGCATCGGGAAGCGAGCGATAGTGGAACTAAACCGGTTTGTTATTCTGTTCCCACCACAATCGCACAGGCGCCCGCGCCGGTGTCGTCATGTGAAATGCAAGCGTCCGCTGTTATCAATAATACTAATAATCACTTAGCATCCACACTTAACTATGCAGTCATATTGGGAACAGCTATTGTACATGTGTTGGATTCATTTAACAAATACCAAACTGTTCGTGTGTTAATAGATTCAGGTGCGCAGTCGAACTTTGTTACAAGGAATTGCTTTCAACGTTTAGGATTATCTGCTAAACAGTGTCCTTATAATATTCTAGGCCTCGGTGGCGAACTAGTCAAGAATAATGGCATGGTATCGTTAACTTTAAAGCCACGGTGTGCGACTTCTTGTTTTAATTTAAATGCAGTAATTTTACCTCACCTGACTTCGGACATGCCTACCGTTGAAATACCTCAAAAAATAGTTGATGATTTTAAAGATTTAGATTTAGCTGATCCGTGGTTTTATAGAAAGTCACCAATTGATATTATTTTGGCCGGTGACATCTTCCCGTACATTTACGACGGAAAAAAGATGATAATAAACCCCGATGTACCAGTTGCGTTAAGCAGCGTGTTTGGTTATGTCGTAACGGGAAGACTAGAGATGCAATCCTCTAGCAATTGCAATGTTGTAGCGTCTACAACATCGTTAGTATCGTATACTATCGAAGAACATAATTTAAATGAAACTCTCAAACGTTTCTGGGAAGTAGAATCTTTACCGTGTGAAGTTCCTATTGATCCGTTAGAGGAATTAGCGGAAAAAATATACATGGAAAAACATTATCGTGATGAAATCGGTAGATATGTTTCCCCAATTTTATTAAACCCTGAGCATAAGGCGCTCGGTGATTCTTATGATACTGCTCTCAAACGACTTATTCAGGTTGAGCGTCGTCTGGCTCGGTCTCCAGACCTTCGTAAAGCCTATGTCGACTTTATGAAAGAGTACAAGTCACTTGGACACATGGTACCATACACTGGTACTGAACCTTCGGGTTATTTTATCCCACACCATTGTGTGTTGCGTCCGTCTAGTACAACGACGCCCTTGCGTGTAGTGTTTGATGGATCAGCCAAAACAAGCTCTGGTATTTCGCTAAATGATACACTTTTGACCGGCAGAAAGCTACATCAAGATATATTAAACATTATTTTTAATTTTAGACTTTACGATGTCTGTTTCACTGCTGATGTGTCAAAAATGTACCGAGCCGTAATCATAGATCCTGCTGACAGGAAGTACCAGCATATACTCTGGCGTGATAAACCTATGGACCCTGTCTGTACTTTTGAGTTAACTCGAAATACTTACGGTCTTCGTAGTGCGCCTTTTGTTGCTGTGCGTACGTTGCACCAGTTAGCCTTGGACGAGCTAGCTGAAAGCATGCCGCATGGTGATGCAGAGCCAAGATCCAAGGCGGCATATGTACTGACCAAAGGCTTCTACGTTGATGATGTCTTGTGGTCTTGCCAGACCCTAGAAGAAGCTTGCACGTTGCAAGACGATTTGATTTCCTTACTTAAAAGTGGTGGATTTGATTTAAGAAAGTGGGCTAGTAACTGTCCTGAGTTGCTAACAAGAATGCAATCAGACTAGGTTTTTACCATTAACTTTCAGGACGATACGTTATCGTCATCTCTCAAGGTTTTGGGATTGACATGGTTACCCTCGTGTGACTCATTCTCTTTTAATTATAATTTAACTGACGCAAAACAAACTAAGCGTTCCGTTTTAAAACTACTCGCGAGCATCTTTGACCCAGTAGGTTTTATTGCGCCATGTACCTTTGTCGCAAAGTGCATAATGCAAGATCTTTGGAAACTTGGCCTTGGCTGGGATGATCAGTTACCAACTGAGCTGACCACCCAGTGGAATAAGTTTATTTCCGAACTGCCAGATCTAAGTCAATTGCGAATTGAGCGTCATGTTTTAATATCTCACTTCAATCAAGTGCAGCTAGTAGGATTTTGCGATGCCTCATCGCGAGGCTATGCAGCTTGCATCTACTTACGTAGTGAAGATAGGGATGGTCACGTGAAAGTTAGGTTACTGATGAGTAAATCTAAGGTCGCACCTCTAAATCCAATTATGTCAATACCTAGGCTTGAGCTCGAAGCTGCGGTTCTTTTATCAAAGCTAGTTAATTTTGTCGTACAAAACTTAAACGATTTCAAGGTTTCTATTATTGCGTTAGGTGATTCAAACAATGTTTTAGCATGGCTGCAAACGCCACCTTATAAATTAAAAACATTTGTGGCTAACCGAGTTAGTCAAGTGATCGCCGTGGTGCCACCAAATTGTTGGTTTCACGTGAACAGCGAAAATAACGCTGCCGATGTTTGTTCGCGCGGAGCAATGCCAGCTCGTTTCGTAAAAAATGCTACGGATTGGGTTCACGGTCCAACATGGCTTTATGAAAACCAACAACAATGGCCAATGCAACCATTTTATGTAAAGGAAGGTTTCACCATTCCTGATATTAAAACTAATTGTGATACGTTCGTTTTAACTACGTGTGATGATCCAAATATATCATTTAAAAATAATTTAGAAGATACATTTAATAAATTTTCATCCTTTAATAAATTGCAACGTCTTATGGCCTGGTGGCAGAGGTATATGAATAACCTCAAGTCTAAGGCACCTACAAGGGCATATGGGCCTCTCAGTGCTTCAGAGCTAAAGAGAGCTCGTGATACCATAATTCGAGTGATACAATCAAATCATTTTCATAATGAAATCAAATCGTTGCTAGCAGATAAAAATAAAAACATTGCATCGCTCCGTAAACTTTCACCCTTTGTAGATTCTCACAATTTCCTCAGGGTGGGGGGTAGACTCGTGCATTCCGATCTACCTTATAACACTAAGCACCCTGTGCTCTTACCTAAATGTCACACGACTAAATTAATTATTGAATATTACCACAAGTTCTATTTACATGTTGGGCCTCGTACCTTACAAGGCATACTATGTAAAAATTATTGGATAATTAGTGCTCGTAGAATCATTAGATCCGTTCTATCAAAATGCAGAAATTGTTTTCGATGCCGACCTAGCTCAATTCAGCCTGCAATGGGTCCGTTACCCGCCCCCAGACTAAAGCCTGGTAAAGTCTTCGACCACGTTGGTTGTGACTTGGGTGGCCCTTTCTTTGTGAAAGAGAGCTTGAGACGCAATGCAAAGGTCCACAAGTCATATTTATGCTTGTTCGTGTGCTTTTCAACGAAAGCTGTACACTTAGAAGTTCTTACAGATCTAAGTTGTGATTGTTTTTTGGCGGCATTCGACCGCTTTGTAGCTCGCCGCGGACTTTGCAGTTGTTTATATTCTGACTGTGGCACCAATTTTATTGCAGCAGCTAAACATTTAAAAGAAGTTGCGAACTTCTGGAAAAGTAAAACTAGTGCTAATATAATTTCTAACGGATTAACGTCACGTCATATAGAATGGCGTAATAACCCTCCTAACGCTGCGAGCATGGGTGGACTCTGGGAAGCAGGAATAAAATCTGCTAAACATCACCTCTATCGCGCAGTAGGTGACAGATCACTCACTTTTGAAGAATTAAGCACAATTTTCTGTAGAATTGAAGCTGTTTTAAATTCACGTCCTTTGTGTTCTTTATCGGACAACCCAAACGAGTTCGAAGTATTGACCGCAGGTCATTTTCTCATAGGTCAGAGTTTATTAGCTGTACCGGAATATGACTATGAGGATGTTCCTCAAAATAGATTGTCACGTTGGCAATTCGTTCAGAAGGCTTCACAGTCATTTTGGAGGCGTTGGTCAGATGACTACCTTCACACTCTTCAGCAGAGAGCGAAGTGGTTTTCAACTCCGCCTAACTTAAAGGTTGGAGATTTAGTTTTACTGAAGTCTCATTTAACTAAGCCCCTCCAATGGAATTTAGCCCGGATTGAGAAGGTACATAGTGGTGTCGACAAAGTAAATCGCGTTTTGACTCTACGAACTAAAAATGGATTCATCCAAAGACCTACAAATAAAGTTTGTCCATTACCCTATGCAAATTGATTACCTTCGCAATTTTAATATTTTTAAATAGTTTATTTAAGTTTACCCTTATTTTTTAGTTTTTCTGTACCGTGTACACTTTACATTTAGAATACTCTCTACACGTAAAATTATAAATTTATTTATGTTTAAGTAACTTTGATTTGTGTAACATATTCCACACTTTTCATTCCTTTAAGGAAATCAATCATATTGATTTCGGTGGGGGGTATGTTCGATTCTTATTGTTGAATTGAGGGTAGTTGGTAAATCATCACTGAACTTGCTCACTACCAACGTCGCGGCAATCTACATCCGTGACGGGCAGTACGATTTTACGCCTTGAGCTGAACGAACGTTTCTTTCTCTCTTGTTGTGATGAGTTTCTAGCTAAACGTTTTAGCATCTGTAGTGTTTGTGGACTCACTACCGTGTGGTGTGCGATCATCAAGACCTTTGAACCCAGAGTACATCTGAACTGCTTATCTGTGAAGTGCCGGGCACGCTGGAGCTCTCCTGTTGACCTGGGAGCTGAGACAAGGTAGGTGGTGTTCAATTGCCTTCTTGGAGATAGTAGGAACGAACGATTTCCACCCACAAATACTGTACTTTTAAACACTCTAAGGTTCACAAGCCGCCAGCAAATATTTTCTTTAAAAAGGTTGGTCAAAAACCGAACATAGTGTATGGCTCTTCGGATGGTTCCTTTAGATGTGTACACGTCTACGACCCGGCAAGTGTCGTCTGCGCCCATGTGTAGACGTGTAATGCGACCAAGCCGCCAGCGTTGCGGAGGCAGATTTGGTTCTTTAATTAGAACCATGTCCCCAATTTTAGGACCAATAGACTTGGTTTTCCACTTGGACCGTTGTTGGAGTTCCGCTATGAACTCTTTAGACCACCTCTTCCAGAACTCGAGACGAAGTTTGCAGATGAGGTGGTACTGCGGTCTGGAGTCTTCTGCTGCAAAAGAGGGCACCGACGTCAGTGGCCGTCCGATTAGGAAGTGTCCGGGGGTCAAAGGGTTCAAATCTAAGGGATCAGAAGACAAAGGGGAGAGGGGGCGAGAATTGAGGATTGCTTCTATTTGTGTAAAAAGAGTTGACATCTCCTCGAAAGTAAGAGACACATTGGCTGCTATTCTCTTCAAATGATATTTGGCTGCCTTTACGCCTGCCTCCCAGAGCCCACCAAAATGCGGTGAATAAGCCGGAATAAATTTAAATAAAATGCCTTCGTTACTAGTATAATCAATTACTGAGTCACGACTGGAGCGTAGCACCTTACCCAGTTCATTGTTTGCCCCCACGAAGTTAGTGCCATTGTCACACCAAATATCATAGGGCTTACCTCTGCGCGACACGAATCGTCGTAAACATAAAATAAATGCTGATGTAGTAAGATCAGTCACCAGCTCTAGGTGAACCGCTCTGGTACTTAAGCAAACAAATAAACAGAGGTAACATTTATTTATTCGATTACCTCTTCCCTTTTTACTAGAGATTTGAAACGGTCCCGCGAAATCAGTACCAGTCGAGTGGAAAGGGAAAGTAGGCCTCATCCTAGCCGATGGTAAGTTGCCCATTATAGGCTGTATAGTCTTACCACGAAATCTAGTGCATACCATGCATTGCTTATTTACCTTGCGCGCCAAGGCCCTCCCGCCTACAGGCCAGTACATTTCTCTCACAGAAGATAATAACAATTGCGGACCTGCATGAAATAAACGTTGGTGTTCATTTTTCATTAATAAAAGAGTAAGTCTATGTTTACAATCTAATATAATTGGATGTTTCTTGTTATAATCAAAACTGGAATTGTTAAGACGACCTCTTAATAAACCTTCAGAGTCAAGAAACGGATTTAAATTAAATATTTTGGATTTTTTAGGTATTCCTAAACCTTTATTTAGAGATTTCAACTCTATATCAAACGATTCGTGTTGACATATTTTAAAGAGTATGTGATTTATTTATTTCCCTAGTTTGTAGTGAATCATTTAATTTCGTTTCGTTCCTACAATTATGCGCAAACCGTAATACATATGCAAACACACGACTTAAGTGATTAAACTTGGAATAATTATTAAAATTAATGATAGAGTTATGACTGTGCTCGTGAGCCACCTGTGTTTGTACATGAACCTTTAGTTCAGGTAATTCCACTGACTTATGAGGTTGCTGTGGCCAAGCAGGTGATCCCTCCTTTAAGAAGGAGGGTCCTTCCCACCACAAGGGTTCAGCCTGCAGACGCTGAGGATCTACACCTCTGGAAGCAAGATCTGCAGGGTTAAGGTGAGTGGGAACATGCCTCCACGAAAAGCCCTGTGTTAACTCATTTATTTCAATTACACGATTGGCCACAAATGCTTTTAAAAGGTTTGGTTGTGCCTTAATCCAGCCAAGTGCTACTGTTGAGTCAGTCCATATTACCTTTTGTGTTATCTTATGCCCTCGAATGGACTGGATTACCTTTGTGGACAATCGAGCACCAAGTAGTGCGCCACACAATTCAAGGCGAGGTATGGTCATAGCTTTCAGAGGTGCAACCCTCGCCTTCGCACACAGTAATTTAACATTTACAACATTGTCATTATTAATAGACCGTAGATAGACACAGGATTCATACGCTTCCTGGGAACCATCTACGAAACAATGTAATTCAACTAACATGGGAAAATCACTTATCACATATCTAGGCAAACTAATTTTAGACAGATCGTTAATATTCTCTGATATCTTTACCCACCTTTTCTCGATATGGGGTGGCACAGGATCATCCCAGCCTAACTTTTCATTCCATAATTGCTGTAAAATCAGAAGACTGCAGGTTCGAGTCCTGTCACGGTCGCCAATTGTGCGGGCGTTGAAATAAAACATTTGATTAATTAAATTAAATTATAATTAGGAAAGCCGAGTCGCACGCACGGTCCTGTCTCATTTTTTTCAAACAAATATTTTAAGTCAAACAAAATAATAGCTTTTTATTTACCTCCTGTATAAAGTGAATGTCCTAAAGACCCATTAAATAAAACTACGTAATATTTATTTTTATACGTACTAGTCTTTACAATTCCAATCTTAACAGATTGGAATTGTAAAGACTTTTCGTCTTTTCTGTTACACTAAATTTATTTTCATATCTGTTTCATATCCGTTACGTACAATTATTATGAACTAGCTGCGCCCCGCGGTTTCACCCGCGTTAGTCTCGATCTCGTGGGAATATCGGGATAAAAAGTATCCTATGTGTTAATCCAGGTTATAAACTATCTGTTTACCAAATTTCATCCAAATCCATTCAGTAGTTTTTACGTGAAAGAGTAACAAACATCCATCCATCCATCCATACTTACAAACTTTCGCGTTTATAATATTAGTAAGATAACACACACCTAATTATATAACAGTTGCTTAACTATTTCTTTCGCAAAGTACGTCAAATCAGCAAAATGTGCATGCACTTGACAAGCGATTATGTCTTTTAGTAAAAATGATAGCGAGATTACCATATGGTCAAGGTGGTAATGTTTGAAACCAAAACTGACAAAACGACCCAAATGTCCTTTCTTTGGTATTGTTCGTCAAATCGTTGAGCTCCTTAAATTCTGAGTTGAGCTGCACGAATACTGACAAATGCGTGCACTGACTGGACAGGTCCACTCAATCTGAGTGGTTCTTTCCTCAAAAGACCATTTCAGACACCAATTTACATGATCTGACCAAGATTATATCTAGACTTCAAAAGAGACTGTGACCTCTGAGTTTGTTTCAGCATTTCTCCTCAGAGTAGTCAAATAGGAAACGCCGACCTTATCTAGTTTAAAAAATGTGATTGACGTGTAAGTGTTTGTACAAACCTTCTTATCAAAAAAAGAATTGAGAATTTGTATTTTTTGTTGTTTATTTGTTTTGTTTAATGATTTTTATTTCTATTCAATTTTCTTTTTTACTTTATTTAATTATAAGTAACTAGTTATATTTTCTTCTTATTGTTTCTTATTATTATTTCTTCTTCTTATTTTATACATCAGCTGTTTTATTTCATGGACTCAAGCAAAATTTCGAATAAATATCGATATCGATAAAAACAAAAATCGATGGGACCGACTTCTCTTTCTGGGCGAGCAGCTATTGTTTATTTTTCCTAGAAGCTACCGCGCCCCCCACCATTCCGCCAAAAGTGACAGACTTTTTGTTCGGAATATTACGCTTATGCCTTCTCCAGTGTTCAACATCTATGTAGGTACTCTAAGCTTGACATTGACGTAACTGACTTGTGTGCATGAACCTTAAACCTACTGAATAATAACGCTAGCCAACCCTCAGGATTAAGTTCCATGCTCAAGACCAACAAAGTTATCTTAATTGATTCTTATTTAATTTCACAGGTTTTGCATCTACGTGGGGATATTCAAAATTGGCGACACTCCTTACAGAAAAGTATTAGCTACTTTTGGTAGTGAGTTTTAATTAAGATTTAAGTTCTTGGTCCAAAATGTGGGTTGTGTACCAGCAGGACATTCTGTCAATCAGCTGATCTATTTTCTATCTGTTTTTAGTTAGAATGCGTTTCACTAGTTAAAATTAGTTTATCTACACCCTAATTGCGTAATACACGATCAATCACAATCTGAATAATTTTGAAACAGATTGCTAATACAATGCTTCAAAGGTAGAAAAAAAAATTGACCCACCAAGGTAAATAAAGCAATGAATGTTGTTGAACTGTAAAATGAAACTGAGAAAATGTGTTACGCAATTTTAAAGCAGGATGACTTTGTTAATACTCGGTAAATAAGAAAAGATTGGAATACGCGGCACAGCTCTCAAATTGCATGATTTTCTATCGGATCGGACTTAGTGCGTTTAAATAGGCGAATATATCAGTAGTGAACCATTACAAAAAGGCGATTGACACTAAATGAGTGATATGAACTAAGAGTGATGGATCAAAGAAAATTTGAATTTTGTGACCATATAGGCTCCCACCAACAGGCGCTGCCTGTCGCGCCCGCGATATCGCGCCAGTTTGCATTAGCCCTAAACTTAACCCTAACTTTATTTTGTAAAATATACTTTTTTATGTTGACAATTTACGTGGCTTTATTTATCTCCTCCACAAAAACCTTTTTCGTCACACAGACGAACATATTTGAAGTCGGTTACTGGCCGACCTGAATATTTATGGACAAAGTTTAGGTATTTTAAGTTACATGCACACTCGCCTGTAAACTTTTCTTTCCGTAAGAAATCTGCTTCGGACTATTACGAAAATTTTAAAATAAAATAGCCAAATTGGGCCAGCGATTCTCAAGTGATGCGCTTACCAATGTGCAGCACTAATTTTTATTATTTGATACTAAATTCATTTTAAATTTCAGGCGGAGGTAAGTTTTAATTTATTGCAAGAAGGAAGAAAAATGTTTTATTTGGGACACGCACAGGAAATACAAAAAGTTAAAAAGGAGCATTTACATCTTTTAATTTTTTCTTCATTAAGCACAGTTCGGGTTTCAGTATGGACTAAGCGGGCACGCCCTTTGTGCCTGGAGGCTTTTTATTAGATATTATTTTATGTTTACACTTACTTTTTAATTCTGCTTGAGTACTAACAGTTCTCGAATTTAATTTTTTTTTTTGGATTGTATAATGGCGTGTGCTAGCTGACAATTATGGCTGATAATTAGATTTATGTTTTTGTGTTCCGTAATGTGAATGATTTTGCATACTATTGTATAGAATCATTTTTATTATAACTAAACAGACAGCTGTGCTGCTGGGGAGTTTGTTGCGCCACTTCTTCTTCCCAGCTAAAGCATTAGGAAGTGGTGAAGGGTGGGCGTTTTGGGGGACTAGAAAAAAAATCCATATGCTGTTTATGGTACCTATTTGTCGATCAGGGGATGCATTTATAATGCACGAGTAAAACACCCACGTTTCCATTTCAAATACTTTTTTTTATCATGAAGTTCCGGTGATCTTTTCATTTTAAAAATTATAATAAATTCTGAAAACGTAACTGTCCAAGATATTTATTTTGTATAAATTTTTAAAAAGTAACAAAAAGCAAAGTTCAATCCTCTTTTCGGTCATAGGTTTTTGCAGTCAGGTTTTTTGTTGTGTATTATGCTTGAAAACCACAAAATAAGTAAACCGTCGACAGGTAAAACAGCGCAACTCTATCGTCACGTCATTCGTTCAATTTATTATGGTCTATGATTCCGTTTGAAACATGAATCCGAAATCAATAGGGAGTAGGGTATACTCCGACGTTTCGGACTACTTTCGGACGGGTCCACTTATCACGGTATCACTTCGTTAACGGACTTAGTAGACCCCCAGGTACCAATAGTCGTCAAAACATTAAATGCGGTATTTAATGTACGTCCGCGCATCACTAGACATTTAGTAATTACTCAACTAAAAACTATTGTGAAGCCATAAGGTTACGGCGAATAGGTACTAGGTAAATTAATTTTATTATTTAATTTTCAGCAACAGGTATATAAAATAATTACGTTTTTATTCGTTTTTTGATAAGTCTTTTTACCCGACTGCCCCAGAAGGAGGGTTATGTTTTTCGGGAGTATGTATGTATTCATGTATTTAAGTATGTATGTATATATGTCTATTTCTTTGGCACGAATTAAGTGCCTTGGTATGGAATACAGAGAAAACTCTGAGTTCTAATAGCAATGCTGATATTATCTTTGTGTCGATTCTATTGGCAGAAAAAGCAAGAAGAACTAGTAAAATTATAGCGCTGCTGGAAGAGGGGTGTAGCCAAAAAACTATATTCTCATTGATATTAAGAAATTACTAGTCATTTATGCTAATGACATAGTAAAAATATTAATATTATAGAAAAGCCGACTGTAAGGTGCCCGTTTTTTTTTTTGCAAAGAAGTGTAGGTATATATTTTTCCTCACTTGGTTTTTATGGATATGTTCCTGTTATTTACATAACCAGTACTGGTACGAGTAACTTATTTTCATTCAAACCAATCATTCATATTTAAAGCTATGAAAATGCGACATAGTATTTTTTTTTATTGACAAAAATAGTCAGAAATTAATTTACTTTTTATTTTTTTCACGTAAGGCAGTGTTTTACGTAAATAATCGTGACAATGTCGAATTATTTTTGTTTGAAAAATGAAAATAAAACCTTAATCCAGGTGATTCTTTGACATGGTACCTATCATTAATACTCTAGACTTATAGGATTTACAAGAACACGTTGTATTACCTAATAATAATTATAAAGGGGTAAATTTTGTTATGTTGGGAGGGAGGTAATCCTCGAAACTGCACATCCGATTTCAAAAAATCTTTCACTGATATAAAGCTACGCTATTGTTGAGCGCCATAGGATATGTTTTATGTTAAAACAAGTGGACGGGCAGATCCTAGTTAATAAACACTGGCTTATGTTTCAGGCGTTAGGCTCACCGACGGGATGGTTACCTTGCCGCCGCCCGCGGAGGGTGCGCCCTTCAAGCACAGAGTCCATTATACTTGCGTGGAAGAGTGCTACATCTACCTGGTACAGCCTTACCCCGTGGCCACGAGCTACACGCTTAAAAGTCATAGCACACATATCAACTCGGAAAAGGATCGACCGTATCGCCTTTCGCCTCGTTGTCAAACAGGCGTCAACCTAACGTAAGCACGTGTAACCAAAGCGGACCAGCAGCACCGATACGTCGACTCGGCTAATCGTTCGACACGAATTAATCGTTGTTTAATATTCTGACAGGACGTTATTACAATGTCATGTCTTTGGGTTCGTTGCTATGGTGGCAACGGTAGTAGCCATAGCAACAAACCTGTGGCCTTAGTGAAAAGGGGTATCAGTCAGTACGATTTTGTGGAAAATGAGTTAAGGTGAAATGGTTCCAAAGCAGATGTTTTGACGCGATTCGACTACACGCAAAATCATTGTTTCTCTAAAAAAAACAACGCATTTGCGTTTTTTTTTATGATTACGAAAATTGAAGAGAGTCTTTAGTGAAGTATGAGGCCCGAAACAAGATTGACAAAACATTCCTCGATACAAAAAAACCGAAAAGTTTCCTTAAAATCTGCTTTTTTAAAGAGAAAAACCTATTCCATTCGATTGTTATCAAAGCAATTGTAATAAAATTTTGTATACGTGTTCACTATTAAATACTTTAAGGGATTTTTTCTATATAAACACAAATAAAATTTTAAAATAAAATATTCGTATACATAGTGCACTAGAATTGCGCGCGGGCGGAGTCATACCACCCCCCTCGGCTCTCGTCAGTCTCATTTCGCCTTAAGTATACAGAAGTGATCAGAAAAAAATATTCTTTCGTTTGGTGTAAACGGATCTAAGCTATCTCTAAAAATAAAGAAGTTACCTTGTTTAAAAGGGTCCAACTGTAACCAAAAGTCGGTGTCAAGTACTTTAGTATTCTTTTAAACGGAAACAGAAAAAAAAAAATGGGTTTTTTAATCTAAATTAACATACATTTCCCACGTTGTAATTTGGTTGGTGTTTATCAATACAACCACACCTGGTTCCTAAAAATGGTTTAGTGAATAATAATACTTATTATTAGACATAAATCCGTTTTCACCAAAATAAAGGGAAAAATAAAAAATAACTCTGTTGAGATTATGATTCAGATAATCATTCCAAATGCGTATCCATTTTCACTTGTGTGAATAAACATTTAACATATGGGAGAAGGGGTATAACTTATTTTATCTACACGCATGCTATAAATCCTCTTTAAAAGTTTCTGAAACAGTTAGCTTATTGCCAACATTAAAACACTGGTTGTTTTAATGTTGTCGTAGTAACCAAACCATAATATCATCCAAACGGGTGTTATTATGTTGTACTAAATTTTATAATGCAACTCATTTAAAAAAAAGAACATTGTCATGCAGGCGCGTTTCACTAACAAAGCACCGTAATTTAAAACAAAAAAGCATTCGAAAAAATCGAATTCACGTGCGTCGTATCCCTCCATTTTTGTTCGATATTAGTATTGCAAAGAACCTTTTATAGAGGATTCATATCATGGGTGTAGATAAAGTCTTGTATGCAACTGTAAATAATTAGGTATTAAAACACTCATGTAATACTATTATCACACTCGGCTTTTAATACCCCTTATTATATAACAGTTGCATAAATAACTATTATACCCTCAAGGAGTTCATTTTGTGATTAGTATAAGTCACTGTCTTAAAAACTAATAACTTTACATAAAAAATAACCCAATAATAATAAAGAGCATAAAATGGTTACTTAAAAAAAACATCACATGTATTTCATTTGGTAGCGGTTTAAATGTCACACGAGGTCAAACACGCAATTTGAAGCGCGCGGAGAGTTTTTTGCGTCTCCTGTAGGAGACGCAAAAACACTTTGAATTTTTGAACTTAGATCCCTTTTCACAGGACAACGACGGTGCGCCGTCACTCAGGACTTAGCCTGACGGTTGACCACACGACACGCCGCGGTTTGAGAGCTTGTCCCGAGGCGAATCGTTTACATTACGATTCCGATTAGTGTGCTTTTCAGTTGGGTGTTTCATACAAATAATACTAAACGGCTCGAGTTGATACGGTTACGATACGTTTCCCAGTTAATATGTGTGCTATGACCTTTAGCGACACGCGTCTTGCGACAGCGAATGCAAAGAAAACAAATAAAAGAAGTTGTTTAGAGCGTGTCTATTCTACTTATACATAATTATTATAAACTAGTAATTCTGCGAACAGTAGACCTCGGCAGCACAAACTTTTTGCAACGATCAACCTTAAGCTAGTCGCGCCAAAATAATCACACTGTTAGTCACGTGGGATCTGTGCGGATCCCAGAGTTTATTTGTGAATTAAGGTTTCAATGTAGGTAGTGCCTACTAAGTCCTTCAACGTAGATACGGTCCGTTTGAAAGTAGTTCGAAACATTGGAGCTACCCTACACCCGATTAATTAACTTTTTTGAATGTGCAAAATGACATTGAGTGTAAGGACAACTGCCAAATCATGTTGCCGTTCAGTCTTAGATCGGGCCCCAAACTAATCTTATCGCCGTAGGTGATAAGGAGTAGGAATCACCCTAAACTTCGGCAGAATCTTGATTTCGTGTAAAGGGAGTGGACCTGTAGGAACCATGAACGTTAGCTTGTAGTTTTAGGCCGCGCGCACTTTGACCGCGTTTTCGTACGAATTTCACTTGAGCAATGTTTGACATTTCGACGAGATTTCTTATCGTTTGTTTGAATCCACAGATGGTCAGCAATTGTGGCGACCTTTTAGTTTTTGTTTTTAGGTAAGTTGATAAAAATGGGCATGTATTTAGCTAAAAAGGATCAGTTACAAACAAATTTTCTGTGTGTTAACTATGATTTCGACTTAGTACTACAAGTTGAGCCAAGTGGTTTTTAAATTGTTAAAATAATGTTGTCCCGAAAACGTAAAAAAAGTGATAATTGGAGATATTTAATAAAACTATCGTTAATTGAATAAAAAACATCCATGTTTTCAACAACACGAAAACACGCAGAAACAAACACATGCAAATCCCAAACAAAAATAACGTCAAAACGTTATTTATTTATTCCCTAGAATAACGTACTAACTGAGGCTTGAATCCCCAGTTAACTTTATTCCTGTTACGGGCTTTAATCGTCAGATACTGACTATCTGACTATTGAAAAATCCAATATCATGCTATCTATGGAATAAACGCTATTCGATTCTTTATCTGAGGATTGAAACATCGGCCCTAAGTATAATAGACTAGCAAACAGAGTAGTAGTAGACGACTATAAAAGAATCTCACGCCCCTCAATTTGACGTCACTCGCCGACCAGGAAACCGGATCAGCTCTGCCAAGCACGGAATGCAAGTCACGAGTTATGTTTCGTCGATCGGGAATTTAGTTAAAAAAACTTTATTTATTATAATTATTTCAATTACAGAAAAACAGTGTATTAAGCTGAAGGCTTATCTAAAAACTAACTTCACAAACAATGATGGAATAACATGAAATTGATCGAATTGCTAGGTTGCACTTTATTACGTAGGTTGGCGGCTGCGTACTCAGCGTAAACGGTTTTTACGATCAGTTAACTCCTCCTTCCATAAGATAGAAGCAACTCTTGCTTCTGGCGGCGTCCACGCTGCCTTTGTCCTCTGAGATATTAGTGATCTGCCGTTGGTACTTCCGCTTCCTGGATGCTGCTGCTATTTATAAGATGTAGAAGAGTAGGTACCGTAGTCCAAATTTGCGTGGCCATCATCATTGGCCTATTGATGTCATCTGGTAAGGGAGGTCGCTTGTTTTGTTGATAAGTTCATGGATGCTGTCTAGTGAGATGTCTTATAGTTGTAATTCATATTGAAAAGTTTCTTCTAAGACTTGATGTTGCTCTGGTAAAGGTATGACCTCATTTATGATGATTGTGTCTGTATGTGCTCGTAATGTTGTATTCATAACGGTAATTTGACAATCTTCTGTTAATGTGATGAGATACATCCCATTTAACTTTTTGTAGGCTGTCTTAGTTTTGCACTGTATTTTGTCAATTTCATCTTCATTCAGGACAAATAGCCAATTGTTATCTCTGATCTTTTGAATTTTTCCTCTTCTTAAGTTCATCTTGGCATGTGTACAGTTTGTTTAACGATGCTGAATGAGAGATGGAATGTAGTCATCTGTCAGGGGTTGACAGCCTTCTTCTAGACAGGCGTACTCATCGTTCCCAAGCGCAAGGTATTTGGATTTGGGGATAATAGTAAGGTTATTTTTATTGGGAATGGAATAGAGATGAATGAGGTCATATTTTTGAGGGGGCTACTGATGGGATTTCTAGGAAGTTCATAGAGTGTACTGGCCTTAACTCTAATTGATTTTCCTATCCTATGAATTTTACTAGGATTAATAATAGCTACTGGTCTACACGAATAAGTGTTACTTACCTAAGTTGATTAATTTTTCTATTAGGTTTTGAGGAGTTATAATACTAGGATGCATGGTGCCCAGTTGCGTGAACGTCATGGCATCTTCTAACAGCATTAACTTATCTAAAATAATCTGTAAACTAAAATCTACCTGAACGTATATATCTAGAAAATGCTTATGATTAGTTACGTCGTTACTGTTACGTGTAATGTTTTTCAATAAGCTAGCTTAATTTTTCTGATTACTATTTAATTTACTTAATTTTGATTGCCAAACACTTTTATTGTATTTTGTGCTAGAACTAAGGATTTATTTGCATATTCTGAACATTATTAATTCTATTCCTCATGTTTAATATTTCTTCTTCGAAATTTGCTGCATCATCATCATCGAGATTTCCAGTTATGGATTTAACGACAAGTACCTAACCCGTTAATCAAACCGCGTCTTTTTCTAACTTGCGGGTTTAAAAACTCTTTAATCTTTTTCCCTAATTGATCTAAGCTATACTCTATTTATTTCTATACGTTTTATGTAACTCTTCTGTCATTACACTCCCAGCTGCTTTAGTGCTTGCGTTTAATGACATAAGTTGGATAGACGTAAAATTGAGGTTTGTAACATTGTAAACGCAAGGGAGACTAAAGTAGTTCTCCTGTTTAAGGAGCTGTCTCTGTTTTGGGAGAAGGATAACATTTTCATTGTTAACGGGGTCTATGGTTACGGTTCCTGTTGCGTAGAGCACGACGGCTCCTGAGATGAGGGTCCTGTAACAAGATGAGGCCTCCATGGTAGTTTGAAGTGGACCCTAATAGACTTAGAGTTTGGATGGTTTCCTATAATTTCAGCCACATTGTTTGGATGAAGGTGGATGATCTTGTAGGGTCCTTTGAACATAGGATTAGTTTTATCACTGCGTGCTGAGTTTGCTAGCTGTTTATAAACGGTCTCACCTACCTTGAACATGATTTCTTCTGCTTCTTGGTTTCGTTTAGAAATAAGCTGCTCCTTATTCTTAGACATAGGTAAGTGCTGCGATACATTCTTGAACTGCCTCGGCGTTAGCACGGTGCTTAATAACATAACCCTGATAGAATTCCTTTGGATAGTATAGCTCTAGCCGATTCCTAGATGCTGTGTTTCCGAATAATAGCTCATGGGATGTATAATCTGTTGCCGAATGAATAGTTATTATATACAATAATGGAATACTTCATGATAAGCTGCATGGGGTCGTCTTTATTGATCATTCGTTGTATTCTTATTATTTCAGCTATTGTAGAATGTAAACGTTCAATGGGTGAATAAAATTAGAGTTAGGGTTATAAGGTGTCGTGAAATGTATTTAAATATTATGTAAGGCACAGATATCTTTTATGACGTCATTATGAAACTTAGCATCTGATTCCGTGGTTATTTTGTTTGGTAAACCTAACACCGAGGAGACGTCTAACAATGCTTCCGATACATATATGCACACTACTACACGCGTTTATAGGAACTGTCTGAGCGTATTTAGAGAAATTATCAATGATTGTGAGGAATGTTACTCCGCCTGTTGAATAAGGTCCATAAATATGTGTTCCACTGGCTTGCGAGGTGTATTAGTTATAGTTAGGGGTTTTAGAGGATTGCGCTCATATTTAGACTGCAAACAAATCTCGCACTGATTAACAAATCTATGAATGGTAGGTAATATGTTAGGCCAGTTATAATTTCTATGCAACTGTTTATACGTCTCTTGAATACCGCGATCTTTCTCTTGTTGTTCAGTTTTGTTCTCTACTAGGGTGACACGCGTAGTGCATTTAAATAACTTTGGGCCACGCTCGTTAAATATAGTAGTAGACTCTAGAGAAAGCAGGATACAGTTCCTTACTATGGCAATAACAATGAAGCAATTGGTCGGCAATTGTGTGTCTAACTATCTCTGATTTTGAATTATTAACTGAAAAAAAAAACATCTTTAATGACAACTTTAGAGTTAGTGGATCTATTATCTACTCTATAAGTTGAGCCGGGTGTTGATCTAATGTGAAATTGCTTCAGGTGCCTATCTATAGCGTCTGATATTATAGGTATGCCCTTATTTTCATCGTCTTGTTGTGTATGTCATGTAGAGACTAATTCAGGCTCAGCTGACACTATGCTTATACTATCTGATTCCATTCCTACGCGAGAATGGGGAACGCTAGGGTTTAGTGATTGAATATTGTCATTATCTTGGGGTACGGTTGCCTCCGTTTCATTTTCAGCTTCTCTACGTGCGTTCTCAAATATTCTATTAATTATTTCATCATCCGCATTATCATCTAAATTTACTGCTAATGAATCGATACTACCGTGAAATATTTTAACGCGAGATAAGACATCTGCATTAGTATTCTGTCGACCCTTTTTGTAATCTATTTTATAGTCGTATTCTGCAAGCTTTAAACGCCATCTGGTTAATTTAGAGTTAGGATCTTTCAGTGATATTAACCAAGTAAAGGGCCTGTGGTCTGTGTAATTATCGAACTTCCTACCATAAAGGTATCGACGAAAATACTTGACTGCCCATACTATTGCTAGTAACTCTTTCTCTATTGTAGAATACCGAGATTCGGGCTCAGATAGTGTTCGGGATGAATATTTTCGCAGCCATCTTGAATTTTCATTTTAACCATTTCATTAATTCATACATTCTCTCTCTCTCCTGCGTGCAGTGTACTCGGGCCGAATTCTATCCCACTACACTTTGATCACTTTGCTCTTTTCTTTTTTTCTATCGGCGTTCTCACTCTCTCTTTCTCTTTGAATTAGAAGAAGACAGTCGCAAGTATTAACACTTTTAGCATTACATTTTCTGAAAGTTTACAAGATGCGTAAAAGAACTTCGTTCCAAAAATATTTCGTCCGCTCGTGCGGTTCGCATGTAAAGAAGTGTCACTTTATAAAGTTTTGATTACGCCTTACTAAAATCTGTAGGTACATAAGTAGCACACGCTGCTAATAAATGGTAAGCAGGTGAGCTTAAACAGAGCGTGGTACGAGTCACCGCGACGCGACTTGCGAAGCGACACACTGCACTAACAAACAGTTGACGCGCGCGTGCGCTCCAGGCCGTGAACCGGGCCCTAAATCTTAAGGTGACTATTACGAGCTCAAATATACAACATAATGTATTCCTGTTCTTAGTTCTCGGTCAACGACATCCGTTTGAGCATCACCTCGGAAGTGTCGAATAGCCCAGTGGCCTACGTCGTGGTACGTTCAACGCTACAAGGTTCTTTTGGCGCGTGGCCAAAATCGGAAGTAACGCCGCCATTGTGGTTTGTTAATAAAATTTTTGTGAAAATTTCACAAATGTTTACCCTCATGTCAATGTAATTCAGGCGCCAAAAGATCCTTGTATCACTCTAGCATTTACGTGATGATATTCACTTTACTTAGGGTTACATTTTGACCACCTCTGTGGTCTAGTGGTTAGACTACCTGCCTCAGACTCAGAGGTCCCGGGTTCGCGTCACATTCCACAGACGGCAAAAATCTCAGATTTTGTTGAAATTTCACGAGGGGTTTTTACCTATGTAAAAACCCCCCAATGCAGCGGGTCAACGATTAGAGGCTATGTAAAACAGCGTGAAACCAAACGCCAGAAATTGGTTCTGATTTTTTTCAATCGTGGCTGTGAGTCCGTGTGTCATGAGTCATGACAGAAATAAATAAAACGAGTAATATGAGAGAAAACAGTGATTTTAAGAGAAAAAAATAATATATTAAAACTCAAAAGACCATTTCAAACGCTAATCTACATGGTCCTCATATGGCCTGACCAAGATTATGTCTGGACTATAAAAGCGACTGTGAGTTTGTGTCGGACTTTCTTCTCAGAGTAGTCAGATAGGAAACGCCGACCTCATCTAGCTTATTTGTAATATTCTTCAATATGACTTGTAAAAGTGATTTTGATATATTTGCAGAATAAACAATTTCATTTCATTATAAAGTTATCAGAGTTCTACGAGAATCCGAAAGTCTGACAACCAGTCTTACCAAGGGGTATCGTATGTCCCAGTTACTGGGTTGTGGAGGTCAGATAGGCAGTCGCTCCATGTAAAATACGAGTATTCAGCTGCATCCGGTTAGACTGGAAGCCGACCCCAAAATAGTTGGGAAAAGGCTAGGCAGATGATGAGAGTTCTACGAAAGTTGGTCCTAAAAATACTAAATAGTCAAGTAACTGCGAACAAGTTCGAAGTAGCGCTCGCCCGCCGCTGCCACGGCTTCGCTTGCTTCGCTCGTTCAGCAAGCGCGCTTTTGCCCTAGCTTGTGACTGCGGTTGATTCGGCACTAGAAGCCACACCAAACGCTTATTGTGGCTGCAGTTATGCCATTCTGCATTACATCTAAACGTGGGTAGCAGTTTTGTAAAACGGATACGGCTATCGGTTATGTAAAACAGCGGATCCGACAATCCATCTGCGACACATACATCTATATATATGGTAGGTAATAAGGATCGCGTGAAAGACATTTCCGCGAAAGACACTTGCGCGAACCCACTTGCGCGAAAAGAAATTTCCGAAAAAGGACGATAATTAAAAAAAAACCATGACAGGTAATGTTTTTATGGTTTTCGAGGGTGCTAAAGCCGATAGCATAATCAGCCTATAACGTTCCCACTGCTGGAATCACAGGCCTCCTCTCGGTGAGAGGGTGTGGGTCGTAATCCACCACGCGGGCCCAGTGCGGGTTGGTAGATGTCACATGTCTCCGAATTTTTGGTTCTAGGACGGTTTCAAAACCTCTGAAAAAGCAGTGATGAAATAATTTACACAAAGTAAAGCGCCTGTTTGGGTTCGAACCTACGACCTACAACTCGTAAGTCGCGGCCGTTAACACTAGGCCACCACTGTTATCAAAGTGCTAAAGCCGATAGTGAGTTCAAAATTAAAATCCAACATGGCGGCTGCGAAAATTTTCAAATTTTTCGTCGTGGTTATCGTTTTATGGTTTTTGATGGTACTGGTAACTTAAATATCGGCTTTAACACCCTCGACAACACAACGCAGCCGCCATCTGGTATTTTCATTTTGACCAAATTCACACTTTATACGAATTTATACGAATAAGAAAGAGACAGTCGCAAGTTTGAACGCTTTTCGCGTAACGATTTCTTCCAGTTAACTGCTACCACCAGCCGCCCGCGTTAAAGACCTTCGTTCCAATAATTAGCACCCCTAGCAACCCTTTGAAAGAATTCAGGCGTGATGTCATGAAGAAATCTTATTTCCGCAACTTTTTCGCGTAACTATCCTTTCGCGCAAGTGTCCTTCACACTAGTGTCTTTCGCGTATATATCCATTCGCAAAATCCCTTCACGCAAAAGTTCATTCGTGGAAATGTCTTTTCGCGCAAATGGGTCCGTGCAAGTTTCTTTCGCGCAAGTGTACTGCTAACATTAGTAGGTACTTGCTGCTGTCTCTAGTCGTTCCGGCCTGCGGTAATTCCGTGGTCTGTGAACCAGAATAACCATAGTAGCCAAGCCATAGAAATGATGGAGATGGAAGGTGAAGGAGCGAAAAAAAATTTTGTTACGTTATAATAATTTAATTAGATTCGATTAGATTAGATTTCTTTATTTGTTTAAACATTGTGTACATACAAGAGCATGCAAGTTAATCAAATCATATTTAGCTTTTTATAAGTAAGTCAAGACAGTTTGCCCTTATGCTGATAAGAGTTGTGTAAACTTATTTCTTTTAGATTAATAATTTAAGTTACAATCACCACAAAAAAATAGTTCAGTACATCGAATTTGATTGTCACATCTATGTAATACAAAGATTGCTAGGTCTGTGTTTGTGATGGTGAGTTTGATTTTGATTCACGGTTTTCTCTTAAAGTACTTATTGCATGTTTCTGTTACATAATTACGTTTTTGTGATGTGTGAAACGGGTACAATTCTTTAGGATAAAAGAATCATACAAAAATGGATTTTTCTGGGTGCTGCATTTTTAGGTTAAATTATTACACTTTTCAATTTAATATTGTGGCCGTTTGGTGCGCGCTATCACGTTGATATTTAGTATTCGTAGGTTTTATTTAGGTACAATTCTTTGATGTTTATTATGCATCTCTAACTTGTACCAAAACAAATAGGCCTTTTTATTTTTTTGTGAAATCCAAGAGTTACAATTATTATTTTCAATGGAGGTACTAAATAGAACAATTATGGTATCAACCCCTCGTGAAATTTCAAGAAAATCTCAGATTTTTGCCCTCTGTGGCGTGTGACGCCCGGGTTCGATTCCCAGTGGGGGCAAAATTTTCTGCACGGGTTGGTTGGTGGTAGGGCTTGTTCTACGTCCGCCTGGCTAGCTACCACCATGTTATTTATGTCTGTTGCCAAAGCAACAATGTTAACAGCATTGTTGTTTCGGCAGTTCGAGGTAAGATAGCCGGTTCCTCTGTGGTTGAGGATTGAGGATTCCGGGTGAAGCTCGGTTCCACCTTTGGCCTTATCATCAGTTACTATCAGGTGAGATGCAGGACAAAAGCTTCCCCGTTATGGCTTAAGTTTTAGTCAAACAACGAATCTGAAGTTAATGGCAACAAGTATAATATTGAGTACCTATTTGATGGGACCTTTTTAAAGGATGGTTTATTAATTTCACAGCTTTTATATACATTTTCGATAAGTGAGTATATAATTTTCTTTCAGGCCGAAAACAGATCGTTTACTTTAACCATCCCGGAGTACAACTCGGTATACGAAGGCATGTACCAAGCCGCGTTCCAGGTCGGCAAGTATTGGAGCCTGATATGTGTAATGGAAATTGGGTATGTTGTATACAAGACCGGATTGGCTTTGAGAAGGCGTAGCAAACGCTATACGCCTCACGATTTGGGGAGCTCCACACTTTGACGTTAACGAGAGCAGTGGTGGCCAAGTGGTAACGGCCCCAACTTACAAGTTGTATGTAGGTCATGGGTTCGAACCCAGATAAACGCTTTACTTTGTGTACTTTATATCATTACCACTGCTCTCAAAACGGTGAAGAGAAACATCGTGAGGAAACAGGCATGTCTTAGAGAGAGGACACAATGACCTTAGGATCGGGCCACCTTTTGTATTTTCGAGAGCAAGACCCTATACTAAAACGGAGACGGATTACTGGTAAATAAATTCCTTTGACAACGTTGTCGAAGTCTCCGATGTCTGAAACCGTACCGTTCCTCAGGCTGGGAGGAGCAACTATCTTCGCAGGGTAGCTGGTAGCAGTGAATGATAGTTGCCGAGAATCTAGCTGAATGGCGTGCAATTGGAGAGGCATAAATGTCCAGCAGTGAACAGTAGCGGTCCAAAAAATATTGATCAGTTTTCAAATTAGATTCTACGAGCAGCCCCTTGCGGTGTCATCCGCGTAAGTCTCTATCCCGTGGGAATATCGGGATAAAAAGTATACTATGTCCTATTCCAGATTACAATTTGTCGGTTTCCCTTAGATGAATTATAAATCGAAAAATAATGCTTAATACCTATTATAAATGGTTTATTCACAATTTTTCAGCAGTATATAGTCTAGGTGACGGAAATAATACCGATAAATTATAAACTAACGAACTTCATAATTATACGGTGACAAGGTGTAGTTGAAATAACGCAACGACTAGAAAGGGGTTTTTGATTTAAACATTTAAAAAAAAAAAAATCTTAAGTGGTGAAATGTGATTACACCTCTGCCTCCTCCTATGAGATACAGGCGTGTGTGCCATGAAGTTGTTACCTATTTCAGGCCCAAAGAGGATCGGGAAGGAGAAATTGTATTAGGGAATGCAGGTTCAGTCTTCTACACGAGTCTAAAAGAGATTGAAGAGGCGAATTTAACGGAAGAGATAATACCATCACCCCAGTCCCTTAACAATGCGGAGCCACCGGCTGACGAACGCAGGAAATATCAGCCTCCTGGGACTCGCCGCAGTGGAGGGAAAACGGAACAATGTAATAAATAACGAGATATTAATACTTTATTATTTCATGAAAGGGAATCGTTTGTCTTGGCATAGGCATGTGATGAATAATGAAACTAAAAGAGTGATAAATGTAAATGTTGATGGAATACCAAAGAAAAGATGGGTGGAATGTGGGAGGGATGATATGAAAAGGCGTCAAAGTGGCTGTCAAATATTTAGGTACCTGTTTTGATTAATTGTGAGCGTCAAGATGACGGGATCAAGCCCCCAATTTAAATTTATCACATTTAAGTGTTTGTACAAGATATGTACTAATTGTACCCTAAACAAGACATTTGTACCTCTAAAGGTAAAAGAAGTATGTCAAGACTTCCCTGGTGAACCGTGATAGTGAGACAGTTGAAATTTTCACAGATGATGTATTTCTGTTGCCGCTATAACAACAAGTACTAAAAAACAGAATAAAATAAATATTTAAGGGGGCTCCCATACAACAAACATGCCATTTTTATAGTCTAGCTGCGACTCGCGGTTTTACTCGCGTGAGTCTCAATCCTGCGGGAATATCGAGATAAAAAGTATCCTATGTCCTATTCCAGGTCATGGTCTACCCCTGTGCCAAATTTCATCCAAATCCGTTCAGCCGTTTTTGCGTGAACGCGTAACAAATAAACTCACTTTCGCATTTATAAAATTAGTTAGGATGGTACGGAACCCTTCGTGCGCGAGTCCGACTCGCACTTGGCTGGTTTTTGTCCAAAGATAACGATGAATGTTAAATAACTTTTGATGTACTTTGGTTTTGAATATGAAAATTACACACGTTCATGTACTAAGGACGTACTAAGTTTCCCCATTTGATTTTGCGCGAGCTCTAACGATTTTCCTAAGAATTCAGCGATAACATAAATCATCAAATTGGCGGGACCAATGTTTTAATCAAATAACTTTAATTTGGCACTTACAATTGTATTGAAAATTGAGTATATACCTGTACATATGTAGTACTAAGTCTTCAGGTGTGAATTACCCGCCTCTGAGTAGCGCTTCCAGAAGGTCCCGCCACTTTGACGTCAAAGTGGCGGGACCAGGGTACAAATGTCTTGTTTAGGGTACAATTAGTACATATGTAGTACAAACACTTAAATGTGATAAATTTTAAGTTGGGGGCTTGATCCCGTCATCTTGACGCTCACGATTAATTTGGCAATAGGGATGCGCTAAGGTAACCCGCGAAATTCAAACTTTCTTAGGTTTTTTGCAATTTGCAAGTCTGTGTCAGGTTGTATGTTGATTATAATGATTCGCGACCATAACAAATATGATTTTACAGAATTATAATCATTAGATTCAGCAGTACAA
Source organism: Lithophane ornitopus (assembly GCA_948473465.1). Lineage (NCBI taxonomy): Eukaryota > Metazoa > Arthropoda > Insecta > Lepidoptera > Noctuidae > Lithophane > Lithophane ornitopus. The sequence goes on along the minus strand of OX419641.1, from coordinate 9,188,173 downwards.
CTCCTTAGGTTAGAATAATCCTCAAATGTTATGATTTCATGAAATAGCCTTGACAGTTAAAAAGTGCCTGTAAATAAATGGTTTGAGTTTAGTCATTCTATAGGGTTTAGTCATTCTATATGAACTTAAGAGAATTGTATTGATGATTTTTATGATTATAAGTACATAAATTATAAATTAAAGTGGCTTTCCGTGTTTGTCTGTATGTTCGCGTTGTTCTTGTAAACCACGCACGCTCCTGCTTCGCACGATATTTACGAATTGACAAAACATCGAGATTTGTTAGTTATATGTTATATGTAACTTTAATACTTACGTATAAACCTTCCGGAATAATTTCTCTAAACGATGGTGAAAGCGTCATCAATCTGTTGCGTGGTTTAGAAGATCATAATCATAATCATTTATTTGCAATAAGTATTGGTACAGTGTTGGTCTTAAAGTCAGTAATAAGTTCCTAATACATAGTCAGACATATTACATGCAAAACATTACAATGTATTTAATGTTAAAAGTATAATATTTATGTCCAATGGCATGCTTTAAATGTTTCTATTATTAATTAATTTTACAATACATTCATTCGTAAAAGAACAATGCAGACATACAGACAAACACGAAACGTATAAAAAAACCCTGTCCGATTCGTGAGAGTATTGTTTAAGTATCGTACTGTCTGTCTATTTTTATGGTAATTTTCAGGAAAAAAGAAAAAAAATACGCCGCTTTTTTTTTCAATGGGCAATTTCAGCGCGTTGTATGTATTACATGGGGCGCGCGGGCGGCCATGGGCATGTCATTAATGTTGAAAATTTGCTTATTTTTAATGGAATTGGTGTAACGAAATGTACTAAAAATGTGAATTTTAAATATTACCTTTTGGTAATGTTATTGCAGTGCCTATGTGCCCCTTTCGGATCGGACCTCTGCGGCTCTGCCTTACTCCGCGGAATACAAATGCGTGACGATATGAGTGTGTAATAAAGTTTTTATCTGTTCCAGAGCGCTGACTTAATAAAGAGGTGTTGATGCTATTATCTAGGTGTATAATTCTATACTTACATATGAAGAAAATTTTATGAGATGAAGATTTTATTCAATCCGAGTAAAATGTACAATTTACATAATATAATTTACGTTAACATTTGTCTTTTTCTTTTAACATGTACAGACACAGAACACTAACTAAAATAAAATGCGGTTATTCCCCCTAAGCTCTAGTCCCGCTATGCTCGACTCGAAAAATACCTACTAAAAAGTTTCGCTATGCACGAAATTCTTCGATTCTTCGTAAACAATGAAAGGTACAGTTGGAAAGAAAATTGTTTGAATTCAAATTAAAATGCGTAAGCGTCTGTAAGTTAAAATTTGTTTTGTCTCGTTCTGACAATCAAAAAAGTCAAAATAACGGATCGAGTTCAGATCGAGAACAAATCGAGATCGACCAAACGAGTTTCAGAGCAATTCGAAGTTAAGAAACGTTTATGAATAGAGCTGTATCGTACTAATATTACAAATATAAATGAGAGCAGAAAACTAGTAAAGTATAAAAGAGCGTAAATAAAAAATTGTCCGTTCTCAAAGTCAACCCAATTTCGGCAGCTTGAACCGAACTTCGGCATTCGGCCGAAATTCGGTTCAGATGCCGAACATTCGGCACAAGAAAAATAATACCTACTTGCACTATTTTGACTGAAATTAAATTTAATAGAATTAGAATAGCATTACTGTAAAATAAAATTATGACTTTTACTAACTCATGGTCATTTATTTTAGTTAGGAACATTGTAAATGTAAAACCTTAAATGAAATCAGTTCTTCTTATTAGTCTTGAAACTCTCTGCCTAATTAATTAGACATACTATTACAAAAATTAAATAAGCTTAGTATTCTTCTAACAAACATCTGGAGCGTCGCTCTCCAGAAAGCGCGCGAAATTGAACCGAAGTTCGGCCCATCTCTACAAATAATCAACTATTTAAAAAAATAGAAAAATGTTTTATTCCTAATAGAAAGCTAGGTTGTCTGCCAATAGATCTGTTAAATCTGCCATTCCAAGATTTAGCCAAGTTAGTTGTTCTGTGGTGCTGAATGGTAATAAAATATTACACTGTAACAGTTTTCTTCACCACTGCCTGCGAATGTAATTTCGTGCATAGCGAAATTTTTTAGTAGGTTTTTTACGTGTCGAGCATAGCGGGACTAGAGCATAGGGGGACTAACCGATAAAATATAAGTACATTCAACATTTAATATTAACTTTATAAAGCATGAGGCTTATAGTTATCTATATAAAAATGTAAGAAGGACGTTCACTCCTCAAGCTTCCTCTCTGTGAGAGGGAGTGAGCCGTCATTCACCGAGCGGGCCCCGTGCGGGTTGGCGGATGTCACTTTGTCTACGAATTTAAAGTTCTAGCTTTTAAGAAAATATTTTTGCGCGATGGGTCGCACAAGTGTGCTGGATTGGAGGGTGGAGTCGACAGGACACTAGTCACTGTGAAGACGGACGGTGGACCATGGTGGAAGTACTTGAATGAAAATACTATATTCCACAGTCAAAGGTACCAAGTACTGATGATCTACTCAGCCGTAACTCTGTCTGTGTATCTGTCTGTCTGTCTGTCTGTATGTTACCTTTTCACGCCTAAACCATTGAACGGATTTCGACAAATTTTGGCAAGTCGATAGATGGAATCCTGGGGCAGGACATAGGATACTTTTATCGACATACCGCGCGGGCAAAGCCGCCGGCGGAAGCTAGTATAATTTTAAATGCGAAAGTGAGTTTGTTTGTTTGTGTTTCGCTTTCACGCTAAAACCGCTGAACGGATTTGGATGAAATTTGGCACAGGGATAGACCATGACCTGGAATAGGACATAGGATACTTTTTATCCCGATATTCCCCCGGGATCAAGACGACCGCGGGTCACAGCTCGTTATAATTATTGGACATTATTGCTATTGGAGCGGGTACCAGAGGCCCTAGACAAAGTGACATTCTATCAGCGATAACGTTGATGGCAAAGGCAAAAATGTATGAGACTGACATAAGCTATCGAAAAGCTTATGTCAATTCTGTTAAAAGTCGTTGTAGAAATACGAAACGCTTTCGAAGCGATTGTCACTTTTCTAGGCGCTCAGGTTATATTCATAAGCAAACTTTTATGACAGTTGGGTTTAGATACAAAAAATACGACAAATGGAAAATAATATAGTATTTGGGACAAAAACTGTCGATAACAAACTCTAGTATGATAAATCAATGTCACAAGAATCGATATTTAAAGCAACTGATTTTTTTTTCCCATCACTACACAAAATATTTTGATAGGTGTCAAATCGGACTTCTTAGCAGGCTCGGCTTAGTATAATAAAGTAAATAACAGTATTTTATCTCGGCAGAGACTAGAGATGGGTTGTAACAGATTAGACACGATATCTGTTATAGTTGCCACTTTTACAAAAAAATAACAGATCCAAATATCTGTTATTAAGTCACAGCCAGTTATTTTTGTATGGACGATAAATACGTCTTTAATCTCAATCGAATATCTTCTTTATTTCTTTTAGTTTAAATTCATACTATAATCTAACTAATATTATAAACGCGAAAGTTTGTAAGTATGGATGGATGGATGGATGAATGGATGTTTGTTACTCTTTCACGTAAAAACTACTGAATGGATTTGGATGAAATTTGGCAAACAGATAGTTTATCACCTGGATTAACACACAGGATACTTTTTATCTCGATATGCCCACGGGATCGAGACTTACGCGGGAGAAACCGCGAGGTGCAGCTAGTTAATTTATAAATTTAAAAAAAAACAGTAACTTAATCTAAAGTTTTAAGGGCTCCACTGCAGTTTATAACTCGCGCGAGCGAAGATTCACAATTTTATAGCGTACAGAAGTCTTCACGTAAAACAGTTTCGCAAAATATTACACTGCGCAAACGCCTAGACTTTGAGATTTTTTTTCCTAAAGTTTCAGAAAATTCTACTTACAAGAGCTGACTTTTCAAGTCAGTTAACTTATGTCTGAAGAATAAATATTGCGGTTTGACATAATATTTTCTATACAAAAGCTGTCAAACCGCCATTTTTATTCCTCTTGAGCAACATGTGCCGGAATAGAAACAGTCGTTACGATACAACCCAATCTACTACTATATTCTATGCCATGTGATACAATGACTGGCGAAGATAAGGGTTACGACAACCAAGTTCCCTGACGCACACATGACCTCCGCTGGTGTTATTAATTAGTCCTAACGAACACCGTTTAATTCAACTCCCAATTACTTTACAAAGTAATAAAACATTGGTTGTTAGTGAAAGTCTCCGATTAGATTCAGTTCTGCGAATGAACTTGTACTCACACAGACATGTGGGACAATCTGTTCATTTTCTTATTTGTTTTCCATTATGTAGGTTTTGGAAATTGCGCCTATCCACCGGTAAGCACCTTCACTCCATTTAGGTGTGTGAAAAATGAAGCAATGACAGATAAATTAATTATAGTGTGAATGGGACCGCTGTACCGCACCATAGGTATGAGCGCAGCGAGACGAGGGGGCAGGCCGCTCATTCGTCAACGCTCACGGGCGGCGGCGGAGTCCCACTGCTCATTCGTTAACGCTGTCCCCCGCGCACTCCTAAGGTGCAGTACAGCGGTCTTGGTCAAACTATATGTGATAGATACATGGTACTACCAACTCACATAGTTACATATTTTTTTTTATTTGACGATTTTCCAAAAAATCAATTTGACAGAATATCCCCATATACCCCCTGTTCACAATAGATGGGCTACGAGGTGCAGTCGGGTAGCGTGCTGCTGCCGGCTTCCAGACGCGGCCGCTACCTCGCCAACATCGCCAGGAGACAGGCAGTCGTAAGTATTCGTGGACAGCTGCCTATCATATGCAAAACAAAATTATTTTGAAAGACCAACGATGGATGTAAACGTTGTAATCGAAAAAAGATTACAAAAAAATCTGAAAACTGTCGACTAAAAGAAAGTAAGAAACGAAAGATAAAAAAAATCCGTCGTGGGCTGCCTAAAATAAATAATGCCAATAAAAATTAAGAGAAAGTAACAAGAGAGTTGATATTGATCCCCTTACCTACCATATCCCAGAGGGTCTGCGTGACAACAAACTGATTATTATTATTCAATTCAACCAGGAAATCGTTCACATTTTCGAAAAATCCTTTTATATTGTATCTTTGTCTATGTTCCTTGCCTCTGATTGACTGATTAGACTTTTGTTTCTACCAAGAACCAGCGCCTTTTCGTTTCCTTTCTTTTCCAGTTTCCACATCAATACTGACTGTACCTTATATCTTCGAACTTGTTGTGGTATTAGTTTTAACAATGGTATCCGTTCGGAATAAGAAATAAATATGATTTTTAACAAATACTAGTGGTATTCGTTTTTGGTAATAGAATGGAATAAATCCTTAATATTTAGCCAACTTTTAGAATGAACGCTCATAAAAAATCTTTGCATAACATTTCAGGACGGCACGGGTATCAAATTCAACCAGGACGCTGATCGGGTAAGCATTCAATTATAAACCTACCTGCTCGCGACTTCCACACCAGTCGCTATCTCTCCAATCAATCTTTATCTTCCACATCAGTCACCAATCTCTATTACCCCAATAAGGTGCTTCTAAACGGATTACACAATGTGTAATAGAGGGTGTAAGGAATTACAATATAAAGAGGCATGAGCATCAGGGTGTAATGTTCACTCATCCTGCATAAAAAAGAGAGGATTCTCCGACCAGTAGGGGGTTGTGTCTGGTAGGCAACTGCCCAACGTGCTATAATATGTTATGTATGGCACGTAATGACGTAACAAGTTGACCTTCCGTCGCAGATGAACGACGAAGCGATGAAGAAAGTGGAAATACTGTCGGAGGAGTTCCTTAGCGTGTATATAAGTAGTCGCTTAGTTTATAAGTTTTATGCCCCGACTGGAGGTCATAATGTATTGAGGCACAGGATAGCCCGTTTAAGCAGCCGACAACCTCCTATGTTGATCTACAAGATACCATTCTAAAATGCTTTATCGCAGATGAACGCCGAAGCGAAGAAGAAGGTAGACGTCCTGTCGGAGGAGCTGCTGCCGTACATCATCGCGGAGCAGGAGCGGCGTATCACGCTGTACAAGCGCATCATGACGGCCATACAGAACGGCGAAAAGGGGGTCACTATCGCCGAGATACGCCACAAGCCACCCGCCATCATACGGAAGGGTACGAGCACGTATAAATATGGACAGTATAAAAACTACATAGAACACGTTCGAAACGGCCACAGACGCGCTCATTGACGAGACCCCAAGCGATTGTCGCGGTGCTGGCAGTTGTGGGTGCTGTGTCGAGACTCGAGAAATGGAGGGTAGATTATGATTTCAACAAATAGGCCTAGTTTCCATATACCGTCCATAATTACACTGTGGTACGAAAGTTTTTACTGTTTGTTTATTTCATATCATGCTTAAGGTCCCGTTCTCGGCCTCGGCCGATGCAACTTGGGTCAACGCGCACACGCGCACGCTTCACTGGCTTGTTAGCGGCTATCGCTCCGCAAGTCGCGTCGCAATGACACGCTCTAAACAATTTCTTTCATTTGTTTTTTTCCACAGTCGCTGTCGCAAGACGCGTGTACAAGGAATATTATCTACTCTCTTACGAGAGAGCGTGTAGCTCGTGGCCACGGGGTAATATTAACAAGTGACAGAAAAAAACGATTCAGTTTGAATGTAAGCCATTCTGTCAAATATTAGTTTTTGGTCAAAAATCTCTTTCTGTAGCTTGATTCACCGTCTGATTAAATAATGTTAAACCGTGTCAGTTCGTTGTCGCAGGAATATTGTACCGCTGCCCCACCAACCGCGAGCCGCGGGAGCCCGACGGCTCTGGGGACATCTTTTGCGAAGACAACGTAGACCCCACACCCATCATGTTCGAGTCCTGCCTCTCCGCTGAGGATAGGGAGCTCTTTGTGGCAGACAATAAGTACTTCTTTTGCAACCGTAAGTTTATTTAGCTGTCTTCTGTCATTTTTTTTGCTTGCTGTCTTTCTGCTTGAAAATCAACTTTGAACCAAATATCCTATTACAAGCTTCGCCACAACGACCCCTACCGTGGTCATGCGTTGTTCACATCCACCGGATTCTCGCGACCGGCTTAACACTAAGTCGGCAGTCCACACTGTGGCGGCCAACCCACGACCCACCATGAGGTGTCCGAAGAATGATATAATTATTGCTTGAACTTGTATTGACCGTTGTTCAGGGCGCAAGATCGAGGGTCCAGAGTTACCGCGGAACGGCACCACCGTCATCGGCTGCGCGCCAAGCGAGCGCACTTCGCTCAACTACACCAGTCAGAAGTGCGCGCTCGAGGACACGGCCGACGTGGTTGTGCACTACCGGTACTATCCCGACAGAGTGAGTACCTAAGATAAGGTATATCTGGACATTAAAAGAGACTGCGACCTCTGAGTATGTTTCGGCCGTTCTTCTCAGAATAGTCAGATAGGAAGCGCCGACCTCATATATCTTATTTTTAATCTTTTTTAATATGACGTGTAATGATTCCGATATCTTATTTACGGAATAAACAATTTCATTCCATTTCGTCAGGTGGTATGATAGCTTATTTCACCTATATACCTGTGAGTTTTCCTGGCGAGTTTTCTGCAAAATAGACCGGCTGTAATACATAACGTTCCCTTTCGCTGCAGTCGTATAAGTTCGTGTCGGAGTTGGACCCGGACCACGAGGTGTGCGACCACTGGAACCCCTGCCAAGTGGGGTACATCTTCAGCTTGCCCGGACCTGACCACGCCTCGCCGGCCATCGAACTGTGGCGTAAGTTTTTCTCATACCTAGTACAGCTCTTCATGAAGGATCATCTTTTCCCAACTATGTTGAGGTTGGCTTCCAGTCTAACCGGATGCAGCTTAATTTGTTATGGAGTGACTGCCTATCTGACTTCCAAAACCCAATAGTGGTCAGACTTTTGGGCTTCTGACTACCCGTAACGACTGTCAAAGATCTTCGAATGACAGCCAGAACCAACGGCTTAACGTGCTTTCCGAGGCACGGAGGGGTCTCGGTTTGTAATGGATGGAAGAATTACTTCCGTACCTATTACTGTCGATAAAGGTTGCTGTGTTCCCGTCTAAAGGGTGTGGTGTGGGTGCACTATACAGTGCTTATAACAAACCCGTTTTAGTTTTGTTTGACTGTCAAGTATTATCATTGTAATGGTGTTTCATATTATTATTTTAGAAGACAACGGTAAGTTGTTCAAAATATTTTTCTTTACATTGATTTGAATGTTTAAAACAAGGAACGAAAATAACCGGGGATTTATATTTTCAGGTGGAGGCAAGTATCGTATTCAATATATCAGCGACCAGGAAAATTATAGAAACCGACACGAATCGTGCACTTGGTCGCAACTGTCATCTAGCCGCAGACCATACAATACCACTGGACGGCCACGACTGGCCGGAGTCATGGCCGTCTGGTGCACGAGATCCCTTAAGGTCTAGAGTTGAAATTTTTCTGCTGCATCTTTTCAATTGGGCAACCCACATTCCATAACCTTCAACAACTACTTGATGAAAAGTGATGATGATGCTTTGAAAGTTTTCGATATCTACGAGGGGAGAGTGGTGGGTTTTGTTTGGCTAGTACAAGTTCTCATTTTAATGGTTTTTCATTATTATTATAGCAGATGACGGCGGTAAGTTGTTAAAAATATTTTTCTTTACATTGCTTCTAAAATAAAGTCACAAGTAGTGCGAGTAGAACCTCGTTCTAATGAAACGCCGGCGCCGTACTTAATCTTAAAAAATAATTTAAAAATTAGAATGTGTAAATCAAGGAACGAAAATAACCAATATTTTCTATTTTCAGCTGGAGGCAAGTATCTTATTAAATATATAATAATACTATAATACTTTTCAATTGGGCAACCCACATTCCATAACCTTCCACACCTGGATGAGAAATGATGATGATGCTTCGAAATGTTTCGATATCCACGCGGAGAGAGTGGTGGGCACAACTATAAGTACCTAATTATGTTTATATTTATTTTATTTTATTTTCCAGACACAGATTGTGGTAAAATAAAAAATAATACATTCTGGTTTACATATTTTTGTTTATTATCAATAATAAATTGTTTTTCTTTCATTCTGCTTTTTACAGAAATTTCTAGTAAGTAGTTTGCCTGCAGAGTTCAAAAAAACTTTTCTGAACATTCCGAATTCTTTTTTTTAATCGTTTTTTATGAGAATAATAATACTACTTACTGTTTTTTTTTTCGTTTTAGGGGACGGTAAGATTAATAATATAATAATACTAGCGGACCTGACATCCGTTGTCTTTCTCGAACAACGCCACCTTCCGGCAGCTGAAATCTAAACCATCCAAAAACACACACAAATACACAAAAAAAAACATCAAAATCGGTCCAACCGTTTCGGAGGAGTTCAGTGCCATATACACGTGCAGAAGAATCCATACTCCATACTATTTATGGTGTATCTATTCATACACGAAATCTCTTAAGAGGCCATTATGAACGACTTTCACTATGGACCCTGAAATCGCGAATAAAAAAGCTATTCCCTACATTTGTGTTCGCATAGCTCGTCAAAATGTAGGGAACAGCTGATTTTTTTTCTGCGATTTTATTCTTGGTCCCATATTGAAAGATATTCATAATGCCCTTCGGGAAAACAAGGCAATATGTTATAAATTACTTTCATACCTGTTACGTTAACTTTTAAAATAAATTAATCATTGATTCTTTTAAAATTTACAGAAATCGTACCCCGTAAGTATGTTATTTTACATTAACTCTTTTATGTTTGATGAATTAATTTGCAGTCTTTATTGATTTTTGTTATATTTTAGCTGTTCACGGTACGTACGTTGCATTATATTATTTAGTTACTTAACAAAACCTCTCTGAACAACAGAAGTAAAAACTCAAGATTTGCCAAGGAGCAATGGAGGGCCGCATAATAAGTGTCGAGCGAACAGATCATGTTAGATACACCATCCTGCGCTCCATAACACAAGTAGCGGATGTTGGAGACAAAAACAGCCAGGCTGAAGTGGGAGTGAGCCCGGCACGTCACAAGAATGTACCTGGAGAGAATGGGCAAAGATCGACACTCATTGGACGCCTGACGGAGGACATCGCCGTCGAGGTAGACCATGTGGCGGTATCTACATCGCCACATGCGAACTACGTATCAAAGACCTGACGTCAGACAGACGTCACATAAATCCTGTATCGCGCAATTAAAGTTTACCGTGCAGTGGACATATATTATACGAGAACCCAGCATCAATCGTTGGGCAGTTGCCCGCCAGACACAACACCCGTCTGGTTGGAGGATCCTCCCTTTTCTATGGTGGATGAGTGAACTTTACACCCTGTTCCTCATACCCCTAAAACCACGGCGAAGATGGTGTGACGATCTGATAGGTAATGTTTGCAACGAGGCCAAAAACCGCACAAGACAGGAAGGAAGGTTTGGAAGGAAAAATAGGAGACCATTGCCTAACAGTGGGACACAATAAAGGAGAAAAAAAAGAGCGTTCAAGAGCTTTGTAAGCAGGCATTGGGGGATAGAATTATTTCTACTTTTTTTTCAACAAAAAGATATAAATACATTTTCTAAACCTTACGTAACTGAGACGCCAGAGCCCCACAAGCTCGTAGGAGCAACACCCGGCTCCTGTGGGATAATGACAAGGGTTGTCGCACTAGAATGGGCGCTCGGAGTGTGAGAGAAGTTAGATTGAGGTGTGCGAGCTGGTACGATGACTGCAAGAGGAAGGGAACTAGCAGATGTTTTAAAAAGACGACGGGGACGAGTGAACATAGCGTTTCTGCAAGAGACTAAGTGGAAGGGTGCTAAGGCTAAAGAGAAAGGAGAAAGATATAGATTTTATTACTGTGGAAGAAATGGCAATCGAAATAGTGTGGGTAAAGTTCTGAATAGTGAGTTGAAGGAATGTGTGGTGGATGTTAAAAGAGTGAGTGATAGAGAGTAAAAGCTGTTAATGTGATTGTGGATAGTATATCGTTAAATATAGGTAGTGTGTATGCACCCAGTCAGGATGTTAGGATAGTGTTAAAGAGGAGAGAAGAGAGAGAGAAAAGAATCTGCGACTCCCGCATTACCAACATAAGGGGAAGATTTATAAAACAATTTTTAGACCTGCTGTCATGTATGGATCAGAATTTTGGGCCACAAAAGGGATGAATGAAAAGCAATCGCACGCAGCTGAGATGAGAATGCTTAGATCCCTCTAAGCATTCATGACATTCATAACATTTCATGTTTGGTATTTGTTACGCGAATGAATAGAATAAGAAATGAGTAAATATTAGGTCTTTACCTATGAAATTGCCGTTCTGCAGTACTGGCCATTTCAAATCAAAATAATTTTTGTTTGGCTAAGAATTCTAATTTCAAATTAATTTTATTTTAAAAACATGGATTTTTTTTTCCAAAAGTAGTCATTTCTTTATTGATTAGTGTTACATTTTCATCGCATTTCAATCTTTTTCGTCATCATGGATACGTTAAAAATTCTGTAAGTAGTTATGGAATAATTATGGAATAAGTAATTATGGAATATGAGTACCGTCGTGGCAGCAACGCGGCACAAGCGGCACGCAACATCAACGACGTTTACGGAGCTTAATAGAATTGGTGAAATTATACAAGATGTATATTCAATAAAGGGATTTTATTTGATCTCAGAGGAACACACATATTAGCAGAACCGTTGACGGCGCAAGAGAGAGAGAGAACATGAAATGAAAGTGACAGCAGATGATTGCGTTTCGTTTACATTTCTAACACTGGCCCTTAAACAAAGCAATCATTAATTAAACTGGCCCTTAACAAAGCAATCATTAATTAAACTGGCCCTTAACAAAGCAATCATTAATTAAACTGGCCCTTAAAATAAAAACCCAAAGTTATATAAATTCTAAAAATTAAAATATCTTTATAGTTATAGAACCTTTAAGTTTTACAATACATATTTAGATGATCTCTGTTAAACCAAGCTGACTAACAAATTTTTCAGTTTTCTCTTTAGTTAAAGGTTTAGTTAAAACATCAGCCATCATTTTATCAGTAGACAAATAAATTAAATCAATAATACCTTTGTTTACAATTCCTCGAATGAAATGATGTCGTACATCAATATGCTTAGTCCTAGCATGATACATAGGATTAACACAAAGTTTTTGTGCAGATTGACTATCGTTGTACATAGAAATTGTACAACTTGTACCTAAACATTCATACAAGAATGTTCTGATAAATAAAGCCTCTTTACATGCATCAGAGAGTGCCATATACTCCGCCTCCGTGCTGGAAAGAGCGACTGTCTTTTGTTTTCGACTTTCCCATGATACTGTGGACTTTCCTATTTTAAAGACAAACCCAGTAAATGATCTCCGATCTATCTCATTGGCGGCCCAATCTGCATCAAAGTATGCGCTGACGGCCATGCTACTCTTATCATAAGTAAGACAATGATTAACCGTACCTTTCAGATACCGAAGCACTCGATTTGCTGCCTTCCAATGTAATTCAGCATGACAATCGTTGAACTGACTGAGTATACTAACTGCATGTGCAATGTCTGGCCTTGTGCAGACTGCAATGTACATCAAACATCCAACCAATTCTCTGTAAGGAAAATTATTTTCTTCACAATCTGGTTTTACAAGCTTCAATCCAGATTCCATAGGAGTGCACGCTGATTTACAATCAGACATCTGAAAACGCTCTAAAACTCTTTTAATATAACTAGACTGATCCAAAGTCAACTTGCCATCCCTTCTGCATAGTTTCATGCCAAGGACGTGATGAGCTGGCCCTAGATCCTTCATTTCGAACTGAGTCATAAGCTTCTCTTTAATCTTTAATTTTTCCTGTTCGTTGTTTGAAAACAAGATTATATCATCAACATACAGTGCTATTATTGTCATTGTTCCATCATGATTCTTCATAAAAACACATGGTTCTGAAGAAAACTTTCTAAAGCTCAGTTTATCTACTATAACTGTATTTATCTTGTCATACCAACTCTTAGAAGCTTGTTTAAGCCCATAAATCGCTTTATTCAAGCGATAAACTTTCCTTGGGTTCTTATTGTCCTCAAAGCGGCTGTTCCATGTAAATGGTCTCCTTGAGGTCTCCATTCAAAAATGCAGTTTTCACATCAAGGTGATCTATCTCCATTTTCATCTCGGCGGCCAGAGCAAGCAGCATTCTAATAGTTGAATATCTCACCACTGGTGAGAAAGTTTCGTAATAGTTTATACCATACTTTTGTGTATAACCTTTTGCCACCAATCGAGCTTTGTATTTCAATATTTCTCCATTCAATCCTCTCTTCCTTTTATAAACCCACTTGCACTTCACAGGCCTCTGCCCTTCTGGTAAGTCAGTCATAGTCCAGCATTTGTTATCCAAAAATGATTTATACTCATCTGACATAGCATCTCTCCATTTCTTGGATTCTGTTCCTTGCAAAGCTTCCACCACTGTTTCTGGTTCGTCATCAAAGCCTTGTTGTGTGATGATGTATGATGCCAAGTTCACAGCTTCGCTGTACTCTGCTGAAGTATCCATTGTTGTGTCCTCTGGAACGTAAGTTTCATCACGCGAATCATCTGATTCAGAGCTACTCACTGATATAATACTACTATTCCTGGACCTTGAACTAGATTCATCAGACCTCGCATTACTGAGTATCCCTGTTTCATCATTTGAATCTAATAAGGCCTGATCTGGACTAGACAGGTTTGGTGACTCTGGAGAGTTTTGAATGTGAGAACGTGTTAACACTAGCTCAGTGAAGTCATCACTTTCACCTTTTGATGAATAAAATTCATTTTCTAGGAATGTTACATTTCTTGCCTTTATGCATTCTGACGGACGTAAAGGGTTTAATAATCTATACCCTTTTGTCTCTTCACAGTAGCCCACAAAAATGTATTTCTTACATTTTGGATCAAATTTCTTACGTTTTTCTGTCAATGCATAAGCTAAGCAGCCAAAAGTTCTAAGGTGAGTAATATTTACCTTTTTATTTGACCATTTTTCCTCAGGAGTGGTACCCAGAACCGCTTTAGTCGGATTCCTGTTCTTCAGGTAAACAGCAGTGTTTACCGCCTCTGCCCAGAACCGCTGATCAAGGCCTGCATCCTGAAGCATGCACCTGGCCTTCTCCACTATGGTACGGTTGGCACGTTCAGCAACTCCATTTTGCTGCGGGGAGTGGGGTACAGTGGTCTGGTGACGGATCCCACAGCTCTTTAGGAAATCCTGTAAACATTTATTTACATATTCACCACCATTGTCAGTGCGAAATACTTTTATTTTGTTACCTGTTTGATTTTCCACCATAGCCTTAAACTCCTTAAATTTATCAAAAACTTGGTTTTTAGTCTTCAGAAATTATACATATGTTTTCCTGGTAAAATCATCAATAAACGTTAAAAAGTATCTCGATCCACTAAGTGAATTAGTTGAAAATGGTCCACAAAGATCACTGTGCACAAGCCCCAAGGAGGCTTTTGCTCTACTCTTTGACTTTTTCGGAAAAGGCAACTTTGTTTGTTTACCTTGAATGCAAGCAACACATGATTTAAAAGTTGAGTTATCAAAATCCATGCCAGTAGACATACCTTTTAAAAGCTGCATACTCCGCACATTGAGATGTCCAAGCCTTTTATGCCAAACCTCCTGCGACTCCCTGGGCGCAGCCAGAGATACAGGCACGACACTACAAACCAACGCACCACCTGTTATTGGTTTGCTCGCTTCCGTTCTGGAAATTTCGACCTGAAAAATGAACCTCGCGGTCGTCCGAAGACTTTGGTCGACAATGACGAATTAAAGGCGATTGTGGAAGCTGATGATACACAATCTACGGCTGAATTAGCAGCAGCTTTCGACGTTAGCGTCAAAACAATATTGCTCCATTTGCGTCAAATTGGCAAGGTAAAAAAGCTTGACAAATGGGTGCCCCACGAACTCAATGATCGCCAGCGCGAAGTACGCGTCGAGACGTGCCTTGCACTGCTCAACAGACACACAAATGAAGGAATTTTGAACCGCATTGTTACCTGCGATGAAAAATGGATTCTGATTGATAACCGCAAGCGCTCAGCAAGTTGGTTGGATCCTGGTTCAGCACCTAAACAATGCCCTAAACGAAAACTTACCCCTAGAAAAGTGATGGTCACTGTTTGGTGGTCTAGCGCCGGTGTGATTCATCACAGCTTCTTACCAAACGGGGTGAGCATTACTGCAGATGTGTACTGTGAAGAACTGAACACAATGATGGAGAAGCCGGCGCATCTCCAACCAGCATTGGTCAATCGCTCGTCTCCGCTGCTCCTGCACGACAACGCGCGACCTCATACTGCACAGCAGACGGTCTCCAAGTTGCAAGAACTGGGGTTGGAAGCTCTCCGTCATCCGCCCTACTCACCAGACCTTGCGCCTACAGACTACTACTTTTTCCAGAATTTGGATAACTTCTTGGCGGGAAAAAAATTCAATGCCCGAGAGGCAGTACAAAATGCCTTTGAAGAATTTGTTGCCTCCCGTCCAGCTGATTTCTTTAAGAAGGGCATCAATAAACTGCCACTGCGATGGCAAAGATGCATTGATTGCATGGGTGATTACTTCGATTAATACAAATAAAAAATTCATGAAAAAAATTCGTTTAAATTTTTTCATACAAAACGGCAATTTCATAGGTAAAGACCTATTAAGAGGAAGTCGGAGAGGGACTGGAAAGTTGTGTGGTGATAAGTTGTCATGGTATGGGCATGTGATGCGGAGGAATGAGGGAAAATGTCGTCAGGAAAGTTTTGAGTATGATGGCTATACGTACGAGTAGGGGAAGACCAAAGAAACGATGGATGGACAGTGTGAAAATGATATGGCTAGAAATGTGACTACCGAGATGACGACTAATGTATGGAAGATAAAGACATGTGCGCCGACCAAAATTAATTTGAGATAAGGACAGGAGAATGATGAATGATGAACTGAGAGGCCAAAGATCTTTGCCGAAAAGTGGGACCCAATGCCTTTCATAGAATTCACATTTACATTATAAGCAGTTATTTTGCATAAATTTCATGCTTCTAGACCCAGTGATTTAGGCCGTGTATTGTCTGTCAGTGAATGAATGAATTTAAGATGTTTGTAAAGATATTAAGTTGATGTAGGAAAATATTGAAACGAACTTAAATTTTCAGACGATAAGATTGAGACGATATTCTTGGCGCAGAACCACGTGACGAGCACGCGCCGAGTTTTGATACCCAAGGGCTACGAGTACCATGGGGTTGGCAAGTACCTACCCAACGGACTGCGGGTGAGCTCTACTACCTAAGTAGTGCGGCGATGCTTCTCTCAAAGAAAGAAAGAGAAGCCTGCTGTGAATTATGATAAATAATAATAGTATTAAACGTTTATTTCGACCAACAAAGGATCTTAGTAGACACAATTAAAAACATGGCCCGAGTGCGTCTCCATTTTAAGAAATTGTTTCGCCAACTTTTTGACACTGCACGTGACCAGAGGGCTGGCTCGTACTTTGGTCAAAGAATTAGTATTGTCATTCAATGTGGCGATGTTTCCAGTCTTCTGGGCACGTTTCTAGATGACAGCGATGCGGATGAGTACTTCGACGTATAAGTGTCCTTTTGTTCAGTGACTATTGCTAACAGACTTGAAATTAAAATTAAATGTCAAATTATCACACACTCACAGTTTTACACAGAATTAAAATTAAGTTAAAAATTATAATTTCATCAAACAAGTGATTATATCGGTGTGCAAATGTCGATCAGATTAAGTGCCCCGGCTACATTTTGATTATTAGCCTGTTACTCCGACGTCTTACGAGAAGCTGTGTACACAGCGACACTTAACATAAATACGTTTCATTTATTTTTCAGACTCGCGTCAGTCTAAGGCAGGGTGTAAGTGTTTTATTACTTACTTAGAAATTACTTATCGTTATAGGTTTAATCTAAACTAATATGAAAAAGAATTAAATATTGTAAGGTTCGCTCGCAGCGCATATACCTAAGTCGCAGGCCACGCTGGCGCGACGCGTCTTGCGTCTGCGATGAGCGGGAAAAATAATAATAAGGGTTGAGGCGCAGCAGTTTCGATCAAACTATTCCTGCAGTATTGTCTTTTCTTCTCCCTTTCATACTTAGGTCCTAACTTAATATGTTTTCATTAATATTAATAAGTATGTAATAATATTAGTTCATATACTATTAATTGATTAGGTACTTAATTCAGTTTATTTGTTTGTTACGCTTTCATACTAAAACGGCTGAACGGATTTGGATAAAATTTTAAATATGGGTAGACCATGAGCTGGGTTAGGAGAGAGGATACTTTTATCACGGTAGTACGTACCCGTGGCTTAATTTCAACGCGGGCGAAGCGGCAGGCAAAAGCTAGTTAACTATAAGTCCAGGTTTCCTCACAATATTTTCCTTCACTGATGTCAGTGATGGCCAAGATAAACTTAGACAGTATGTGAATTAAATAAGTCTTTTGGTACTTGCCGGATGTACCTACCCTCAACCTCGTGCATGAGAGGCAAGGCCTTAGCCGCATAGCCAGCACGACATTGACATCAGGAAACATTCTACATAATCATTCGCAGGAAAATTACTCGTTTGACAGAATACATGACCTTTTTTTTTTGAGCTTTGGAAATTATCAAATTACTTCTCCCGCTCTGGGCGGAGCGGGACGGCGTGTCAGACTTTTACTGACTAAAATCCACCCGTGTTCCTTCATTTTCCTGTTGCCAAGGGTCCCGGTATCCCTTTCGGCTTTTCCCGCAACCCTGGCAGGCATCGGTCCTAGCGGACCCCGTCAAATGTGCTGACTTTAAGGCGCGCGTGGAACACGATGCGCCGTCGAGCCGGGCCTGGGCCTTATCGGACGGCGGGTTACCCAATGCTCGCCGTCCGCAAGCCCGCGCCTACGGTGGCCGGGAATCCGCCTGGGACTCCCGACGCCCAGGGCGTTTCCTGCGGCGGCTAGGGCCGTGAGGGCGCACATTTTGCCTCTCCCTCATGAGTTCCGCCTCCTCCTTCGCGAGTATTACTGCTTCGCAGAAAGTGACGGCTTCCCATGCCCTCTCGTTCCGTACCATGGCCTGGACCAGGGCCGGACGCGAAAGGTCATCGATCGCCGCGAATCGCCTCCACGAGGAAAAATACATAACCTACCGTGATGATCAGGCCGCAAGTGGAGGCGAGCTTCACCCTGAATCCTCAACCACAGAGGACTGGCTATCTTACCTCTAACCGCCGAAACACAACAATGCTGTTGTTGCTATGGCAACAGACATAGATAAAATGGTGGTAGCTAGCCAGGCGGACATAGAACAAGCCCTACACCTACCAAACCGAACCCGGGACTAGACCACAGTGGCGGTAATTATTATTGAGTACATATAGGTACTAATAATAATATAGGTAATAATAATTACCGCCACTTTACATTTTATGTTACAGGCTTTGAACGTAAGTTTTTTTTAAAGCTTTTTTAACTCGTAAATTTTTATTAATAAATTAAAATACACTTGTTCACAGACTTCAACAGTTTATTAGGCAAGTTAACAAACTCCAAGACTTTGACATGGAACCGGATTACACAAATTATAGGTTTTACAATATCAGTCTCCGCCCTTCACCACTTCCTAGTGCTTTAGCTGGGAAGAAGTGGCGCAAAGAACTCCTCGGCAGCACAGCTGTCTGTTCAGTTCCAATGTATTATTCAAACTAATTAACATTACCAAACACAAAATTTACCATGTTATGTTAGCTAGCACGCACCAATATACCAACAGAATCCTTATTACCACAAAACCGTGTTTATCAGTTGTTTAGCTTTTAAAAACACGACATTTCTGTGGAGTTTGACATAAAACTGACATTAGACACGCGTTGAACAAATGTCTAAATTTTTGTAGTAAGGCCCAATGTGTTTATTTCAGACCTTCGACAATATAGAAGTACAAAGCGAAATAGTCGATGGCTATGTCAAAATCACTATGATCTTCCGCCCTATGCGAGCAGAAGACGCTATGACGTACTACGTCCGGTTTGAAGAGATCGCGAAGAGGGGGAACTTCATCCACATACCTCTGGTGACCCTCCGTAAGTATTAAAGAAAGAAAAATCGTTTATTTGCGGCGGTAAACATGAAGCAAAGAAAGAACATAAAAAAGAACAAGGTGGGGAAAATATGCAATATAAATCCACGCAAAACGGTCATCGCTCAGTATAATCACAGTATAACAAAGTTCAATCTCGGCAGTGACCTTGAAATAATAACTACGGCCGTTCGGTAGATAAACCTTCCGAGTCTGCGTAACTGCCACGCACTCGATACTGTTGCGTACTGTACATCTACCATGAGGTGTCATCGAAAAATGACTTTTGAATTTTGAATTATATTTTACTTAATTTGGTTTTAATGATGTCAAAATACGCCCAAAAATACTTCTCTTTTTTGTTGTCGGTTTTCATCATAGATATCCGGTTTTCATCGACATTTTTATCGATCAAATATTTATATCAACCCCCCTTCCCTAATTGAGGCTAGATTGCTTGTGTGTGTTCAGTCGCTGTATCTATACTTTCTAATGCCCGCCCCTTTTGAGCATGTGTCTTCATTTCCCTAGGCATCACCGGTGCCACATTGGATTGGTGTAGGTCATACCTTAATAATAGGCCGTCTTTAGTTGTCATAGAGGATGATGAATCTGACCCTTATTTTGCAACCTCAGGTGTACCACAGGGGTCCAATTTGGGGCCATTGTTTTTCATTGTGTTTGTAAATGATATTACAAGCGTACTTAAATATACTACGCCATACCTATTTGCGGATGATCTGAAGTTGACACGCATAATCCTGACTAAATCTGATATTCAGTTGCTACAAACGGACTTGGATAACTTGACTCAGTGGTGTACAAAGAATAAAATGTATCTAAACTGTACCAAATGTCACCACATCAAAGGAGAATGCCACATTGCCGTACCAACTTGGGAGCTAGTCTGTCACAACCAAATGAAGCTCATAAAAATACTCCGATTTTTTAAATCCGATTTACGTTTTTGTTATGAAAACGATTCCCGGCTTTCGGACACGCAAAATAAAAGTATTTTTTTACTTGTATACGTATGTATTTTCCGCATGTGATGTCACTGTCATTGACTTTTTTTTTAAATAATGTTTTATTCATGACCATAGATCCAAGAAGTCTTTCAGTCGTAGACATAAATGTCATTTCTGAATGTTGCTACTACTTAAAAAAATATAGGTACCTGCCAACGAACATTAAATAAAGAAGATAATTATGTAGGTACTGATTTGCTATTTAATAATTTAATATTAGGGTATAATATATTTTTAGTGTGTCAAACAAATCTTTAGGTCACGCGTCGCGTCGTAATAATTTAAATTGTTATTTTGGAATACACTTGCATTTAAAGAAAAGAGGACCGATTCAAAAAATAAAATGCTATTTTTACTGTGACGTATTGCATTAATTATTGTTCTGTGGCGCCGTCACGGATTGTCACGGATGACGTTACTTTTAATATTGGTTTCATCTGAACTATTTGATTTTAGTTATAATACATAAATATATTAGCAAAAACGGGGGTTCAGGTGCTTTTTCATAACGTAGTCTTTGTGTGATAATCGTCAGCGATGCCTCCATCTTGAGTAAGATATCGGCGAGCAAGTCAGCGTCGCCGATATATAAACTGTTCGCTTGTATTGAAAGAACAATTTAGAATAAATTACAAATTAGAAAATAATATCCGCGGCTATGATCGTGTTTTAACATCATAGATTGCACCGGTAAGCCGGCCTGTAAGTATTACCTCACCTAGTAGAAGCATTTATATTATAGTTAGCTTCTAAAGTACCTACCCGGGACTATTCGTTCAATTTAAAAATTAAATACCAGTTTTTATGCTTTCAGATCCATCCTGGTACCTAGTACCTATTCATAATGTTACGATTGCTTCACTTTGATACAAGAAAAACTCCCTTTGATTCCGAACTGATACCTGAACCAACATTCGGTCACAATGTGCAGTAATATGTGCTTTGAATGTGGGCAGTCCATGCTACATGTTGAAAGGCGTTTCCGAGTGCCACCCAAATGTCGTACCTATTGTTTTATTTGTACATTTCTTTTCTCTAATGGTCGTGGTCTTATACATTATGGAAAAATGAATATTATATAATTTATTAATTAATCTTAACTACGTTTTTCATTTTTGATGGAAGTACCTTAGTATGTACTAACAACATTATTACCTTATTATTATTAACTAACATTTCAAGTTCGAGAAGTGGGTACCTAGTGGGTAAATACAACTCTGCCTAGCTCTTCTGCGAAAACAGGCCTGATGTTATGATAGGATTTCAAGACATAAGGAATCAGTAAATACAGTACTAATTGATTACTTATTCAGACCACCAGCTGCACTTACTGCGAGTGAGTAGGTACCTACATGATTATTGATATTCATTATTATTATATTTAAATAAACTGACAACAAGAATTATTATTTACTATGAGTTTTGTATTGTATAATCAATCATCCATCAGGAAACTATCACCAAATCAAGAATAAAAAGCAACCGATATTACCACCTTATATGTCACAACTAACATTTCGTGTCATTCACTTTCTCGAACTTAACCTCAAAATATAAAGTAGGTAAATGGTAAATAAATACGAATTGCGGGAATCCATGTAAAAAATAGTTAACAATATAGAAAGAGCATTAAATTCTCCTCCAAATACACTAGGTTTGGTTGTGACAGCGGACTTTTCGGCTTGGTACAGGGTGCCCTATATTAGGGGGCATTGTCCTTTACCAGAAAGCGGAATAAAATTCAATCTAGCTACAATATTCAGGGAAACATATTAAATGAAGTGACAGTTATCCGAGATTTGGGAGTGTATTTGGATGGTGATTTGAGATCTATAGAACACATTGACAAAATGCTTAATTCAGTTTATCGGGCTCTTGGATTTATACTGCGATCTTCTAAAGAATTCAAAAAACTATCCACTACAATTTTGTTATACAATAGCTATGTGAGAAGTCAGTTGGAATACTTCAGCACGGTCTGGAATCCAACATACCAGGTTCACACAAATTGAATAGAAAGAGTCCAGAAGAAACTTGTTCGTCACTTAGCTTTTCGGTTTAGAGTTAGGAATCTGAGATCATATGCAGACAAGCTGAATTATTTTAAAATCATTCCTCTCAGGTCTCGCCGTACAGTCTCTGATTTAACATTCCTGTTCAAGTTGCTTAATATTGACTGTCCAGATCTTCTTAGCAGAATAAAACTGAATGTCCCGGCCAGAATGCCGCGTTATCCCCGCCCATTACTCAAAGCCCCACGATACCGAACAAATCTGGGTAAACATTCACCGGTTTCCAGGATTACCCAGCAGTACAATGCCTTATCTTGTTCATTAGAAGACATAGACATCTTTTCTAATAATCTGGGTAAATATAAGTCACTAATCCGTACGCAATTAAATGATAATTATGTAAGTGTTTAACTGCATGCCTTGTAATGCTTTGTTCGCTATTTTTACTTTTATTTATCTGTAAGTGCATTTTTTTCTAAATTATGTGTTCGTTGCTTTTTAATCTTTATTTTTATTCAATTTAAATTCAGATTAGGTACCAAATTTGTAATAGTATAATTATCAATTATTAAAAAAATAATGTAATAGTATAATTTTACTTTTATTCTAGGCTACTTCTATTAATATACTGTTTGTTTGTTTTAAGCATGATGTGGTCTCCTATAATTGAGGGAGAACATAGATTCTTGTTCTTGTCTTTGTATTATAGCATGTAAGGTGTATTCTTTGTTGGAGATCCTAATAAAATAAAATAAAAATAAATGTGTGCAATAAGTAGCATCAAATGTGTTACCTACGCATATTTTATTGTGTGCGCCCGGAAAAAGCAGCATGTGTGCCGTATCTATTACGATGTTTAAGTGTGAGTATGTACGGCGCTGGCTCGCTGTGTTTGATGCGATAAGGTTTATTATTTATTGTGTAGTACGTTCTGATTCATGTGTTTGCGATCTATTATGTTGTTGTAACCTTCGAGTTCGTGAACTCACGTTGCCCGCACTTTCGTAATTTTTTACGATGGCTTTTCGTTTCGGGGGCTGAGGTAAGCTGTGATACCTACGGAGCTTGAAATAACCCGCTCTTAATTAAATCATTTAGCATCATTTCTTGATGTTGACAATCGTTGCAGGCTTGGGACTAACGCCGTTCACATCGGAGGTGATGTGTTGGCTGCCATCGCAGGTCAACGCCATCAGCATTAACTTCACGTGCGCACACTGCTTTCTGCGCGGTATCATGCTGCGCGTCTATGACGACGGCTCCATACGCAAAGTAGACGAGACCAAGTACCAGCTGCACCAATTCAACGACGAGTATGTTATACACACACGAGCGCTTTACACGCACGAGTATTTTATACCCGCACAAGCGCTATGCACGAGTATTTTATACCCGCATAAGCGATATACACGAGTATAATATACTTGCGTCCGCGACGAAAAACAAATGTAATACTTAATAGTTTTCTTTTCCTTTTACAGTAAAGGAGTAAAGTTGAGTATTTCACGTTACAATTTTTTATTAAAAGTTCGTTGTCATTGTCCTACCATAAAAAGACAAGTGTAAGGCGATCGCGTTCAAAATGTGTACGTCTGTCGGGCGGAGTTCTACATTACAAACTTACAACGCTTTAAGGTTGATGCGCTAGGGTGGCCCGCGAAATTCAAATTTTCTTACGTTTTTTGCAATTTGCAGGTCAGTATCAGGATGCTGACGATTTCATGAAATTTTCATTCAAAACACTTACATGAACTTAGAGAGTTGTATTGCTGATTCTAATGTTTATAATTCTGTAAATCCATATTTGTTACGGCCGCTAATAATATTTAGATCAACATACAACCTGATACTGACCTGCAAATTGCAAAAAACGTAAGAAAATTTGAATTTTGCGGGCCACCCTAGCGCATCAACCTTAAGGTTATTTTGGCGCGCGGGTACAACCGGAAATAACGCCGCCATCGTGTTTTCTCAATACATTTTCTGTAACAATTTCACAAAAATGTTTACCAATAACGCCCTCCTGTCAATGTCATTCAGGCGCCAAAAGATTCTTTAAAGCACTCTTTGTAGGTGAGAAACTATTGTTAAGTCGTAAGAATAAGGTTTTATGATTATACAAGACAAGTAATGACTGGATACTGACAGTCGGGCTAGTAGTCCACAAATACTTATTTTACTCTTTAGTCCACAAATTCAAGGTCGCTCAGCTGGCTATGCTCAGAGTATTTTTTAAAGAATAAAATCAGAAATTAAGTTATATGACAAAGAACCGGAGTTACCGACATAGCTTGCAGAGTAAGCAAGCTGAAGTGGCAGTGGGCTGACCATGCTTATCGAAGGACCGATGGCCGGTGGAGCAGACGAATAATGGAGTGGAGACCGCGTATCGGTAAGCGTAGTGTGGGACGCCCCAAGCTATATGGACTGAGGACCTTAAAAAGGTGGATGGAACAGACTGGATGCGGAAGCCAGAGGCTGAGGTATTGTGGTGCAGCCTGGGAGAGGCCTACGTCTAGCAGTGGACTGCGATAGGCTGAGTTGATTGAAGAAATGAATAATACATTTGTTTAGGCAATCGATTATCGATCTGGACCCCAAGCTGTTAACTCAGCGCGACATTGGCGACTACTTCCTACAGATACAGAATGATGACTGCGGCGAGGAGCAGATCAAAGTACTCACTCTCAAAGGTAAATCGATATTGAGCTATGTTCTGCCAAAAATGTCCAACCCACAATCTTACAATTTGAAAATCTGAAAGCCTTTTTTTTTTGAGGGTGGGAAATCATCCAATGACTTCTCCCGCTCTGGGCGGAGCAGAAGGGCGTGTCAGACTTTTACTGACTAACACCCACCTGTGTTCCTTCGGTTGCCTATTGCCAAGGTACCGGTATCCCTTCCGGATTTTCCCGCAACCCTGAAAATCTGAGGGCCTAGGGGCAGTACTTCTAATGGCTTGTTTCGGAAAATATTTTACATA
This sequence comes from Lithophane ornitopus, assembly GCA_948473465.1. Lineage (NCBI taxonomy): Eukaryota > Metazoa > Arthropoda > Insecta > Lepidoptera > Noctuidae > Lithophane > Lithophane ornitopus. Next base: position 9,162,853 of record OX419641.1, on the reverse strand, counting down.
TGTAATGCTAAGTTTAATGGCAACTTTTAATAACCCCGCAAAGAAGGAAGGAATCCCTAGAAAAACGATTTTTTATACATTGAGCGACCCGGCCCATTTGTTAGTGTTTAAATAGCTTTTTATTTTTATTATTTTAATATTTTATATTGATTCTTTTGTATTTTGTGGATATGAGAACGTTGTAGGCTTATTGGACTGTAGATTAGTAGACCATTTTCTTTTACTTGTTGGGCAACTAGCTTCATCTTTTTGACTAACTGACCGACTCTTTGACAGTTCAAAAGTGTCTGTAAATGGTTTAATTGAAATAAATGTTTTAATTTTGAGTTTGACTTGACAGCCCTACACTATGGTCTCATACATAATAATAACACAATAACGATGGTGAAAACATTGTGCAAGCAATTTATTTTTAAAAGAGTAACCGTGGGGTTTCTTTCTGGTTCTTCTCCGAATTGAACGAATTCCAATTTTACTATCCTTAACCTTATTCGGGCTTATTACGAACATTTTAAAATAAAAAATTGCCAAATCGGACCAGCGGTTCTGATCTGGTGATGCGCGTGTCACTGACTCTGGCAGGGTCACCATCAGGGATTCTAATTTTGATTGTACACAAAAAATTTGTCGCTAATTAGTCGCCAAATATTAAAATAAAATATTATAAAGTGAATTAAAGTAAAGTATTTGTCGGTCACTGGTTCAAAAGATATAAGGTTTTATAGGTGGCCGATCTGGAGAGTCTCCCCAGCTGGGCCACATTTATATCTCAAAAACTAGGAGCCAATTAGTCGCAATTTGTCGCCAAGTCACAGATATAATCGGGTCTTAGTTTAGGAGATATAATGAGTTCAATTAGTAAGGTATAGTCCATGAGCTAGATCGAACAGTTCACGAAAAATTGCCAAGTAAAAATATTAATATTAATATGTGTAATATAATTCTAGTTTTATCGGTCTAAAGTCCTTAGAAATGTCCGAGAGGCTTACCAACGAAAATCATTCGTTTTCATTATACAGAAGATTATTTCGCATCGTTTCTTGATATTGGCGAACGTTGCAGTCACGGGACAAACGCAACTCACATCGCAGGTGGTGTATTGGCTGCCACCGCAGATGCTCAACGCCACCAGCATTAACTTCACGTGTGATGGACACTGCGTGCTGAGCGGCATCATGCTGCGCATCTACGACGGCTCTATGCACAACGTGGACGTGGACAAGTACCAACTGCGCAAGGTCGAGGACAAGTATGAGCACTTTGCACGAGTATGTTATATCCACACGAGCAGTCTGCACGAGTATGTTATACCCGCACTAGCGCACTGCAGGAATATGTTATACCCGCACTAGCGCTTTGCACGAGTATCTTAATTTACCCGCACAAGCCCTTTGCAGGAGTATGTTATACTCGCACTAGCATTTTGCACGACAATAATTGTCGTCAACTCAAAATTGTAACGAATATAATTTTGAGTTATTATGAATATAGTATTGCACATAATTGCACTAAAGGAGATGTTAAATATTCGGCCATAAAGTGTACGCTAATGAAAAAAAAGGAAAAAAAATCCACGAATTGAGGAAAAATATTCTTTCCTGAATATTCTCCTGATTTCTTTGGCACAAAAAATAATAGTTTAAGTTCAAATTATTGCCATATTCTATTGATCATGGCGTCGTCTTACTTGTCGTCGTCTATGCTTTCGTCCAGAAGTCATGTTACATTTAAACATAATAAAATCACGTAGACGTTATTTAAATAAATACGAAAGGCATGTATTTCTCTGCTATTAAGATAAGATAATAAGATAGCTACCTTAAAAACAACTTTTTTGATGAATTATAAAGTGTGAATCATCATTTTAAAAAAAAACGAGGATTGTAGATTTGTAGGTACTTCTGGACGAAAAATTCAAACATTGTCTATTGGTATATGACATCACATCTTTGACAGTTCTAGATTTTAAAATAGAGATGGGTTGTAACAGATTAAACACGATAACTGTTATCACTGTTACTGTTACAAAAAAATAAACAGATCCAAATATCTATGATTAAATAACAGCCTGTTATTTTTGTACGGACGATAAATACGTATTTAAATCTCAATTTAATATCTTCTATATTATCTCTTTTGGTTTAAAGTCGATAATCGTATCTATCTGTTATTAAATAACAGCCTGTTACGGACGATAGCTACGTAAGTAACAGCCACGGTAACAGTCTGTGTGGGGATTGTTATAATGTATTAACAGTAAAAGCTGCGGTAACGGTAAGTGGTTTATTGTTAGGAACAATTGTTATCTGTTAATTCTATCTGTTACGATACATACGCCTCAACCCTATTTTTTAAAATGTAAACGTCATCTGTCCAACCAATCTGTCATGGCTGGCTGTCGATGGTCGTATAACGTCAAACATTTTCAGTTTATAATTAGTGCCTAAAAATATCAGATATAATGAAAATTCGTTTCCCAGGTTTTATAAAGTGTACATGTTATGGCCGGAGTCCCATACAAAAACGAAACGTCTCTTTTTATTAAAAAGTTCGTTGTGATTGTCCTTCCATAAATATAGACAAGTGTAAAGGTGTGTCATAATTGACATCTAAGACATCCGTATCTATGAAAAAAATAAGAGAAGTGTCAACAGCGAATAGAAGAATAGAATTATATGTCATGGTATGGCGATAAAAAGTAGCCTATGTCCTTCCCCGGGATATACCATCTATCTCCTTGCCAAAATCGAAATCCGTTCAATGATTTAGGCTTAAAAAGGTAACAAACAGACAGACAGATAGACAGAGTTACTTTCGAATTTATAATATTTGTATGGATAAGTAAGCCATCATGTAAGGAAGGTCATTAATATAAACTAGAAATGAAGATAAACAGAGAAGAACCGGAGTTACCGACATAGCTTGCAGAGTAAGCAAGCTGAAGTGGCAGTTGGCTGACCATGCTTATCGAAGGACCGATGGCCGGTGGAGCAGACGAGTCCCGGAGTGGAGACCGCGTATCGGCAAGCGTAGTGTGGGACGCCCCCCAGCTATATGGACTGACAACCTTAAAAAGGTGGATGAGAAAGACTGGATGCGGAAGGCAGAAGACAGGGTATTGTGGTGCAGCCCGGGAGAGGCCTATGTCCAGCAGTGGACTGCGATAGGCTGAGTTGATTGAAGTAATGACTAATACATCTGTTTAGGCAATCGATTATCTACTATATTCTAATATCTACGACGGCTCTATGCACAACGTGGACGTGGACAAGTACCAACTGCGCAAGGTCGAGGACAAGTATGAGCACTTTGCACGAGTATGTTATATCCACACGAGCAGTCTGCACGAGTATGTTATACCCGCACTAGCGCACTGCAGGAATATGTTATACCCGCACTAGCGCTTTGCACGAGTATCTTAATTTACCCGCACAAGCCCTTTGCAGGAGTATGTTATACTCGCACTAGCATTTTGCACGACAATAATTGTCGTCAACTCAAAATTGTAACGAATATAATTTTGAGTTATTATGAATATAGTATTGCACATAATTGCACTAAAGGAGATGTTAAATATTCGGCCATAAAGTGTACGCTAATGAAAAAAAAGGAAAAAAAATCCACGAATTGAGGAAAAATATTCTTTCCTGAATATTCTCCTGATTTCTTTGGCACAAAAAATAATAGTTTAAGTTCAAATTATTGCCATATTCTATTGATCATGGCGTCGTCTTACTTGTCGTCGTCTATGCTTTCGTCCAGAAGTCATGTTACATTTAAACATAATAAAATCACGTAGACGTTATTTAAATAAATACGAAAGGCATGTATTTCTCTGCTATTAAGATAAGATAATAAGATAGCTACCTTAAAAACAACTTTTTTGATGAATTATAAAGTGTGAATCATCATTTTAAAAAAAAACGAGGATTGTAGATTTGTAGGTACTTCTGGACGAAAAATTCAAACATTGTCTATTGGTATATGACATCACATCTTTGACAGTTCTAGATTTTAAAATAGAGATGGGTTGTAACAGATTAAACACGATAACTGTTATCACTGTTACTGTTACAAAAAAATAAACAGATCCAAATATCTATGATTAAATAACAGCCTGTTATTTTTGTACGGACGATAAATACGTATTTAAATCTCAATTTAATATCTTCTATATTATCTCTTTTGGTTTAAAGTCGATAATCGTATCTATCTGTTATTAAATAACAGCCTGTTACGGACGATAGCTACGTAAGTAACAGCCACGGTAACAGTCTGTGTGGGGATTGTTATAATGTATTAACAGTAAAAGCTGCGGTAACGGTAAGTGGTTTATTGTTAGGAACAATTGTTATCTGTTAATTCTATCTGTTACGATACATACGCCTCAACCCTATTTTTTAAAATGTAAACGTCATCTGTCCAACCAATCTGTCATGGCTGGCTGTCGATGGTCGTATAACGTCAAACATTTTCAGTTTATAATTAGTGCCTAAAAATATCAGATATAATGAAAATTCGTTTCCCAGGTTTTATAAAGTGTACATGTTATGGCCGGAGTCCCATACAAAAACGAAACGTCTCTTTTTATTAAAAAGTTCGTTGTGATTGTCCTTCCATAAATATAGACAAGTGTAAAGGTGTGTCATAATTGACATCTAAGACATCCGTATCTATGAAAAAAATAAGAGAAGTGTCAACAGCGAATAGAAGAATAGAATTATATGTCATGGTATGGCGATAAAAAGTAGCCTATGTCCTTCCCCGGGATATACCATCTATCTCCTTGCCAAAATCGAAATCCGTTCAATGATTTAGGCTTAAAAAGGTAACAAACAGACAGACAGATAGACAGAGTTACTTTCGAATTTATAATATTTGTATGGATAAGTAAGCCATCATGTAAGGAAGGTCATTAATATAAACTAGAAATGAAGATAAACAGAGAAGAACCGGAGTTACCGACATAGCTTGCAGAGTAAGCAAGCTGAAGTGGCAGTTGGCTGACCATGCTTATCGAAGGACCGATGGCCGGTGGAGCAGACGAGTCCCGGAGTGGAGACCGCGTATCGGCAAGCGTAGTGTGGGACGCCCCCCAGCTATATGGACTGACAACCTTAAAAAGGTGGATGAGAAAGACTGGATGCGGAAGGCAGAAGACAGGGTATTGTGGTGCAGCCCGGGAGAGGCCTATGTCCAGCAGTGGACTGCGATAGGCTGAGTTGATTGAAGTAATGACTAATACATCTGTTTAGGCAATCGATTATCGATCTGGACACTAAGCTAATAACTCTACACGACTTCGGCGACTACTTCCTACAGATACAGACTGAAGAATGTGGTGAAGAGCAGATCAAAGCACTCACTCTCAAAGGTAAATCAATAATGAGCTTTGTTCTGCCAAAACAGTCCAACCCACAATCTTACAATAGTGCCGTTAATTTACAATCATTATTATCTAAAATAAAATAATAACAAAAAGAAAAGGAAGTGCCTCCGCTGCCGGCGCCGTTTGCTGAATTGGCTGCCGGCGCTGACTTTGGTTGTCAATTTGGCATAATTAAAAAGCATGTAATATTTTTTTCCATAATCAATAATGTCCCTATTCGAGTAATAAAGTATATATATTGTACTACCTGGAATCTGCAAAAAAAAAGGTTAGATTAGGTTAGAACTGTGACCCCCTACGCACGAGCCGAGCGAGCGGTGCCGCGGCAGCGTCAGGCGAGTGCCAAAAACGACTAGAATGTAAATAAAAAAATATTTTAGTTGCCGGCAGCGGAGGCACTCCCAAAAGAAAATCATTACCTAAAACTACTTTAGAAAATGTTTTTTTTATTAATGAGTCCGAGTAGTGGTTTTCGTATTCAAGATTAACCACGACACGTCCCTTTGTATAAACCCACATAAAAAAGTCAGGACTTGTCGCGAATTCCTCAGTGATCAAAATAGTATTCGTACTCAAATTACATGTTAAAAACATTGGGTCTTAAAGACTATGCGTAACAGAATGGGGGCGAAAAGTTGTAAAGGCCCATCCGAATTGGCCACCTTATGAATGGTATTAGGCACCCATAGAGGCGGAACGTAGCATTGTAAAATGTGTACCTTCTTGAGGACAGCTGCAGGAAAGAGTACTGATTAACCCAATTATTTTTATTTTAGTACCTGGTAAGTCAGATTGAAGTACTGACCGTGCACTGTTCACACAGTGAACGGTGTGTACCTACAATAGAGCAAAAGTCAATATCCCGACATATTTAGTAATACCTAATTGAGTACGCTCATAATATACTTATTTTAAAAATTCATTCATAAACTCACGCCTTCTTCCCATGGGGGTAGGCAGAAACTATAGAACGCCACTTGCTACGATCCTTACATACTCCTTTTGCCTCGTTTACGTTCATACATGGTTACGAGTACTACACAGCTGACCTTTCTGAAGAACATTAGCAATAAGGTCACTATATTATGTTCACGGCATCTCCTCTCGGCGTTTCCAGTTTCATCTGCCTTGTAAATACCTTTTGTTAGTCACCTTTCATTCATCTTCTCAACATGACAAAACCATCTAAGCATAAGTACTCTTACTAATTTTTGTCATTAGGTACATCTTCTTTGAAACGGCACCGGTGCTTACCTATCATATAATTTCTCAGCCTATCATTTATAGACACGCTCCACATGCTTCGGAGGAGCTCGTGGCTAAGTAATAACAGCCGCACGGGTCGATCCATCAGGTAAAGCTACGCTTGCCGGGGTTGGTCCGTCGATGGGTGACCATCTTTACATATCGAGACTCCTCCGTGCCTCGGAAAGCACGTTAAGCCGTTGGTCCCGGCTGTCATTCGTGGATCTTTGACAGTCGTTACGGGTCGTCAAAAGCCCGAAAGTCTGACAACCAGTCATACCAAGGGGTATCGTATTACCCAGTCACTGGGTTTTGGAGGACAGACAGGCAGTCGCTCCATGTAAAATACTGGTATTCAGCTGCATCCGGTTAGACTGGAAGTCGACCCCAATATAGTTGGGAAAAGGCTAGGCAGATTGATTGCTACACATGCTTCGCAAGGAACGCATTTCCACAGCATTTATTCTACTTTCAAACTACTTTCGCTACCCCCATTATTCACTTCTATACATACATAAGCGTAGTAGGCGCTCTCACACCATTGTGAACAACCAGTCAATCCCTTTTGAACATCGACTGGTTGGTCCCAATCGCATGTATCAGCACCATTCACATTATTTCCCGTATTTACCCTTCTTTCCACATCTTCACCAACCTTTCCATCCCTTGTACACATACTCCCCAGATATACAAACTCAGGTACTTGCTCCACAGTCTTTATTATTTATTTTCACATCACACTGATAAATCCTCTTCTCTGTCAAACACCTGCGACCCTGCAATGACCTTCGTGACAAACATAATGCGGGCCATAGACGTTCAACTAATTTGATCAAACAGGCTGGTTCAAACAGTTTGATTAAATAAAAATACAAACATTCATATTTCTTCATGCCATTTCACAACTCATTTTGATCAAATTTTCCCACACACTACATTCATGCCAATTTGATAAAAATTAAAGTAGTAAAAACTAAAACCCACCTACGACTAAAAAGGTATAAACAAGACAAAACAAAATAAATTAAAGAGAAAGATAAATTAAAAATCCAGAGTCACACGTGTTAATCGAACAGATTACGTGTGACTCCGGATTTTTTATTTATCTGTCTGTTTTGTCTTGTTTATACCTTTTTAGTCGTAGTCGTTTTTTCATTCTTTTGGGGTTATAATATATATATATTTTTGAAATGTGCTCATTAAGCCCTTTCATTTGATACCCAACATGGTACCATTACACAAATTTTCGTTTTTAGTTCCTGTCTTTATGACCTGTAGAGGGTGCCACTTTTAATGTAATGTGACGTCACATAGCCTATAACCAACGGACGATCAAGACGCTTACAACGATACCTCACTTGTCAAATTGTGATGAGTGGTTTAGAAGATATGAGGGAACAGATGAACATACATACATACTTACATACATACATACCGGTCAAAATCATAACCCTCCTTTGTTCTTCGCCATAAAAACTATTAGAGTCAGCCTGTTTGATCAAATTACTTGACGTCTATGGCCCGCATTATCCACAATTTTTTTTTTTTTTAGTAGATAAATATAACGTCGAAGCAGAACTAATAGAACTGCGTTTATATTACAGATATCGGTAATGTTGATTTTATTAATGAAATGAATTATGTAGTCATAACCTAATCATAACTAATATTATAAATACGAAACCGAGTTTGTTTGTTACGCCTTTTAAGCTAAAACGGCTGAACGGATTTGAAATGAAATTTGGCACAGGGGTAGACCATGACCAGGAATAAGATACTTTTATCCCGATATACCCACGGGATCGAGACTTATGCGGGGAAACCGCGGTGTGCAATTATTTAGTCATAATATTTAAATAAATTCATGATGTATATTTTCAGGTTCAAGTACCTACCTATTATGAAATGTAAAAAAACTAAATTATTTTTTTCTTTGTAGCTAGTAGTGAGAGTAAGTATTGAAAATGTATAACTGAGACCGCGTTTTAGGGTTTCGTACCTATAATCTACTCTTGAGACACTGGACCTTGGTGCTCAATAAAACGAAGAGAATGTAGATGCTGAACAACGGTTCTAAGCCAGATAAACTATGATTGCTTCGTCCTATTTTAATTATAACTAGCTTTTGCCCGCGACTTCGCCCGCGTGGAGGTCGGAAATATCCCACGGAAACATACTATTAGGTATACTTACTTACCGTAAAGCCGACATATTCCACAACCATCGTTATATTTCAGCCAATTTACACAAAAACTTAGTATACTATACATATAAGGATAAGGTGTTAAAAATTAACTTTACAAACTTAAAGAGATGCTTTAATCCATTGAACTGAATGAATTTTACTAAACAGCTTTCCCATACAGATTTTTTTTGGACGGAGTTATTCATGAGGAACTTTTAGGTGTATAAGTGCCCGTCCACACAAGGCCGCGCCCGCGCCGCCGCGCCGCCGTGCCGCCGCGCCGTTCCGCTTGATCGCCGGCTGCTTGCAAAAGTGCAAGCACCCGGTGGCGGCACGGTGGCGGCACGGCGGCGGCACGATCGCGGTGTCGTCTGGCCGGGCACTAAAGCTTTTTAAGTTTAAAAGCTTCCTCTCTCCGACTATTTTTCTTTGCTCGACAGGGTCCTTAATGATCTCGTTTAATTTTAAATTACTACCAAAGCACACATTCTGGAATGCAATAAATGATTGAGTATTGACAGGGTGGTAAAGCAATTACAAGGTTGACTATACGCGTAAATCCTAACCCTCTGCTACTCCACAGTGATCCAGTTCCTGCGAATTCGCTCGGCTTTGACTTTTAAGGACCAGTACCACAATGTAACGTACGCATGCGCCGAGTGCGCGGTCACAGACGTGCTGTGCAACGGAAAGAGCCAGCTCCCGGCGGGCAAGTTCAAAATCGATCCCGCCTCCAAGACCATCACCGTCTACTTTCATAGGTGAGCACACATCACCTTTCAAAACCTCACTCCCAAAGAACGATAGAGTTCTATGAGAGAGCACGCAATCAGTTTCACGCACATACAAGGCTACAAGGCGGGTGCGTGTCGGGCGCGGGTCGGGACGACAGTACGGCGGGCTGTATTCCTTGTATATTGGTATCAGCCACGAAACGCGTGGGCGGGTCGCTCACGGAGCGAGTTGAGTCGAAAACGACCCGACCCGCGCCCGACACGCACCCGCCTTGTGTGTTTTGAGCTAACCTACTCAGAATTTAGCATAGCTAACCCTCAGGACCATGTTGCATGGTTGCAACCACCATTAGACCAACAAAGTTATCTAAATTGATTCATATTTAATTTCACAGCTATCCTTGCGTGTACGTGGGAATATTCAAGATTGGCGACACTCCTTACAGAAAAATTGTAGCTATTCCTTATAGTGAGTTTTAATTAATACTGGATGACTTTATTAATACTAGAATTTACTAGATATAACTTGAAATTACTGACATTCAGTAAACATTCAACACTACCTATACAGATCTAGTTTAGGTAGAGAAACTTGTTTGGCGGTATTGACTCAATTGAACCAAGTGAAGTGTTGATTCGGTTTCAAAAACATTGTTATTACTTACTTAAAAAATACTTTTATTGAGAATATTATGTTTTCTCAAACATGCTTGTAAATTCGAGCATTATTTTGACAACCTTCTTCGAGATAAATCGAAATTGCTGTACTGGTTAAAAACAAGTGACGATGCGACCGGCAATGTTACTATGAAACTCCATATCCATATCTGTCGTGTTTAGCGGCCAAATAAATTACTATGAAAACTCATATCTGTGGTGTGTTAAAATATAATAAACTAGCTTTTGCCCGCGGCTTCGCCCGCGTGGATGTCGGAAATTATCCCACGGGAATGTGCTACCGGGATAAAAGTATCCTATGTCCCATAACCCACGTGGTCTGTCTAGGCGACCTAGGCGTTACGGCGTAAAAGTAACAGACATAAGACAGCCAGTAACTTTATATATTAGTGGTAGTCCATATCTATATTGTGGTGATAGTGTGGATAGTATGGACAGCAGTATGAAACTGTCGGAAAGATTAATGAAAAAATATTGTATAAAGATTAATGAAAAAACTATGGCATATTGTATGGACGATGGAAACTAAAGCGAAAGCTTTGGGGGAGCCTGCGATATTCAAATTTTCTTATGTTTTTTGCTTTTTACAGGTCAGTATCATGTTTTATGTTGATCTAAATAATGAGTCGCAGTTGTTTCAAATATTTATTTATTTAATCTAACTAATATTGCAGGAGTTGTATTCCTGTATCTAATGGTTATTATTCTGTAAAGCTACTATTTGCTACGATCGCGAATCATATTTTAATCATATTGACATTCGAAACTTACCCATTAAACGATTTAAAAGCTGTATTAAAACCAAACTTTGTAAAAAAGGGTACTATACAATTTCAGATTATTTAGAAGACAAAAAGCATGGGATGGAGCTGCTCGCTCTGCTAACATTTTGTCATTTTGGCATTGTGACATTTTGAATAAGTGAAAATCATCAAAATATACCTACCAGTTTTATATACAAATTCACATTATTGAATATTATATGTAGGATATTGACAAAATGACGTGATTGCTTTGTAAAGTATTGTATTATTGTGAATGTGAGGACTATGTGGATGTTTATTTTGTTTTTATTCTTATATTTTTTCGTTCTCAGTTAGTTTTAACAATGGTCTGGCAATTTGAGAACTTGATGCGGCCTACACAAATGTCCTTTCTTTGGTATTGTTCGTCGAGTCGTTGAGCTCCTTAAGTTCTGAGCTGAGCTCCACTATTACTGACAAATGCTTGCAGTGACAGGACAGGTTCACTCAAATCTGTGTGGTTCACCATTTCAGACTCTAATCTACATGGCCCTCATAGGGCCTGACCAATATGCCAATATCTGACCTAAGTATGTCCGGACTTTAAAAGAGACTGAGTTTGTTTCGGCCTTTCTTCTCAGAGTAGTCAGATAGGAAACGCCGACCTCATCTAGCTTAATTTTACAATTTTTTGATATTATTACGACGTGTAAAAGTGATTCCAATAACCTATTTACAGAATAAACAATTTCATTTTAACATACAACCTGCCTGACACTGACTTGCAAATTGCAAAATACTTAAGATTTGAATTTCGCGGGCTACCGGCGCATCCCCCTTAAGAAAATCGCATCATTTGCACAACGCCATCTATCGAGTAAGTACTCACTGGTAAACTCAAACTCTTCGTTCCAAGCCAAGAGCCAAGTAGTAATAACTTTTGATTGAGTGGACAGATTCTCAAGATACGGACTATGACTATATTCTCAATCCCTTAACGCTCTTGAAGAGAGTTCCGCAAAAATGTCAATAATAAGTACTTAGATGTGAATTTTAAAATCAAGAGGGTAAAGAAGGGTTTTTACCCTCATGAGGGATGATTTTAGAAAAACGTAACTCTTTGTTAGTTACAAAAAGCATAAATTTTCACAGCCCTAAGTTAAAAAAAAAACCGGCCAAGTGCGTGTCGAACCATGCACAATGAAGGGTTCCGTAGTTGGGATGAATTATTTTATCAAACAAACTTTCGCAAAGTTTTATTGTTATTATGTCTATGGGCGTTTACTGTCCCTCAAAGTGTTAAAAAACTTGTTCTCGCATACAGAATGTTTGGGTTTTTGCAACTGCACATGTAAGTTGGTCGATTAAAAGTTTTTGAGCTAAGTCGCGGACAGACAGACAGAGTTACTATCGAATTTATACTTTTAAGCATCGATTAGTAAGTGTTCAATTCAAAATGAGCCAAATGTTCGATAATTATGAATTCGGCGAAAGTCATTCTTCTACGGAGACTCTTAACACCGCGATTCAGAAAATGACGTTAAATGAACAACGCCATCTATCGAGCATTAATACTACATTGCCTTAAATCTAAATTCAAACCAAAGGCTAGAAGAAATACCAAAAAATATGGTTTTAAGCTAATCCTATCTAACCTAACCTATTTAACCTAATAAGTAGGTACAATTACTTATTATAAGTGCGGTTTAAAAATAATCCTAACTACGTTTCAAAGAACGAACATACAATTTCGAAAAAAATGTCGCGCTGAAAAGCACTTTTTGTCTTAAAAAATAAATCACTTTAATATTTAAATACTATTATAAAATTTCTAATATATATTTTTTTATTTATCGTAACGTAAGTTGTCGCACCGAAAAGCACGTTTTTATGAATTATTATTTTACTCGCTGGAGAGCTCCGATAAACGCGTCCGATCGCTGCTAATCCTAAAGTGCTTTAGGGCGAATCGCGTTTTTTTTTTTTTTTGTCTAGGGCATCTCATAGTTGATTTTATAAGAAAACCGTAACTATTTAACCGGACTTTCCTGTGGCTGCCTTAAATGTACAATGTATTTAAGGTACTTAATTGGATAAGGATTAATGCTGTATTGCTTAAAATCACTTCGTAAATAAGCCATTTTTTCCCGTAAAATGTAAAGGATAAAAAATGGTTATTGTGGGTTATCCTTAAGAGATAGACATATACCATCGCGGACTTTTTTGTTGACCTTTTTAAGGTGTACAATACTATAGTACATTATTTTGATTTATCTCGTGGGGTTCAGCCAGCGTTTGCAATGTAAGCGCAAAAAAATGAGCTTATTTACGACATCACATTAGAAACCTCTAAATTTATCAGTGTTCTTTACAATATTATGCATGTATTATGTATATAAACCTTCCTCTTGAATCACTCTATCTATTTAAAAAAACCGCTTCAAAATCCGTTGTGTAGTTTTAAAGATTTAAGCATACATAGGGACGGACAGCGACAGCGACTTTGTTTTATACTATGTAGTGATGATAGTGATATTATAAATGCGAAAGTAACTCTGTCTGTCTGTCGCGCTTTCACGCCAAAACTACTGAACCGATTTAAATTAAATTTGGTATACAGATAGTCTAGAGCCTGAGAAAGGACATAGGATTACTTTTTATCTTTTTATCTACATACCACGCGGGCGGAAGCTAGTAAAATATATAGGCAAATCGGACCAGCAGTTATCAAGTGATGCGCTTACCAAGGAACAGCATTTATTTTTTATTTTTTGTTACATATATTTTAAAGTCAATTCATTTCAAATTTCAGATCCCAGTAAGTTTTCGAACTTTGATAACCGCTTACTGCGTGTCGGTATAATCTGACAATAAGTCCGGGTCGCCACTTGAACATATCGGACTTCCACGACCTTTTTGAGTCAAGGACTTCATTCTCTTAGGTAGTTCCTACTAAGGCTTCGGAGTTTCCCGTACAAAGTTCCAAAGTTAGGCATCCCATTAAAACCCTTGGATATTTTTTAAGTTTATCCAAGTCCTTCTTAAGAGTTCAAGCTCACTACAGGCACCAATTTGTCGTCAAAACCACCATCGGTGCACATCATCGGTATATACGCACGCGCATCACTAGATACCTGACATTACACGCGTGCACTTTAGTGACGTGATTAGACATAATTACTGGACTACATATTCTTGGGAAGCCTCAAGGTTACGGCGAGTACCCGGTAAATTAATTTTATTATTTAATTTTTAAGAAATTGGTAAGTAAGTAAGTACATAAGTTATGTTCTTATTCGTTGTTTCAGAAGTCTATGAACAAGTAGCCCGGGGAATTTACGCCAAAACGGCTAACTTTGTATTAATTTAAAAAAGCGTTTTTTTCAGTTGTACCATGTTAAAATGTAAGGACCGCGAAAAGTTCGCCCCCGCGTGTACGATTTTTTAAAGAAAACGTCTCATTTTCTTTTTACGTGGTAGAAAAAGTATTACTTAACAGACATGACACATGACATGTTTATATGCAGTGTTTGTCGAAGAGATTAGGTATTACAAGTAGATCCAAAAATTAAACATTTTCGTCCACGAAAATTGCGATAAAAATTTCCAATTCGGGCCAAGCGCCTGAAGTTCCTTGTATAGGTCTCAAAGTATCTAGCTGTCACATATGTATTAAAACTTATCTAGCTGTCAAAAACAATGGTCTCAAACTATCTAGCTGTCACAAACAATGGTCTCAAACTATCTAGCTGTCACATATATGTCTCAAACTCCAGCTGTCACATATGTCTCAAACTAACTAGCTGTCACATAGGTCTCAAACTGTCTAGCTGTCACATGTGTCTCAAACTATCTAGCTGTCACATATATGTCTCAAACTATCTAGCTGTCACATATATGTCTCAAACTATCTAGCTGTCACATATATGTCTCAAACTATCTAGCTGTCACATATATGTCTCAAACTATCTAGCTATCACATATATGTCTCAAACTATCTAGCTGTCACACAGGTCTCAAACTGTCTAGTTGTCACATATATGTCTCAAACTATTTAGCTGTCACATATATGTCTCAAACTATCTAGCTGTCACATAGGTCTCAAACTGTCTAGCTGTCACATTTTGGCTCAAACTATCCGACTGTCACATATGTCTCAAACTATCTAGCTGTCACATAGGTCTCAAACTGTCTAGCTGTCACATATATGTCTCAAACTATCTAGCTGTCACATATATGTCTCAAACTATCTAGCTGTCACATATATGTCTCAAACTATCTAGCTGTCACATAGGTCTCAAACTGTCTAGCTGTCACATAGATGTCAAACTGTCTAGCTGTCACTTAAGTCAAAAAATATCTAACTACCACTTAGTCTGAAACTATCTAGCTGTCACATAGGTCTCAAACTATCTAGCTGTCACATAGGTCTCAAAGCAAAAATAGACCTTGATGTTTTATGACCTGCAAGTAAGTGAAAATAACAAATGATGAAATCGACTTACTTACTGGATACATAATATTTTGTGAGACGAGAAATCTGCTTATTATTAAATGAATCTGAAGATAACTGCTTATTATTAAATGAATCTGAAGATAGTGCATTCAAACATTGTTTAGTGCGCGTAGAAGGTTAGACGCCGTACACCACATCTATTATGCCAAATCCTTAGATGTATTTGCGACTTCTGAACTGAGATCCTTAAACACTGCTTCTCGATACCTGGAGTTCATAGGTACAATAATTTGTTCTAATTTTCTCTAAGTTTATCCATTTTAATTTTATATAATTTAACCATTTTATGTTGTTTTGACTGAACATAATATAAATGTGGTGCAAACTTCAAACATAAGTTGGTTGTCTATACCTAATAATAATACTATAAATACTTGAAGTTTATTAGTTTGTATGTAGGAGGTAATCGTCGAAACTACGCATCCGATTTTAAAAAATCTTTAGAAAGCTACGCTATTGTTTTCTGTTAAAGTGAAATGGTTCCAAAGCAGATGTTTTGACGCGTTTAGACTTCACGCAAAATCAATGTTCTCTCAAAAAAACAACGTGTTTGCGTATTTTTTTTTTATGATTACGAAAATTTAAGAGTGTCTGTAGTCAAGTATGAGGCCCGAAACACGATTAAAAGCTTTCCTCGATAGAAAAAAACCGCAGTTTACTTAGAATCTGCTTTTTTAAAGAGAAAAACCTATTCCATTCGATTGATATCAAAGCAATTGTAATAAAATTTTGTCTACGTTTTCACTATTAAATACTTTAAGGGATTATGGACTTATTTTTCTATACACAAATACAATTTTAAAATTAAATACATATTTAACATAGTGCAATAGAATTGCGCGCGCACGGGGTTATACGCCCCCCTCGGCTCCCGTCCCTCCCACTTCGCCTTAAAACACGCGGACGAAGTCGCGGGTAGTTCCTAGTTAATTAAATAAATAAACACCGGCTTATGTTTCAGAGGTTAACGTCACCGGCGGCGCGATCCTGCTGCCGCCGCCCGCGGTTGGCGCACGCTTCGAATACAAAGTCCATTATACTTGCGTGGCGGAATGCTACCTCGTTAGGGTACAGCCTTAAATTAACTCCGTGGTCACGAGTTACACGCTCAAGCGACAGCGACTGCAGAGAAAACGCGACGCGACTTGCGGAGCGACAGCCGGTAACAAATAAGTGACGCGCGCGCGGGGCTCTTGACGCAAGTCGCATCGCTCGAGGCCGTGAACCGGGCCATAAACCTTAACGTGACAATTACGAGGGCGAATATACATACATAATGTATTCCTGTTCCTAGGTCAGCATCCACGGCATCCCTATAGAGGGCACCACGCGAGGTGCGAATGTTAGCTCAATGGCCTACTACTTGGTACGTTCAAGCCGGTTAAAGTTTAGAAACGTGCCGCTTCGATAGGGGGGGTAGTGGGAGTGGGGGAGGGGAGCAGGGGGGCGATGTTAAGTAAACCCCCACCCCCCCTTGCCGGAAAACCTTTTTTTTTTTTAAACGATTTTTTAATATGTCCTAAATCTCAAAATGTTGATACTTAAATTAAATTTTGAGGGAGCTGGAAGGGAGAGGAAGATAGCAAGTCACGTTCAACTTCACAGGAGACACGTCTCCAAGGTAAAAGTAAAAGTTAAAAAAAAATTGAATTAAGGCGTATTCGTCGGATCCCAGTTGCATGGTTAAAAAAAGAATAACCACGAACCTAACCTGTCCCAATCGGGATGCCCCAAGTCTCGAGTCGGTTTCACTCGCTTCCTAAGTTGCTTATTGCCTTTGTAACTAAGTCGAGATGTGTCGGGAATTGGGGCAACCCGACTCAGCCCGGTTAGGTTCGAAGGGGATGGCAGGGTCTCTGCTCAGTCGCAAGTTCGCTCTTGCATCAGAAAAAAAGTTTTTTTTTAAACTTACCTTAAAAAAAATCGCGTAACATGCAAATAAGCTCACATTCTTTCTAGCGAGGCGGCACGTCCTAGACCTAACCCTTCAACCCTGCAAGGATCTCTTGGCGCGTGGTCAAAATCGGAACTAACGGCGCCATCTTGGTTTGTCAATGTAATGTTTGTGATAATTTCGCAAATGTTTACCAGGCACGCCGCGCTGTCAATGTCATTCAGGCGCCAAAAGATTTTTGTATCACTCTAACACTTACGTGATAATTCACTGTACGTATGGTTACGTAGTCGAACAAGAAATCAATCTGAAGTTAATGGCAACACCATAGAATAAAAAAGAAGTTGTTTTTTATATTTCTATGGGCAACACGAATGATAATGAGCACCTATTTGATGGTATATCCACAGGGTGCGACGTTTACACAGCTTTTATATAAATTTTCGATAAGTGAGTAAATAATTTTGCTTTAATTTTGTTTCAGCCCGAAAACAGATCGGTGATTATCGGCTTCACGGAGTACATCCCGTTATACGAGGGTATATACCAAGGCGTGTTCAACGTAACCGGGTCAAAGTTTACGTTCACCAAACAATTAGTAGAAATAGGGTATGTTGAATAGGTACAGGGCCGAATTGACCACGAGAAGGCGAAGATTTGGGGAGCCCCACGTTTTGACGTTAACGAGAGCAGTGGTGGCCCAGTGGTAACGGCCTCGACTTAATATGAGTTGTAGGTCATGGGTTCGAACGCAAGTAGACGTTTACTTTGTGTAAATAATTCATCACAACTGCTTTCAAACGGTAAAGGGAAACATCGTGAGAACAGGCACGTCCTAGAGACAGGACACAATAACCTTTTGTATTTTCGAGAGCGAGACCAGTGCCCTGTTTATCAAAACATACCAGTCTTGTATTACCAAATGTTATTATTTAGTTCAAAAGTACTTATATTTTTACACGTTTATTCGTGATTTTATTTATCAAAAAATTCTTTGTAAGTTACAACTTGTAGAAAATCGTAATAAATCCTGAGTGTCTCTCTATTCCGTCTTACAAGTTTACTATCGTGCTTAGTACCGCAATAAGTGTTAAAATTCGATTTTCTTTTTTTAAATGTGGTCATAAGAGAGAGATGACCTGATGCCCGTGGCCAGCAGTGGGAACATTAAGGCTGTTTATATACGGATATGAGCTATGAATTTAACGAAAATGAACATTCTAGGTAACTTGTGAACGTGTAGACTTGTAACTTTTGATAAACAGAGCCCACCTATCCCAAAAAAATCCCTTTGTGACAACGTTGTGGAAGTATCCAGTGTTTCGAACAGTACTTACACCAGGAACAGGCGTGTGTGCCATGAAGTTGTTACTTATTGCAGGCCCGAGGAGAATAAGTTACATCAAATTATAGTCTTGAATGCTGATGTATCTTCCTTCCTGAATCTAAAAGACGTGCAAGAGCTGGACGTGATGGACGAGGTGGAAGAGATGGAAGAGAATCCGATACCCCAGTTCCTTAACAATGCAGAGCCTGAGGCGAAACTAGAGTCAGATTCGGAGGGGGAACCACCGACCAACGAAAGCCAGAAACCTCAGCCTCCTGAGACTCGCAGTGGAGGGGAAACGGAACAATGTAATATAATAACGAGAATTTAACCGTTTATTATTTCATGAAAGGGAATCGTTTGCCTTGGCATGGGCATGTGATGAAGGATGGAACTAAAATAGTGATTAATTTAAATGTTGATGGATGGAGAGGGAGAGGAGTACCTACCAAAGTAAAGATGGATGGATTGTGTGAGGTATGATATGAAAGAAAAAGCAGTGAAAGTGACGACTGCCAAGCTAGGATAGAAGAAAAAAAAGTGTTGCGCTGACCCCAAGTATCAGTAAAACGTTAAAATAAAAATAATGAAATGTGTAGGATACAAGTTACATGTGTAAAAATAGGGTAAATTGAATTCGTGGGCATTCTGTTAAGGGGTCATTGTACTTAATATTACCCTAAAAAAACACCTTGTATAAACAATTTCGGAAGCAAGATTTGGATAAATTTAGAAAATAAATTGACGCAGACTTCCTAAGCTGTTTATTTACTGTTTTATTGTTTTTTTTTGTGTTTGTGCTGTTTGTTTGTTGTTTTGGTCGTTCATTATTTTCTTGTTCTTGAAGTCGGTGAACGTTTTATTTCATTATTAAAAGTACAGGAACAAAATAAAGGTGTAAAATAAAGGGTATAAATAAATACAGGGTGTATTTGTTACGCGAAGGATTTTCGCAAAGAAATGCCTGATTTAGAGCAGTGGTGGCCCAGTGGCAACGGGCCTGACTTATCACATTACTTTGCGTAAGTAATTTATTTCATCACAAGTTCTCAAAACGGTGAAGGAAAACATCTCATAAGGTAACTAACATGTCCTAAAACCAACATTTCGAAGACATGTGACATCCACCGACCCGCACTGGGCCCGCGTTGTTTATTATGGCCCACTCCCTCTCACAGAGAGGTCTGTATCCCAGCAGTTGGAAGGTTATAGGCTGATTATGCTTAATGCCTGATTTCCTAACATAGTTTGTACTTGCCAGCTTGTACGGTGCACATACTCCGTGACTCGGTGCAAGCAGGCCACGCTTACAAACAGAAGACAGTCGGGTACGCTTGCCCGGGCGGCCAGTTCGTCGCCGTCAGCTGTCGCGGACAGATCGTCACCACAGGACTCGGTATATCGACCAACAACACCGTCAACATAGATTTTGATCAGTGAGTCCTGTTGTAAATAAAATTTCTTGCGGAAGCACCTCCTTGTACTCATTCAAACGGGAACAGAAATGAAAAGAAAACTAATTTAGACCACAGACCAAGAAGTGGCCAGGAATAAATTAATTAAATAGTTTATATTATGTTCATCTATACCCCATTTGAAATAAGATTAGACATTAAAACAAACCCTTTTACAGTCCGTTCAACCGATATTGACTTCTATACCTTAGGCATAATGATAGCATTAAAAGCAAAAAAAGTTACACAATACCAACTATCTACTGCGGCTGCCATTTGTCATGCCACCAACGCAATAGAATTCAAAATCGGTTGAACGGAATGTAAAAAAGGCTTATCTATACGTCTAATCTTATTTCAAATGGAGTATAGGTTGTACTGAACATGCAGCCGAAAACCGCTTCAAATCCATCTCCGTAGTGCAAAGTTATACTTACCTCCAGAAAAATCAAAGTTACTGAACATCATAATAAAATTAACTTTACAGTTGCAAACAATATTTTAACACAAACTAAAGACTAGGGATCATTATCAATGCTAGGGATGCAACGATAATCGTATATCGGCGATTATAGTAAGTTTTTACGATCACTCGCGTAAACATTACGATACGATATTTACGATTCATTATCACTACATAGTATAAAACAAAGTCGCTGTCGCTGTCCGTCCCTATGTATGCTTAAATCTTTAAAACTACACAACGGATTTTGAAGCGGTTTTTTTAAATAGATAGAGTGATTCAAGAGGAAGGTTTATATACATAATACATGCATAATATTGTAAAGAAACACTGATAAATTTAGAGGTTTCTAATGTGATGTCGTAAATAAGCTCATTTTTTTGCGCTTACATTGCAAACGCTGGCTGAACCCCACGAGATAAATCAAAATAATGTACTATAGTATTGTACACCTTAAAAAGGTCAACAAAAAAGTCCGCGATGGTATATGTCTATCTCTTAAGGATAACCCACAATAACCATTTTTTATCCTTTACATTTTACGGGAAAAAATGGCTTATTTACGAAGTGATTTTAAGCAATACAGCATTAATCCTTATCCAATTAAGTACCTTAAATACATTGTACATTTAATATAGATCAAGATGGCCCTTTACAGCATGTAATTTAAATGAGTATTTCCGAAGATATTACAGATTTAAAATGCAGGGACATAACGGTGCGGCGGTACCGGCCCGGCCGGCGCAGCGGCGCGTGCTTATAAATAGCGCGTCGAAGGCCGCGATTCGCCCCCCTGGCTGGAGGCTTTGAGTGTAGTAGCTTAAGGCAGCCACAGGAAAGTCCGGTTAAATAGTTACGGTTTTCTTATAAAATCAACTATGAGATGCCCTAAACAAAAAAAAAAAAAAAACGCGATTCGCCCTAAAGCACTTTAGGATTAGCAGCGATCGGACGCGTTTATCGGAGCTCTCCAACGAGTAAAATAATAATTCATAAAAACGTGCTTTTCGGTGCGACAACTTACGTTACGATAAATAAAAAAATATATATTAGAAATTTTATAATAGTATTTAAATATTAAAGTGATTTCGCCGAATTCATAATTATCGAACATTTGGCTCATTTTGAATTGAACACTTACTAATCGATGCTTAAAAGTATAAATTCGATAGTAACTCTGTCTGTCTGTCCGCGACTTAGCTCAAAAACTTTTAATCGACCAACTTACATGTGCAGTTGCAAAAACCCAAACATTCTGTATGCGAGAACAAGTTTTTTAACACTTTGAGGGACAGTAAACGCCCATAGACGTAATAACAATAAAACTTTGCGAAAGTTTGTTTGATAAAATAATTCATCCCAACTACGGAACCCTTCATTGTGCATGGTTCGACACGCACTTGGCCGGTTTTTTTTTTAACTTAGGGCTGTGAAAATTTATGCTTTTTGTAACTAACAAAGAGTTACGTTTTTCTAAAATCATCCCTCATGAGGGTAAAAACCCTTCTTTACCCTCTTGATTTTAAAATTCACATGTAAGTACTTATTATTGACATTTTCGCGGGACTCTCTTCAAGAGCGTTAAGGGATTGAGAATATAGTCATAGTCCGTATCTTGAGAATCTGTCCACTCAATCAAAAGTTATTACTACTTGGCTCTTGGCTTGGAACGAAGAGTTTGAGTTTACCAGTGAGTACTTACTCGATAGATGGCGTTGTGCAAATGATGCGATTTTCTTAAGAGGGATGCGCCGGTAGCCCGCGAAATTCAAATCTTAAGTATTTTGCAATTTGCAAGTCAGTGTCAGGCAGGTTGTATGTTAAAATGAAATTGTTTATTCTGTAAATAGGTTATTGGAATCACTTTTACACGTCGTAATAATATCAAAAAATTGTAAAATTAAGCTAGATGAGGTCGGCGTTTCCTATCTGACTACTCTGAGAAGAAAGGCCGAAACAAACTCAGTCTCTTTTAAAGTCCGGACATACTTAGGTCAGATATTGGCATATTGGTCAGGCCCTATGAGGGCCATGTAGATTAGAGTCTGAAATGGTGAACCACACAGATTTGAGTGAACCTGTCCTGTCACTGCAAGCATTTGTCAGTAATAGTGGAGCTCAGCTCAGAACTTAAGGAGCTCAACGACTCGACGAACAATACCAAAGAAAGGACATTTGTGTAGGCCGCATCAAGTTCTCAAATTGCCAGACCATTGTTAAAACTAACTGAGAACGAAAAAATATAAGAATAAAAACAAAATAAACATCCACATAGTCCTCACATTCACAATAATACAATACTTTACAAAGCAATCATGTCATTTTGTCAATATCCTACATATAATATTCAATAATGTGAATTTGTATATAAAACTGGTCACAATGTCACAATGCCAAAATGCCAAAATGTTAGCAGAGCGAGCAGCTCAATCCCATGCTTTTTGTCTTCTAAATAATCTGAAATTGTATAGTACCCTTTTTTACAAAGTTTGGTTTTAATACAGCTTTTAAATCGTTTAATGGGTAAGTTTCGTATGTCAATATGATTAAAATATGATTCGCGATCGTAGCAAATAGTAGCTTTACAGAATAATAACCATTAGATACAGGAATACAACTCCTGCAATATTAGTTAGATTAGATAAATAAATATTTGAAACAACTGCGACTCATTATTTAGATCAACATAAAACATGATACTGACCTGTAAAAAGCAAAAAACATAAGAAAATTTGAATATCGCAGGCTCCCCCAAAGCTTTCGCTTTAGTTTCCATCGTCCATACAATATGCCATAGTTTTTTCATTAATCTTTATACAATATTTTTTCATTAATCTTTCCGACAGTTTCATACTGCTGTCCATACTATCCACACTATCACCACAATATAGATATGGACTACCACTAATATATAAAGTTACTGGCTGTCTCATGTCTGTTACTTTTACGCCGTAACGCCTAGGTCGCCTAGACAGACCACGTGGGTTATGGGACATAGGATACTTTTATCCCGGTAGCACATTCCCGTGGGATAATTTCCGACATCCACGCGGGCGAAGCCGCGGGCAAAAGCTAGTTTTCCAATATTTTGTACAGTTTCCATTTAAACAAAACGCGTAACGCGTGGATCCCCGTAGTGGTACCATGAAATACAATTTTTCTTACGATTTTGGGGTTCCGTAGTCAACAAGGAACCCTTCGCCATGTCCGTCTGTCTGTCCGTCGGTCTTTCCGTCTGTCTGTCTGCCCGGCCGCATAGCTCGAGATTCTTAGTACTAAAAAGCTGCAATTTGGCATGGGTATTAAATATTAATCACACCAACAAAAGGTTAAAATAAAATCATGAAAAAAGGAGGTGCATAATAGTCTTTGATATTCTCAAATTGATTAATCATATTAACAAAAGCTAGGGTAATATTGCAATGGGTCCCAGCACTCATAGGCTTACGGGACAAGGAGTCTGAACGTCTGTCAAAGCTTGCAGTGGAGATGGGGAGCTAAAACCCATACATTCCAGGTTACTGGTAATATTGTGCCAAGTTTAAGCTGTTGTGTTTTGACCAGTGCTGTAACTAGTGGTGCCAGCGGTGCCCAGGCACAGAGCGCAGACACCGGAGGGGCGCAGAAATTACCATAGCACGGCTCCTGTCATATGTCGTAATCAATGACTTCGCAATGAAGAAAGCGCGTAAAGTAAATCTTTAAGTAAGGTTTACAGTTTGCCTTTGATCTTTACTATCTCTATTGTGTATTGTCTAATAAAAAAAATATTTTAGAATACTTAAACATTTTTCACCTAATTTATAAACGCAATTTATTTGAACTTCATTATTCAAAACATTAAAAAGTATTTAAAATTAAGTTTACAAAAACTTAGTTTTTGGATGATGGATTTATTTTTATAGATAATCCATTTTATTATCAGAACTGGCTATGATTAGAAAATATTTCAAGGGCGCGGTTATAGCAGCTCGCACCGGGCATAAAAATATTTTGATGAAGTCTGAAGTGAAAGGAATTTGGTACATTAATTCATAATTAGCCTTCTAGCGTGCCCTGGTTTGAGGATACAAGTTTAAGCTGAAGTTATGTTAAGTTAGCACTAAGGCTGCATTCTGGGCACTATCCATCCATAAAATTTGCTTTCCTAATGCGGAAGGTTGCATCACCTAATTGTGGATTATGGAAAAAAATTAAAGATGTGCTTTATTTGTTGATGGAGTGTGTTAATTAAGTGCAATAATGAAAGGGAATCATTGATTAAAGAATTTTAATTGAACATTTTATATGTTGGGTTACTTTAAAAAAAAATAGCAAACCCTCTATTAGCAATTGCAATAAGGTTGTGTGGCCCGGTGAAAATTATTATGCCTAGTTGTTGATGACTGATTCAATTTCTGGTACATCTTAAAGTCATAGCTGTAGTTACTTTAATATAAAAGTTAATTCATTGATATGTTATGATGGGGTATAATATGATATGCTATTCTTAATAAAGAATTTAAAAAATAATTAAAAAGTCTTTGCCATCAAATGTTGGAATTTCCACATTTGGTCATTTTGAAGAAGAAGAAGAGATACAATTATTACTGGACTGTGCCGTTATTGAATTCGATATTACCTTAGTTTTCCTATTTAACTTAGCCAGCAGAGAAAAATATCTTTCTACAAACATACCCACATTTTCAGCATCTTCTTATTCTAGAACTAATTAATATGTCCAAATGCACACCAATAATATTGTTTAAAGGCAGAAACAAACTTACCTCTAAGACGACCAACTGACCAACTTATCCGTTGCAGGCGATAGAGCCGTAGGTATTGAGATCATTAACGACATTTTAGAACCTAGTCAGTCACCGTAGCCTTACACTGTGAACGACACAGCTTCATTCCGCTTTCCGCCATTATGGCACACTGTTTTATAGAATGGTTACCGCAAACTATTGAAACCGCACTATAAGAATCTATTTTTTAGAAATAATCACGTTCACCACCACCACAACAAAGATTTTAAATGTCTTATCTATTGGCGGGTTTCATGACTGTCAAAATCAAATGACAGGTCTATGGTTGTCAAGATCAAATGACAGAGATGCAGTAGTGCCAACGTAATCATAATCGGCGTCGTTTTTCTTTTTGGGTTGGTAGTATTGGAAAAATAACTTACCAGTGAGGCGGCAAAATTCCAAACTTCCAAAATCTTTTCTAGCAACTCCTCCACCGGTGATGCTCAATGGCGCAAACTTTGCGCTCTCCTCCGATATAAAACTAAAACTTTAATCACTACCGCAAGCGAACTCGACGAAAAGTTTCACTCACTTTTTCACTCACTTTTTCACTCACTTTCTCACTCAACTCACTGAATTTCACCACCAGAAAGATCACAAACAGCATGTTGGAACTAAAATGCTGTATGATAAAGTCAAAATGTAAAAATAACTAATTTATTAAATTAGCAACTGGAGCACATTGCACTCATTCCAACTCATTCGAATCGAAAGGGAACAAAATTGAACAGAAA
This sequence comes from Lithophane ornitopus, assembly GCA_948473465.1. NCBI lineage: Eukaryota > Metazoa > Arthropoda > Insecta > Lepidoptera > Noctuidae > Lithophane > Lithophane ornitopus. The sequence continues at coordinate 9,136,701 of OX419641.1, read as the reverse complement.
AAAAAAAAAAACTAATTCAGACCACAGACAAACAAGTGGCCAGGATTAAATTATAGACGCACTCAAACGCCCGAATCCCAAGTTGTGATGTTGCCCCAGTGGTTTAGGATAAATGTAAAGTGGGTGATAGAAGTGCGTACATAAAGTACGCGGTCTTAAGTTCACGACCTTACTCGGCTCGCCGTCGGTGACACACGTGAAGCTTGCTCAAAATTTCATTGTCAAATTGGGTCGCGGCTCGCGGCGATGACAGACAATTTGGCAATAAAATTTTGAGCAAGCTTCACGCTTGTCACCGACGGCGAGCCAAGTAAGGTCGCGAACTTAAAGACCGCGTATTTTAACTACGCACGTCTATCACCTACTTTACAGGCAGTAACAGGGTGGAAAGTTCCTCCATTGAAAAGAAAGGATCCGACCTACCGCGATGCAGGAGTTTGTGACGAAAATACACATAGGTAATGTTAATAATTATTTTTTTCCCAGTTTTGAGGACACAAATGCTTGCGTATATAAGGGAATCTTCAAAATCAACGAAACTGAACATAGAAAAACATTAGCTGTTCTTGAAAGTAAGTTTAAAATAAAACAGAAAGTGTTTTTTGCACTAAAGTTTTTTTTTTACTCCATATTACAGCTAGATTCATTCAGTTGCGGTATTACGCTACTGATATTTATTTCATACAATCTCTCAAGCTGTGATACAGAAAGTACCTACCAAATAAAATATAATACTTAGGACCTATGTACCCAATATCACGGACCAAATAGCTGAACACCGTAATGCTGGCACCACATTACTGCGCGTTTGCACTGGCGAAACATCCACAGAAAAACATGTTGAAGTCCCTAGTTCCTGTCAAAAATTGTATGGAAAATTGACAGAAAATAGAGATTTCAACATGTTTTGTTGTAAATGTTTCCCCAGCGCAATCGCGTTGACTGCTCCAAGCGCATAAATAAAAAGTTGAGATAAATACATAAACACTCACAAAACAGTGGAATACAGCCGCATAACATTTTTATTGTAACGTAACCTAAGCTGTTTCGTGTTTCATTAATTTTACACACATAGGTACTGAAGGCGATGGTAATGAACTGTATGTGTTGATGGTTAAAATAAAACGAAAGCCGGTGAGAATAAAAGGAACTGTAATGGGAAATAATTAAAAATATAACAAAAATGGAAAAATACAGGGAAAAACCAACCAAACCAAACCTTTGACATAAAGCAGCACAAGACAAGTGGTAATAAAAGAAAAACAGTCAAAATAAAAAAAAATAAAAAAATCTTCCCAACCAAGGAGTCTGTGACATTCCACCACCTTGTGCATGTAAGTGCACAAACTACTTGGCAGGTTATGTGGAAAGCCTTACGAGCTTCTTGGCTGGCCGACGAAGCAAGCCACCTGAAGTGGCTACGTCCACCACCCTTATTATGCCATCTTTGCCCGGAAAGGTTGCAGCAACACGGCCACGAGGCCAAGTACCACGGGGTAAATTTTCGTCAACTAGGAGTACAATGTCCCCAATATTGAGAGCTTGCTGCCTGCTGTCCCCAATCTGTCGTGGCTGCATAGTGGGCAAAATTTCTCTTATCCAACGGTGCCAAAAATGGTCAGCCAGTCGTAGTGCTTTCCGCCAATCTGATCGTCTTAATAAGTCCCGGTCATCCAGTATTGAAGGAAGAATTTGGTTGGACGATGAGCCGAGCAGAAAATGAAAAGGAGTGAGGGTCTCTTGGTCTTCGTGACAAACTGAAACGTGACTGAGAGGGCGAGAGTTAACTATAGCTTCGGCTTCTAGCAAGAGGGTCATGAGCACTTCTTCGTTCGGAGCTTTTTCGTGCAGGGTAGCATTTAATGCAACTTTCACGCTGCGGACCAGCCTTTCCCAACATCCACCGAAGAACGGAGCTGCAGCGGGGATGAAGCTCCATTTGATTCCTCTGTTTGCGGCGAAATTTTCGACTTCAGGGTGGTAAAAATCCCGAAGTATTCGGTTTGCACCAACAAAACATGTGCCGTTGTCTGAATATATCGTGTCGGGAGTGCCTCTTCTCGCAATAAAACGACGCAGGCTCATTATGGCAGAATCCGCTGATAAAGAATGTACCAATTCTAGGTGGACAGCCCTGGACGTCATGCAGGTAAAAAGGGCAACATAACGTTTTTCTCTCCTTCGGCCAATGGAGGTGATGATTGGGCCAAAATAGTCCACCCCTGTATAAGTGAATGGACGGCGATGGTGAGCAAGCCGATGTGTCGGGAGATCCCCTGTCTTAGGAACGATGGGTTTTCCCTTAACTTTGCAAATTAGACATTGGTGGGCCACACTTCTGACCGAGCTGCGTATGCGTAAGATCCAATATTTTTGCCTTAACTCATTTATCACAGTTTCGTTATTGGCATGACCTGCTCTGCGGTGATAATAATGCACCAACAAACGGACGACATGATGGCGACCATCTAATAGAATGGGGCGTTTCACATCGGCGCTGACGTTTTCGACTGCTCTGATTCTTCCGTCCAACCGCAGTAAACCGTCTTCTCCCATTATGGGTGAAAGTTTCCATAAGGGACTAGATTTGAGCAACGGAACGTCTTGAATGATGGAGTGAATTTCTACTGAAAACGTTTCTGACTGTAAGCGTTGTAGAATATGCCTTTCTGCGGCTTCCATGAATTCAGCTGACAAGGGCAATAGAGTGGTGGACGCTAATAAAGTCGTACAACGGTGGTCTCTAACTGCGGTGTTAGGGACAGTGAGTCTAGTACGGTCCAAAAGTGAGCGAAATTTGGCCGCAGCCTGCAAAACGCGAGCAGTAGCGCGGAGTAAACGTAGCCAGTCACTAAAACGATTAAAATCTGCTGTTATAACCAGATGAGCTGATGATGTTCAACTCAATATAATTATAGTTTTTTTTTTTTATAATTTTAATTCTTGTTATTTTTTACTTTAAATTGTATACTTTATTTCCATATCAATAATTGATTGTTTGATATCTTAATGCAAGCTGTGGTCTCCTATAATTGAAGATGCACAAGGATTTGTATCTTTTTATGTTTTATTTTTAGCATGTAAGGTGTAATCTTTGTTGGAGATCCAAATAAATAAATAAATAAATAAATAAATGAGCAACCACAAGTTCGGGAAATCGTTTACGTTCCTCCTGAACCATAGGCTGGCCAGTTGGTTCTACAGGCCAATCCTCCGGATTTTTTAGAAGAAATGGAGGTCCCGTGAACCATCGGTGATTGGAATTTAAATGAAGAGGTTTCATACGAGTAGCGTCGTCTGCGACGTTCAAGTCAGTTGGGACCCATCGCCAATCATGCACTCGTGAATTTTCCGTTATTTCCCCGATTCGATGGGCCACAAAAGGCTTAAACGTACGTGCGACATTCCTGAGCCAACCAAGGACTGTTTTTGAGTCTGTCCAAAGGAATGTGCGGATTGGCTTTTTTCTATGAAATTCCTTGATAGTGATAGCAAGGCGAGAGGCAATTAAAGCAGCTTGTAATTCTAGACGCGGAATTGATGTCGGTTTCAATGGTGCTACTCTCGCTTTACTAGCAATGAGGGCGAGCTTGATGGTACCGTTGGAATAGACGAAACGCCAAAAGGATACACAGGCATAGGCAAGCTCGCTCGCATCTGCAAAAACATGAAGTTCCCTGTGTAAAGGTTCGCCATTTGCATTAGCGTACCACCGAGGAATTCTAAGAGTCGATATTTCAGAGAGCTCTTTAAACCATTCACCCCACCTCAAAACCTCTGAGGGCGAAAACGGTGTGTCCCAGTCGATATTTGATCTCCAGACCTCTTGGAGTAGGATTCGACCCTTTACAACTATTGGTCCGAGTAACCCTAACGGGTCGTAGACTTTCATAAGGTGGGACAAAACTTTTCGTTTACTTAGAAACCCTTGTACCTTACAACCTTCTAAACCAGTCCTAAAACCTATAGTGTCTGATACCGGATTCCATGAAATGCCTAAGACTTTATTGACAGAGGTGGAATCGTTACAAAGTTCTACTTCAGTTGGTTGTGTATCACACAAATGTTTTGGAAGAAGACGCAGCGCTTCCGGATTGTTAGAGATCCAGTCACGCATTTCGAAACAGGCATTACGATGGATAGTGACTATATCAGATGACAGCTGGGCAGCCTTGGTGACGTCGTCCACACTATCTAGATAGTCATCCATATAACTGCTATGCACGCTAGCGTTGGTTGCTTCCGGATACAAATCTTGATGCAACATGGCATTTTTGTTTTTTACGTACAGGGCAGTAAATGGACTGGACGACGCTCCAAAGATAACAGCAGTCATTCGATACTCTTTTATAGGCGTTGTATCTTTTGACTGAACGTCGCGCCAAAGAAAACGTAGCGCATCTCTATCTTGTTCTCGGATTCGTATTTGAGGAAACATTTCCCTGATGTCAGCTGATATGGCGACACTGCTCTCTCTAAATCGAAAAATAAGTCCTAACAAGTTCTCTAAAAGATCAGGCCCCTGGAGAAGCAAGGAGTTCAAAGAAACTCCTTGATTCGTAGCAGCCGCGTCATGTACGACTCGAAGCTTACGCTTTTGCGCGTGATACACACCAAAATGTGGTAAATACCACCTTATTTTTGGCATCGAGTTATCTGTATTGGGGCTAGTAAGAATGCCTGTACATGCGGAATTACTATAATATGTGTCAGGGTCACACTCCTCCGCATATCCCTTATCAAACATGTTTCTAACGAACTTTTTGTATGCATCGGCAAATTCTGGCTCTCGTAACATACGCCTCTCGAGACTGATGAAGCGAGAGTGACCTTGTGGATAGCTATCTGGAACACATTCAATGTTGTCCCGCCACGGCAGCCCTACTTGGTACCTACCAGTTGGTAAACGTGTAGTTTTACTAGAAGCAACTCCATATAAAGTCCAGCCCAACAATGTATGGCAAGCTACTGGTTCATGGCGACGGCCGGTGCGGGCTTCGTGTGTTATCGATAGGTGCCAATGCTCGGCGCCGATAAGGACAGTCGGTGTTGCGTCAGTATGAACCAGGACACCAGCTAAATCTTGTAAGTGGTTGTATAAGTCAACCGTTTGTTTAGACGTACACGTTTAGACGTAGCACGTCGACGTAGGACGTAGACGTAGACGTAGCACGTTTGATTAGGTATTTCTCAGTTTCGAATTTTCCTTGTATGTAAAAGTCAACATAAGAAATATTGGCTCTTTTCTGCAAACCACCAACACCGTTGACCGCTATACATTCCTGTGGTCCTGACAAACCTATGTGTGCAGCTACATCTGAGTCAATTAACGTCGCTGTGCTCCCATCGTCAAGCAGAGCGAACGTTTCAAAGTCACCAGCTGGGCCAGATACTATAACTGGAACCAATTTTAAAAATGTTTTTAAATGTGTGTTGCTTTTCGTTAATGTTGAAATGTGTTCTGAATGTTCGCGCTTGATACCTGTGTTTGAAACGATTACCCTATCTTCCGGTGGTGATACTTGCGGAGCGGTTGTAGCTGATGATGTTGAGGGAGCGACAATGTCAGACGCAGCTGCACACACAGCCTTGTTGCAGGACCGTGTATCGAGTGCATGCGATATCACTAAAACCAAACCCTGCCTACCATGTAAAAGAGGATGGTGGCGATAGGAACAGCCGTCGACGCCACAAGGGTTTACCTTACACGATTTCCATTGGTGCGGATTACGCTTTAAACATTTATAACAAACCTTGTTTTCTCGTATCCAACGCCATCTCTCGTCGACTGACAAAATTTTGATTTCGTCACAATGTTTGACATTGTGACCCTTTTTACAAAAAACACATTCTGTTTTTTCGTTACCCTTATTTTTATCGTGTGACACAGAGTGAATGTTTTCACGTTTGAGAGGTGTGACCGGCACTCCTGATTCAGGCGAAAAGGCGAACTTAGTGTACCGCTCATGTTCCCTAATTAGAAAATCGGATAAAATTTCAAGTTTTGACAACGAACGGCTTGAAATGTCTGACGCGTAGTCAGACCATCTCAATTTTAACAATGGGTTTAGTTTACCTAAAATGACATGGAAAATCTCAGGCGAATGTAAATATTCCCGATGGTTGAGAAATTTCATTGTAGCTAAACTATTACGAACCCTATTGGATATAACACCCAGCTCTTTAACATCGGCACTTAAACGTGGCAACTGTTTTAATACCTGTACTTCCCCGAAAACGATCATCTCAGGGCACGCAAAGCTACGTTCGAGGGCGCGCATGATGTCTTCGGAGTCCTCGGCAGAGATGAGCAGCGACGCGACAGCTTCGCGTGCAGGGCCGCGGAGCGTGCTCTGTAAGCGCGCAACATTCTCTGCGGGGGTAAATGAAGGTTTGGTGACATCAAATAGCTTCTTGAATTGAAGCCACTGTGACGCATTGCCAGTAAATGCAAAGAGCTCTATTTTCGGTTTTTGTGGCTTATCTTGTGTAGCGGCTAAAGATTTGGCTGCAGCGGCAGTGTCTGCAATCGCTTGTAAAAGCAATGGAGAAAATTCATTACAAGGAATAGGCGCATTGTGGCGTAGTCCCTCGGGGCCCACGACTGAGGATTGCGGCTCTACGGCGGCTCACCCGGGCGCTTGGGGAACGAAACCGGCCTGACAGTTGAGGTGTGCTGCTTCCGATGGAGCAGCAGCCTGAGTGCCCGTTAAATGAGTAGGCTGTGAGACCTCAACCGTGTTGTTTTCATTGTTTCCGTGAATAAATGAAATATTTTTTACCCACGTTTCCGTCCTTTTTTGGCTTGTAGCGCTTTGCTTACTTCGCATGCTACCTTCAATCTCCGCCTCCGCATCGATCTGCTCGAGCTCAGCGCGATACTCAGCTTCCTCGACCTCCGCGAGCTGTCGCGCGAGCTGCTGGGTGGCCTTCGCCTCAGCGAGCGACTTCATATTTTCATATTGACGCGGCTTCAGCTGTGGCCCTGCGCGCTTTCACGGTTGAAGACGCGGTCGAGTTTGAATGCGCAGAGCGCATACTGCTCGCGCCATCATCTTCAGCAGCTTGAATATTGGCTGACGTAACTACGGGTTCCTTTTCGATTAATGAGGAGCCAAACTACGAGATGACATGGCAGCTTTAGTTTTACTACGTGTGTTCATAATTATTGTGCTAAAATAAGATCAAGTGAGTTAAAATGAACGATGAAATCCGGCTCGAAGGACCAAAAATGAAGGCGATGGTAATGAACTGTATGTGTTGATGGTTAAAATAAAACGAAAGCCGGTGAGAATAAAAGGAACTGTAATGGGAAATAATGAAAAATATAACAAAAATGGAAAAATACAGGGAAAAACCAACCAAACCAAACCTTTGACATAAAGCAGCACAAGACAAGTGGTAATAAAAGAAAAACAGTCAAAATAAAAAAATAAAAAAAATCTTCCCAACCAAGGAGTCTGTAACAGGTACTATCAACGGCCAGAAGTGGAATGACACCGGAATGTTCATACTTGCGTGCACGCTAGGTCTGCACTTATCTCTGTGTGTGATGTTTTAATGCAGACAGTAACACGCACACAGTATAACTACGAAAGGGCGATGTTGGTTGGTCAGATGAATGTGTGAACACTAAATAAAGTAAATAAGCACCTTCCTGCTTATACTTGTTTTCTTCTTAATGAATTATCTACCTATTTAAAACCAATGATAAAATTCAACATGATAGATGTATGAAGCAATGGCAGTATCGCACGAATAGTTCGGTAAAGTAGTGTGTGCTTTATAATGGAGAAGGTTCGAACCTCAGTGCGAGCTCGACTCTTTTTGTTTTCGTGTCAGTGTTCAATTATTTGGATTTCGCTAATTTACAATGACTATTTAGGAAGGTTAGGTTACGGAAGGTAAAATAAATGTAGGCTAGGTAGGTATAGTTGATAATTTAATAAATAAATAAAAAACACAATTTTTTATAGGGACATTTATTTATGTTTATTTATTTTGTTTCTTATATATTTACATTTTTAAATATTTTTAAAAATATTATGTAACTAATATTTTGTTATCACGGGAATTCAGGGGATACACTGGCCATAATAGTAATAATTATTATTATTTATGTTATTATTAACCATAAACATAATAAAAACGATATAGGTACCAAACGTTGAAAATAAATAAGTTTATAATTTGTTCGTAAATCATTTTTGGTTGCTAATAAAAATTGGATGTTATTGTTTATTGAGGTTATAGCTTAATTTATTCATTTTCTCAGGGAAAAGAAGATTGAAACCTAACCTCAATCCTGCAATCTTACAATTAATAACTAACTTATTACTATTATGGCCAGTCCCCTGAATTCCCGTGATAACAAAATATTACTTACATAATGTTTTTATTAATATTTAGTGTGACCTCCGTTATTATTGATACAGTCAAGAAGACGTTGACACATGGAGGCCACAATATTTTTACAAATATCTGTGCCACGTAAACTGTGCCACAACTCCATGCAATGGGACCTGCCTCGTAACTAAGTTCACCAACCAACAACGTCATACGATTATACAACAGCCAGTAAATAAATTTTGTTTGAAATCTACCCTCAGTTTTGATGTTTTTTATGTTGACTAGTTTAAATTATTGAATTAAAGATACTTACTCATTCCTCGACATTCGCACTCTTTTTCTCATTGCTATAATTAGAAAAAGACAGCGGGACGCGTCATGCCTACGAACTTAGGGAAACTTTTATAAACCGCGCTCTTTCTGTTTGATTCATGATAAAAGAGTGCAATATACTTATGTGTGTGAAATGCCTTATTAGAAGAAGGTCTCAAGTGCGACGAGTTAAGATGCGATAACTTTGTATGACTGGTGACGGACTGCGACCGTACATTAAAGTTTTCATTTTCGTGTTTAATTTCAGATAACTGTAAGTTTATTTTTTATACAACTATTCCAAAGGCAGTTATCGTGGATTTATCGTTGGATTAGCACGCTCTGGCTCAGTGAGTACTTACCCTACAAAAAATAAATGTACAAACCCAATGAACACGGAACCCTTAATTTTTAATTATAATGATAGTTTAGATGTGTTTTGTGATTTGTGAGCTACATAACTGTGCGTTTGCACTGGCGAAACATTCACAACAAAACATTCACAGCAATACATGTTGAAGTCTCAGTTCCTGTCAAAAATTGTATGGAACATGACAGAAAATAGAGATTTGTCTCTCTTTACATGTCGAGTTTTAAATTTGATTACTTATTAATTTTTCAGCACCAAGTAAGTTCCATATTTTACTTTTAGCTAATTTATTTTAGATGGGAATCTTCTCTGATTGGTTACTTTATCTTTGTATTATTTTCCAGTGATTAACGTGACCGTGAGTGCTGTAGTGCCGCCTCCTCTCTCGGAAGAGTTCAAGCACAAAGTTGTCTACACCTGCAACGTTGCCAAGTGTGATCCCGCTATGGTAAGATGAAGAAGTAAGAATAGGAATGACCTTGCGCCATATTGTGACGTTTTATTTTAAAAAAGCAGCGCCTCGTTTTGAAGCAAAGTCAGTGAGAGAAATTATGATAACCTATAGAAAATGTATGGGGACCAGTAGTGACGCGGCAGATCTGCTGCGGCAACACTGTCGCGTGCAGTGGGGTTCGGAATCGGAATCATACCCTATGAAAGCAGTGAACGGTCACACAATAACGGCTGTTCAAGTTTTAGAGCGTTTTTGACACCTTAATGTCAAATACTGATGAAAATGACTTGTCACGACTGTCGTTAAAGTTTGGCCAACGAAAGTTGATCCTGAAAACACGCGCGAAATTTAAAAAAAATAAAACTAGTCTGTTTGTCCTTAAACATAGTGCGTTAAATCGTGTTGATAATGGAAATTTAATTTAATTAATTTAAATAAAATTTCAAGTATCAACACGTGTTTAGTATCTGTTATCGTTATCGCACTCTAAACAGGGATGTCAGCGATAAACAGTTTCGTTTTTTTTTAAAATTTCGCGCGTATTGTGGTACAGAATAGGGGTTATATCCATAAAGAAGGAATTATTGTCGACAAAACTGGCAAAAATAACGAGGTCGACTTTATCTCAGTAGCTGGAATGAACTGAATATCGCACATTTCGAAGAATTTTAATTTTATTTTTTTAGTTAAATGTGTTCTTTCCTGAATTTAGTATGACGTTCTCATGTTCATGTTTTTTTTAAATAATAGTTAGGTATTTAATCATTCTGTTTCCTATTCATAATTCGCAGATTTACATTAACGACAAAACTCTGAAAAGTGATGATACAAATCACTTTTACTCCTACAAGTCAGAGGTACGTAGCACTTAGGTTTTTTTATTATTTATTATTATTATTATCAACTTATTTAAATGTGGCCTATCTGATGGTACCTACTCCAAACATCAAAGTGATGGGTGGGTTAAGCATATTTTTACTTTTGTGTAGATGGTGCAAGAGAATGATAAAGAAATCATGACTGTGACTATCAACTTTTCAATCAAACCGTTTACCAAAGAGTACGAGGGTGTTTACCAACTCGTGGTGATTAACGGCACAGAGAGGGTCACTAAGAATATCATGGAGATAGGGTACGTATCGCCTTTCTTAGGGTAAGTACAGAGTCGAGAGTTCGAGACTTAGCGTAAACTTATGCTTGGTTCTGTCAAATCTATCAAATTTTGGCGCGGTTATGACAGAACGAAGCGTAAGTTACCCGTGTATAGACGCGTGTAATGTGAAATGTACTGTTACAAATTCTGCGTGTGGACGGCACTACAAGCATTACATGTAACGTTCGCGCTGATTCATTGGCTGTCGGTTTTTAGCGCGAACCCAAAGACGAGAGTCAGTAGACACATACGATTCGCCATTAGTTCATGGAAGTGCATTTCATGAAATCGACATTCAATGCACTTACATGGACTTAGAGAGTTGTATTGCTGATTTTAATGTTTATAATTCTATAAATCCATATTTGTTACGGTCGCAAATAATATTTAGATCAACATACAACCTGACAATTGCAAAAAAGAAAATTTGAATTTCGCGGGCCACCTTAGCGCATCCCCTTTAAATATAAAGTATCTGTCATAAACTTTTTATCTGTTTCAGAGCGCTGACTTGATACAGTGGTGTTCATGCTAATAACTTGGTATAATTCTATACATTTTTAATGAAATAATGAGATGAAGATTTTATTCAATCAGGTGTAAAATGTACATTTTAAATAATTATAATAATTTATGTTAACTTTTGTCTTTTTCTTTTAAAACCGCCGAGACAACAGCTGGCACACCCGTAAACCAAAATACATGGTACAAGTACATCCCCGGTCATTCCGCGCACTTACCGGATACACTGAATCATTTCATTAAAGATGTGTATTTTGACTGATGAAATTAATTACAATAATGTGCGTTTGTACTGGCGAAACATTTATGACAAAACATGTTGAATTCTCTAGTTCCTGTCAAAAATTGTATGGAACATCGACAGGAACTAGAGATTACAACATGTTTTGTCGTAAATATTTCGCCAGTACAAACGCGCATTATTGTAATTAAGTGCAAACGCACCACAGACTTAGTAGTCTAAACGCACGGCTATTATGAAACATGGAACATGTTTTAGGTAAATACTTTATACGTACACGGAATAGGTATTTGGACTAAGTATTTTTCGATACCTACTCGTACTAGTATCTAGTAAGGCACGAAATTCTTGGACTAGTGTTTGATAGTAATAATAGTAGTGACATTTGAAGGGCGTAGTTGCAGTTTTTATAGTTTTTTTAATTTACTTTTACAGTTTTTATCCATTCGAAAAATATATTATATACAATATAGAAATCGCCCCTAAGACGACCCACTGACCAAATTATAAATTCGAAAGTAACTCTGTCTGACTGTCTATAAGTTTTCACGCATAAACTACTGAACGGATTTTGACAAAATTTGGCTAGGAGACAGATGGTACCCTGGGGAAGGATATAAGTTTTTTATCGAGACACCGCGCGTGCGAAGCCGCCGCCGGTATCGTTTCGTTATAGTTTCAGAAGTGCTTAAAATAATTGATTGTTTTGAAATATCTTTAATAATTAGGTACATTCAGAATTTTTTATTTTTAATAAAGTTTATATGTAATAAATAAATGTAAATATTTTAAGTAGATATTTATTAGTAGATATTTATAAAATGTAATAAAGTAGATATTTACTTTAAAGAATTGGCAATACAGACGCGTCTATTGTCAAAATGGTTGTTTATCATTGATAGTAATTTTCCGAAAAATAAACATTTTCCAATCAAATGTTACGTAAGTTCAGTTGATAATTAACAATGTGTGACGAAGACGAAGCCTACTGTCGCCTGTGCGCCGAACCAACGACAAATGAAACGCTAATATCGCCAGACGAAGATGTAGGAATCAACTCTAAAATAGCTACGAAATTGTTGTGGATAAATATTAATGTTAATACCTCAGATGCTCTTCCAAAAAGCATTTGCTTCTCATGTTTCGATTTACTAGAACGTACATGGTCCTTTTTACACAATGTAAGGACGGCACAGACGAAATTGAACGAGATATTCTCGAAAAAAAATGACAAGGAGAATTCGCGTTCTGATGTCAAAATAGACCCAAGTAATGATGGAAAACCGGTAAATGTCGATTGGGAAGACTTTGAGGATACGAAACGAGATGTAAAACCGGATATTATCAATGAAGAACTGCAAATAGTGACTGTAGACCCTAATTCATTGATAGACTTGGCTGCGGCTGCAGTGAAGATCGAACGACTGAGTGTTGACGAAAGCCTTCAACATTCCGATGGTTTTAACACCACAGACAGTGATGCACCTCTGTACATGGCTGTTAAGAAGAAGAAACTCAAAAAGAAAAAGAAATTGAAGTATAATTCTGATTTAGACGCTGAGAGTAACAAAAAAGGGTCCGAAAAATTGACTTGGGATGATTATATGTGCCGTTGTGCAGACTGTGATGCTCAATGCAAGAATGTCATGTCTTTACGCTTACACGCGTTACAAATACACACCCATTGCTGCATATTCAAGTGCTCAGATTGTGGTAAAGTTCTCAACAACTACAAATCATTTGTTAACCATGTACGTACACACAAGAAATGGCTTAGATACTGCTGCGAGTTTTGCAACAAGCGTTTTACAATGGCATCCGTTTTGAAAAAGCATAAAAACACTTGTAATGTCAACGCATATAGAACTATGTGTCAAAACTGTGGTTCAATGTTTGAGAACGAAGAACAACTACAAGACCACATCATAGTTTACACTAAAAACTACAGAAAACGAATGAAATGTGAAACAATAGAATGCGAACTTAAATGTGAACATTGCCAAAAGGAATTCAAATCACGTAGTAACTTACAGCAACACAAACTCATACACACCGAGCGTAGTAGAGACTTCTCATGTCATATATGCGGTAAAATGTTCTTTACAAAAGGTACTTTGAGTACTCACATGATGACGCATGATGACACAAAACCTTTTAAATGTGAGTTCTGTCCAATGGCCTTCCGGGCTCGAGGAAATCTTCAATCCCACTTCAGCCTCCATTCCGGAACCAAACCATTTGTTTGTGAGCAGTGCGGTAAAAGCTTCCGTGTTAAAAGACACTTGAAATCTCATTCTATAGTGCATACGGACTTAATGCCTTACGTATGTGCGTATTGTAATAAAACTTTCAGGTTTAAAACCCGTTTGAATTTACATGTAAGACAACATACGGGTGCTAAGCCGTATAAATGTGTATATTGTCAGAGAGACTTCACAAATGGGTCTAATTTTAAGAAGCATATGAAGCGCAGACATAATATTGATACATCAAGGAAGCGGTATACTACGAATGTTGTTGAGAATGAACCCAGTTTAGAATGCAGTGATGTTGAGGCGAATCAAACGTAAATACTGTTTTTGGTAAAGTTAAAATGTATTTTTTATCTTCAAGCTTCTTTTTTAATCTGGAATGAACAGGAATAAGAATTCCTTAAGATAATTTATCATTGTTATTGTTTTACAACTTTTACTAAGGGACCAACACTGAAATTGAAAAAATTAAATCTGATTTCCATACATTTTGTGGATCTAGTAATTTAATCTTAATGAACACAATCCTACTAATATTATAATAGTTTGTATGTTTGTTACTCAATCACGCAAAAACGGCTGAACAGATTTGGATGAAATTAGGGACACAGATAATTTATAACCTGGATTAACGTAAAGGGTACTTTTTATCTCGGTAGTACGTCCCCGTGGGATAATTTCCGAAATCCCCGCGGGCGAAGCTGCGGGCGAAAGCTAGTAATTAATAAATGTATGGAGCAGCTGATTATTTTCTCGTTTTCAGGTTTGTTCCCTTAGTAAAATTAGTTCATTATGCTCGAACTCGAAAGAATTTATTTCATTTACAGCCACTTTTGAATAGTCAAGGGGTCAGTCAGAAGGAAAAGATGAAGCTAGTTGCCCATTCCAAAGCATAGTAGCTACCTATGGAGAAGAACAGGCAAGAAACTCCACGGACAAGGGTCTTTTTCTCAACATATTAAATAGTGTCCTCTTTTAATATGTTGAGAAAAAGACCCTTTTAAATAGTGTCCTCTTTTAATATGTTGAGAAAAAGACCCTTTTAATCCTTTTAAAGAGTCTCCTCTTTTAATATGTTGAGAAAAAGACCCTTTTAATCCTTTTAAAGAGTATCCTCTTTTAATATGTTGAGAAAAAGACCCTTTTAATCCTTTTAAAGAGTGTCCTCTTTTAATATGTTGAGAAAAAGAATCTTTTCACGTTAAGGGTAACAAAAACGAATTTGCTTCTAATTGTATTTACAACTAGCTGCTGACCCCGGCTTCGCCCACGTGGCTTTTTCTAAAATAAAAGCCTAAGATACTCCTTATAACATTAGCTATCTGCCAGTGAAAGTCTCGTCAAAATCGGTTCAGCCGTTTCGAAGATTAGCCGGAACAAACAGAGAGACACAAATATTTGAAAAATAGTTTTTTTGTTTTATTTACGTAGGTAAATAAAACAAAAAAACTATTTTTTAATACATAAACTTTCATACGCATTTAGTCAAATGCTGTTATTTTGACATAACAAACGGAGTCTTCAATTTTATTTATTTGGTAGATGATGATGAGATAAAGAATGAACTTCTCGTAAAAGTATGGACTTAATCTGCATATAAATTTTGTATTTAATTTTTTTTATATGTATACAGGGTGTTAGTATACTTTGGAATCGCAAAAAAATAATCAGCTGCTCCATACATTTTGTCGATTTAAGTGAATACAAATGTATGGAACAGCTGATTTTTTTTTTCACGATTTCAAGGTTGGTCCCATAGAAAAAGTATATTATAGGTGACACCAAACCACTAGTTTCAAGGATAACGGTGTCTACCCGAACATCCTGTATAAATATCCAGGCAGAAATCTAGCTTAGGTATGTCCTTCTGCATGTCCTGGCTATATGCTAAACAGACAGACAGATACTTTCGTGTTTATACTTATATAGAATGGATTACTACCGAACATTTGTGAATAAAATAAATAAATAAACATTCTCTGTAAGTGTTGGCCATTGGGTGCGTTAGGTTCCCCTCCAAATCGATATGCTAGAATGAACATAATGATGTAAATGACTTATACTTTGACCGATAATATGGATCAGAATGTTTGGCCACAAAAGGGACAAATGAAAGTCTTGTAAAACTGCAAACAGCTGAGATAAGAAAACCAAGAAAGATGACATGATGTAACACGACTGGATAGAATAAGAAATGGGTATAAGTATAAGGGTCAGTTCAGACCGCGACGTGAAGCGACGCGACGCTGCGCGCACTTTTTAACTATTATCGAACTTATTTTCTTCACGACAAGGTATTATTTCAGTGCAAGGGTTGACGCGTGTCAAACTACGCTGATATGCTACGGTGCTACGCAGCGCGTGTACACACGGGTACACATCAAGCTATACATTTCCAGTTTATGCTGATCTCGCATTGTATAGGATTTCTGTACAATGCGAGGTCAGCTTATACCTACTGGAAATGTGTAGACGTGTCTACCTTATTGTGTAGTCAATAAATTCGATAGGTATTGTATCGGATCATAAAAAAGTGCGCGTCGCGTCGCTTCTCGGTGTGTACTGGCCCTAAGTCTTAGGGCCAGTTCACACCGAGAAGCGACGCGTCGCGCACTTTTTTATGCTTTTTTAGCTCTTAGGGCCTAAGAGGAAGTTTCAAAGTCATACCGATGACTGAATAGTTTTGTGGAAATCGGTTATCATGGTATGGGCATGTGATGTGGGGAGGATAGAATATGAATGTGGAATCTTTCATTCAAATTTCGTCGTAGTAAAATTAAATTATCTTTTTACAACATTTTTGTTAAATGTTTGTTAAAGATAAAATCAACTGTTTTTTTTATTTCTATTCATTCCTTGTGAGCTTGGAGATAAATGGTTTAACTTCATCAACTGGCTGCCTTTTTACATGGAGCGACTGCCTATCTGATCTCCACAACCCAGTTACTGGGTAACACGATACCCCTTGGTACCTAATACTGGTTGTCAAAGATCTACAAATGATACATGTATATACATATTGTTAAAAAAAACTTTCAATGCAATTAAAAATTCGCGCATTTTGTTGTCGTTACAAGACCTTGCTGCATATTTTAGTTTTCGTGAAAACAAAAGAATTGTTTTTTAGTTAATGTGTCCGTACTGTAGATATTATTATTAATGAATTATTAGTACCTATACACTTAGGTAGACAGTTCTTATGTATGTAAGTAAATAAAGCAATATTTTATTACTAATTTTGGTTGTTTTAATTTCAAGCTGAAAAAAAAAAATGAGACATCGTATAACCCTTTTAAGTAAGCCTCGTTGGTCTTCGTCGCGTGGTCGTGTCGGTCGGGGGTTCGATTCCTATGTTGTGCAAAGTGTTATTGGGCTTTAATTTCTTTGTAGCAGACTCGAGCCTGGTTTCGTGAATGACCGATGTCTTTAAGTACTTCAATAGTCTCGCCCCCCATTTATTTCACGAGACTAAAAAATAACCAATGTATTGTGGGTACCTTTTACACTCTATAGGGATCACCAATTAGTTTTATTGGGGAGTCCGTTTTGTTTTAAATAGTTAAGAGTGCCGCGGTCCCTTTGGTAGGTACACGGTTACTAGCAACCAACAATAAAATTATCAATTAAGAAATAAAACGAAAAGAAACATTTTTTTAATTATTAATAAATAAATAATAAGTATTTACTTGAACAAACAAAGTACTTATTTAATTTTTCGTTTCTTCATTTTGTTTCTTATATATTTACATTATTCAATATTTTTATAAAATCATTAAAAAAAACATTTAAAAATATAAAAAAATAGGAGCCCACCGGTATCGGGAACAGGGTCCAAACTTCCGGTGGTTAGGGCTCCTGAGACAGGAACCCAACGATACGCGCCGTGTCCAGGAGTACCGCTTTCTGGATCCAGCCGCCTAACGAGAGCCTCCTCAGGTGATGGTCGAGGCTCTTGGCCGTCACGACTATCGGCACAATGATTGCTGTATCCTCTGTATTATTTTATTATTATTAATGTGTTTTTTTTCTTTGTACGTTTTGTCTGAAATAATGATACAACCTAAACCTCAAAAAATATACGTGTCTACTTGGGAAGGTCCTCCTTTTTTTTTCGTCGGTTAAAAATGTACCTATTTAAGTATTATAATATTTTTAGAGAGCAGTGGTGGCCCAGTGGTAACGGCTACGACTTACGAGTCGTAGGTCGTAGGTTCGAACCCTGACAGGCGCTTTACTTTGTGTAAATTATTTCATCGCCACTGCTCTCCAAAACGGTGAAGGAAAACATCGTGAGGAAACCGGCATGTCCTAGAACCAAAAATTCGAAGACATGTGACATCTACCAACCCGCACTGGGCCCGCGTGGTGGATTACGGCCCACTCCCTCTCACAGAGAGGAGGCCTGTGTCCCAGCAGTGGGAACATTATAGGCTGATTATGCTAATATTTTTAGATTAAGTTTTAGTCAAATTGTACAGTCAGCACCTTCGATGATCGATGGTGCACACAGAATAAATAGGTAGGTCGGTCGACTCGGTCGGCGGACCGGGACCGGTCCGCCATTTGGAGACTCCTCCTCTACTTAAACATTTTGCCCACCTTCGAGAAATGCATCCGTAATGTTAAGTTACCTACTTTTAGGTAATTTACGCTCTAATAATAATCTATGTGTAGGTAGGTACCTACAATAAGAAACGTGACACGATGCTACGGTCTGCAAACTTATATTGTTGATGTGGCGTCGTGTCGCTAGGTACTCTTTTGTTTTGCCGACCGTTTGCCGGTGCTTGTCGGGCATTCTAGCGGTGTAGGTAGGTATTGAGGGAAAACGGTGGGTAATCGTGAATAAAAAGGGCCTCAGAAATTATAAATATTTCAGATAGAAAATGCACAGAATAAGAGAAGGCCAATTACCTAATCTCGTATTAAAATAACGTTCACATTCAAGTCGTAATCTGTAAAACTTGTCAAAAATGTTGGTAAGGTACCTAAGTTGATTGTATTTTTGACAGATTTCGAATGAGTTCTTAAAAATTACGGGAATTGCTCCTTTACGGGATTCTCCTCCTCTCCTCAGATTATCTACCCATTGTTAACGCGGTCTTATGGGTAACGACTCGGCAATTGACGAGAAGCGAGTAGCAGGGACTGAAAACCGAAATGAATTTCGTTCCGGTATACTAAATGTTATCTTATAACGTTCCAAATTAGTAACGATACTTAAACCTAAATATATCAAAAACGTTACAAAAAGAAAAACGTTATCGAATATCGTTCTCTTAGAACAATATTTTAAGTAACGTTATAGGTATCAGTAACATTATGCTTATCCACTTGTAATAACGTTACAGGTGAAACGTTACAGATTCATTTGTAACGTTATTCTTACAAACTTTTACTTCAACTTTGTGATTGTCTCAACTTTAACTTTTGTTTTGTATGTCGCGGTACTTGCCCATTATACATATAAATTAGAACGTATGGACGTTCTAATTTATATGTATAATGGGCAAGTACCTATTTTAATTATTTAATAATGAAAATAATTGTTAATGCTGTCTCATTGACCCTGTGGTCTACAAATATTGAAAAGTTAATACCTACATAAACATACAGTTTTTTATCTCACGATTCGAAGCCACGCGCGCTTTAACTATTAGAGATGCGCCGAGAAGTTATTTGTTTATTACTAGGTATTGCCGAGTACCAGCCATGTTATCCATGTGGCCATGTTATTAATACTTACTTTCGCGAAAGAGTCCCTACTAGTGCAGAGGAATTAGTAGGGACTCTTTCCAGTCAGTGCACCATCTACCTGTTTTCCATACCTGATTGCATAGGTCAAACATTATCTTCCTCAAAAGACCATTTCAGACTCTAATCTACATGGTCCTCATATGTCTGACCAAGATTATGTCTGGACCTTAAAAGAGACTGCGACCTCTGAGTTTGTTTCGGCCTTTCTTCTCAGAGTAGTCAGATAGGAAACGCCGACCTCATCTAGATTATTTTATTTTTTTAAATATGACGTGTAAAAGTGATTCTGATATCCTATTTACAGAATAAACAATTTCATTTCATTTCATTTCACCCCTGAACTTAAGCTCTTAAGTAAAAATTTTGTCTCCACCGGCTGATTTGTTTGATTTAAGTTTGTTCAGTGCCCCTCGGATTTCATATTCGAGGATGTCTAGTTCCATGCATTGCTTGTCTACAATCGAGGTACTTGGAACTCGTGCTGCAAGGTCGGCGTATAAGTTTTCACAGTATGATTTCCATCTTTCTGTAACTTGATCTATCTCGGTCAACAGTCTTCCCTCCTCATTTTCTATGGCCCATGGTGTCGGCTTAGATTCTCGAGTGATACTCTAGACAAGGAATCTCTTCTAGTTTCTTCCGTTATCCATATCTTCCTCAGAGCATCACTTGCCTTGCTCTGGCTCTCTTTGCGTGCTGAAAGGATAAGATTTTTCACTCTGTTCCAGGTTGTCGTCAATGTCGTCATGACAGTTAATAGCACAGTTGGTTGACCTGGTCTTAAAACACTCACTGAAGGCCTCAAGTTCTCCAGGTTCAGGTCTTCTTTGTGCCGGTTGAACTAATCGCTGGCATCTTTTCAGTTTTAGACACATCTCTGCCACCAAGAGTTTGTGGTCGCTCCCGCAATCTGCTCCAGGATATGTTAAAGTGGAGCATATGCACGATCTCTATCTCTTGTCAACAGCGAATCAGCGATGTAGTCTATTTGATTACGTGCTCGGTCACCTGGCATTATCCACGTATACAGTCTCTTCGGGTGGTTCTTAAAGCAGGTGTTCATGATCGTAAGGGAGTTTTCCGGACTCCATATTTGCCGACTACATTCTTTAGGTGGCCATCTCTCGACGTTTCTCCTACCTTGGATCTCGACGTTTCTCCCAGCAGAACTGTGATATCTCTTTTTGCCAGACTTCTTAGAGTATCGTCAAGTTGGTTGTAGAATGCCTCCGCATCAGATTCTGTTGAGGCGGACGTTGGGGCATATACCACTACTAGGAGGCTGCGGAAAGGGAGAGGGAGATCTCGTCCACTCACCCGGCTCGCAGCAGGCGCACCGGGCGTCGGCGGCGCGTAGTGTTCCACGCGCTCCCCTCTAAGACGTCGCGGGGGGAGTCAAACACCTCACTCCCCCCCCTGACCCGAGGAGGCCCGCAGTGGCGCGCCGGCACCAGTCGGGGGTTGCGGAAGATTTTTAAGTTCCCGCGAGCCCGAGTAGGTGTGAGTCGGAACACCGGGGTGGTTTTTAGTCAGTAAGAGTCTGACAGACCCCTCCGCCCTGGGGCGGGCGGAGGACATCCATGAGGATTTTACTACATTGACGCGACATGGTTTTGAGTTGAATCTCACTGTTAGTATTTTGTCACTTACCGGGTTATAACCTAGAACCGATTTGTTGATTTCTTGCTTTCACTTTCTGGGTCTGAAAAGTATACAGTGTGGCCCTTCGGAGTTGTATAGTATCCTGAACCTCTCATGTGAGTTTCGGTGATCCCCGGTATTTTCAAGTCGTACTGTGCTTGCTCTTGTCTATGATCTCTTTTTTCCCTGGTTGGATCATTCCCCGAACATTGCGTTATTTACTTAATACTTAAGTCTCAAAACTAGAACAACATAGTATGTGAGATGCGCCGAGTACTCGTTTATTATTCGGCATATTCGG
Organism: Lithophane ornitopus; assembly: GCA_948473465.1. Classification (NCBI taxonomy): domain Eukaryota; kingdom Metazoa; phylum Arthropoda; class Insecta; order Lepidoptera; family Noctuidae; genus Lithophane; species Lithophane ornitopus. The sequence goes on along the minus strand of OX419641.1, from coordinate 9,115,349 downwards.
CCATTTTTAACCGACTTCTTCAAAAAGAATTCTATGTTCGTCTGTATGTATTTTTTTAATTTTTGTTCATCGATATTTTCGCCAATTGTGAACCGATTAAAAAAAATCTTTTCTCTTTTTCTTTTCGTTCGAAAAGGTATACTCCCGATGTGGTCCCATATAAATTTTATTAACTTTGCTTACGTAGTGATAGTGTTAACTTTGAGTTAGCTTCAATATTACGTATTTTTTCCCACGTAGTATATCTGGACGATTTCTATGTGTCTCCGTTACTGTTATTTACATACCAGGTAGTGGTAATCGAATTTGTGTGGGGTGGGTAACACAGCTAAAAACAAATGGCAAGTATCTACTAGATGCGCGCGGGGAACGGCGGTTTGCGAGGAGCGAGGTACTGCTCGCTCGCCGGCCGCACATTGCGGCTTGCGAGTCAGATTAAACCTGTTTTCGCGGCCAATACCTGCGTCAACTAAACCGAGTTAAGCCTCGTGCAAACAGACGCGATATCGCGTCAGTTTGCACGAGCCTTTACTCGCCAGAGTACTCGGTAGCTAACTTGTACACGGCGCATCTCTACATGTATTTAAAAAACATTTACGACAAACCTTTTGTAATTGTAAACATCACCGCTATCGCGGACGATAAAAACAAATCAAAATCAAATGAGCGAGCGGGGAGCACATAAATAAAAACCGAGCATGTTATCTTTTAATCTTTCATCGATAAATAATATTAATCAACCTGGAACATCACATTTCGACGACTGTTTTCATCGCTCAGTGAAAAATATCTGTACAGTACAAGTTCCTTTTTTCACGAACCATAATTTAATAGAGAAACTGTCAAAACTCAAAACTCAAACTATATGATTGAAAATTTGAAATCAAATAATGTAAATAACACGGCGAAATGCTACGTTGCCACTGCGCTTGGGGAATAATCTTAGTAGGTACTAGTGCCGCCTGCAAGGTGATGAAGCTGGCAACGTCGCGGATCGAAATTAATAACGTTATTATAACGTTATACTAATAACGATATATTGTTAATATTGTTAGGTATTAAGAAGTTTTAGATTTCGTTCCGTTTTTCAGTATCGTTATAGCCAAGGAATTAATTTTGTTACGATCCTGGTGGAACGGTACAAATTAACGTTACCGGAACTACGCGTAACGTTATTTTGAGTAACGTTTTAAGTCCCTGGCGAGTAGAGCTAGCAACTAAAAACGAGTTGGTGAGCAGCGAATGCGCGACGAGCACCGAGTGCGTGACGGCGACGAGCACCGAGTGCGTGACGGGGCGAGCGATTACCTACTTGCGTGTATGCGTGGATATGTACCTACCGAGTGTGGGTCATTAAGTTACCTAGGTATATAATTAGTTATTTCATAAGTAGGTATCTAAATTGAATGAAGTAGATACCAATATCTTCAGTACCTACCTAATGGGCATGGCTGCATGGATTCCAATCCTCGAACCTACAACGGCTACAACAGAACAGCCTTGACTACAAAAGTCAAGGCTGTTCTCTGGGCCACTTATGTTTAGGAGGCTTTAGGTACCGACTTAGATTTTCTTGCTGTAGGTAAGTATCTCTCGCCGATTATAGCAATGGTGAAAGCTACTAAAACTGGGCGGCCCGACTGCATAGTTTGACAGCTAACTGCGGGTTTCACAATGTGCAGGAAGCTTTACGGGATCGTTTTGTGGGAATGGTTATGCACGATCAATCAGAATTGCTAAGCGCTTGCGGTTTGAAACAAATTGCTAATCCATTGGTTCTTATGTTCGAAAAAAAATCTGCTCAACGACGTAACTAAGTAACGCAACGAATGTTGTTGAACTGTCAAATGAAACAGATTAGTCTTAATGATTTACCTACCTACCGAAAATGTGTAATTTGATACGCACGCCGATTGCGAGTAGGTAGAGGGCCTAGACAAGTGACAATTGCTTCGAAAGTGTTATTTCTACAACGACTTTCAACAGCATTGACATAAGCTTTTCGATAGCTTATGTCAGTCCTCTATATTTTTGCCTTTACCACCATCGCTGATAGAATGTCACTTTGTCTAGGGCCTCTGCAGCTCTGGTGCTTATGACCTGCCTGAAGAACATCACTAATTCTAGTGCCTCCCGGTGTTTCCAATCACGTTTTATCTTATAAATTCCTTTTTTTTGTAATTTCTACTCGTTTATGTTAATTTTTATTCATCGTCACTAGTTTAATTGCATGTCTTGTCAGCCAAGTAATTCATGACATACCTACAGGAGTCATTGCCAGCAGATCATCTTGCAACATCGCGTGTATCAGATACTTTAGCCAAACGTCTCCTCTCTTACTGTTATTAGCGATATATCAAATCATTAAGCTCTCTCCATCTTGTGACGGACCTACATAAATAAGTAAGTAAGTATAATCAAAGATTATTTTGTAGACAGGACATAATAATAAGTACCAATTAGTCTACCTGTTTTGAGTGTAAAGTTCAGTCATCCCCTATAGAAAAGGGAGGATCCTCCGACCAGACGGGTGTTGTGTCTGGCGGGCAATGTTAATGGCGCGGTAAACTCTAATTGCGCGATGCAGGACTTGGTGTGATGTCAGGTCTTTGATGACTAGTTCGCATGTGGCGATGTAGATACCGTCACAGGCCGAATCCACCTCTTGGCATAAAATTTTACGTCATAATTTGTTTGGCATAACGTTTTTTCAATGCGCTCGCTGCGTGTGCGTAGCGAGCACGCCACATGTGCGCAATTTGTTCGCCTCGTTTGCATAACGAGAGTGTACAGAGCGAGTGAGACAAGCGCATAAAAAATCAGTACCACCAGCAATCTATGCTATCCTAACTAATATTACAAATGCGAAAGTGAGTTTGTTGGTTTGTTTGTTTTTTACGCTTTCACGCTAAAACGGCTGAACGGATTTGTATGAAATTTGGCACAGGGGTAGACCATGACCTGGAGAAGGACATAGTCTACGTTTTATCCCGGATGGTAGACGAAGTCGTAGGCAACAGCTAGTTTTAATCTAACTGTACGTTTACGTATCAATGTCTTGTCTACAACATTAGTCTTGGTCAAGTATGTCGCAGTAACGCACGCGATGGCGCGTCGCATGCTCCGGCGCAGACGAGGTAACTAGCTTGGGATATACCTCATGGGTTGTCTGAAGATATCTCTGCTACCTAAGATTAATTGTAGGTGCTGGTGTGGACTGTCAAACGGCCAAGTGCGAGTCAGACTCGCACTGGATGGGTTCGTAACACAAGGCAAAAAACGCCGAAAAAAAAAAGCGTTTCTTGTATGAAGACCTTTAACAGTCAGAGTAGGTACAGTGTGAAAAATTTCAAGTGTCTACCTATTACGGTACAAAAGATACAGCCCTGTGACAGATAGACGGACGGACGGACAGCGGAGCCTTCTATAGTAACTGGGGCCCATTGGGTACTGAATCCTAAAGAGTAGAAGGTTGGGAGAAGAATTTTCAAGAGTTGATCAAAGCATAAATAGCACATCTCAGCTATTTATTTGACAGTTCAACAATATTTATTGCGTTAGTTACGTTGTTGAGCAGAAATTATTTTCGAACATATTATGAAGCAATGGATTAGCAATCTATTTCAAAATGTTCAGATCGCAATCAGGGTTCTGTAAAAAGTTCAAAAGCTTTTTATTGAATATAAAAAAAACTGGTTGAATGTTCTAAAAAAAAGTCGTGATGACATTAAAATGAAAAGAAGAAAATCATTTAATTTTAATTGTAGATACCTGGTTTCTTTTTAGGTTTTTATGTAAAATGGCCAGTACCTACCTAAGTATATACCTACCTTAGTAAAAAAAACTAGGTTAATCTTTTTTAATGGAGACCTCTTTTTCCATTTCATAGGTCCCACACAAAATTATTTAGTATAACCCGTGCGCATTAACATGGCACCTGGCTCGGAACTCAATACTCCCTCCGCTACCCGCGCGGCGCCCCGCCGTCGCCGTGCGGGGAAGCGAGGGGAGCTCCAAATGTCATTAAGCCAGGTGCCATGTTAATGCGCACAGGTTGTGTGCGCATGTGTTTTATAAACTAGATAAGTCAATCGCCCGCCGCCGCCGGCGCGCTGCGGCGACGCAACGTAAGTAGGCAGATAATTTTTTTCTTCAGCTGAAACTTTCATTTCTCTTAATTTACAGTCCGTTTTCATAAAGAAACAATTTTCAACATAGGTACGTAGGAAATGAGGTAAGTATCAGGTATTAGAGGGAGCCATTAGATGCATCACCATACTCAGACGATAAAAATCCCACTACTCCTGTGTGCTAACATATAGTAGGGCATACAGTAGGGAGATATTGACATTCGTTGAGGTTTTGACCGAAGACCTGAAGTTCCAAGGTTCAGATGCTTTGCGTTACGTAAGTAGGTAAAACCTCATTCCCTAAACCTGAGTTTCCAATTCCCTGATCATAAATTCTGTAAGTAAAACAATCTCAAGATATATAATGAATCTTGGCTCGTGCCGCTCCCTCGCAAGTCGCTCCGTGCTCATCAAAGCATGCAGAAAACAAAAGCAACGGAAATATTACTCCAGTCGACGACAAGAAAGCCCAGAGGACAGTTTTCTATACAAAAAACTTAATTATGATCCTTAAATAATTCAAATAAACCTCGGCTGTGTGCTTGCTTACCACTGCTTAATAGTAGAATAATTTAAAAACATAACCTGTCAAAAATTACCGCCAAAATATTTATGCAAATCAAATTACCTACTTTTGCTGATAAATATGAAAATGTCTTACGTAAATCATGTGATATCTTTACAAGTTAATTAAACGTTTAAAAACAGTTGTTTTGATAAATAAGTGTTTGAATTGTTGATGTTGTAATTGGGAGTTACCTACATTTTATAAGATGGACGCTAGCAAAGGCGCGGCAGTGCGTCTAGTATTTTTTGCTTTCTTCACACGGTATGCGCTATCTCAGGAGTACTTCAGAATGGTAAGTGTACCAATTAAATCCATTTTCAATTTAAATTTCCACTGATAAACGACTTCATTTATGTAAATTTTATACAGCACAGTTTTTATCTCGTAAAATCTTCGTTCGATTGCATTGTGATGCAGAATCTTTTGCTTATGTAACATTGTGTGCAAGACTGCAAGGCTTGCAAAAGAAACATTATGTATATATTCTATTGTGTTGTTATAAGATCTTACGAAGTTTTTACTACCTTATCTAGTAGAAACTCGGCTGTCGACCGTGAGGTCCAGTGTTCGATCACTGAGTAAGGAAAACTGAGAATGCATCTTCTGTGATGATGAATCTTAGTTGGATCTCAGAATTGAAGTAACAATTGCACCATTGTCCTATGTCTTGTCCTATCTCTGTTCCCTATCTTTTATAAATGATGTTTCTGCTTAATGTATGCTAAAACTGTATTTATTAGGTAGGTAGCTACGGATTTCAACGCAGATACCTGGTTGAAATCCCGTAGTCGTTATAAAATATGTATTTACATCTCCAGTGGTTATTTATCATCACATTCTACTTACGGAGTTCTGAAGTAGAACTTCGTGAGGTATCCAGTGGACATACGTCCACCCCTGGCACCATAACTCTCTTCTCTCTACGTTTCATGTCATCTTTAACAACAAACAGGTAGATCGATCAGGTTACGCTACGCTTACCTAGATCGGTCCGTGGATGGGCAACCATATTCTCGAGGTTCATCGAGTCCCCATCATGCCTCGGAAAGCACGCTAAGCCATTTTTACTGGCTGTCATTCATAGATCTTTGACAGTCGTTACGGGTAGTCAGAAGCCCGAAAGCCGACCCCAATATAGTTGGGAAAAGGATCGGCAGACGATGATCTTACGTACCTATTAATACCTAGCCAATGGCCTCACTACTATTGTAGAAACTACCAAACTACCATTATAGTAATAAAATTGTTCCCTATTAGAGCCAAGTTCAAAAGATGTGCACTCTCTAGACTGTAAAACTACATAAGACATAGCCTATGAATGAGCATGAATGGTATAATGGTAAACAGTAAGACACCTTTACCGATAGAACCATAGACGCGTGACGGACGATACTTTGAATTGTATGTATTTTTGTACACAGTAATTTTCCCTGCATTTTCAAGTTGGTACCTAGGAACGACAATGAGGAAATTTTTTCAGTATGAATGTGGATGGCTATGGTAGCACAAATTTTGTCATATATAATCTCTATAATAAAAAGGAAATGATGTTCGTTGGGAAGCGCATAACTTGAGAACGGCTGGTCCGATTTGGCTATTTATTGTTTCAACATGTTCGTAATAGTCCTTCAGAATCAGGATCTGACGAAAAAAATAATTAAAAAATTGCCGGAAAAATTGGTGCATTCGTAACGTCTGTCGGGTCAGGTAAAGTCAGTTTTTAGGGTTCCGTACCCAAAGGGTAAAATGGGACCCTATTACTAAGGCTCCTCTGTCTGTCTGTCACCAGACTGTATCTCACGAAACGTGATAGCTAGACCGTTGAAATTTTCACAGATGATGTATTTCTGTTGCCGCTATAAGAACAAATACAAAAACAGAATAAAATAAATATTTAAGGGGGCTCCCATACAACAAACGTGATTTTTTTGCCGTTTTTATAGATAATGGTACGGAACCATTCGTGCGCGGGTCCGACTCGCACTTGGCCGGTTTTTTAATCTCGTACATAGACTAATTTGACAGGTGCAAATGTCAAACTCGAAATTGATAAAACAAACAACAATCACTTGAAATGTCAAATTAATCTACGAGCAACAGATTTTATTAAGTGATAAATATTGAAAAAAAAAGAAGGATAAATAAAAAGAAGACGGAAAAAGAAAGAAGAAAACACATCTAATTTGGTAGCTAGGTAGAAAAAAAGGGGGAGGGAGGGGACAATTTATAAAACATAATTTATAATTACTACAATATCCTAAACACCTGAACATCTACCTACCTACTCAACAAAACCATGCCGTAAACATGACCCAGATAGTCTTATTGTATTTAGTCACGCTTACGACCATACTTACATGTACCAGTATGTACTCACGTCATTATATTATATGTGACATTTTTTGTCTTACAACCTTCGTGGTCCGCACAAGGCATGACCGAAATGACAAATTAGTCGGAAGATGCATAAAAAGTCATTTTGGCCAATTGCTTTTTAGATTAACCTAAAAAAAAGTGTGTTTTAAAGTTTTAGAATTAGTTTTCCGTCATGCCCTCTGGTCCTGTGACCTCTCGTCCTCAATAAGTGGTTATTACACGACTGCCCAAAAAGGAGTGTAATGTTTTTTCATTGTTTACATTATGTGTTGGTTTTTAAACAGTTTTCAGATTTTGGTAGTTTTTCAGATTAGTTAGAAATACATGGTAGAAAAATATAAAGATAATGTAGTTGTAACCCAAATTAAACTACAGTACCTGTGTATACCTATATCAAAAGAAACGCTATAGTGTCAATTTTAACAAACGTTAATCGCATTGTATCTATACAATATATATTCTATATGAAACCCAAAATACGTCACTGAAATGAAAGAGAATTTTAAAGACAATTTTGATACTAGACAGTTAATAGCAAAATGCTATATTTAAATATATTATGCTGAATTTTTGCCAAAGCTCGTCTACAATTAAATTCGTACTAACTGCTGAGCGCCTGACCATTTATGTATGTACCTACACACGGCTATCACATAAACAGAATTTTGCAGTTTGTGGTAGGACTTTGTTTGTGGAGAAACTTTGTTTTGGACTGGTGAAGAAAACCATCAATAACATTAAGAAACATAACATAATTTCTGTTTGCCGACGAAATCCTTGACAAGGGAATTCTTTTCATTAGTAAGCTTGACATCACCAGAATCCCTCATAAGTAGGTATTTGAAATATATCTACATAGCCCCATCTTCATTTCGTCTATACTCTAATCCAATGAAAAACAAAATTAACAACCTTCCAAGAACATAATTTCCGTTAACAAATTGACCCGAACTTCGGAACGCGAACGGTATTCCTAATAAACCACGTGGTTTGGCTGACCACTTTCATTGAGCCATTGTTTCTGAGAGATAGACAGACGGATGTACCTACTGACAATGGAGGGACACTTTCGCTTCTTTTATTAAAGTTATCCTACTAAGTCTAATTTCTTGAATTTGGTTATTTTGGGCCTTAAATTCGTGATTTGTTAACTTGTGGGCGCATTCTCAAGTTTCAGTGTATTACTAACACTGATAAATGATTTATTTCTGTAAGTGGGTTTGTACAAACACTTTTACACACCATCACATTTTTTAAAACGAGATGAGGTCGGCGTTTCCTATCTAACTACTCTGAGAAGAAAGGCCGAAATAAACTCAGAGGTCGCAGTCTCTTTTGAAGTCCAGACGTAATCTTGGTCAGATTAGGAGTAGGTACAGACTGTGTATTACTCTATGGACAACTTAGTCTGAAATAAATTATAATATACAAGGTCTTTAATTCATGGGCATTCAGTTCATTTCATTCATTCAGTCATTATTGTACTCATAATTATGAACAACTTTCATTATGGGATCAAGATCAACCATGAAATCGCGAAAAAATTCAGCTGTTCCCTACATTTTGACGAGCTATGCGAACATAAATGTAGGGAACAGCAGTTTTTTTTGTTATTAGTGAAAGTTGTTCATAATGATGATTACAATGACCCCTTAGCAAGGATGCCCATTCATGTATTTATTATTATATTATTTATTTCAACCTGTATATTATGTATATAAAAAGCTCCACAAGTATATACGATACGTCAGCCTCGCTAATAACATTTAAGTTTTATGGGTATTAGCCTCAGATCAAACCAAATAAATAACCAAGACAGGGCGCTGTCAACAGTGACGTGAGCGGCCTCACGTCACTGTTGACAGCGTTTCGTATACATGTGTGCGATTAGTGAGGTGTAGTTTGATTGTATAAGGTTGTAAAAGTGTGCATGTGAGCGTGTATGCACAGAGCGGTGGTGTAGTTTTGGCATGCTTCACTGTATTGTTCGCAGCGCTCTGGGTTGGTTTTTTTTTTGTTCTAAAGAAAGAAAGAAAAGAAAAATTGTTTATTCTGCACAAACTAAACGCACATTACAAAGTAAAGAATGACATTCTACATATACAAATTAGCCATTGTTCTGAGGTATCAATACTCTTTAGTAGATACTATCAGGGTAGACAGGCGCTTTATTCTGGGAAATTATTTCATCACCACTGGTCTCAAACGGTGAAGAAAAACATCGTGAGGAAACCGGTATATTCTAGAACCAAAAATTCGAAAACATGTGACATCCGCCAACCCGCACTGGGCCGCGTGGTGGATTATTGCCCACACATTATGGTCATTCCTCAGTCCTCTTCCCATCGTCTCGTGCCCTTGCCATTGGGTTCTAAAACAGCTCGCACCCCTGAGGCAGGAGCCCGACGGATGATGAACTCATATTAACTATAAAGTCCAGGCCCCACGATGGTTTCCTTAACCGTCGTCGGTAATGTCCAAGATAAACTGAAAAAGTATCGGATCGGACCCACAACTCATCACAGGTCACAGCGTTTTGACTGTGATGAGTTGTGGGTCCCGTGGCCCCGATCGCATCAAATTCATCTTACGCCCTGTTACGGTCGGTAGCGAAACGGCCAAGTCACATATTTTGACTAAAGTGTAGAGTATGTGAAGTTAGGGCTTGTAGAGTTAGAAGCTTGGCTCTACATGAGATCTGATAACTTATGGACAGTGCGAGCCATATGGTCTCGTCTTGGCAACATTTTACATGAAAATGTTTTTGGTGGTAGTATTTTTCTCAAATAATGCGCGGAAATTCAAGCTGTGTAAATTATACAGGGTGTTAGGGTAGTTTGCGATTTCAAAGTCGTTCCCTTATAAAAAGTATATTATAGATGACACCAAACCACTAGTTTCAAGGATAACGGTGTCTACCTAACACCCTGTATAAAAAATCCAGAATCAATGACGACAGAAAATGTATTTTCTCCACATAAGGCCATAGGACACAGCTGTCATAGGCATCATTCTACATAGGTTACACAAAGACATTGTGTGACCAACTCAAGGTCACACACAATCACGATTACTGTAACGCTAGCAATTCATCTAATAACGTAAGGATTTCCGCCGATTTTGTAACAATCATCTTGTGCATTATGGCTTTTTCTAAGTAATACAACAAAGTGTGTACTGTCAGGGTTTTCCGAAGGTCTGGTGGGTGAACCAGAAAGATTCAAATGTCATAGCGTATTTTTTAAGTGGTAAGCTTTGATTATCTATTTTGTCTAGATAGACTGTCCCACATATCTTCAATTTTACTTATTTATATCCCACAATTCCCATATAACAAGTAATTTGATTGGATAGCAGACCATCTTTACATATCGAGACTCCTCCGGGCCTCGGAAAGCACGTTAAGCCGTTGGTCCCGGCTGTCATTCGTGGATTTTTGACAGTCGTTACGGGTCGTCAGAAGCCCGAAAGTCTGACAACCAGTCTTACCAAAGGGTATCATATTACCCAGTTACTGTGTTGTGGAGGTCAGACAGGCAGTCATCTAATTACAATTGATTCACGTTTTCAGGGTGTCAACACAAATACAGCAGAGGCATCGCAGTTTCTTCGAGAGTATGACAGGGAAGCTTCTGGAATGTGCTACAGGTAAGATTCCTTAAGATATTCACCTCTTAAAAAATTTGGCGGTATTAAATATGGTTCAAGAACATTTAGCATAATATATCTCACCGTAAATGTACGCTAGGGTGGCCCGCGAAATTCAAATTTTCTTACGTTTTTTGCAATTTGCAAGTCAGTGTCTGGTTGTTTGTTGATTAAAATATGATTCGCGACCGTAACTAATATCCCTTTACAGAATTATAATCATTAGAACCAGCAATACAACTCCTTAAGTTCATAGAAGTGCAAATGTCATGATTTCATGAAATAGTCATTCAATACAATGTCCAGCCCAATTCCAATTTTAGCGTGGCAGTTCCAAGACATCAGTTATCTTTATGATGGAACGGACGGATGATCATATTAGAAACGCATCCCCATCCCATTCGCTCTACCCGCTCAATCTCCCACCTAGACATGAGTTGCCTTTGGCTTACCTGGATGTCTTTAAATAGACGCCGAGTTAGGTTGAAGCAAAGAAAACCTGCTCAGGTAGAGATTCACAGGTGAATCCAGTCCACTCCTCTCCTGGAGTGTAAATGTGGTGCTGTCGGACTGAGAAAGAGAAACGCGATGCCACAACCCTAGTAGCAAAATATGAAGTAACTAGGGTTGTGTCATCGCGTGTCTCTAAATATGCAGCAAATCTATTTACAAAAAATCTATTGACTGGACTAAACAATTAAAACATATGTTGCTTGTATACCTATCTATAATTCATCAATTCCATCATCATCCATCATTCATCCATCATACACAAAAGTTTTCCTCGAAAACAATTGGAACACGCCGCCGAGCCCAGAGGAGCGCGAGGCAGTGGTCAAGAGTTTGGGTATAAGCCTTTTTCGAATCCTCACCCATAACTACTACACATAAATGTTTGGTCCAAATAAATTCTCTTCCTCATTTTAAATTACTCAAAGTACCACAATCCTATTCCAGGGTAACGATGTCCCAATGGAAGTTCGTGACCAACATCACGGAGTACAATCGTCGCCGTATGCTGGAGGAACTGGCTCTTAGCTCCAAATTCGAGAGGCTCTCCTGGAGGAAGGCAGCTGCTTATGACTCCTCCAGGCTCTCCGATCCTCAGGGGAGACGGCAGCTGATGAAGATTGTGCAGGCTAGCAGGGCAGCCTTGCCTGATGATAAGTATTCTGAGGTAAGGTCACAAACATAAGGTAGATGCTGTACCTGCAAAGTGACTAACCAGGTGTCAGAATTTTTATGCCGCTCATGGGCCTCTGACTTGGCTTCACATGTCTTCAAGAAATATCTCTCTGGCATGCCGGTTTCCTCACGATGTTTGACTTCACCGTTTTTGACGCAATTGATAATTATACAATACGCACATGAATCCGAAAAATCTGAGGTGCTATAGATTTTAACTATAACAGTTGATGTAAATAATAGTACATATGCCCTTTTTTTTTTGAACGTGGTATATCATCAAATAACTTCTCCTGGTCTGGGTGGAGCGGAAGGGCAGGTCAGACTTTTACTGACTAAAACCCACCCGTGTTCCTTTGGTTGCCTGTTGCCAAGGGTCCCGGTATCCCTTTCGGACTTTCCCGCAACCCTGGCAGGCATCGGTCCTAACGGACCCCGTCAAAGTATAGGTACCTGCCCTGCCTCTAACACAAGATGAATGTACAAGTTGCTATAGCTGTTTATAAAAACTGCTAATAAATTCATAAAACTCTTCCAGCTCCAACAACTAATCTCCGAAATGAAAGAAATCTACAACTCGGCAAAAATCTGTCCCTACGGCCAGAAGCCCTACGACCCTCACATACCAAGGATTCCTTACAGCAACGAATACCAGGACATGAACCAGGGTTACCAGCTGGCAAACCAACCATATCAGCACTACCAACCTTACACAGAATCAACGGAATCTAACTACTGTGATATGCAGCTGGATCCTGAGATATCCAGGATTTTAGCACATTCGAGGATTGAGAGTGAATTGCTGTATGTATGGAAGAGTTTTCGGGATCAAACGGGGCCGAAATTGAGGAATCGGTTCATGAGATATGTGCAGTTGGCTAACCAGGCGGCTGTGGCTACTGGTAAGTCATTTTATATATCAAGTAGCAGCACCCCGCGGTTTTCGCCCGGGTGATCTCGCGACGTTGTATAATTTATCGTTGTGCGTTTTTTTCTGTTTGCGCGATGCAGGATTTTCGTGACGTCAGTGTGATGCGTAGTATGCATGTGGCGTTGCTGATGGCACTACAATTTTCTCATTAATTAAAGAAAACAATTCTTAACAGCAACATTAACGGGTTTCCAACATGAGAAACAATTTTGAAATATCTCATGTATCTACTGAATGAAATCTTACGGCACACAAAATCAAAATCAAAATATTTTATTTCGCATCAACCTACATGGGCACTTATGAAACGTCAGAAGCTAGGTGCACGGTTCCAGTTGGTTGTTTCCTATGGAGAAGAGCCGGCAAGAAACTCCACGGTTAGGTTAGGTTAGGTTAGTATTCTTTTAAACTACTACCCGAAACCGAACTAGTAAGATTAGGTTTAATACTTTTAAACGTAAAAAAGGTTAGGTTAGGTTAAAATAATTAGCTTTTACAATATTTACAAATTACAATGTTAGTAGGCATGGGAGGACAATGTAGGCCTTTCAAAAAGTAAGTACCAGGTACTTAACAAAATAGAAGATGTTCAATAAATCTACAGTCCAATGAAATGATCCTGATCCATCTTAATCGATACATCGCAATTCCACTACTAAATATGGTAGAGCTCTAAGTAATATCATATATAGGATACCGAGACGCCGGCGACCAAATGCGTGCAGCATACGAGGACCAATCGTTCAGAGCCAGCGTCGAAGAGATGTACAACCAAATACAGCCGCTGTACAAGCAGCTGTTCACTTACGTGAGGAGGAGGCTGGTGCAGCGCTACGGGGAGACCAGCGTGCGCTCGGATGGCCCTATACCTGCGCATTTGTTGGGTAAGCTACATTAACAGTCTTTTTATGAATAGGAAGAGTTTACTATAGAGGATATATACAACGTGTAACGTTAAATGCGCAAACCCTGAAGATAGTTTGATCAGAATAACGAGCAGAATCAATTGAATCACTTTTTAATAAAGGTCACATTTTGCAAAAAATCTTCATTAAAAAACGTTGTCGTGTCTATTTATTAATAGGTAAAGCCATCACATGCGCAAACCCGCCAAAATAGGTAAACAAAGTAAACAAACACAAATTCTTGTCGGGCAATTTAATTTTTCTTATAATAATAGCTTTTATTTCAATGCAAATACGAATCTTCCAAAACTAAAACAGAACATAAAACCTTTACAATTTTTAGACGATTATTTTTCTCTCTGAAATAGGTCAATTGAATTAAAAATCAGTAGGGGTGGGTGTCTGAAGTTTTGCGCATTTAACGTTACACGTTGTATAGGCTTTTAAAATGGTATTAGCGACAACACATGGCCATGGCGACGCCTCTGCCTACGTAGCCATGGCTACTTCTGGCTACCTACCGTAGCCAGATGAGGTTGCAAAGTAAGTAGCGAGTAACACGCGGGCGTCCGTCCTGGCGAACAGTTGGCCACTGAATGAGAGGGGCGTTACTTACTTATATACAACATACTGGCGACTTGGCTAAGCGTCACCAGGTCGCCAGAGTATCCAGTCTCCACGTAGGGGCCGGTCAGTTGTTGCTACGCTTCCTTATTGGCGACCTCGCCAGACCTTAGCCAAGTGAGTTAACTGTCATTCATAGTTACATATCTATACGAATTGCTTGTGCTAAGTAATAACAGCCGCACGAATCGATCCATCAGGTTAAGCTACGCTTGCCGGGGTTGGTCCGTATTGTCCAGTATCTGGGTTATGGAGGTCAAATAGGCAGTCGCTCCTTGTAAAATACTGGTATTCAGCTGCATCCGGTTACACTGGAAGCCGACCCCAACATAGTTGGGAAAAGGCTAGGCAGATTGATTGTTGACGTATCCATATGTAGCCGATGTCGCCACAGTGTCCCAGTGTATAAGTACTCTTACAGTTTTTATTGATGTGGACACGCGGCCATAGTAAATGTATGTATTGCTACTTCGGTGAGCAGTGGTGGCCCAGTGGTTACAGCCGTGACTTAAATTACGAGTTGCAGGTTTTAGTTTCGAACCCATACAGGCGCTTTACTTTGTGTAAATATTTCATCACCACTGCTCTCAAAACGGTGAAGGAAAACATCGTGAGGATACCGGCATGTCCTAGAACCAAAAATTCGAAGACATGTGACATCTACCAACCCGCACTGGGCCTGCGTGGTGGATTACGGCCCACTCCCTCTCACAGAGAGGAGGCCTGTGTCTCAGCAGTGGAAACATTATAGGCTGATTATGCTTACTTATACCTCGTCACCAGGTAACATGTGGGCACAGAACTGGAAGTCGATCATGGACCTGGTGATGCCGTTTCCGCAGTCTCCCAACGTTGACGTCACCGCTGAGATGCTGAGACAAGGATTCACTCCGCTCAGGTAAAATATAATAGTAGTCAGTAGGTATTCCCCGAAGGATGGACAGTGGGGATACAAATTTCCCCAGATTTAATATGAGGAGAGTCTGAGGGCCTAGACAAGTGACAATCGCTTCGAAAGCGTTTCGTATTCTTACGACTTTCAACTAGCTTATATCAGTCCTATACATTTTTGCCTTTTCCATCATCGTTATCGCTGACAGAATGTCACTTTGTCTAGGGCCTCAGTTGCTGCAAACTGGGTACAAATCGTCTTCGTACTGTTACTAAAAAATCCTGGCAGCAAAAAAATACAACTTTTTACTATCCTAGTTTATTTACAAAATTTACTTCTGTTAAATTACAAATTAATGATCATATTCATACATTTTCGAAAACTATCTTTTAAAAGGGACAGACTTTAGAAAATTTAACAACTCTCCAAGTTGTTAAATTTTCTAAAGTCTGTCTTTTAACTCGTAGACTAATTTGACATTTCAAGTGATTGTTTTTTGTTTTTGCAATGTGGAGTTTGACATTTACATCAGTGTCAAATCAGTCTACGAGATTAAAAAACGAACTTTAGTCCCAGTAGTTTCGGCTGTGCGTTGATATGTCAATCAGTCAGTCTATCAGTCAATCAGTCAGTCTATCAGTCAGTCAGTCAGTCTATCAGTCAGTCAGTCAGTCTTTTCTTTTTTTTATCGTCTAATTCTTTATGTTACAGTATTTTTAGTAGTTGATAAAGGAGCACCTCATAGTGCAACAATAATTTAAAAAAAAATATTTTAAAATAAGGCAACATTTGTGATGTTATCACTTTAGTAGAAACCCATTTGTGTAACGGGGTACAAAATGCTTTGTTTTTTTATTGCAGAATGTTCCAAATGGCCGAAGAATTCTACACGTCAATGGGCCTGAAGCCAGTCCCTCCCGAGTTCTGGCGCGGGTCCATGTTGGTGCGGCCTGCACAGCGCAGTGTGCAGTGCACAGCCAGCGCCTGGGACCTGTGCAACAGGATCGACTACAGGTACCATCTATCACTATTATAGCATGCTGAACCTATGGCCTCTCCTATGTCACGCCATTCAGCTCGATTCTCGGCTTATTCTCGTTGACTGTAGCTCCACCTTATTTTAATTATTTTATTCATAGTCCGTCTGTCAACTGGGTGTATCTCATGAACCGTGATAGTTTAACAGTTTCAATTTTCACAGATGATGAAATACTAAATAAAATAAATATTTAAGGGGGCTCCCATACAAGCAACGTGATTTTTTTGCTCATTTTTGCTCGATATTGGTAACGGCAACAGGTAGACGCTTGAAATATTCATTTTAAAAATCAATAATTAAATTAAAATAAAACAAATATTTAAGGGGGATTCCCATACAACAGACAAGATTTTTTTGCCGTTTTTATAAAAAAAAAAAAAAAAAAAAAGGTTTTTATTGTTTCTCAATACAATTGTTCTACAGCACAGAATTGAGGCAGCCCCGGTAAGTTATAAGAATACTTGTGATGGGGCTACCTCGCAACTTCCTATGGATTATTAACTACTGTGTTGAGACCTAATTAAAAAGAAAGGAAAAGTTTAAGTTCTAGGTGTTAAATATTGTTGTAGCATGTTCAGGATTGTGTAGTGTGTATGTGTGTGGGGGTAGGATAGGTTTTATAGATAACTAGCTTCCGCCCGCGGCTTCACCCGCGCGGTACGTCGATAAAAAGTAGCCTATGTCCTTCCCCGGTATGCCATCTCTCTCCTTGCCAAATTTTATCGAAATCCTTTCAGTGGTTTAGGCGTGAAAAGGTAACATACAGACACACAGAGTTACTTTCGAATTTATAATATTAGTATGAATGGTACGGAACCATTCGTGTGCGAGTCCGACTCGCACTTGGCCGATTTTATATTAAGTATTGATAACTAGCTGATGCCCGCGGCTTCGCCCGCGTGGATGTCGGTTATTAGATAGAGATAGATGGCGCTATCCGTCAAGTGAACATTGTGCTCCGTTATTAATCTTAATAAAAATAGTAAATAAAGTTATTTCATAGTGTATTCGTGTAAATATTGTAAAAAAACTTTGTAAATAATAAGTGATAGTGTAAAAACTCTCATAAATAATAGAAAAATAGTGCTATATTCAATTGAACAATGAACCCTGTCAAAACTACGCAAATTCTGTGATTTAGTGATCTAAAAACTCATTATAGGTCAATAACTATATATATTAGGTCTTTACCTATGAAATTGCCGTTCTGCAGTACGGGCCATTTCAAATCAAAATAATTTTTGTTTGGCTAAGAATTCTAATTTCAAATTAATTTTATTTTAAAAACATGGATATTTTTTTCCAAAAGTAGTCATTTCTTTATTGATTAGTGTTACATTTTCATCGCATTTCAATCTTTTTCGTCATCATGGATACGTTAAAAATTCGAGTAATTATGGAATATGAGTACCGTCGTGGCAGCAACGCGGCACAAGCGGCACGCAACATCAACGACGTTTACGGAGGTAACACTACAAACCAACGCACCACCTGTTATTGGTTTGCTCGCTTCCGTTCTGGAAATTTCGACCTGAAAAATGAACCTCGCGGTCGTCCGAAGACTTTGGTCGACAATGACGAATTAAAGGCGATTGTGGAAGCTGATGATACACAATCTACGGCTGAATTAGCAGCAGCTTTCGACGTTAGCGTCAAAACAATATTGGTCCATTTGCGTCAAATTGGCAAGGTAAAAAAGCTTGACAAATGGGTGCCCCACGAACTCAATGATCGCCAGCGCGAAGTACGCGTCGAGACGTGCCTTGCACTGCTCAACAGACACACAAATGAAGGAAGTTTGAACCGCATTGTTACCTGCGATGAAAAATGGATTCTGTTTGATAACCGCAAGCGCTCAGCAAGTTGGTTGGATCCTGGTTCAGCACCTAAACAATGCCCTAAACGAAAACTTACCCCTAGAAAAGTGATGGTCACTGTTTGGTGGTCTAGCGCCGGTGTGATTCATCACAGCTTCTTACCAAACGGGGTGAGCATTACTGCAGATGTGTACTGTGAAGAACTGAACACAATGATGGAGAAGCTGGCGCATCTCGAACCAGCATTGGTCAATCGCTCGTCTCCGCTGCTCCTGCACGACAACGCGCGACCTCATACTGCACAGCAGACGGTCTCCAAGTTGCAAGAACTGGGGTTGGAAGCTCTCCGTCATCCGCCCTACTCACCAGACCTTGCGCCTACAGACTACTACTTTTTCCAGAATTTGGATAACTTCTTGGCGGGAAAAAAATTCAATACCCGAGAGGCAGTACAAAATGCCTTTGAAGAATTTGTTGCCTCCCGTCCAGCTGATTTCTTTAAGAAGGGCATCAATAAACTGCCACTGCGATGGCAAAGATGCATTGATTGCATGGGTGATTACTTCGATTAATACAAATAAAAAAATCATGAAAAAAATTCGTTTAAAGTTTTTCATACAAAACGGCAATTTCATAGGTAAAGACCTATTATAATAGCTGCTAACTTATAATTAGCAACATATAAAATATCTTCATAGAAGCTGGACATGAAGATATTTTATATGTTCCTAATTATAAGTTAGCAGCTTGCTACTCCAGAGACACAAAAAGAGGAGGAGCATGCATATTAGTAAAACACAACCATGAATATAAAGAGCTAGAAGATATCAAGAAGTTATCAGTCCAAGGTGTATTTGAATGTTGCGCAATCGAGCTAACGCAGCATAGTATCATCATTTTGTGTATCTATAGGGTACCTAAATCCAGTAATATTGATACATTTTACTTAAAATTAAATGTTATTCTATCAAAGATTTGTTATAAAAAGCGCAAGAGTGTCATTATATGTGGTGACTTTAATATTAATACATTAAAAAATGATAGGAATTCTCTTGAATTTACAAATTATTTATTAAGCTATAACCTAAAATTGCAAATTCACCAACCAACCAGACTAAAAAGTAACACATGTATTGACAACTTTGCGCATAATTTACAACGAAAGTGTGTCCATCAAGTAATAGATCTTAACATTTCGGATCATACAGCTCAAACTTTAAAAATTCCCGTAAGAAATACTTGTACATTAGACAGTTGGACTATTAAATTACGTGACTACAGCCATGATAACCTTCTAAAATTTAAATCTTGTATAGCTGCATTGTCATTTGGGAATATTTATCATACAAGTGACCCCAATATGGCATACAACGACTTTATTGATTTATTTAAACTGTTTTATGATTTATGTTTCCCCATGAAAAATGTAAAAATTAAGTCAAAGATTGTTCCTGATTGGATAACGCCTGGCATAAAACGTTGCAGTAAAGTCAAACGCCGTTGTTTATGGCAATTAAGAAGAAATCCTAATAACGATAACATAAATAAATATAGAAATTATTCACGAAAACTTAAAAAAATTATAAATTTAACTCAAAAAGCTAAAAATAACCATAAAATTTTAACATCCACAAATAAATCAAAGGACACGTGGAAAATCATAAAGGAGAATAAATATCGCTCACCCACTGAAAGCATTACTGAAATAAAGGAAAATGGTATTACATTAACAAGTCCCAGTAAAATTGCAAATGCATTCAACGAGTATTTTGTAAATCAACCACGAATACTTTCAAGCACCACAAAGTCTCAATATAACAAGTACCCACACGTGGACCATCCCTTCTTTAGTCAGTCCATGTTTTTAGCCCCTACCACCCCATACGAAGTACATCGTATTATTCTAGACCTAAAAAATAAAACTAGCGTCGGGTATGACGACATTTCGACAAAAGTTTTAAAATTCGTGTCACAAATAATATCAGGTCATATTAGCCATATAATAAACTTATGTATTTCGTCTGGAATATTTCCTGAAAGATTAAAACAGACTATTATAAAACCGCTATTCAAAAAAGGAAATAAATCTCACATGCAAAATTATAGACCTATTGCGCTCATACCTGTTATATCAAAGATATTTGAAAAGGTAATTTACCGATCCTTACAGTCCTACCTAACTAAAAATAAAATTCTAGCAAAGGAACAGAAAGGATTCAGACAAAACATGACAGTGAATGTAGCAATTTATGATTTACTTAATATTGTAGTGCCAGATATGGACAAAAGAACCAGAACCAGTGCAATATTTATGGATATGACGAAAGCATTCGACCTAGTAGACCACGATATATTAATAAATAAGCTCAATATGTATGGAATAAGAGGAAATGTACTCTCGTTAATAAATTCCTACCTTAGTAATAGGAAACAATTCACAGAAATCAGACGAATTTGTAAAAAGTCCAAGAAAAACATTAATTATATATCTGAAGTATATACAAATTCTTATGGCGTGCCACAAAGCAGCGTGTTAGGCCCTCCGCTTTTCCTTGTGTATATAAATAACTTTCCTAGGCGCGTGTATTATCCAATGATTCTTTTTGCTGATGACAGTACATTAGTAGTAAGACAACTTGATGAGAATAACCGCGAGACAGAAATAAAAAATGCATTGAAACAATCGACTGAATGGCTTGATCAAAATAATCTTATCTTAAATTTAAGTAAAACTAAAATTATAAATTTCCGACAAAGAACTGCTTCTACTGCGTCTGATATAATTTTTAATAAGGAAAAAATTGAAGCAGTTTCAAGCACTAAATTTCTAGGCCTAACAATTGACTACAAATTGAATTGGAAAGAACATGCAGCTCTACTAATAGCACGACTTAGTAAATATTTATTTGTTTTATATAAACTTAGCAAAGTAGCCAATAGATCTACTTTGCTAAGTTTATATAAAACAAATGAATATTTACTAAGTCGTGCTATTAGTAGAGCAGTCGTTGCCGCCTATTTTGGTTATGTTGATTCCATACTTCGCTATGGTATAATTTTTTGGGGCAACTCCTGTGAAAAAACCTCTGTTTTCAAGGCACAAAAACGTTGTTTAAGGTCCATATGCAGTTTGAAATCGATAGATAGTTGTAAGCCATATTTTATTGACCTCAAAATATTAACATTACCATGTCTCTATATATATGAAACCGCAATTTTTGTAAAGAAAAATTTTGAACTATTTCGCAAAAAAACAGAACATCATCCTAAATCAACAAGACAAGTTTATCGTCATGAATTGTACTTAAGGCCTTCAAAAACCTCCCTCATGCACAATAGCATTCTGTGCATGGCACCTAAAATCTATAACAAATTGCCTAATTCTATTAAAGATTATAATTTATTGCAGTTTAAACGAAAATTATATAATTTATTAATCCACAAATGCTATTATTCAATTACTGAATTTCTTTATGACAAAAATATTTAATTGACAATTTGATTATTTACTTATCTGACATTACTTTATATAGCTTCATGTACCTTGCATAATAATATAATATACTTCAGTAATAATGAACGAATTTTCTTAAAAAAGTTTAAGCCCAATGGGTAGTTTTTTGAGCACAATGTTTGTATTTTATAAGACCATGTAACCTCACCAAAAAACACTTTGATTTGATTTGATTTGTTTTGAATAATACAGTGCTACATAAATAATTAAGTGATACAAAACATTTATAACAATACAACTCAAAACAAAAGTGAAAAAAACAAAACTATTTGTCAGACTTTTAAATGATTCAATCTTACAAGTCATCCTAACGAACTTTTATAAAATTCCATACCAATAGAAACGGATACATAATTTTAATAAGCAAATGCCAACTAGTTCGATCGGTAGACATACAGACTGCTACTCAACGGGACGCTGGTTCAAATCTCAGACGCTGAAGTTGACTTTTTGTAAATTATTAAATTCTCTTGAACATTATCCCACCGAATTTGCTTGACCCGAGTGAGTTAATAAACACGATACCAATAAAATACTAAAATTAATTTCTTCGATAACATTACAATGCGTCGTACTCGTACTAAATCGGATTCAAATACCGTCATCAACCAGTCACAAAATGAAATATTTGAAGAAACGGTAAACAGTCTACCTGATTTGTCAAGCGATGATATTGATACACAACAACAATTATTAATAAACAAATTAAAAGAACGAATTGACAAGCTTGTGTTAGAATTAGACAGTGCACATCAGGAAATTGAGTCACTGTCTTTGATTTGTTTAAGGTCATTGTTCTCCAAGAGAACAATGACCTTAAACAAATTAATACTGACTTGCAAAATAAAAACAGCCTACTTATAGAACTTACAGATAGCCCCACAAAAAAAAACAAGAAGTTAACTCCAATTAAGAAATATCCAAAAAACAGCAAACAAACACAAACAGAGCCTGCATTTTTGTCTAATCAGAAAGCAGTTATGATAACACCCAATGACATCATACAAAGGGAGAACCAAAAAGGAAATTACATAATAAAAGAAAAGCAAAGAAACAGACAACTGTGTGTCCTTAGTAACTGCAACTACTATCGGCCGATCGAAGTTATAGAAGAAACTTTCAGCGAACAGTTTGAGTATTGTCATTATGTGTCAGCTAATAGCAAAATGAAGGAAATACTCGCAAATATTACGAACAAGGTTCAAGATCTTAATATGGACGACTATTGTTTAGTAATGATAGGCGAAAAGGACTTTAAAGATAATGAAGACTCCATCGAACTTGTTAGACTAATTAGACAATCCTTGGAACAAATAACTCATACAAATGTGATTGTATGCTCTCCGTCCTACGTAACGGGAGCCCTTATTCATAATTATAGAGTAGAATTGTTTAATAATTTACTTTACATGGACATACAAAACTATAACTATGCATATTTCTTTGATACGAATCGTGACCTCTCCTTGGGGATGTTCTCATACAATACAGGCAAACTTAATAAACTAGGTATAAAGTGTATATTTGGAAGTATTTTCAGTCGCATACTTGTTGACATCAAAAATTACCCATTGGATTATGAACACGAAAATTCACCAATAACTCTGACGAGTAAAGCTCATGTACAAAATAAGTTTTTTCGCCCCACCCTTTGAAAACAATGCCAGTAATGATAAACAAAAATTTACATTGTTCCATCAAAATATAGCTGGAATACTGAATAAATTAGATTTCTTTGAAATAACAGTTACTGAGTTGACGAAAGACATGGGTGTTATAGACTTTATATGTCTTAGTGAAACTTTTATACAGTCCGGTCATGAATGTAATCTTAGAATTACAAACTATAAGTTAGCTGCGAATTACTCAATATCCAATAAGAAACGAGGAGGTACGTGCATATTGGTGAAAGAAGAGTTATTTTTTAGCCCATTACAAATAACAAATGAAATCTCTTGCGATTATACTTTCGAATGTTGCGGCATAGAAGTTCCGAGTCATAATTTAATAATAGTATGTGTTTATAGAATACTCGACTACGACACAGGAATATTAAAAAAAAAATGGAAGTATTGTTACAAAAATTAACTCATAAAAGTAGGAATCGTATCATAATATGCGGAGACTGGAATATTGATATCCTAAAAGACACTACACAAACAAGAGAATTAATATCTATTTTAAATAATTTCAACTTATTCACACATATTAAAATGCCCACTAGGAAAAAAAGCTGCATAGATCAGATAGCCAGTAATATCAAGACACAAGACACTAAAAGTAGTTTACATAACATAGGCCTCTCAGATCATGATACTGGGCAGTCATAAACGTCTTTCTTCCTGTAACTAATAATATGCAAAAGCCAACAAACTTCTTTTATGATGTCAAAAGAGATTACAACAAAAACAATATTAAAAAATTCTTGATTGTATATCAGCTTTAAGTTTTAATGAAATATATAAAGAAACAGATTGCAACAAAGCATATAACACATTTCATGATCTATACATCTTGTTCTACAAACTGTGTTTCCCCGAAATAAGAATAAAAAAATATAATAAACCAATAAAAAATAAATGGATTAGTAAAGGCATTAAAATATCATGCATAAAAAAGAGAACTTTATATTATAGTTACCAGCACGATGCCCTAAGCAAAGAATATCTTAAAAAAAGATACCTAACCTATTCCAGAATTTTAAAAAGATGCATATCAAATTCACAATTTATAAATAACAAAAAATATTTAAATAATTCTAAAAATAAATGCAAAGCGACATGGTCTATTATAAAAAATAATACAAATAACGACGATAATTATAAAAATGACATCAAAGAGTTAATAATAAATGATAAGATAATTAATGACCCTATTGACATATGTAATCAATTCAATAACTATTTTATAGAAATGACCCATACGTCTAACCTTAGCAATAACAATAACGGCAGTAACATTGACATTACCAGTAACACTGCAGTATATTTTTGACTCCAGTAAATGAACAAGATATTATAAAAATTATCAGCTCTTTAAATGATACTAACGCCACTGGATACGATGTAATTACCACAAAAATAATAAAAGTGAGCAGTAAAAGCATAGCATCACCTCTAAGTTATATAATTAATCGGTCATTTGAGACAGGAACATTTCCTACTAGATTAAAACAATCTATAGTAAAACCGCTATACAAAAAAGGTAACCGCACGGATATGACAAATTATAGACCCATTACATTAATACATATATATTATATCACAACTTTTTTGATTTTTGAAAAGGCAATGTACGGAAAAATAATCAA
The DNA here is from genome assembly GCA_948473465.1 of Lithophane ornitopus. NCBI lineage: Eukaryota > Metazoa > Arthropoda > Insecta > Lepidoptera > Noctuidae > Lithophane > Lithophane ornitopus. Next base: position 9,090,410 of record OX419641.1, on the reverse strand, counting down.
CTTCTAATTTTCACATAATTACAGGTAAATATAACTACTAACTAATTTGTAATATCTACTTAATAATAATAATTATGTACAAGGGGAAATTATCAAAGGGCATCAAAAAATTCGTCCGCATCGCTGTCAACAGGAAAAGTGCCCAAAAGGCTGGCCGCATTGCCACGTTGTATGGCAATGCTGATTCTTTGGCCAAAAAATAGGCCAGCCCTCTGGTCACGTGAAGAGTCGACCAAGCGCTTGGCGATGTCTTGATAAACCAAGTGGGCACTCGGACCCCATGGCCCTAGGGTTTCAACCCCAAACGGCTCGAACATATACGTCCCGATAAGATTGGAGTATTTGCGCCGTTTGAGGTTTTCTGCACCTGCAGCAGCGGCTCCAGCACAGCCCGCCGTGCTAGGAAGATGGGATGGCGCAAGGGTGTCGACACACACCAAAGGCCTACCTACCTTCCAAGGCATTATGGTCATTCCGTCTGGTCTCTTCCCATCGTCGCGTGCCAGGCCATTGGGTTCTAGAACAGTTGGCACCCCGGCGGTGACAAGAGCACGACGGATGATGTCATTGATGCTGGCGTGCCGTGCTATCCGGCCTGCGCTTCTACTGCAGAATAGGCCATGGTGACCGAGGCAGTCGACACCTTCACCGCATTGGCAGCGATGCGGAGCCACGCAAGGAGCGCGCAGACGCAGACAAGTAGCGAGCCGGAAGGTGATGTCATGTCACCCAGCATAGTGCCTACGTTGGGTGACGGTAGTGCCTGAAGCCAGAGGCCCGACTCCCATTCACCCACAGCCAGCAGGCGGGCACGCTCAGCAGTATTGGTGGACGTATTTATAAGATTATTCCGTACCAACCTGCAGAGCGGCTCATCCCACTGCCTCTGGGAAAAAAATTCAAAATGCGAATATGCAGTTTTCTGACCAAAAACGACATTTAGCAAAATTTTAATTTAAAAAAAAAAGTATGCTCTAAATTATCGCACTAATAACGTGTATTTCCTCCTCTGGCCCTAATCACCTCTTGTAATCGATTTGTAAGCCCGTCCATTATGTCTTGGATGTCGCTTTGTGGAATGTTCCTCCACTCCTCAACAGCTGCAGTTTTCAGTTCACTGATGGTCGTAGGAGGTGGTGTTCGACTCCGAATTCGTCTTTTTAGGTTGTCCCATACATGCTCTATCGGGTTCAGGTCAGGACTCCGAGCTGGCCATGGTAATCTCTGAATATTGATGGCGTCCAAGTACTCTGTGACAATTCTCGCGGTGTGTGCACGAGCGTTGTCGTGCATTAAAACAAAATTATCGCCAATGAATGGAGCAAATGGCATCACATGTGGTTCTAGGACTTCTGTCACGTACCTGTGAGCATTAACGCTGCCTCTATCGAAGACCACCAACTCTGTACGGGCCTCGTAACAAATGCCACCCCACACCATAATCGAGCCTCCCTCGTAGCCCACTGTTTCAACCACAGCACATTCAGCAAACCTTTCACCACAGCGTCTATACACCCGCTGACGTCCATCAGGACCTCGTAAAAAGATTCTTGATTCATCAGAGAAGAGAACTGCTTTCCATTGCTCTGACGTCCAATTTAAATGTTCTCGAGCAAAAGCTAGTCTCGCTCTTCTGTGAGTTGTGGTTAGCTGTGGTACTCGAGCTGGTCGAAATGATCCCAGATCCCTCTCTGCTAACCTTCTTCTTATTGTTCTTAGGCTCACACTTACATTTCGTACCTCAAATAAGCGGTTACGAGCCTCAGAAGCCGTTGTGAACCGATTTCGAAGAACGTTCGACACGATGTAACGGTCATCTCTGTCTGATGTACACCGTCTACGACCTTGTCCTGGTCTCCTTGTGTAGGAACCGGTCTCTCTGAAACGCCGGATAGCATCTTGGATAGTGCTTCGTGGATATCCAAGCATTCGTCCAATCCGACGCTGGCTGAACCCAGCGCCTGCAAGTGCTACAGCCCTAGCTGCTCCAGCTGCGTCTAGTGGCATTTTTTTGGTGTAAATAAGGTCACAACACTTCAATATCTCGGTTTTATTCGAAAAAATGGTAAGACAACGTTGTAAAACAAATTTATCCTTCACACAAAACGAGGGGTGAGACTTTCAAATTTCTACTGAACTGATTATTGTTGAATAAAAACCACAAAAGTAAAAAAAAACGCGGGTATATGTGTTTTCTTTATTTCAGATATACCCACTTATAAAGTTACGCCTAGTAGTCAAATCACAAGTTAACATAAACAAACGATATGGAATTTCGAATGAGTGGACGGTTAAATGTGCCCCTGAGTGTATTTTATTTGTGTGTCAAATGTGTCGGTTTTTTTTTTTTTGTTATTATTATTTGTGCAAAATGTCATAAATTTAGTTTTATTTGTGTTTATTTGTAAATTATTTAGGTTTAACCAGTCATGTACATCGTTTAGAGCTTTATTTGTGACATTTATTGCTTGCTCAACAGTAGCCTCTTTAGTCAGAATAGTGGTATCGTCTGCGAACAGTCTAGTGTATTGGTCTGTTGCGTTCGGTAGTTAGAGAATGCCAATCAAGAAACTCACAGCGGATTCATATTCGAAGTTTAGAATGAGGTCTTACAGAATCACACCCCATGTTACACATTGTTCTTTTCATAGTGGTTGTTATAAACGACAAAGGAACCAATTTATAAGATCATGATTTCTGCGCCCATCTTTTTGGCATCATTTAAGTTAGCTCTCTTCAAATCACTCCACTTCTTATGTTCATGTCTTTATCTCGTCCAGAATCAAGCAATGCACAGAAGTGACGATGCAGGACCTGGTATCCACTCACCACGAGATGGCGCACGTGCAGTACTACCTGCAGTACTCCGAGCAGCCGCAGCTGTTCAGGGATGGCGCTAACCCTGGTGAGTCTACTGCTTTTCATAAAAATCAGTCAATCAGCCTAGCCTTTTCCCAACTATCGTAACCCGCGACTTCACACGTTGTAGGTATGCGTTACCCCAGCAAAATAATGTCGAAAATAGTCAATTAAATCTTATAGATAACTAGCTTCCGCCCGCGGCTTCGCTGGCGTGGTATGTCGATAAAAAGTAGCCTATGCCCTTTCTCAGGCTCTAGACTATCTGTGTACAAAATTTCATTTAAATGGTTCAGTAGTTTTAGCGTGAAAGCGACTCTATGACTTCGTGTAATCTTTACGTATAGAACTATTTTCTGTATATCTTTCAAAACTTTTGGCTCAGTAGTTTCGGATATAACGGGGGAGGAATGGTCAATTTCATCTATTTTCTTAAATATATTTAAAATGTTTTAATGTAAAATTATTAAAAAAATGTATTTAAGATTCTCGCAACAAGCCCTTTTATTTGATACCTACGTCACACAGTACAGGTGGTTAATTGGTTTGCAAAACATTTTTTTTTTCTAATTTACGTCACAAAAGTGACAATTTACGCCACACGTCTGTGTTTGGGTCAGAGAAATACATAAACGTGTACCTTTCAACTTAATCTGTCCATTGGATTCGGAGCAAATTGGTTGTGGCAGACGGACAGACAGACACACGAGTGGTCCTATAAGGGTTCCGTTTTTTCCTTTTGAGGTACGGAACCCAAAAAATAATTTGGGAGCGCCTAGAACATACTGGAGGAATCTGTTCTAGGATCATCTCTACCTACGCCTTAGGAATTACAAACGTGATGTTATGTATAAAATTATCTTGTTATTTTATTGTGTACAAAATGTACTTCGAATCAATACTTCGATAATTTCGCGAGTTGAGTTACATCTTCGGTAGTATAGTGGTAAGTATCCCCGCCTGTCACGCGGGAGACCGGGGTTCGATTCCCCGCCGGAGAGATTCTTTTTGTGTTTTTTCTGCACTTAATTTTTTACTACTATACCCCATTTGAAATAAGATTAGACATTAAAACAAACCCTTTTATAATCCATTCAACCGATTTTGACTTCTATACCGTAGGCATAAGGATAGCATTAAAAGCAAAAAAATTTACACAATACCAACTATCTACTGCGGCTGCCATTTGTCATGCCACCAACGCAATAGAATTGAAAATCGGTTGAACGGAATGTAAAAAAGGCTTATCTATACGTCTAATCTTATTTCAAATGGAGTATAATATACCATAACTTAGTTTAATCAAACATTTTTCAGTAAAACTGAACGTACAAGATATAAACGGTACTGTGGTGGTTCATAATTATTAAAAAGTTTACTAAGACTACAGGCAATGATTTTGTGTTTTTCTAAAAAGTAAAACTAAAGTTAACATTGTTGTTTTTTTTTTCAGCTTTTCACGAGGCAGTGGCCAACGCAGCCACTCTGTCAGTTTACAACCTCCCTCACCTGCAGAGAGTTGGACTCTATCAGAATAAGTATGTTTCGTTCGATACTCCTTACATTTTTAACATAGCAAGTAACAGTACTGTTAATTGCGAATGTAGATTTTGATTAGGCTTCCGTACCCAAAGGGTAAAACGGGACCCTATTACTAAGGCTCCGCTGTCTGTCTGTCTGTCTGTCACCAGGCTGTATCTCATGACAGACAGAAGGACGGACAACGTAGGCTTAGTAATAGGGTTCCGTTTGGCACCCTTCGGGTACGGACCCCTAAAAAGTAGCAGAAATATGCAATTGGTGCTACAAACAGTTCGTATCATAAGAATTTCGTCTTCCTCCCAGGAGTCACGACTCCTACGAGGTGGGCATGAACTTCCTGATGACGATGGCGCTGGAGAAGGTGGCTTACTTACCCTTCGCGTTTATGGTGGACCAGGTAACATATCCTGTACTATTGTAGCTGCAATACATTAAATAATCATGCGCGCGCGCCGGAGGCTAGGGGAACACTTAATGAGCAATATTTGTACCTAATCACGTTCTCGATTTACGGCTCTAACGATTTCGATGTGTGGCGGCATCTACATCGCCACATGCGAACTGCACGACGTCACACAAAAATCCTGACGTCACATAAAATCCTGTATCGCGCAATTAAAGTTTACCGCGCGATTGTGCTGTGATAGAGTTTACAGTGCGTTATATAAACAAGATTCCGAGATCAAATGTCGGGCAGTAGCCCACGGGACCCAACACCCGTTTGATCGGAGGATTCTTCCTTTTCTATGGAGGATGTGTGAATTTATTACACTCCCCTTTACACCACGGGTGTTGTGTTGCTCGGCGATAGACGTCGGGACGTTGTATATATGCTAATCGCGCGGTAAATTCAGCTTGTGAGATGCAGGATTTTGCGTGACGTCAGTGTGATGCGTAGTTCGCATGTGGCGATGTAGATAGAATTAAAAAACTACACTAGAATTTAAAAAATAACATAATCTTTTTTACATCGATACAAATAAAGAACATAAACTTTGCAGTGGCGCTGGTCAATATTTGAAGACGGTGTCCAAAACATGAACACAAGATGGTGGCAAATGAAGCTAAGATATCAGGTAAGATAACATGCAAAAATAACCTATTTCAGTACCATAATTGCGTAACACACTTTCAATCATAATCAACTATCTAATTGCGTAACTTATTTTCGTAACCGATTAAGGGGGAGCCGCTAAAGTGGCCCGCGAAATTAAAATTTTCTTACGTTTTTTGCAATTTGCAGGTCAGTATCAGGTTGTATGTTGATCTAAATATGATTCGCGACCGTAACAAATATGGCTTTACAGAATTATAATCATTAGAATCAGCAATACAACTCCATATATTCATGTAAGTGCATTGAATGACTATTTCAAATCGTCAATGCACTTACATGAACTCGAAACACGAAAAATTCTAAGACATGTGACATCTACCAACCCGCACTGGGTCCGTGTAGTGGATTACAGCCCACTCCCTCTCACAGAGAGGAGGCCTGTGTCCCAGCAGTGGGAACATTATAGGCTGATTATGCTTATGTTTCAGGGTGTGATACCACCGCTCGCAAGACATGAAGGTGATTTCGACCCTGGCTCCAAATACCACATCATTTCTGATCAGGTCAGTTGTACGTAGACATTGATAATGATCGAGTTGATCGAAAATCGATTTATTTATTACTTGCGACCCGCTCCTGACTTGCACAGTTTTTACGACTTGATAAAACACCCAACCGAAAGTTCGGTTTCGGTCGAGTTTCGGTTTCGGCGGCAAACCTGCCGAAACTGCATTCGGGAGTTCTCGCGCTGTGTTCGGTCATGTTCGGCGCGTTAAATTCCGTCCAAGCGAGTAAGCGACGAAGACATTTTGCCGCGTCCACGTGCTTAATCATGTCGTGTCTGGCTAGTGTTTGGAGTTCGTTTGTTTGTTGTGATTTTAAGATAAAAAAATAAAAATTGTAAGGAAGTTTCGGTTTCGGTTTCGGCCGAAACAGACAGTTGCCGAAATTCGGTTTCGGTTTCGGTCGTAAAAACCAGTTTCGGTCGGACACTAGTTAAATGTAACTTTAATACCAACGTATTACACACATAAACAGGAGTACATCAAATACTTCCTAGCTTCGATCCTGGAGTTCCAGATCTTCGAGCAGCTGTGTTCAGTGTCCGGACACACCGGACACCTGTACGAGTGTGATATCTACAGGAGCAGGGATGCTGGGCGAGTGTTGAGGTCAGTGAAAGTATCCGCCCAATAGAGGAGGATCCTCACAGCCCGGCGGCACTGTCGGCGACTTGACCACAAGCAAAGCCGCTGGCAAGCGCCGCCGGCAGACGCCAGCAAGTGCGGCTGTGAATCGGTAATCTAGTTCTGTGCAAACTCTCCCACCGCGGCCGGCGGCCTCGCCCGCAAAATGACAGCCGGCTTTGTTGCGATTGCCGCACGCAAAGCCGGCGGCCTGGCCACTGGCCGACCGGCGGTGTTGCCGCCGGCGCAGGCCGCCGAACTGTGTGGATCCACCATAATGAAACATGAAACACGTAGGTATAAATAAATAATAATTATTGAAATAACTAGCTTTTGCCTGCGACTTCGTCTGCGATCCAGGATAAAAAGTAGCATATGTCCCTCTCCAGGTCATGGTCCACCCAAGTGCTAAAATTCATCCAAATCCGTTCAGCCGTTTTAGCGTGTAAGCGTAACAAACAAATGAACTCACGTTCGCATTTATAATAGAGGGTTCGAACCCAGACAGGCGCTTTACTTTGTGTAAATAATTTCATCGCCACTGCTCTCAAAACGGTGAAGGAAAGCATCATGAGGAAGCGGCAGGTCCTAGAACCAAAAATTCGAAGATATGTTACATCTACCAACCCGCACTAGCCCCGCGTATATTACAGCCCACTCCCTCTCACAGAGAGGAGGCCTGTGTCCCAGCAGTGGGAACATTATTTACATTATCGGCTGATTATGATTATAATCTATCAATTACGACGATGTTCATACTTTTAATCATTTTATTTCAGTGAAATAATGCAAGCTGGTTCTTCAAAGCCAGCTTCGGAAATCATCAAATCTATGACCCGAGGGAAAACCAATAGGATATCCCCTGAAGCTCTTGTTAGGTGAGTACCCTAGTTTAGACCCAGGCTTCTCCTATGTCCAGCAAAATACAGGGTCAAAAAAACTTGCTAGCGAAACAACGCCGAAATTTTTTTTACAAAAAAAAAAACAATCGACTTCCAAAAAAAACACTACTATTGAAAAATTACTTTATTTCGGAAGTCGGTGACTTTGGTTTACAATTTTCGTTTTTTTCCATCGACTTCCGAAATTAATGTTATCCCTCACTTAGTAGTGTTTTTTTTGTAAAAAGTTTTTTTAGTTGTGGTACCTACCTACCCCACACATTGATCTACTCTCCCTCACTATCTGCTATTAACACTCTCACCGCCATACGGTCCGCCGGCGGGGTACTCTTTTCGAGTAAGGTACCCCACCTACATGTTGCACTGAGTGAGTTCAGCAGGCCGCCCGGCCGTACGGGCCGCCGCGCCGGCGCACCGTATCTTGCGCGCCAAAATCGAACAAAATAGGCAAAGCACGGGTAGGCAAAGTTGCGGCCGCCCAGTATTATTTTAGCCTCGAAAAACGGACATCCCCTTTTTATTAACTTAACCGATAGAACAGGTTATTTTAAAAGTAAGAGTAAAATACAGATGTGCCAATTTTATACCAAACACGAGTAAAAATTCTTTTATAATTTTTTGAACTTTTCTAAATTAATTAATTACAAACAAAATAAGCATTATTTTACCCTTTTCTTTGTTATTTTTAATAAAACCATATTAAATATATTGGGGAAAAAATACAAAAGAGTACTAACTAGTATATCTCCCGATTGGGACAAAATTGTCAAACGGCTATTTTACTCTTACTTTTAGTGTAACCTGTTCTATCGGATAAGTTAATAAAAGGGGATGTCCGTTTTTCGAGGCAAAAATAATACTGTGCGCCGGCAGACCGCATGGCCTGCTGCACTGAAAAGTTATATATATGGGTGGCGGTGAGTGTTAAATAACAGTGACAGAAACATAACATCATCCCTAAAGACTAAGTGGGAAAAATACGTAGTAAGTTAATAAAAATTATATGGGACCACCAAAATCACCATCTGAAGCATGACCTACAAAAAAAAAAAAGAACTATCAAAATCAATTCATAAATGGAGGAGCAATCGAGTAAAAAAAAAGAAAAACAGCTGTTCCCTACATTTTGACGAGGTATCGCCTACCTCGTCAAAATGTAGGGAACAGCTGTTTTTTTTTTTCATTTCAATATCTGTATGTTTTTGGATAAATAAATATATACAGGATTATTGGTAAAACACCAACAACCTCTTAAGGAGTCATTGTACTCGTCATTATGAACAACTTTTACTATGAGAATAAATATGAAATCGCGAAAAAAAACCAGCTGTTTCGTACATTCATGTTCGCATAACTCGTCAAAATGTACGGAACAGCTGTTTTTTTTTCGCGATTTCTTATTTTTTCCTCTTTTTTACCAATAACCCTGTATACATAATATTAATTTATTATTACACTAGCTTCGCCCCGCGGTTTCACCCGCGTAAGTCTCGATCCCATGGGAATATCGGGATAAAAAGTATCCTATGTGTTAATCCAGATTATAAACTATCTGTTTGTCAAATTTCATCCAAATCTATTCAGCCGTTTTTGCGTGATTGAGTAACAAACATCCAAACACACAAACTCTCACATTTATAATATTAGTAGGATTATAATAATAGGTCTTTACCTATGAAATTGCCGTTTTGTATGAAAAAATTTAAACGAATTTTTTTCATGAATTTTTTATTTGTATTAATCGAAGTAATCACCCATGCAATCAATGCATCTTTGCCATCGCAGTGGCAGTTTATTGATGCCCTTCTTAAAGAAATCAGCTGGACGGGAGGCAACAAATTCTTCGAAGGCATTTTGTACTGCCTCTCGGGTATTGAATTTTTTTCCCGCCAAGAAGTTATCCAAATTCTGGAAAAAGTAGTAGTCTGTAGGCGCAAGGTCTGGTGAGTAGGGCGGATGACGGAGAGCTTCCAACCCCAGTTCTTGCAACTTGGAGACCGTCTGCTGTGCAGTATGAGGTCGCGCGTTGTCGTGCAGGAGCAGCGGAGACGAGCGATTGACCAATGCTGGTTGGAGATGCGCCAGCTTCTCCATCATTGTGTTCAGTTCTTCACAGTACACATCTGCAGTAATGCTCACCCCGTTTGGTAAGAAGCTGTGATGAATCACACCGGCGCTAGACCACCAAACAGTGACCATCACTTTTCTAGGGGTAAGTTTTCGTTTAGGGCATTGTTTAGGTGCTGAACCAGGATCCAACCAACTTGCTGAGCGCTTGCGGTTATCAAACAGAATCCATTTTTCATCGCAGGTAACAATGCGGTTCAAATTCCTTCATTTGTGTGTATGTTGAGCAGTGCAAGGCACGTCTCGACGCGTACTTCGCGCTGGCGATCATTGAGTTCGTGGGGCACCCATTTGTCAAGCTTTTTTACCTTGCCAATTTGACGCAAATGGACCAATATTGTTTTGACGCTAACGTCGAAAGCTGCTGCTAATTCAGCCGTAGATTGTGTATCATCAGCTTCCACAATCGCCTTTAATTCGTCATTGTCGACCAAAGTCTTCGGACGACCGCGAGGTTCATTTTTCAGGTCGAAATTTCCAGAACGGAAGCGAGCAAACCAATAACAGGTGGTGCGTTGGTTTGTAGTGTTAGCTCCGTAAACGTCGTTGATGTTGCGTGCCGCTTGTGCCGCGTTGCTGCCACGACGGTACTCATATTCCATAATTACTCGAATTTTTAACGTATCCATGATGACGAAAAAGATTGAAATGCGATGAAAATGTAACACTAATCAATAAAGAAATGACTACTTTTGGAAAAAAAAATCCATGTTTATAAAATAAAATTAATTTGAAATTAGAATTCTTAGCCAAACAAAAATTATTTTGATTTGAAATGGCCAGTACTGCAGAACGGCAATTTCATAGGTAAAGACCTAATATTAGTAGGATAAACGTAGGGAACAGCTGATTATTTATACGTATCAATCACTAATTAGTTACCCTATAGGTACATAATCATACCAACTTTTTCTGTTTTCAGATACTTCCGTCCCCTAGAGCTCTGGCTCCGCGTACAGAACCGTGACGAGCCCCTCATTGGCTGGAGCTCCAACTACCATGACGTGGCTCTATTCGCACCACAGAGAGGCTCTTCAGAGGCTCTTAAGACGTCCGTTGTAGTTGTGTTAATGGGCCTCATATTGATGTTGTTATAATTCATGTTTAAGAATAAATTGTAATTTTGATCTCGTTGTTTTATTTATCTTACGTCAAACTGACCTTTCAGAAAAATAAAAAGTCCTAGGTTCGATCCCAGGTTGGGCAAAGTGTTATTGGGTTTTTCTATCAGGTTTTTCTACTCGGTCATTTATTTTTATATTTAAGTCAACTACAGCCAGCCAGATAGTGTCTTTCAAGAACAGACAAGACAAAGAAGTCGAAAAACGAGTCCAAAATGCTTGGAAGACCTACTGGGCCCTTAAAGACCATATGAAAGGAAACCTCCCCTTATCATTGAAAAATTAAAGTAATAAAAACTAAAACCCAACTACGTATAAAAAGATATAAACAAGACACCACAGACAGACAAATTAAAAATCCGGAGTCACACGTGTTAGCGCATAAATCGAACAGATTACGTGTGACTCCGGATTTTTAATTTGTCTGTCTTAGTTTTTATTACTTAATTTTTTATTTGATTGTTTTCGGGTATATATATATTTTTGAAATTTGCTCAATAAGCACTTTTATTTGATACCCCACATGTTACAATTAAACAATTATTTTTTTTAGTTCCTGATTTGATGTCCTCTAGAGGGCACCATTTTTAATTTAATGTGACGTCACATAGCCTATAACCAGCGGACGATCAAGACGCTTCCAACGATATCTCATTTGCCAAATTGTGATGTGTGGTTTAGAAGATGGGAGGGAACAGATGAACATACATACATACATCCCGATCAAAATCATAACCCTCCTTTTTTCTTCGCCGTAGTCGGGTAAAAAGAAAACTCATCGATATGTGCACCCTGCCCGTCCTAACTTATGGTGCACAAAGTTGGTCACTTACTGAACAACAGAAGTCCAAACTCAAGATTTGTCAGCGGGCAATGGAGCGCAGCATATTAGATGTCAAGCGAACAGACCGCGTTAGAAACACGACCCTGCGCTCCATAACTCAAGTAGCGGATGTTGGAGAAAAAACAGCCAGGCTGAAGTGGGAGTGAGCCGCGCACGTCACAAGAATGTACCCGGAGAGATGGGCAAAGATCGACACTCACTGGACTCCTGACGGAGGACATCGCTGTCGAGGTAGACCGCGGCGAAGGTGGTGTGACGATCTGATCATGTTTGCGGGGCCAACATGGCTAGAAATCGCACAAAACAGAGAGATTTGGAAGAAAAAAGGGGCGGCCTTTGCCCAGCAGTGGGACACACAATAGGCTAAGGAAGTCAACTACCTATGGTTTGAGTGACAACGGTGTTTACCCTTACAGCCTGTAGTGCATAGCGTTTGCATAGTTTTGATTAGGTATGTTGTAATTTTTTAACCGACTTCTTCAAAAAGGAGGAGGTTCTCAATCCGTCTGTATGTTTTTTTTTTTTTTGTATGTTTGTTACGCGTTTACTCCGCCAATTATGAATCGATTTTGATGATTCTTTTTTTGTTTGGTAGGTCATGCTTCCGAGATGGTCCATATAATGTTGTGGATGTTTTAACACTCCAGTTTTATACTTCTGTTATTACTGACCAGAATGAGAGGCAGCCACAATAGCATCCTATTTTAATATTACTTCAGTGTAGGAAAGAGATGAAGCTCCGCAGGTCTTATAGCTCCATCTCTTTCCCTCACGAAGTAAGATTAAAATAATATCGTTGTAAGCGGTGGTGGTAGGCCCCCAGATATAAACATTGACACTAATTGAAATTCCTACCCAAGTGACGTTACTTGATCGGGTTGCGGCGGCAACCTCCGGTGGCGAAAGTCTACATCCGACTAGGAAGATTGATTTGATCTTTAAAATAGGCACCTACTCATTATATCGATTTCGAATCGTTATTATTCAATTGGAATCTATAGTACACACAATTTAATTTGTATAATCTACTTACTTGCTTTAATCTGAGCTAGGCTTTGGCCACAAAATTCATTATAGATGTTCATTGTTGATTTTGTAAAAGTAGTCATTAAATCCATAGCCATTTTGAAACAAACAAAACGACACCAGAGACAATCTCCAAAATATTTTGAACTCATTTTTATATTTTTCTTTTCACTCTCTGTTATAATTTCTTATTTTGAAAGAGAAAGTGTCTGTGGTTACTGGTTAGGTTACACTCTGAACACTGAGCGCTTTTGAATTACCTACCTGTGTGAAGGTAATAGTGTGAGCTAAGCTAAGCGAGAAATGAACGGAGATGAACGAACTAGAAAATGGGACATATTTAACTGACCCTCTAAAATTTTATTGAACTTCTAATGATGCACACGTTTTTTAATAGTTGAGGATCTTTTATCTTTCTGGCCTTTACTAACAGTTGGTCGCAGTTACTAAGCTAGGGTTCCACGTTTGTAGATAGCACGACAAAACTAACCTAAGCTAGCCAGGTTAGGTTGGAACTGTGAGCAACCGCGTGCAAGCCGAGCGAGCGAAGCGAGTGGTGCCGCGGCAGCGGCCAGCGAGCTCTTTTAATCCAAGTTGGTCGAAGTTACTCTGCTATTTAGCATTTTTAGGACCCCAAATAGGAATTATTTTAGGTATACAAAAAGAGGTGCTATCATTATAGTAGGTAGAGTGTTCAATGATTGCAATTGGCCCAATGCAAAGAAAAACCGCCCAAGTGCGAGTCGGACTCGCGCACGAAGGGTTCCGTACCATTATCTATAAAAACGGCAAAAACAAACACGTTTGTTGTATGGGAGCCCCCTTAAATATTTGTTTTATTCGGTTTTTTTGTATTTGTTGTTATAGCGGCAGCAGAAATACATCATCCGTGAAAATTTCAACTGTATAACTATCACGGTTCATGAGATACAGCCTGGTGACAGACGGACAGACAGACACAGCGGAGCCTTAGTAATAGGGTCCGGTTTTACCCTTTGGGTACGGAACCCTAAAAAGACCCTTCACGTATAGATAAGCTTTGCTTGCGGCTCGCTCTTAACGCTCATCTCACAATGAGATATAACCTCATTCAAGGTTTTGTTCTAATTATACATATCAAGACAGTTATACATTCAGTACAGCAATATTTTTGGCTACAATTTTGACACACCCACTGACATTGGTCTCTAGACTGGAAACAAGCTGGTTTTTTAACATAACTAAACTAGATTAGATAGTAACAGGTGTAAAATTAAGTTATAAAGTACTTATCTGAGTCTGCAATTTATGATACTTAAAAGATTACATAGCTTTGAACACAAATGTCTGAGCTTCAGGCAAATGTAATAATAAATAATTTTAATAAGAGTTTACTGAGGATGGTGATGATGGAGGAGCTCGTGGTTAACTAATAACAGCCGCACGGGTCGATCATCAGGTTAAGCTACGCTTGCCGGATCTGTGGATGGGTTACCATCTTTACATACCGAGACTCCTCCGTGCCTCGGAAAGCACGTTATGCCGTTGGTCCCGACTGTCATTCGTGGATCTTTGACAGTCGTTGCGGGTCGTTAGAAACCCGAAAGTCTGACAACCAGTTTTACCAAGAGGTATTGAATTAGGTACCCAGTTACTGGGTTGTGGAGGTCGTGTAGGCAGTTGCTGACGAGCTATGCGAACATAAATTTACACTTGAGCTATGCGAACATAAATTTACACTTAAGACATTAATTAACATTAATTTAGACTTAAGTCATTACTGTTAGGAAAAACTTATTATAGTATTAAAGAGTTTATGGAAGATAAGAAGCTAAAATAAAGCATAGATGTTATAATATATATATCTCTATGTATAAAATTATTTTATTAATGTTACTTACTAAGTACTTTAAACTTCAAATAACTTTAATTAATATAAATAAAATAAAATATTATGTTAAACAGAGATTAATTAAGTAGTAATAATAATGAATGTTGTGATAATGATATCTAGTTACCTATTACCTTTGCCATATAATGTTAACTTCTAAATATTTAACCTAGATTTAAGTTACACATACTTGCTGCGCCCTAACAGGGTCATGTACTCATAAGTTTAAGCCTAGCCTGTAACTGAGTGTACATTATCCAAATAAATAAATAAATAAATGTAGTGACAGCTGTTTTTTTGGCGGTTTTGGACTTGGTCCCATAATGAAAGTTTTTCATAATGATTAAAACATTTCGTGTATGCGCAAAACCTCAGCCACCCAAACTGATTTTTAATTCAATTGACCTATTTCAGAGAGAAAAAAAATCATAAATAAAATTGTAACGGTTGCGCTATTTTAGTTTTGGAAGATTCGTATTTGCATTGAAATAAAAGCTATTATTATCCCGCGTTAGCCCGCGTATGAGAAAATTTAAATTGGTCGACAACAATTTGTGTTTTTTTACCTAATTTTGCGGGTTTGCGCATGTGATGGCTTGACCTATTAATAAATTGTTCTTTAAAAACATTGCCGTGTCTGGCAATGTTTTTAAAGAACTATTTTTGAAAAATGTGACCTTTAATAAAAAGTGGTTCAATTGATTCTGCTCGTTATTCTGATCAAACAATTTTCAGGTTTTGCGCATTTAACGTTACACGTTGTACAAAGGCGGACTTAATGCCTGAGGCATTTTCTACCAGTCAACCTTAGGGTGATGCAGAGACAAACATGGCAGGTGCAACATACGGGATAGATAACTCGAAAAAGGATAAATAGTAATACATATATACTTAAATACATACATGTTTTTCTTATAATCTTTAATTAACCTTCGATTAGACACTTTCATTTTTTCTAGAAAGTAATATTATAATCTGATACGACATTACCTAGTAATGTTATCGTTCCTTTTTTTGTGGCACCAAAATGTCGGTACCTACTGTCAGTACGTGTAGGTAGATAATATTTCTGAAACTTGAATACAAGTAGGTAGGTACTTACAGTTTATGTGTTTAAAAAAAACTCGTCTGTCTGCGGTTCCAAATAATTGCAATGGAGACGTGTCATTTGTGGTAATCTACGTAGGTATATTTATCTAGCTTCTGTAACTATCTATATCTACAAGGTGAAATTTTATTCATTTTATTCCTCTTAAGAGGTCATCGAAAGAAAGCGAAGAATTAAGAATCATACTGAGAGTCTACCTTTCTGTGATTTTTTTTTCGAAAAAAAAATCTCATTTTTTTTCAATGGGGAATTTTACCAGTTTAATACATGGGGCGCGGACGGCGTCATTTAGTGGGTCTCTACAAGTCATAACATAATGACCTCTGTAGAAACATGACAATTTATAATGAAATTGGGGTAATTTTGGTACAAAAAATGTGAATTTCAAATTGTATTAACATTTTTTTTTTTTTTTTTTTTCTTTTAATGTATTTGCAGTAACTGTGTGCCCCTTTTGGATCGGGCAGGGCCTTTGTTACATGTTGTATATAAAAATCAACTGCTATGTGTACTCTCGCAAAAACTCGAACTTAAACTTACCAAAAAAACCTGTGAAGGAGGGAACATTATAGGCTGATTATGGTGAAATGTGTACCCATCAATTCATCTGTCAAGTCTTTCAGAAAATACAAGCATGATGCTGTATATAAATAGGTATATAATATCTTTCACTCTCATCCACCGCATTTAACAAAGTCTCTAAATTATTCTAGTTAAGATAAAATCTGCCGAAAAAGTACTTAAAGCGTGGACTACTTACAAAAAAAAGGTACCTACTTACTTATATTTCAACGAAAATTAGCCTTTTTTGAGAATCGTGGTCAGACGAAATGGTTGAATTTAGCCAATAAATTGTGTTTTTATCTTAAAATCTAGACTATATTACACTCTTTTCGTCTAAATGATAATAAAATTTCTTTATTCGTTGAATGCTAAATGTACATTAGGTACAATGTACAAATGTAAATTTATGACAGTCAAAGATTTTTTTAAATGTTTGAAGTTAATTGTCTGCCTATACGATCCTACTTCCCCCAGATTGCCGTCAATCTATGCAGGGCTTAATTGGTAGTTGGGTGCATCCTTGAAACGGGTTATACTAGAGCTAATTTGCAATAATTTTGACCCCGATAACTTGGGATCCAAATTAGGTTTTGTCTTTTCATGGAATGCACTCCAATTACTAATCTTCCTGTGGACTCTTTGACAGCTGTAAGGGGTTCATGCGTTGTCGACATTACCAAAAGAAAAGTTGAAATACCTCATGTGCCAGTAACGTCACCATAACAGCGAATTGAATGCTTGGCGGCAGAAAAAGGGGCGGAAGTACCAGATGAGATCTTTTAAAGAGCTCGATTACTGCTACCAATTCTTCGTATCCATGTTTTAGGGCGAGAGAAAGGGTATAGGTACAACAATAAAGTTAGTTTTTTTTAAATCCCGTAGACTAATTTGACAGGTGCAGAGTTTGACATTTGCACCTGTCAAAAATTTAAAAACAAACAACAATCATTTGAAATGTCAAATTAGTTTACGGGATTAAAAAACGAATTAGAAAAGTTTCTCTGGTAAACTTGAGAGTACACTGGAGAAAATAATCATTGATTGCAACACAACTAAGTTCTAAAGACCTACTCACAATAGATGCGTACAACAAAAGTTAAACCACATAACTTCACTGGATTTTTTGTAAGGAAATTAATAATTTTATGACATACGATACGGGTACGATACGATGATCACACTTTTCCACTGAAGAGAAGACGCGCAAGAATCCTCTAATCACAGACAAAACGAGAGACGCGATGAGGATTTCAACCATTGTTATTGGTTGATTCTTGCAGGTCTCCGCTCGTCTCCGCTTTAGTGGAAACGCACCCTAATAGGCTCGTGAAGAACCAGTCAAAAATTAGAATAAAGCCTGGAATACACATGCTATGTTGCAGTGGCGAAGCTACAATTTTTAACGTGATGTGAAACACATACAGCTATGCTATTCAGTAACCATCTCACCGTGAAAACTTAGGTGAAGTGAGCTAGCTTAGCATCAGTAGGCATCGATGACAATGACAGCTCACTCCACGCTCACTTCACCTAAGTTTTCACGATGAGATGGTTACAGAATAACAATGCTGGTGTTCCATTTATTGGCCAACAGTAGACACCAAGAAGAGTGGTTGTTCTGAAGGGAAGCCGACAGGAATCGGGTTGTATGGAGCCTGCGTCGCTGCTTTGATTTGGGTTATATTATAATTCAATAAAAGATCAGCGTCTTTACCAATAAAATCGATCCCACCAAAAAAAATTCATATAAAGTAGATTGCCAAGACTCACAATAGATAAAGCTTTCACTGTTTAAAAGTTATTGAGATCTAATGTAGAGCCAACCCCATAACTCTACAAACCTCGAATCTTGGACAAATGTACGGTTTGGTCGTTTCGCGGCCGTCGTCGGATAGACGAAATTAAATCATTGTCATGCAATAGTTCAATGGAACGACCAAGCCATACATTTTGCAGGCCTGTTCCAGGCCGCGACAGTAATGTGTTATTTTATTTGAAAATCGATTCACATCGGCATCCCAATCGTTTCGTCATCGTCTCTTCTAACACTTTACCGAGTGGGAAGACATTGGTTTTGTTTTGTTATCGTCTGTGCATTGTGAAATAATTTTGGACAAAAGATATTAGGCACATTTAACGGACAAGTTTTCACATCTTGGGAATAAAGTAGATTTATAAACAATAACAAATAAGCGTTAGTTAAATTTGTAGGTAATTAATGATTAGTAAGATATAGGAATCGGTAATCCTAACTTCCTATAAAGGTCCGGGACTTCAGTAACACAGGGTCCCGAGATAGGTATGTTAAAGACATTTTTAATAATAATTGTTAGGATGCCGCCACACTACATTAAAACGCCTTTCTTATTTCCAAAACGTCGCGTTTTTAATTTCGAAAAAGTGAAAACTAGTGTTGTTTGCCGTAAATAATTGTTAGTTTAAAACTAATTAAACAAGTGATAATTAGACATACCAAACACTTCCAATTAAGTAATTGTATTCCAATAATTAATTGGCTTGGGTACAATTATTAAAAAAAGGGGCCATATGTGTAGTCGAAATTATCTAGTGATAGATAAACAAAATCGAGGAATAAACTCAGCTCAAATTAACGCTTTGATTTTTTTTTTTTAACTAAGTAACTAACTTTTTGTTGTTAATTTGTTTGTTTGTTACGCCTTTACGCTAAAACGACTAATGGGATACTTTTTATCCCGATATTCCTACGGGATCGAGACTTAAACTGGTGAAACCGCGGGGCGCAACTAGTATTGTATACAAAGTGGAGACGACAATACGACAAAAAATGAAACTCCGTATATCTAATGACGTACTCGGTCTACATACAAAAAATTAATCAAATATATCCAATACTTTAGTTACGATAGCTAGTCAAAGATCGGCAAATCCCATACTCGGCCCAGCACTACTATTTAGTTTGTTAGAAAAAATGACTTTTTTAATTTTTGATGTTAGGATTTATTTGATAGTTCCAAAATACTCTTATGCATTAGTATTGCCTGAGTTTTCATTTATTGTTGTATTGTCGTCTCCACATTGTCTAATTAAAAAATTTCTTCTACTACTACTATCAGTTCCATAACAGTTGTGATGTAAACTTCACATACCTGATAGGTATCAATATCTAAACAGGATAAAACAAAAAAACTGGGTTTCTAAACTCATACTTCAAAAACACACTTATTGACCCCATTTAAAAAAAAAAAAACATAAATCTTATTTTTTTCACGTCTGCGGTTTTGCTAGCTAATTTTATTTGACCTAAAAAGGTCATATAAATTATAACCTAAAAAAATAAATAAGTAAGTAATTTTTTTTTCCTACTTATCATTTATTTTCGTCGATGAAATACACTGTAGGTACACATTGCCTACATAACAACTAATGATACTAATAACAAATAAAGGGGAGGGGCTCATTGGGCATCAAAGAATTCGTCCGCTATATGTTTGAGCCGTTTGGGGTTGAAACACTAGGGCCGTGGGGTCCGAGTGCTCATCGAGTATTTCGGGACATCGCTAAGCGATTGGTCGACTCTTCACGTGACCAGAAGGCTGGCCTATTTTTAGCCCAAAGAATCAGCATTGCCATTCAACGTGGCAATGCTGCCAGCCTTTTGGGCACTTTTCCCACTGACAGCGATGCGGACGAATTCTTTGATGCCCAATGAGCCCCTCCATTGTGATTTAATTGTGTCTTTTATGTGCACTGTTTTTTTTTTAATCTATCTATGTATATAACTAAAAGAAATGATAATTATGATGTTCGGCAAGCCTCGTCAAATTTTAATGATAACATCAAACTAGCTAGGTACCTACTTACCTACTGAATAAAAAGATATTTAGACACGTCCATTTTATCTAGACCTCTCTTAATACTGAAAATTAGTCTGCAGACGGGTCAGCTTTACCAACAAAAATTTTCAATTTGCCTACCTACTTACATGATTTTTAAAACACTTTTTTTTTTTCTTTTCGGTGTTGCTATGCTTACTTATGCTGTACTAAATTTTAATTTCACTTTTTAATGATATCTAGTCGGTTGTAGGATGAAATATGTATACCTAGGTACCAAAAAAAGTGCGAGTGAGAGTGAGCGGTGGTGGCCCAGTGGTAACGCCGTGACTTACGATTTGTAGGTTGTAGGTTCGAAGGTTTTTTTTTTTGGGTGGAAAATTATCAAATATCTTATCCAGCTCTAGGCGGAGCGGGAAGGCGGAGAGGAAGGAAGGAGGGCGGAAATCCACCCGTATTCCTTCAGTCCCTGTAGGTATGGTGCCAGAGGCCACGGTAACCCTTTCGGAGTTTCCCGCGTAGTACACCCTGAGAGGCGCTTTACTTTGTGTACATTATTTCATCACCACTGCTCTCAAAACGGTGAAGGAAAACATCGTGAGGAATCCGGCATTTTCTGAAACAGAAAATTCGACGGTAAGGAAGGCCTGTGTCCCAGCTGTGGAAACATTATAGGCTGATTATGCTATACTATTGGTACCAAACTGGTGAACACAAGTATATTGGCAGTTTACGTCCATTTTACAAAGACCTATCAACTCGCACGAATAAACCACGAATAGGGATCAACTTAAATTGGTCATAGTATTCACCTTTCGAAGTAAATAGTAATCGCACAGTCGCATTGTCGGAACGGGAGCGAACGCGCGCATTCGAAATTAAAAAAATCCAACATGGAGTCGCTACCAAAAATATTTTTATTTTTATTTTTTTGTTGTAATATCAAAACTAGTATGGCGGAAGAAAATAGTTTGATGACAGCTTTAGAAGCTAAGTTTCAAGATAAATTAAGTGAATTTAGTAATTATGTAGCTAAATGGCTCGAGGATTTTAATGATAGACATCTAGGGAACAGTGAATTGGGAAGAATACTTCATTACGAGGATTTGAAACCAAAGTATGGTGTGGAGTCTTCGAGAAGTAAGTTTTTTAAAAATTAATAATAGACATAGATATCCGTGATAAACTGATAATCAGTGATCGGAAATAGGTGAGCTAAAATGCCTAAAGTTCGAAAAAGAGCAGGCATAAAGTGGAGACGCCTAAAGACTAAATATTTTTTCGGGACTACCCGGTTTTCGGAACATTACAGTATAACCAAAATTTAATAAAGTAAAACCACTATTGAATTCATTTCCTGTTTCTGTTTTTTATAAAAAAGTATGCACGATTATAGTTGAGAGTTTATAATGTCTTACAAAGCATGTAAAATTCATAAATTTACCAAGCATACCTAAGTCCTGAAATAATATTTATTCGTAAGGAAGCCTCCACTTTATTTGTCTCTGTTCTTTGAACTTTAGGTAGATTAGCTCACCCTTTTCCGATCACTGCTGATAATAGATAACACCTCTTTGGATTGACGTTATGCATTGCTTGGTGGTTGCTAGGGTTTGTTTTGGGTTCGATTCCCGTTATGTATGAATCCTATCCTATTATTAATATATTATACTTAAATGCGAAAGTTAGTTTGTTTGTTTGTTACGCTTTCACGCTAAAATGGCTGAACGGTTTTGGCACATTGGTAGACTATGACCTGGAGAAGGACTTAGCCATGAAACAGTCAAACTCAAATTTTATTGTATTTTTAACGCTTACAGCATAATTTTCCCCCTCTTTATTATTGACAAGGTACTTTAGCTAACCATGAGAATTTCTCAGTAGGAACCCGGTGTCTGGATTTGTGCCCGGTCAATTGTCAATAGGCTCGATCGCCCCCTATTACATGGGACTTAAAAATAACTGGCGAAATGTGGGTGTACTATAGGTACACCTCTGCCTAGCCCTTCGGGGAATGCATATGTTTTTTTTTTTTAAACCGAAAAACTTTGACGCCCTTGCCACAAAAACAAACACTTTTCAACGCGTGTCTAATGTCAGTTTTATGTCAAAGTCCATACAGAAATATCATGTTTAAAAGGTGTTTAGGCTACACAACTGATAAACACGGTTTTGTGGTAATAAGGTGAGTTTCTGCCAACCTCATTTAGTTAAACAGTGTGAATTTAACAGGACTCTGAAGCATTGTCAACAATAATCTCAACACTTATTTAAAGATTAACGACTCACTGCATTTAGGGTACCGTAACGAATTTGATAAGGCAACATACAAGACAATGCTGCCTAGTTAACATAAAAATGGAGTTTGATTTTGAGAGTACTTACTTTATGCCTGCAGAGCTTTGTGAGGGCACCGTGTTTGGATCAATCTAGCTGATCGCTAACATAGTCTATTACACAACATTATTTTTCTTTATGCTAAACCCGAAAAGGGGTCATTGTACTCATCATTTTGAACAACTTTTTCTATGGGACCAACATTGAAATTGCGAAAAAAAATCAGCTGATCCCTTGCCACATTTGTGTTCACTTAAATCGACAAAATGTATGGAAAAGCTGTTTTTTTTTTCGCAATTTCAATGTTGGTCCCATAGAAAAAGTTGTTCAAAATGATGAGTACAATGACCCCTTTTCGGGTTTAGCATAAAGAAAAATAATGTTGTATAAATATAAATGATCGCTAAGAACAGATTTTGCTTGGACATTTCTCGTTATTTTTTATTTCTGAAATTGTATTTGTTTTTTATTTATTTATTTAGAAGTCTATACATAATTATTAAGTATGTTGAAAGTCTAGCCTACGGCAATGTCCCTAAAGGTTCAATAGAAAACCAGCGTCAGACCGCATTTGTCTGGCATTAATGCTGAAATGAACCTTTTTGGCGCAGCCGTGAGGCACACATTATTGTTAAAACATTATTTTCACTTTTTTATATTTTGTGTTTCACGTACTGTGTCCAAATAAATGTTATTCTTTCTTTCTATGAAAGGAGATTGGGCGTTTCTGCCCTGGAGCCCAATAGCGTTACGATATATACCAATGGAAAGATGTCATCAAGAAGAATATTTCTTATTATGAAGACTTCTCTTGATCGTTAGTACGAAAGGAGCTATAGAGCTTTAAATGTGAGTGGTTAAATATTATTTGATTTCTGGTATTTCGTCAATTAAATAACTTTTAATGATTCAGTGCCCTGCAAACATCATCTTTGAAGCCTATAAGCAAACATTTTAAAACATTGGTCTCCAATAAATGCCATTTTAGGAACAATGTTTTTAAGAGTCGGTTGACCAGACGGATCGTTAAGCCTGACGGTTACCCCAATAGAGTAGAGATATATGCCAATGGATATCTTCAAGGCTAATATTTTGTGATAGCACGCTTCTCTCGACTGTTAGTACAAAAGGAGCTACATAGCTCTAAATGTGAGTAATTAAGCATTAGTGAAATTCAGGTATTTAGACAATTAAATAACTTTTACTAACGTTGAGCCTTGCAAACATGATCTTGCAAACCTATAAACGGACATTTTAAAACGTTAGCCTCCTAGATGCCGTTTTGGGAACAATGTTTTTAAGAGTCGATCGGCCGTACAGATAGTTAAGCCTTCGTTAAGCCTGCCGCATCCCCCAATAGAGTTAAGATATATGCCAATGGAAAGATCTCTTCAAATGAAATATTTCGTGATATGACGTTTCTCTCGATTGTTAGTACGAAAGGAGCTACAGAGCTCTAAATGTGAGTAATTAAGCATTATTTAAATTCATCATCTATTTAGGTCATTTACACTGAACTGATTTATAAAAGACAAAAGTCGTGTTTGTAGCAAAGGTTATCCCTGAAAAGCTCTTTTCAGTGGTATATATCTTATGGCTATTGGACGCCAAGAATCCCTTAACTTCGGTGCGCAATTTATTACCTATTTAGGTCATTATCTCCGAACTGACTAACAATTGGCAACATTATGTTAGAAGCAAGGGTTCTCTTCGAAAAGCTCTTTTCATTGGTGTATATTTTATGGCTATTGGTTCAAGAAAATTCCTTAACCCTTAAATTGGCAGTGTACTTCACCAAAGCCATACACTTTGAAAAAATCGATTGTAGTACTAATCTAAAAAAAATACCATAAATTATTATTTTTAGCTTGCAATAATTGTATATTTTGGTAGAAAAAATATTAGGATGTGGTAACATCGAAAACTATCCGTCAAATTCAAAATGTCTTCGAAGCGGTCTGGTGTCTCTGCGTCACGGGTAAGTTTTTTAAGTTTTTCTATACTTTTTTGGGTTGAACTTGTGGTGATTAGGCTTTAAAATGCATAGGGATATTATATATAATATAAATCTTGCATAATTGCATGTGTAAATTACGTAATTGCAATTTTATGAGTTCGAAACTTTGTGTGTACTCCGTGAATACCGTTGCCAAGTACGTAGTAAAGAACACAAATTAAACTTCGGTATTCACGAAGTACATTGCCAAATACGCAAAGAAAGGCAAAGTGGCTTTTTTTGTTGGTTTTGATCTAAAATAACATCGGTTGAGGTGTGAATTGTATGTCGTACAGCATGTTGTTTTTTCTTTGTCTACAGTGCTTGAACCTGATACGATCGCATAAGATTTTAGCTTTGATCCCGAAAGAAAATGCATGTTCCGATGACAGTTCTAGTTCGGATAACGAATCACACTTCCTTCCGCCATCTTCACCTAAGCTTAGCTCTGACCCCCCTTCATTAGACTCCTCATTTGAAAGACTGAACATTCTAGAAGACGACCACAACGACTCTGATAACGTATTTGACTATAACATTGATGATGTACCACTAACACCAACGCCCCAAGAGGTTTTTCCGTCTCCCTCAACTAATAATTACAATGCCATACCAACATTGAATTCAATTCAATCATTACCCACTCCATCTGTAGAACTTCTGCAGTCACCAGTTCCTAGCACTTCAAAAGCTTCGCCTATGCCGATCACTAGATCTAAACGCAAGAAGCCTTCAGTTGTAGTAAAAAAAGTTAAGAAAACCAAATTTTCACTGACTTACAGCTGGAAAAAAACTTATTTACGCCATAGGGGCTACGTGGATGAAGGAATACACGAGCTTCATAAAACACAAAATGAAACGGTATTGAAATACTTTCGCTGTTTTTTTTCACCGGACATAATTTCAGATATCGTTCACAACACAAACTTATATTCGGTTCAAGAACATGGTAAATCTATACAGTTGACAAATGAGGAGTTAGAAAGTTTTCTTGCTATTGAAATGTTAATGGGTGTGGTTCACATGCCAGCCTATACTGATTATTGGGCAAGAAAAACCCGATATCCTCTAATAGCTGATGAAATGCCCCTAAAACGTTACCAACAAATACGCCGCAACATTCACTTTGTGGATAATAGCATGGAGAACTCAGATCGCTATTACAAAATACGCCCTGTTATGGAGAAGATCAGACAAAATTGCTTGAAGATAGAGGAAGAAGGGCAGTACTCAATAGATGAGATGATGATCCCATATAAAGGCACAAACGCTGGGAAAAGGAGGTAGTATATAAAGAACAAGCCGAAAAAATGGGGTTTTAAAAACTTTGTACGCGCCGGGGTTTTATTGATTTGATTGATTGATTTTATCATGTACGGTGGAGATGACACGTTTCGTGAAAACACTTTCACAGCTAAAGAAGCTTCACTTGGGGTTGGTGGCATGGTGGTAATAGCATTATGCAAAACAATAAAAAAGAAGCCATCCATCATATACGCGGACAATTTCTTTACTTCTCCAGAGCTTATTTACTTATTGCGGGAAGAATACGGAATATTTAGCCTGGGAACAATAAGAACAAACCGGCTCAGGGGTTGTCAAGATCTGTTACCCTCTGAGAAAGAAATAAAAAAGAAAAGGAGAGGATACAGTGCCCAAGTTGTGTGCAATAGCAACAAGTTGGCTGTCGTGAAGTGGAACGATAATAAGGTGGTAACGCTTATAAGTTCCTACGTGGATTCTCATCCTATTGAAAAGATAAGGAGGTACTCGAAGGAAGACAAACGCAAGGTCGATGTTGACTGCCCTCAACTTGTGAAGCAGTACAATAAGCATATGGGGGGCGTAGATTTAGCCGATATGCTAATATCTTTGTACCGGACCCCATTCAAGAGCCGACGGTGGTATTTAGGTATCTTTTCGCAATTGCTGGACATATGCATAAACAACGGCTGGCTTCTTTACAGGCGAGATGGGAGAAATAAAAAGTCTCTAAAAGAGTTTAGGCTTGATTTGTTTGAAGGACTCTGTCGGGCTGGAAAAATCGCCAAGTCAAGTGGAAGTATGGAGAAGATGACGGGGAGAATGATCCAAAAACCTACAGTTGAACGGCCGGTTGATAGTGTCAGGTACGATGCTGTCGGACATTTTCCGGAATCGGCAAATAAGCAATCTCGTTGTAGGTTTTGCAAAGAGGGAAGAACCAAAGTCTTTTGCGTGAAGTGCAATATGCATCTGTGTTTTGTGGTAGGCGAAAGTAACAAAAGAAATTGCTTTGCCGCCAATTTCACACCCAATAAATATTGTTGAGAATTATTAATGAGAATGATTAAAAATGAGAATTATTGATTAAAGTAAAGATTTAAAACTAATAAGTGTTTAATTGATAGTTTGGCACCGTCCTTCACGTAGTACAAACATAAGAAGACATACTTTACACTATAGTTGGCAATGTACTCCCCGGAGCACATAGCTTTTCGCGAAAACTGTAATAAGAAGAATATTTTCACAATTTTTTTCAGTCTACTGGGATCATAATGAACTAGGAAATAACAAAAAAACATTACATTTTAGAAATAAATTCATTTGCCAATTTAAGGGTTAACTACGGTGCCCAGTAGTAATACTTATTTAGGTCACTAGCTCCAAACTGACTAACAATTGGCAAAAGTCGTGTTAGTAGTAAAGTTTCTTATTGGAAAGCTCTTTCCATTGGTGTGTATATAAGATATAGATATAGGCTATTGGGCTAAGAAAATTTCTTATTTTCGGTACCGAAGTTGTCACCTATTTATGCCATTAACTCCGAACTAACTCACAATTGGCAATAGTCATATTAGTATCAAAGGTTCCCCAAAAAAGGTCTTTCCATTGATGTATATCTTATGGCTATTGGACCAAGAAAATTCCTTAACTTCGATGCCCAAGTATTCACACCTATTTAGGTCATTTACTCCGAACTGACTAACAATTGGCAAAAGTTATGTTAGTAGGAAAGGTTTCCCTTGAAAAGCTCTTTCCATTGGTATATATCTTATTTTTATTGGGCTTCAGGGCAGAACCCCATAAGCAGGGGCCCATTCTCCTTTCGTGCGGATTTGTGTCAAATTTAGTTGAGCTTCTTGAGCTCTCTTGGCCTATCAACGTATCTGATCCCATGTTTCCTCCCAAACAGAAGGCAAGAATATGAAGAAGATGGGCATGGCGATGATCCCGCTGATCTTCCACGTGGGAGCCTCCTCCACCTGGATGCTGCTCACCAGCATCATGGCTGCTAAGTCTGTAGCCATAGGACTGGCGCTGCTGGTGTTCAAGATTGCTGTTAGCTCTGCTAAGGTATGTCTTCTGACAGTTCCTTTATCCGGTCACAGTGAGGAATCAGAGGAATGATCTATCTTCTCCGCCGTCTGTCTGTCAGGTTATCACAATCACAGGCTGTAACTTTGTAAACTGGAATACCTAGTAAGTCAGTTGAATTATCAGTATCACCCATAAAGTCGAGGTAATCAGGGCAAAAAAAATAAAATTGAAAATTTTATAGGGGTTCTCTAATTTAGTAATATACAATAATAGGAATGTTATCTAACGAAGGGCGTTCCCGTTAGCCTGTAATAGTTTGGCATGTATGTGTCCATACATGCCAAAAAAAAAAAACTG
Organism: Lithophane ornitopus; assembly: GCA_948473465.1. Taxonomy (NCBI): domain Eukaryota; kingdom Metazoa; phylum Arthropoda; class Insecta; order Lepidoptera; family Noctuidae; genus Lithophane; species Lithophane ornitopus. Next base: position 9,062,398 of record OX419641.1, on the reverse strand, counting down.
CTGTTCCATACATTTTGTCGATTTAAGTGAACACAAATGTTGGGAACAGCTGATTTATTTTTGCGATTTCAATGTTGGTCCCATAGAAAAAGTTGTTCAGAATGATGAGTACAATGACCCTATTTCGGGTTTAGCATAAAGAAAAAATAATGTTGTATAGTAAAATATTCACAAAAAATATTAAATTGATACGGAAAACAAACACTCTGTACACGCACACTTGTCACACTAATGTCATTCTACGTTGAAATACAAGTGTGCGTGTACAGAGTGTTTCTTTTAGGTATCAATTTAATAGTTGTGTGAATATTTCACTACTAAAAAAACTACTATCTACTATTTATTAAAAAAAAAAAAAAAAAAATGTGTGGTAATTTTTGTTTTTTGTATGTGTGGACGCTATACTATTGGGTGTTACCGTGCGTTTGCACTGGCGACCATTATAACAAAACATGTTTAAATCTCTAGTTTCTGTTAAAAATTGTATTGAACATTGACAGAAAATAGAGATTTCAACATGATGTTTTGTCGTGAATGTTTCGCCAGTGCAAACACACGGTTAACGAGAACGCCCTTTGTTAGTTAACATATTGTTTAATATTATATTTTTCTCTGTTCCAACACATATTATTGTAGCTGTTTGTTGGCCCTGAATAAATAAAATAAAATAAAATGATTATGGTGGTACGGACCCATAAGCGCGGATCCAACTCGTAGGTACTAGTTTGACAGGTCCAGTGCCGTGTAATACCGGCACAATAACTTTTTAAATCTCATTTACAAACAGCACCCTAATTGCGTAACACACTTTCAACCACAATCTGCATGATTTTGAAGGTTATTGCTAATCAATTTGTTGAACTGTCAAAATGAAAACCATTGCTACTGTTAATGCTACACAATAAATTACCCCACTCTGCCCAGATATTAAAAAGTTATTGCGCGGCACATTTTCCCAGCTTAAACCTAGCCAGTGGTGAAGGCATTTATAACTTTAGATCATCAAAAACTGCTGGCTGACAGCCTAAATATTTCTGAACTTCCCAAGTTAACAATGTTCAAAATTCTATTACAATAAACGCATTTTGATTGCAAAAAAACTGCTCAAAAAACTATGGCACATTGACCCAGTATTTTCAAAGTAATCAGCATAGTTAACACGTTTCCTGTGGGTCGTTTATCAGGGCATTATCTACGAAATTTAATGACAGAACTGTATAAGAACATAGAGTAAAAAACTAAAAGGTACCATAGACAGCATTGCGTGCGGACAAACGCACGCAATGAGCTGTCTATGGTAACTTTTTTCACCGTGCTGTGAATTTAATTGAGTTTGTGATGGCGTTCTGGTTGTTGTAAAAAAAAATATATACCTACGTGTCGACTTGAGAACCTCCTCCTTTTTTTTCGTCGGTGAAAAAATGACTGCCCCGTAGATATATTGGTTGCACATGTGACTGCTGAGAGTAGGGGTCCTGGGCACGATTCTGGGTCGAGCAAAGTGGGGTTGTTGTTAATTTTGAATTGTCGCCAGGAATTTGCATTTATTAGCATATTAATCAGCCTATAATGTTCCCACTGCTGGGACACAAGCCTCCTCTCGGTGAGAGGGACTGGGCCGTAATCCACCACGAGGGCCCAGTGCGGGTTGGTAGATGTCATATGTCTTCGAATTTTTGGTTCTAAGACATGCCGATTTCCTCACGATGTTTTCCTTTACCGTTTTGAGAGCAGTGGTGATGAAATAATTTACACAAAGTAAAGCACCCTGTTTGGGTTCAAACCCTACAACTCGTAAGTCACTGCTGCTTAAAATGATTCATTTTAAAAAGCAACCCATCAGGTGTTGGACGGAGGGTTGATATTCCAAGGGGAAAGTACGAAATCGTCACGGACGATATCGCAAGCGAAGTGCTAGTAGTAGGTATTTTCTAAACCACCAGCTGGTATGAATGCTTACCTCTCTCGAAAATCATTTAGTTTCTTTATTAACAACACCTAAGTAGGTTCCATAATTAAACATTTCTTTACTTGAATCAAAACATTCTAAATTGCTGCAATATAATTATCTATCCATCTAGTTCTCGAGTTGTTAGAACAACTCGTTAAAATTAGATTATTATACTTAATATGAAAGGCGTTTAAAAACGCCAGACTATAATTTACGACCTAGATTTGTACCTAATATGAATTGTTCTAGTCTAGATTCTACAGTGTAGAATGAAAGTGCAATTTAAACACAGCAGGTAATGTGTAATAATGTAATTCCTTCACATAAGTAAATAGATTTAGATTCATACACAGAATGGCGACTCGCGCCATCTAATGCTCGGTTCCTATAAACGAAAACGAATCGTTTTTCTTGCCAATGATAACTTTTTTTTAGCCCGAAATTCTGACAACCAGTCTTCCCAAGGAGTATCGTGTTACCCAGTATCTGGATTGTGGAGGTCAGATAGGCAGTCGCTCCATGTAAAATACTGGTATTCAGCTGCATCCGGTTAGACTGGAAGCCGACGCTAACATTGTTGGGGAAAGGCTAGGCAGACGATGATGATGATGGTAATTTATACTAAATCGGATATTAAAAAAAAGTTGGCAACCCTAATTACGGCCCACTCCCTCTCACAGAGATGAGCCGATGAGGACTGTGTCCCAGCAATATGGCACATTGTTATAGGCTGATTATGCTTATTCAATTATTGCCCTCAACTATACAATCGACATACTCAGTTAATTGATACTTTGGCCTGATGACTTAATTCTAAGCAAAGCGAAGTTCGACCGTTCTAAGTATGGCCGCTTATTATTATCTTGTTACTTGCGCAATAAAAAATGTTAATACTTTTTTAATTGCACGCTAAATGCATACCTGAGTTTTTATGTGTTAATAAATAACTTAGCAATAAATCTTTGAATCATATTTTTTTTATTCACGCTAAAACTGCTGAACGGATTTGGATTATTTTTCCCACAGGCGTATACTTTGACCTGGAGAAGGACATAGGCTACTTTTCATCCTGGATCATAGACCTAGTAGCGGGCAATTGCTAGTTTTTGAATAATTGAGATTAGTTCACAGATTTGTTTTTGGGGTTATAACCCAAAAAAAATTCAATAAAAATAAAAGTTATAAAACTAGAACCCAACTACGACAAAAAAATCAATTATAAAGCATAAAGGTATAAAAAAGTCATCACAGACAGACAAATAAAAAATCCGAACTCACACGTAAACTGTTTGATTTATATTACGTGTGACTCCAGATTTTTAATTTGTCTGTCTATGATGTCTTGTCTTGCCGAGCCTTTTCTATTAATTTGTTGTAGTCGCGTTAAAAAAAAAAGTTATAAATCTAGAACCTAACTACGACAAAAAGTCAATTATCCTTACATAATTATTATAAAACAAAGTACTCCGCCGCCTCTGTCTGTCTGTCGTCCTGTACGCGATAAACTCAAAAACTACTGCACCGATTTTCATGCTTTTTTCACCAATGGATAGTGTGGTTCTCGAGAAAGGTTTTTATATATAGTAACCGACATCCACGCGAGCGAAGTCGCGGGAATCATTTATATTTTAAACACGGGTTTGATTTATATTATAAACACGTGTCACTTCAGATTTTTAATTTGTGTCTGTGATCTTGTTTAGTTTATATTTATTTAGTTGTTGACTTTTTTGTCGTAGTTGGGTATAGTTTTATAACTTTTTTTTTTAACACCACTACAGCAAAATAGAAATGTCTCGGCAGATGATGAATAATGCCGTCACGCGTGGATCAACATTCAGGTTTACAAAGACTTTGCCTAAAAACAAACTTATATTTTTTTAAAGTTAATATCGTATTCGTAAGTACTTTCTTATCGCGTTACGTTTCATTTATTCGTCTCTTTTACTCAATATCAGGTTACTCGCTTATAATAATAGGCTTTGTAGGTCAAATTCTATATTGATTGACATGCCTTATGCAAAATAAAACAAAAAAGTTTAATAATAAAATGGTAGCTAAGCGGGGCTTCATAATTATACCTACATCCGCACTAATATTATTAGTGCGAAAGTTAATCTGTCTGCCGCTGAACGGATAGCAATCTTTTACAGCCCGCGGCGCAGTTTCAAGTTTAGTATTTTGTCACGGCGCGGCGCCCTACCCCATAGCTATACTCCATTTGAAATAAGATTAGACGTATAGATAAGCCGTTTTTACATTCCGTTCAACCGATTTTGAATTCTATTGCGTTAGTGGCATGACAAATGGCAGCCGCAGTAGATAGTTGGTATTGTGTAACTTTTTTTGCTTTTAATGCTATCCTTATGCCTACGGTATAAAAGTCAAAATCGATTGAACGGACTGTAAAAGGGTTTATTTTAATGTCTAATCTTATTTCAAATGGGGTGTAGCTATTTGAAAAAGATAAAGTCGAGAGAAATAGGTACCTACAATAATAGTTGTTACGTTAGGTAGATAGGAACAAAAATTAAAACATCCACAAAATGAAATTGAGTTTTTTTTCTATTATGAAAGAATTGAAACAGAAAACAACAAGAAAGACTTGAGAAAAACTAAAATAAAATACGATATCAGTAACTGGGTTGTGGAGGTCAGATAGGCAATCGCTCCTTGAAAAATACTGGTATTCAGCCGCATCCGGCGAGACTGGGAGCCATCCCAACATAGTTGGAAAAAGGCTAGTACCTATACTCCATTTGAAATAAGATTAGAAATTTAAATAAACCTTTTTTTACAGTCCTATTAACCGATTTTGACTTCTATTGCGTTGGTGGTATGACAAATGGCAGCTGCAGTAGACAGTTGGTATTGTGTAACCTTTTTTGCTTTTTGCCATCCTTATGTCTACGGTACAGAAGTCAAAATCGGTTGAACGGACTGTAAAAAGTTTTTTTTAAATGTCTTATCTTATTTCAAATGGGGTATAGTAGATGATACGATTAGAGAAAGCCTCACTCTCACTGGGACCCCACCATATACACACCGCGACACACAATTACCTTTGACAAAACAAAATAGACTGTGGTATTCAACAATGTCGAATTCAATTTTGTATACGATGTAAAAAATGTAAAAGAAAAATTTCTAAGTAGCGTAGTCATTGTTAAGCATGCATGAAAGCATTATTTGTGCTTTAAAGTGTTTTAAATAAAGTTTAAATTACAGTGACAGGCACACAGGCACTCGTGAAATACAAAAACTATCGGTAGGCGTAAGTATAAGGCGATCGCTAAGTAATATTGGAGATAGGAAGTGAAATTGAATTTTTTGTCGCTTTAAACTTAGGCCTAAAAACTTATTGATTGGTATCAGACGTAGCGTTACTTTTAAAAGAATTTTATATACCTACCTACCTAGGCGATTTTTTTTCTATTTTCACTTTAATTAAGAGTTTTAATTTCACCTCATACACCTACACAAAATAACTTCATTCTGTGAGCCATAAATATTTCATCATCCTAGCTTTTTTCCCCCTTTATTCGGTTAAATACAGATTCTGGATACGGCAAATTCTAGTTACGGCAGATTCGCGTTACGACATAAATACAATTATTAAGAAAACTGTTAAGACTAGAATAGTACGAACTTTTTTGGTACCTACAAACTCAGTAATTTTATTAGATACTAACTTCCCGCGGCTTCGCCCGCGTGGTACGTCAATAAAAAGTAGCCTATGTCCTTCCCCGGGATGCCATCTATCTCCTTGCCAAATTTTATCGAAATCCGTTCAGTGGTTTAGGCGTGAAAAGGTAACATACAGACAGACAGACAGAGTTACTTTCGAATTTTCGACTTACTACAACAATGTTGGGGTCGGCTTCCATTGTAACCGGATGCGGCTGAATAACAGTATTTTACATAGAGTGACTGCCTATCTGACCTCCACAACCCAGTAACCGGGTAACACGATATCCTTTAGTAAGACTTAAATCCAGCCAAGTATCTCCCTCCACAAAAAAAGGCAAATGAACGTATCTCATCTTTTTTTTTTTCTTAACCCATTTACTGGAGACACTGGTTTAAAATGATACCCCTTGGTAAGACTGGTTGTCAGACTTCTGACTACCCGTAAGGAATGCCATGATCTACGAATAACAGCCGGGACCTGCGAACGGATCTCTATATTAAATAAAACCCATCCACAGACCGACCTCCAAGAGTAGTTTTAAACAGACTTCAAAAAGGACGAGGTTCTCAATTAGTGTTTTTTTTTTTGTATGTTTGTTACGCTATTACTCCGCCAATTTTGAATTGATTTTGATGATTCTTTGTTTTTTTGTTAGTTCATGCTTCTGAGGTGGTCCCATATAAATTTTATTAACTTTGCTTGCGTAGTTCTTGAGTTAGCTTCAATATTACGTATTTTTCCCACTTAGTATATCTCGACGATGTTTTAAGTTTCCGTCACTGTTATTTACATAGCAGGTACCTATTCGTATTTGTGTGTTCCACAACTATAAAGTGAAAAATAAAAACTTTTTACAAAAATAAAAAACCGGCTTCAAAAAAAAAACACAAAAAAAAGGAAAAAATAACTTTAATTTCGGAAGTCGGTGTCTTTGGTTTTCAATTTTCATTTTTTTTTTGTTTTTAAATTAACCGATTGATTCGTACTTACTTACGATGCCACATTTACTTAGCCACGAGCTCCGTAGCCATAACTACATTAGCCAATCAATAAAAACTAATAAGTTCAATTATAAATTTTCCAGGTGGCATCATTCTTCACAGCGTTGAAGGCGAAGCAAGGTGGGCATCACCATGAGTACTCGTGGCCATCGCCTCCTTCTGAACATCATGGTTAGTTCACTTTATTTTTTAACCAATTTCTTTAAAAAGGAGGAGGTTCTGAATTCGTCCGTATGTTTTTTTTGTATGTTTGTTACGCGGTTACTCCGCCAATTATGAATCGATTTTTATGACTCTTTTTTTGTATGGGTCATGCTTCAGAGGTGGACCCATAATAATATAAATTTTATTAACTTTGCTTGCGTAGTTTTTGAGTTAGCTTCAATATTACGTATTTTTCCCATTTCGTTTATCTAGATGATGTATTCATTTACTCCTTCACTATTATTTACAAAGCAGGTAGTGGTATTCGAATTTGTGTGGGGTAGGTACCACAACAAAAAAGTGAAAAATAAAAACTTTTTACAAAAAAAAAACTGACGTCCATAAAAAACACTGAAAAGTGAAAAATAACTATAATTTCGGAAGTCGGTAGCAAAAAACGAAAATTGAAAAGCAAAGACACCGACTTCCGAAATTAAAGTTATTTTTCACTTTCCAGTGTTTTTTTGGAAGCCGGTTTTTTTTTTTTATAAGAATAGTATCAGTGGCGGATTAAATGTCGAGAGCGCCCTAGGCTAGACGCCCCATAGCGGATATACTTACATTAAAAAAAAGAAAATTGTTCTCTGTCTGACCTACATACCAAGTTTCATCACAATCGGTTCAGTAGTTTATTGCATGAAGAAGTAATATGTACACACACACTTTCGCAGTGATAATATTAGTAGGTATAAATAGGTAGGCCAGGGAATATGTGATGAAAGTCATGAAAGCAAGAGGGACCAAACGAACATGGAAATCCATGATGCCTCTCCGGGAAACAGAAGCCTTAGTGTGAGTTTCATTTAACCATCTCGACATAACGCATCGACCGCGTTCGGCACTCCGTCTTCCTTGGCCTTTCGCCAGTGAAGGCCAGTGAAGGGCCAATCGGAGCGCCAAACGCGGTCGATGCGTAAAATCGAGATAGTTAAAAGAAACTCACACTAGGGCCTCAGATCTGACTGTGTGTGTTGACAGATGATCGTTTGTTATCATTAATTAAGTATCTTACACAATTCTTTCATAAAATCAGACGATGTTTCCTACATCTAATAATATAAGTACAACATATTTTTTTTTTTTGAGGAATAATATTTATTTTTATTGTTTTAGGAATTATCGTTATCTAACAAAATCTTGTTTATAAAATCTAGCGTTCTGTTTTCTTATTGCAGGGTATGACAGAAGTCTGCCAGATCCCGGTAAGAATCATTGTTTTACCTATCTCTAACTATACCTACAATATCCAATGTGCCTATTTATATGAATATAAATGAGATTTTGTTGATAAGTGTAGGCTCTTCTTTCTTATGGACCAAGCATCTTCTTTTTAGGGTTCCGTACCCAAAGGGTAAAACGGGACCCTATTACCAAAGCTATGTCCGTCTGTCTGTCTGTCCGTCCGTCCGTCTGTCCGCGGCTTAGCTCAAAGAATGTTGGTACTAGAAAGCTGTAATTTGGTATACATATAAATTACGCCGACAAAATCGTAAAAACTGGTAAAAAAAAAACGCTTTTTTTTTAGGGTACCTCCCCTACACCTAAAGTGGGGATGGTTTTTTTTTCTCCTCAATCTATATGTAGGGTATCTTGGCCGGTTTTTTTTCTTCTGTCCTAGTTTCATCCTTTTAGATTGTACTGAAGGCCTTCTTTTATGTCATTTTTCCCCTTAGTGAAATGAAAAAAAAAGAAAAAAGAATTAATTATACTTATAATATATACTTTTATATAAAAGTATACGATATTCCAAAAAAAAATAACAAGTAATAAGTCAGTGTGTGTTGTATGCTTTGTTTCATGGTTTCAATAATAATACCGCTACATAATAATACCGTTTATTCCAGGCTGGAACTCCTACACCCCTGAGTTCAACGATGTGTCTCCCCCATACAAGACGATACCCACGTACAAGCACCATGAACCAACATACGAAGATGCGGAGTTTACCGAAGACAGCAAGTCTCATAGTTGATAGGATTTATCTATACAGTATGTTAACTAACAAGGGGTTAACCCGCAATAGCTTCCATACATGCAAAAAATATATTACCATTAAAAAAAAACTTCTTTTTAAAATAATTATAAGTAGTGAAATATTTACAAAACGAGAAAATTGATACGTAAAATAAACACTCTGTACACGCGCATTTGTATAAATTTAAAAGTAGAAAAACAAGTGTGCGTGTACAGAGTGTTTCTGTCCGTATCAATTTAATACTTTTTGTGAATATTTTATGAAATATTAAAAAAAAACTTTTTTTTGTGGTAATATTTTATTTAGCATGTTTAAACTATTGCAGGTAAACGGGAACGCCGTTCATTAAATAACATTCTGTGTAGACTGTAGTTATAAGTGAAAAATTTGAAACATATTTGATTTTTATAATCGGCCGAATACTTAAACGCAAATCAATGTATAGTCTGTTTTACCTACACAAAAAAAGTAATACAAATTGGGCCTTACTACAAAAACTTAGACACTTGTTCAACGCGTGTCTAATGTCAGTTTTATGTCAAACTCCATACAGAAATGTCGTGTATAAAAGGTGTTTAGGCTAAACAACTGATAAACACGGTTTTCTGTTATGTAATAAGGATTAAGTTTAGCTTCAAGGAATCAAACTGTATAAGTGTCGTTTGAATATTTGGGGGTAATACATATCAGGGCCGTGCCAGAGACGTGGACGGACCGTGTTCCATCAGGGGCTCAAAAAAGCCGGTGTGTTCATTTTATATTGTGGCGGTATCTACATCGCCACATGCGAACTACGCATCAAAGACCTGACGTCAGACAGACGTCACATAAAACCTGCATCGCGCAATTAAAGTTTACCGTGCAGTGGACATATATACGAGAACCCAATATCAATTGTTGGGCAGTTGCCCGCCAGACACAACACCCGTCTGGTTGGAGGATCCTCCCTTTTCTATGGAGTATGAGTTAACTTTCACCCTGTTCCTCATAACCCTAAAATATGAACTCGTTCACACACGTCTGTGTCCGAACCGGCGACGGAGCTTCAGTACCTGCCCTGTGTGTGACACGGCCACGAAGTGTTAAAAACACCGTGGCCACGGCCCTACCACGGTCCTGACACGTTCCGGGCACGGCCCTGATAAGTATGATGTCGGTCGCGTACGCGTAGCACGTAGTACGCGCCACGGACGTCAGCGTCGCAGTATACCTTATTTAGTCTTGTGGTATGCTGCTCTATAGAACACAATGTACCTATAATACGTACGCGCGACCGACAGACGTACGCCACTGACGTACGCGACCGACATCAGCGTAAGAGGAATTCAGACCATGGACCTCAAGTAGGTTTGACAAACAATTTTTACACATCAATTTTTTTTAATTTAATTAATCAGTACTCTACTAAGACAGAACACAGTTACGTCATACAATTTTTAAACACGCTACTGGTGCCGATTCTGTTGTTCACAAACTAAACTAAATTTAAGTTCAGTGCATCTTTTTCTATCTATTTCATTAAGAAAAGGACAGAAGATCAATTTTAGTTTAGTCCTGTCAAACTGTCACTACTCCAAACAAGTTTAGACGCGATTAAAAACTTGCCTACTAAAATTACGTCAATTTACGTCAGGCGCTGATTAATTTGACAGGACTAAACTAAAATTTATCTTCTGTCCTTTTCATAATGAAATAGAAAGAAAAAGATGCACTGAACTTAAATTTAGTTTAGTTTGTGAACAAGGGAATCGGCACCACTATATATTTAGTCTGAATAATGCATTTATTCTGGTTATCTTGTATCTAGTTTAAGCCTTTAAAAGCTTACCGCTTCCCCGTGATTTAAGTATTTTAAGAATATTTATAATATGTATTTCTTTTCTTTCTGGTTCATGTGGTTAGTGACTAACCTGGTGTCAGAGTTTTTATGCCGCCCATGGGCCTCTGACTTGGCTTCACATGCCGTCGAGAGATATCTTTCAGGCAGGAGGCCTGTGTCCCAGTATTGGGAACATTATTGGCTGATTATGATGATGATGATTTTTAGAACGATGCTCAATCTCAACTTGAAACTAGATAACTGTAAAAAAAATTGATGACTCAGCATCATTCTAACTGAATATGGCTTAACGCAGGAGTCACCAAATGGCGGACCGTTTTTAATAAAATTGGTGTGTGGACTTTTCCCCAATGAAAATATTTGGTTATACCTGCAATGGTGCCGAATTTTTTGTACACCGAACTAAACTAACTAAACTAGGTATCACTAAAATTCCTTACTTTTGGCTATAGGAATCTTGGAGCTATTCTGCGCAATAAATTTAAAAAAACTTATTTTTTACAACTAAAATCGAATTTGACAACCGCGCGCCTTCACTTGGTACTTGTTTTCCCTACCCCGTGTTTTTTTTAGAGCCAGTGGCGCGCTTGGACTGCAGCCTCGACGTGTTTTTAATGGAATTTTTCAGTTTTTGTATGGAAAATAAGGAAAAAAAAAATTACCAACATGTTGAGATTAAGGGGTAGGCTTTGTAAAGAAAAAAAAAAGATACAGTTCTGTTTTGTAACTGAAGTCGAGGTGTTGGTTTGAATTTTAGTTCATGACATCTAATTTTATTCCACACATTAGAGAGGATTATAGATTAGAACAAAATTTTAGTTAAATCCTCAAATTCAGAATAGTATTTTCAATAAATTAAAACTCAGTGCAATCTTAGTGCTGTCACACTAAAATAAATAGCTACTCACTTTAATTTATTTTAGAATGGGAAATCGTCGTTTGACAGGAATAAACAAAATTTTAGTGATTTTTAGTTTAGTTTAGAGAATTTGTGACAAGAGAATCAGCAACACTGGGTCGTTAAATTACCTATTTAGTAAAACTGCATTTATAATTTATAAGGTAACTTTATATATTTAAACAAAATAAAATATATAAAAAAACGGACGGAATTTCATTTTTCCTTTTATAAAACATTTAGAGAATAAAGTTCATTTTGGTATGTAGGTAAATGTCGAGATTTGATCCCTGTTTCTATAAAACATCCTATTAATAGGGTACCTAAAATAGTCAAAAATCTTTTATGAGTCAAATAGGTACAACGCGACGTAAAATTACGGCCGAATACAGCAAATATGCTGTATTCGGCCGTAATTTTAGGCCGACACCGAAACCGAAGCTTTGGTTTATCACTAATATGAACACTCGAGTAGTTACCTACATGAATAATATCGCCACATAAACGATATCATTTCAAATTAATTGTTTTTTCTAATCACTTTTTTAAGTAAGTATTTTGTGATTAATTAAAAATGTGATAAAAAAAACAAGCAACACGTTCCAATGACATTATGACATAAATACCTACGTCGGTGTCGAATTGATAACCTCTTTTTTTTTAAGTCGGTAATTTTCGGCTAGGGTGACTACCGAGATGACGATTAATTGACCGAGCTAGCGAAGCGTCGATATCCGTGGAAGCGTCTCTGCTTCAAAATTAATTAGTTACTCTGTAGAGCATCGGCTCAGAAAATTTATGCAACCTGATACTGACCAGCAAATTGCAAAAACGTAAGAAAATTTGAATTCCGCGGGCTACCCTGAAGCTTCTTTCCGCGTTTATTTTTTTTATTCACCTCTCCAGCCGGAAGCACAGAGTACATTTTTCTATATGGTAGCCGAAAGTCAAATTACAATCCTACCTATCGTAAAATAATCGAAACAGTGTCATATTGTCAATATTATGATAATTAATCAGAAGACTGCAAGCTATAGGTTTACTAAAAATGATTTACAGTAATCGCACAGAAAATAAATTGAGGACGTTTCAAATTGATCACACCATATTAGTGTCTATATGAGTTCATAGATGGCGGTATTTATAAGTATAAATATTGCATCGGTAGATTCTGATGGCTGCTAGTTTCCTTCAATGGCTGGTAGAAGCCGTGCGGCCTGAAGTTTCCTTCCTGGATGGAGTACCTGCCAAAAAGATACCGTTTTCCCCCTATTTTACCTAGGGAATAATAATATTAAATCGATGATTTTCCCCTGTCCCCGAGTATTATTTCTGGCACTTACAGTGCGTTTCATTAAACAGTTCCTTTGACGTAATGTTGGCTCCAATGTCAATTATTTTAAACGGACCTAATAAGTAGCGCCCTACGGCGTAGCTTCGTATTGGTCCGTAGACAGAGAATACTAGTCTACAATATTGGTCCTACATTACGGCAAACTGTTTGATGAAACCAGATGAAACGCACACAATATTATCACAATCTGTCATTTTTTCTATGGTAGTCATGCTACACAAGCAGATGGATGGCATGAAAAAAAAACTATGTCTCATGTTATCCCAAAATAACTATAACACGCAAGATTAGAAGGTATTTTCTTAGTGTTCAATACTTCTGAATAAAACACAACAAAACATTCAAAGTTAATTTATTGAACAACTATTAGTTACAATGATCACGCTTTACGTTTACAGCATCAGCAGACATTCAACTAAATATAATAATAATATTGTCGTTAATACCATTAAAATGATATATTTTGCTTACAATAGGCCACCAAAACTTCCCTTACACATCGATAGACTCAGGAATTTAATAAAATCACTGGAAAAACTATAAATACCTACCTTGGCAGAAAAGTCTAGAAATTTACTGGCAACACCGTAATTCAAGTGTCAATCTGTGTTTTAGAGACGTTTTATAGGTTCCTTCTTTTCTTTTTTGCCAAGTCGCACTACAATCTATTAAAGTAATATCAATGCCATGATTTTCATTCTACAAAGAGGTTTCCCCTCAAATCACTATCTGTGATGTAAAAAAGGTTAAAACTAAATAAATCGGAAATGTTGCTATATAGTGCAGCAAGCTTATCAAGCCCATATTACCGAAAGTTTGTCCAGCAGAGGGCGCTCTATGGATGTTACTTGTAAGACTTGGATTAATTTATAAAATAATGTCATCCTGTACCTTTTCTCTTATCTCATAATCATTCTCTTTTAAATGTTTACTACATAACCTCGAAAAATAACTAGATTTAAAAATCATTAACCTCAGTGCTTTCTTCCACTTTTTCTTAGTGATAAATCACTTAGAAAATGTATGTACACCTATTTCATTTTATCCAAATGCTAGACAGCGTCACATTTTTTTTTACATATTTCGTGAAAATATAGATAAAATAAAAAACACAATTTAGGGGGGGGGATTGACAGATCTAGTGTACATAACGAACTTTTGGCGACATCTAGATGGACTAATTGACATTATTCTTCCCAAGAAGAAGTTAAGGTTCTGTTATTTTCTTGCGTTGCCGGCACCAGGCCGGATGGGCTTGCTGCACCGCTTTATGACCGAGCTTGACTTCTCACAATAAGCAGAAGGCTAACTATTCACATCGCTAGCCAAATTAAGCACATTGCCTACACTCCTACTAACACGGATTCAGTGAAGAGTTTAGCCGAAAAACGGCATGAAACTTGAATGAACTTCATAAGGCCCCATATATGCATGAGTTTAATTTTAAAACTTATCAAACTGTGTGTTATAAAGTGGGTACTTTTAAAGTGATATTCTCAGCTTGCACTTGTACGTTGACCGTCGACCGATTGTGTCTCATGTGTGATTTGACAAGATCTGAATTAACAAGCGCGGCCATTAGGCTTAGCTCTCCTGCCAACACGGTAGCGCATATCAGAGACGCCAATCTAGCAGAGTTTTCTGCAGGGCGTGCCCCAGCTCCTTTAACCCCTAAGATATCTAAACAGGCTCCTTGACCCGTCAAAATGGTACCTCCGCCAACAGTACCGACTTCTAGAGAAGGCATGGTGCATGTGACATAAAGATCGTCACCATTTTCACCACAGACTTCCATGTTAGTTGAACAATTCGAGCTGGTAACATTCTGAGCTGGATCTTGGCCAGTAGCTATGTAAATAGCTGTTACCATATTCGCTGCATGGGCGTTGTTCCCGCCTATGGACCCAGCCAAGGCTGAGCCTGAGAGATTCTTTATTTTGTTGCACCTAGCCAAGGTTCTGGCATCAGTTTTAAAAATGGTTCTTAAACTATCATTGGTTATCGTTGTCTCGCAGACAACTCTTTTACCTCTTCCCTTAACCCAGTTAATAGCGGCAGCTTTTTTATCTGAACAGTAGTTTCCAGATAAGCTAATAACTTCCATGTCTGGGAAGTAGTTTTTAAGTAATTTTAGGGCATTTTCGGCTCCTTTTGAAACCATGTTCATGCCCATTGCATCGCCTGTTGTAGCTCTAAATCTTAAGTACAGTGTTGCTCCATCGACTCCGATGTGAATTTCTTGGAGGCGAGCGAATCTTGAAGTAGAATCAAAGGCTTCTTTTATTACAGCGTAGTTATCTTTATTATCTATCCATTGTCGGCATTCATGAGCTCTTACCACGTTGGGGAGTTTGATTGCTGGGGCTCTTGTCATACCTACGTCTTCGACTACACTTATGACTCCTCTTGTACCAATGGCTTTAGCACCCCTATTTGTTGAGGCCACTAACGCCCCTTCGGTTGTAGCCATTGGAATCATGTATGGCTTGCCATCGACCACTAAAGGACCTGCATAGCCGACAGGCACACCAACATAACCAATCACATTTTCGCAGCAAGCGTTCAGAACTTTAGAATAATCATAATTTAGGTAAGGCAGCTGTTTGATTGCCAATTCAGTTTGGAACCTTGATCCGACAACCTTTCTGCGTAGCCTCACGCCACGTAAAGGATCGCCTAATACTGCTTCTAGTCTGTGTAAAGGTATATGGGACTGTTCTACGAGCATCACCACTTCTTCGTCGCTAAGTGAAACGCAAGCACCCTCAGACCTGTATATTTCGAGGCATTCTGCCATTGGACGCTTTTTAGAGTTAAGTTTGGCCGCAGAAGAGCTCGGAGAAAGCGTAGGCCATTCGTCTTCTAGTACTCCCTCAGTTTGAGTAGAAACTTCAGAATTCGAGTCATCTCCTACTGAGAATTTAGGCTTATTTCTGGCCTGTTCTTGAACCACTTCTTTGACCGTCATGTCATTCATATCTATGACCCAGTTTCTTTGTTCTTCAAAGAACACGAATTTAATAATCAAAGCGCAAAGCAGAGTTGCTATGACGATATAGTCGGCAGAGACCGAGAACCATTTAACGTATGAATGTAAAAGGATGTTATCATTTGGAGCAGGGGTCAAAGTGTCTGTCGGTCCTTCGATGATCCCGTTATCAGAACTCCAAGGCCACCGGCTGGTAAGATGGACGCATAATAGTCCAGCAGCCATAATCATCTTCACTCTTTGAACAACTGGGTTTGGCTTCAGATCAGCTTCAGAAAACGGACTGTCTGGTGACATTTCTTTTCGTCCTGAAGCGAAATCTGCTACCAAGGAAAGGCAGGCTGGGTAGAAAGTGACGAATACTAGATAATCTACTAACAATGCTAGGCAGGCAAAAGTACACATATGTTCTAGTCTGGGAACCCCAGATAGGGCTCCAACTCCCACTAACAAAACTGCTAGGAGAGTATCCAAGGTTGCTGTCGGTCCCAGCAAAGCTAATGCTCTTCCGACCCTTTTTCCCTGGTCTTCGCCAGCAGACCATCCTGCCTTTGCCATCCTGGCACCTCTAGCCACGTCGGCGACCAGCAAAAACAAAAACGGGGCATCCTTGATACTCGCTAACTCGCTCCAGAACAAACTAGCGACCGCTGACGTGAAGATGAAGCTGGCAAATGTCGAAAACACCCCGGCAATGATGAGGAGATACTTCGAAGCGATTTTGTGGAGGTTTGATATTTGGTAGTAAGCGTAGAGGAGTGCTGCGCAACGGACAAAAGTCATGATTACTGCGTCTGCGGCCTGGTACTCGGCCTCTAGTCCCGGGCATGCTCTAGCCCATCCAGCACAGTGTTCCGATCTATTGCCCGGGCCATTTCTCTCGACGCTAGCGGCGCATGCGAGCAAGGCCAGAGTTGCGACGATCACCTCCCATTGGTGACGAGCACAGAACTCGCCGTGAGCTCCCCACACTTTCATTTCTACTGCTTAGCTGCTTAGACAGCTGATATCTGGAAGTAAAGAAAAGGAAGAAATTAGTTTTTGTGGTTTTTGAAAGCGCGAAATTGGTTATCGTACGGTACGGTTTGGCTCTGTCTTATACACGACGTTAAAAAAAAGAACAAATCGACCAATTTAAATAAATTTGTTGCTCTTGTGGGTTGGACAGGGAACTTAATTTTTTGGTTATTTTATTTTTGCTCTTTAACTGTTAACGACTCCGATAAGCTAAATAAACTTTAAAAAAATACAATAGACGTAGATATATTTAGTAACCAATTCCGCTTGACTATTCTTCAAGAGTCCTAAAAAACCCTGTAAGAAATCGACACGTGTTTCACCTCTCAACGAGGCATCCTCAGGATGACGATTGACCAATTGCAAACCAGAACGCGACGTGTTACCACACCGAGCGCTGGACGCAAAGAACTCACTTTGCGTCCAGCGCTCGGTGTGGTGCGGAATTGGTTACTAAATATATCTACGTCTATTGTATTTTATAATGGATTTCCGCAAAGTCACGCCTGAATCAATTAACTAAATAAACTTTGTTAGAAGTGAGTTCACGTCAACAGACCAAAGGGTGAGATTTGAACCCTCGAGTCACGCCCTTGTTAGGCCAATACCTTTACCGTAAGTCTATTAGAGGCTAGCGTCTAGTTGGAGTATTACAGTTTTATTTAATTAGGAACTCCAACAAATAACGATACATGACACATAATTATAAGTAGGTGATCCTTCACAAGTTAACAACTAAATTAGAGTTAAAATTTTAATAAAATAGTTAAAATGTTTAAAGAAATTGAATTAGGAGCGTTTATTCTGAAAGTGGGCAACGTCGCAAATAGATGTCACATATTTTATTTCGCTGTTTTGACAATATTACTGTATGAAAATATGAAATATCGCTAATTAACTCACTAGAATATAAATAATGAATTGCAATAAATAATATCGTAACACCGAATATTTAATTTAGTTGTAAAAAAAGAATTTGGGAACTTTTCAAATGCCTTTTTTATACCTAAAACCGGTTACAACTTAAATTCAGTGTTATAATAGCAATTCATTATTAATGTTCTAGTAAGTTAATTAGCGATATTTCATAGTTCCATAAAGTAATATTGCCAAAATAATGAAAACAGGTAAACATTTGACACACACACACATACATAAAGTCACGCCTTCTTCCCATTGGGGTAGGCAGAAACTACAGAACATAAAATTATTATGAAGTTTTTTGATATAACACGTAATTCAGGTAGTAACACGATGTAATTAATATTCAAAGTTAAAAAAAAACAGAAGTTCCTTAATTTTCGCGCACCAAGGTCCAAGTAAATGAGATATTTAAATAAAGAAATGAATCTTCACAATGAATTGAAGGCTTTCAATGAAATATGTCATTATTTACTTTAAAAAAATTCTTGTAACTAAAAGACTATATTTTAATAGGTAGTAAATTTTCAGACTGTATTTACGGTATCACGTATCCACGTACGATATAGATATAAGCGATTTTAGCGATTAATACAGATCATATGAGCACCATATGGTCCTCTGCTTTTGAGCTGTCAAATATCATCATCTGCCTAGCCTTTTCCCAACAATATTGGGGTCGACTTCCGGTCTAACCGGATGCAGCTGAATACCAGTACTTTATATGGAGTGACTGCCAATCTGACCTCCAGAACCCAGTCACTGGATTATACGATACCCTTTGGTAAGACTGGTTATCAAACTTTCGGGCTTTTGACGTCTCATAACGACTATCAAAGATCCACGAATGACAGCCGATGCCAACGGTTTAAGCTCAAAACACACACAAGGTGGGTGCGTGTCGGGAGCGGGTCGGGTCATTTTCTTCGCGGGAGCCGCGCTGTCATCGTGGTCACGCAAAGCGCGGGCGTGGGACGGCAACGGGTCGGGCGCGGGAAGGCCCGCGACCGACCCGCGTGATGATGACATCCATACAATTCCTTGAAATACAATTTATTATAACTTTCTTTCTAAATTGATTCTTTTTTGACAGAATGCGAATGTGAACGTTCTTAAAAATAAGGGAATTGCCCCGCAGGTTAGTCAGTAACCACACCAAAAAGAAAATACTAAATTTAGCCTTATCCAAACACCGATAATTCCGCTAACCCGTTACGCACTAAACACAACACTATTTATAAACAAAACAACGGATACTATAAACGCTCGATAAAGTTTGTAAAACGACAACACTAGTGACCTACAAAAAACCGGTTTTGGAGTTGTGTGCTTAAAAACGGACAGATGACCGTGATAGCTTTCTACAAAGCATTGACATTTTAAAGGTATTTTAAGGAAAATGAAAGCAACTTCCATTTTTTCTTTTTTTACTACCTATTTTAAATTTTCGGGATGATAAGTTAATTACGTCCTCTTTTCAGAGGGGTTGCTGAATACATGGTTAAATAATACATACTTACCGATTTAAAAAAGTGTATTTTTAAACATTGACATTATGTTGTAACCTTGATTTTATAATATTTTTTTTACAATTCCGCAAAATAATACGCAGTAAGCCCAGACCAAATAAAAAACCAGGACAGACCGCTGCGAACAATACAGTGAAGCATGCCAAAACTACACCACCGCTCTATGACACGCTTACACGCACACATTTTATACCCATCACAATCAAACTACACCTCACTAAGTGCACACATGTTTACGAAACCGGCTTCACGTCACTGTTGACAGCGCTCTTTCTTGGTTTTTTATTTGGTCTGAGGCATCAATTTCATTAATTTTTGTTGCGTAGCAGCCCAGGGTCTGGATTTGCCCGGTTGATGGCAATTAGGCTCGTCTCATATACCACAGTGTCTCAAGACAAAAGTTTTTGACCAGTGTGTGTTGCTAGTGCTGACATATGGCACTGAAACGTGCTCGCTCACAATGAGCCTCATTAGAAGGCTGAAAGTCACCCAAAGGGCAATGGAGAGGGCTATGCTCGGAGTTACCCTGCGTGATCGAATCAGAAATGAAAAGATCCGTAGGAGAACCAAGGTAACCAACATAACCCGAAGTATTACTAAACTTAAGTGGCAGTGAGCAGGGCACATTGCTCGCAGAACAGATAGCCGATGGGGCCGAAAGTTTCTGTAGTGGAACCGCGTACTGGAAGACGTAGCGTTGGAAGGGTCGGGTAGATACATCTCTGCCTAATACGGGCCATAGACGTTCAAGTAATTTGATCAAACAGGCTGGTTCAAACAGAGGGAGCTCGTGGCTAAGTAATAACAGCCGCTCGGGTCGATCCATCAGGTTAAGCTACGCTTGCCGGGGTTGGTCCTTGGATGGGTGACCATTTTCACATATCGAGACTCCTCCGTGCCTCGGAAAGCACGTTAAGCCGTTGATCCCGGCTGTCATTTGTGGATCTTTGACAGTCGTTACGAGTCGTCAGAAGCCCGAAAGTCTGAGAACCAGTCTCACCAAGGGGTATCGTATTACCCAGTTACTGGATTGTGGAGGTCAGATAGGCAGTCGCTCCATGTAAAATACTGGTATTCAGCTGCATCCGGTTAGACTGGAAGCCGACCCCAACATAGTTGGGAAAAGGCTAGGCTGATTGAGGCTGGTTCAAACAGTTTTATCAAATTGGCATGAAGAAATGTGAATTTTTGATCAAGCTAACGCTTTTGCTTCGCACGATTTTTACGACTTGACAAAACATCGAGATTTCTTAGTTATTTGTAACTTTAATATTAACGAATTATACAAATAAACTTTCCGGAATAAATTCTCCAAACGATGGTGAAAACCTCATCAAAATCTGTTGCGTGATTTAGAAGAACAACGCGCACATACAGACAAACACGTGAGTTTGTTTGTTTTTTACGCTTTCACGCTAAAACAGCTGAACGGATTTGGATGAAATTTGGCACATGGGTACACCATGACCTTACATAGGCGGGTCAAACCGCGGGGCGCAGTGCTAGTAATCGTAACTAATATTATAAATGCGAAAGTGAGTTTGTTTGTTTATTTGTTTGTTACGCTTTCACGCTAAAACAGCTGAACGGATTTGGATGAAATTTGGCACAGGGGTAGACCTTCACCTGGACATAGGCTACTTTTCATCCTGGATCCCAAACGAAGTCGCGGCCAAAAGCTAGTAGAACATAATTATTTTATGATATAGTTGACGTCCTCGCGGACGCCATCGGCAGAAGCTAATAAATAAATATGTAAACTGAATCCACATCACATTCTTCTCACGTTCTTCGCGAAGACTGTGAATAATATTATAGCCATGACAGTTCCTACGACTATCAAATTATTATGCTATGAACGGCGCGGGAGCGGGAGAATACAATACAACAATAAAGAATAATATTTTTATTGGAATAAAAGCAAATTTGTATTTGTATTAAGGGGTTATACTACCTCAGCTCAAATTTATTTTTTACCTCGCTCGCACCATACTAGCGGCCTGAGTGAGAGCTAGACGGAGTGGGGTGCTGGCGGCTCCAAGCCTCGAATAGTTTAGGTAATTGTTTTTTAAACAACATAAGACCTGGGGCCTAAGTATATTAATTTACCAACGCGCAACGTTGCAATGGCTCGCCATTGTAAGGTTTTGCCAGATTTTCTATGGAAAATCTGTCAAAAACTCACAATAGAAACCATTGGAACGTTTGTAAATTAGTAGACTTGGCCCGCTGCTTTATAGTTAGTTCAGTTATTATTATTATGCAAAGTTTCATAATTTTTTTAAATATCAACGGTTTAGAGGTACTTTGGGAACGTTTTTCTATAGAGAAAATTCTATGTTATCGTGTTTTCGTCAAACATAGGACCTACCATCAACCCTCAACTTTAATATATATTTATTTCAAAATTAATGCTGCAGTATTTTCGGCATAACAGAGGATCATGCTAAGCAATTTTAGGTTGGGTAGGCCCTTAAGAGGAAATAGGGTCGTTCTTTTCTCCATACAAAAAGTCATAATTCGTCAAAAATTTTGTGTCAAACTTGTCAAAAAAAGTTTGTAAATTATAGTAATTTTGACAGATTGCGAAGGAGATGCGACTGCGAACGCGGCGTTCTTAAGAATTACGGGAATTGCCCCTCTGGTATTATTCTTCTGGTCGAGTCTAAGCGGGTTGAGTGGGCGCGAGCCCAGTCCATCGGGGACTAAAGTCGCGATATTCAGATAAGTTCATTTGAGCTGAAATCGAAAACATTATCCCAATGACCTATAATTGTAAACCTAACATTTGTCTACATTTTTAAAATCATACGATATTTTTTTTGCCGGTTTTGGTTGCTATAAAAACTACACGCGAATACATTACCAAATAATTTTAGACTCTATCAGCATAGTTTTAGAGGTAATAATTGAATGATGTATTTGCTAATACGTATTCTGAGAGGTATTTCATAATGGCACTATGACCTTGTAACTTACGTATATGAGATATTGGTCAAGTCGTCTTTGAGAAAAATTGTTTGGTTAACCTTAGGTTCCATTTCCATGCGTTTTGGGGTTATGGAGATAACTTTGTAGTGTAACGTGGTACCCAGTAACTGGGTCGTGGAGGTCAGATAGGCAGTCGCTCCATTTATTTACTGGTATACAGTTGCATCCTGTTAGATTGAGCCGACGCCTACATACACAGGGTGTAAGGGTGAACACCGTTGTCACTCATGGGTAGTCGACTTAAATATAAAAATAAATGACCGAGTAACAACAAAAAAAAAAACGTTATTTTCATTAAAAGATTTTAAAATGTTTCTATTCGACACCGTGCTCGCTAGTGAAACAGCTGACTGACTGAGGGAGGGGTCGCGCTCGCGGCCGGTCAGGTCACGTCCTGCGACCCCCACCCGTGTTGAGACGAAAGTTCGTTGCCCTAGCGCATAGGTGAAAGGGTGAAATACGAGAGTGGGAAAATGTAATTTTAAAAAAAAGTCGTAATTTTCCATTGATTTTACGTTATATAAATGACACCAAACCACTGGTTTCAAGGATAACGGTGTTCACCCTAACACCCTGTACACACAGGCACATGATGTAGGTAACTTTTTAAGTTCGAAGGATTATAGAAAACCTAGTCATCACCTGGCTTGCCTTTTCCCAACTATGTTGGGGTCGGCTTCCAGTCTAACCGGATGCAGCTGAATACCAGTATTTTACACGGAGCGACTTCCTATCTGACCTCCACAACCCAGTTATTGGGTAATACGATACTCGTTGGTAAGACTGGTAGTCAAGACTTTCGGGCTTCTGACGACCTGTAACGACTGTCAAAGATCCACGATAGACAGCGATTAACGTGCTTTCCGAGGCACGGAGGAGTGCAATAGTGAAAAAATAAACAGGTTAGGTATGTGATGGAGTTTGCATGATCAATTAGAACTATGAGTCAAACAATTTTATTGTAAGAGCAGGATTTTCCATACTGGTATTTGCCATTGTTTGATTACATCTCACCTAATTTTAAGCGATGATGTGGCCAACGACTGTGTTTTTGCTTTTCAATTTTGTTTTTTGCCACCGACTTCCAAATTTAAAGTTATTTTTCACTTTTTAGTTGTAGTACCTACCTCACACAAATTCGAATACAACTACCTGCTATGTAAATAACAGTGACGGGGTAACTTAAAACATTATACTAAGTGGGAAAAATACGTAATATAAATAAATAATATTATATTATATTGTTATTTTATATGGGGCCCATTTTATAATCTAAGGGGGCTACCACCACATAAATTTTGTTATATGGTGGCCCCATATAATTTTTATTAACTTTCCTTGCGTAGTTTTTGAGTTAGCTCTTAAGCATGACCTACCAAACAAAAAATCATCAAAATCGATTCATACCTGGCCGAGTAATGGCGTAACAAACACACAAGAAGTTTTTGAAGAAGTCGATAAAAAAAAATGATTATTAGATTTTTTGGCAGCTATTGCCAAAAACCATTCCTTGGCCATAAATACCAAATTAAAGATTGACGGTGAACGTTTCAGCTGTTTTCTGTATTATAACTAAGTAATATTATAAATGCGAAAGTGAGTTTGTTTAAAAAGGCTCCCACAAACAGGCGCCATATCGCGGGTGCGACAAGGGTCCAATTATCCTATGTCCTATTCCAAGTCATAGTCTACCCCTGTGCCAATTTTAATCCAAATCCGTTCAGCCGTTTTGGCATGAAAGCGTAACAAATACACTTTCGCATTTATAATACATATAGTTAGGATTAGGATTAGTTAGGATGGAAGCAGTATGTGAAACCTATGTAGTTCACACCGTGCGCGTTGTCAGGTGAAAGTCGACGACATAGAATTTTAAGTGGAAGCGAAAACTAAACAAGGATTTGTCCCGTTATTTTGTATAAAAAGGGTACTTCCTTTCATAAATTGCTGGATCACATGATGATGAAAAAACTTGGCTGCGCCATGGGACAACCCCATGGCGTTTCTAGCAAAGAATGGCAAGCTTTTGCACCAACTAATCGGGATGGGCCGGGCGGCGCGAACGGCGGGATTTGCGGCGGGCAGTACATTTCTATTCATTTGTTTTAATCGCAAGACGCTTCCCCGTTCGCACCGCGCGAAAATTCGCTGCAGCGGAATGTCCCGAGCCCAGTCGGTAAAGTCCGTTTTTTCTTTAATCTCGTAGACTAATTTGACAGCTGCAAATGTCAAATAAATATTCGAAAGTGAGTTTGTTTGTTTGTTACGCTTTCACGCTAAAACGGCTGAACGGAATTGGATGAAATTTTGTATGGGGATACTTTTAATCCTGGAGAAGGACATAGGCTACGTTTTATAGACATACCACGCGAGCGAAGCCGCTGGCGGAAGCTATAATACAGAAATCTTCCTGCAGACGTAGACATGATGCATCATATTTTTAGACGATAAACAAAATATTGTTGACAGCGATACTATATTCGCTAGGTGCCTTGATAAAATCTATAACGTCAACCAATACAATGCATCCATTGTTACCTACTTGAATGTTTACGAACTGTACGTAAGTTAAAATAAATGAATTGTGATTCTAATGCCGACGCGCGACGGAAGCCTGTTTGCGTGTGTATATTAAGTACAGGCACTTTAATTTATGTTAGGTTTATGGAAGGAATTAGGGGGGATGCGCTAAGTGCATTGAATGACTATTTCATGAAATCATTTGGCACTTACATGAACTTAAGGAGTTGTATTGCTGATTCTAATGATTATAATTCTGTAAATCCATATTTGTTACGGCCGCAAATCATATTTAGATCAACATACAACCTGATACTGACCTGCAAATTGCGTAAGAAAATTTGAATTTCGCGGGCTACCTACCTTAGCGCATCCCTCTTAAGTACCTAAAATCTGAAAATCTTCGCAGTACTATACAGGGTGTAAGGGACAGCCCTCCGCAGACTGATAGGATGGATTGAGCATTATGATACTAGACGACCGGTACATGAAATTATTTCAGGAACGTTATGGGAATCCAATAAACCTGATTTGTTTTATTACCTCACACGCAATGTATCGTTACCGTGGCAAAACGCACGTAGCCGCACGCCCGTGGCGGGGGGGCTGCGCTCGCGCCACGTGGTTTATCAATGTAAATTCTGAGTTCACGTGTCGTTCACTATAGTATTTTAACATCTATTGCAGATTTTTTGATTTTATCAATTTTATTTACATAAATTTTTGTGCTGAGTTCAGAGAGTTTTAAATTGAAATAAAGGAATATTAACTGAAAAAAAGATTTAAATAAATACAATTTACCTGAGAAAATTTCCGGTGGAATATGATTCAAAATAGGGAGCTGCATGCCCCCTGGGGGCCAAGTCTACTAATTTACAAACGTGTCAGTGGTCTCGCAATGATGAGTTTTTGAAGATGATGAGTTTGTGCCCCTGTTAATTTGCGGAGAGCTGTCTCTTACACCCAGGGTTGCCAACCATACTTTATAATAACGTATCCTACTTTATTTTCGATAAATATACTTTATACTTTTGCATAAAAATAAAGTATACAATAATACTTTATTTCTTGAAATCAAAAACTCACATAAAATATGAGTGGTAACCGAAAGAGAACTATTTGTTAAAAAAGCTAATCTATAAAGAATTTTCAGAGAATTTTTATTTTTTCAAATGTTAATCTTAAAAATGGATCGGTTTTATTTTCTCTCTGTTCCCGCGACTACAGCTTTCACTGAGAGTTTTTTTGGATAGTGAATCTGAAGTGGCGGGAAGAGACAAACAGATCATCCATAAAGGAGAATGACAAACAGTGATACCAAATTTTCTCACGCCTCAATATAAACTTAATTAAGTAAATATTCTTATATTTTTTTACGACCTTCTGCGTCGGGGATTTGATTTTCGAATAGGGAATTTAATTTAAGTTAAAAATTTATTGTATTCCAATGCACGTTTCCGTAAACACTTTCTTCTTCCTTCTAATGACGTTCCGTTTTACATGATTAACGTTTTACGTGATCCTGATCATGATCATTCTCTTTTGCACAAAATCATATAAAAATAATAATAATTAACCGACTTTACATACAACTGTATGTTATTATATACTAGACTCGCGACAATCTAAGAAGTCCGTTTTGACAGGTATAAAAATGCATTGCGTAGCGATGAAAAAAAAAAATTTACTTATTCTCGAGACATATCGATTGAACATACTTTGTAATCGATGACTTATCTACATTGCTAAAAACTGATTCTCAAGGCTTAACGTTTTATTACATGTACGAGAACGAACCGTCAAAACGGACTTCTTAGATTGTCGCGAGTGTAAATGATTAATTTGACCTATGCAAATGTCAAGCTCCAAATTGAAAAAACAAACAATCACTTGAAATGTCAAATTAGTCTACGAGATTAAAAAACAGACTATAACTACCTTCAATATTTTATTGATTTAAGGGTTCTAGAATCGATTTAATATTTATGATCGAAAAAAAAAAGTTTATTTTTACTCGTAAAGATTTATCGATTTTAGATCGATATCACATCCCTAGGCGGCCAATGTTTGACATTTTGAGTTTGATATTTGTAGTTGTACAGTGTTTATTGATTTAATTCATGTAACATTAATCTTTTATTTCCGTATGCGCTAGCACCTCTAATACATCTGTGTTTTAAGTTTCGTGTTGATTTATTGAAGCCTTGTTAGCTTATTAAGAAGTAGAACTTTTTGTATTTTATTGTGAAAATGTCGAAACGTGGGGCCGACCGGTGTATCAATTGTTCTCTGTTGATACCTAGAAACCTGCGTACGCATTCATTAGAACAACCAACTACTTCAATGATTAACTTATTACAGTCTTGGATAACTCCTTCTCAGGTAAGCAGATCTTATTTTACTCTTTGAATATCAATCAGTAAAATATAGTTTTAGGTTATCTTCGATTTTATGAAATTACTTTGGAACCCAGATTTAGTTTACAAAAAGAACATTTGTAGGAGTTAATATGTTATATGTAGTCTATAAAATACAACGTTTTATTTTGATGCAACTTGGTACGGAATTCCATACATCAATCGGCATTGTCCTTTAACAAAAAACGAGTTTATTAAAAAAATGGTTTTATAACAAGCTTTGAAACTTTCAAACACAATAATAAATTGTTAAAAGCAGCCAAAAATATGTTTTTAAGGGAAAAATACGTTTTTTAAAAGCATAAATTGTAAAAATACTTTTTTTTTTCTTCCACATACTTTTTGTTTTTCCTATTCAAAGAACGTAATACGTTATTTTTCTCAAAAAGAGTTGGCAACCATACTTACACCCTGTATCTCACGACACGTGCATCAGAGGAAGTTTGAAAGTGACACCGGTGACTGAAAAGTTGTGTGGAAATCGGTTGTCATAGCATTTTTCCATAAAACATTTTTCTTATTCCCCCGCATCACATGCCCGTGATGCGGGGGAATAAGAAAAATGTTTTATGGAAAAATTTGAGTATGAATGTGGATGGCTATAAGAGTAGGGGAAGACCAAAGAAACGATAGATAGACTGTGTGAAAGATTACAAAAAAAAAACAACCGACTTCCAAGACAAACACTAAAACGTGAAAAATAACTTTGATTTCGGAAATAAAATACAATAGACGTAGATATATTTAGTAACCTATTCCGCTTGGCTTTGTTTTAGTCAAGCGGAATAGGTTACTAAATATATCTACGTCTATTGTATTTTATAATGGATTTCCGCAAAGTCACGCATGAATCAATTAACTATCTTGATTTCGGAAGTCGGTGGCAAAAAACGAAAAATCAAAGACACCGACTTCCGAAATTAAACTTATTTTTCACTTCTTTTTGTGTTTTTATGGAAGTCTTGGCCCTTTCTCAAAACCTTGTCACGACCAATCGATAGGACTTATTTCAAGGACAACCATGGCTTGTATAACTCATTGATTTTTTTAGTAGGTAACTAGCTAAACCATAGATGTTCTATTGGCTAAACTAGCGACTAACTTATCACAATGGTGCCGATTCTCTTGTACACCGAACTAAACAATCACTAAAATTCCTTACTTTTGGCTATGAAAATATTAACGCTATTCTGACAAAAATCTCTAAAATTCAAGATACAGTAGGTACTGTTTTGCAACTGAAGTCGAGGTGTTGGTTTGAATTTTAGTTCATGACATCTAATTTTATTCCACACATTTTTAATCGCGATTAAAAATAGTCAGATTTAGTTAGAGGATTTTAGTTGTAGAACAAAATTTTAGGTTAAATCGTCTAATTCAGAATAGCATTTTCACTAAACTAATAATAATATCTAAGTGCCATCTCAAACTAAATTATAGTTAAGTTGTATCAATATATTTCAGAATGGGAATAAACGAAATCTTAGTGATTTTCAGTCTAGTTTAGAGAATTTTGTGAGAAGAGAATTCTGACGGGTCGATCGATCAGGTTAAGCGACGCTAGCCGCAGTCAGTCAGTGGATGGGTGACCATCTTAACATACCGAGACCCCTCCGTGTCTTGGAAAGCAAATAACTTTAATTTTGGAAGTCGGTATCTTTAGTTTAGAATTTTCATTTTTTGCCACTGACTTCCGAAATTAAGAAGTTTTTTTCGGAAGTCGTTTTTTTTTTTGTTTAAAAAGTTTTTATTGCATCGTGTGATAAGTAATTTTTTAAATTATTTTACTCAGATAAAAACAAAAAATTACTACTTAATGACTGGAGATGTTTAGCTTGATGTGTCTTCGCCTCATGGACGTTATATGCAGTAAATGCATAATTTAAACATGATTATTCTTGCGACGCTTCCGTGAATTGTATGGTACGTCAGTACATACTTGCTTCGGCAGTTGCGATTCGGGGAAAACCGTAAACAGTCCATATGAGTAAACGGTTCTTGAATAGTATCCATATGAGTAACGGTTCTTGAGTCGCTGAGCTCCTTAAATTCTGAGTTGAGCTCCGCCATTACTGACAAATGCTTGCACTGACTGGACAGGTCCACTCAAATCTGTGTGGTTCTTTCCTCAAAAGACCATTTCAGACTCGAATTTACATGGTCCTCATATGGCTTGACCAAGATTATGTCTGGACTTTAAAAGAGACTGTGACCTCTGAGTTTGTTTCGGCCTTTCTTCTCAGAGTAGTCAGATAGGAAACGCCGACCTCATCTAGGTTATTTTTAATATTTTTTTTATAATATGACGTGTAAAAGTGATTCCAATATCCTATTTACAGAATAAACAATTTCATTTCATTTCATTTCAATACATCAAGGTTGACGATCCCAGTCTACATAGGAATAAATCAATCAAATATATTATCCACTGACACTTGTCAGTTGGGCAATTTCTAGTAGTAATAAGGATCAAATTCGCAAAACACTCGTGGGTTTATAATGATTAGCGACTGTTTACTTTAATCATACATTTTGACGTTTAAAAGTCACTTAACTTTACGCAAAGTTTTGAGATAAACCCCTTATTCTTTTCAAAATCAAAATCAAAATATGTTATTTCACATAAGCCTACATGGGCACTTATGAAACGTCAGAAGCTAGGTGCACGGTTCCAATTGGTCGTTTCCTATGGAGAAGAGCCGGCAAGAAACTCCAGAACTTTGTATGAAACTGACAGGTTTCATACAAAGAATAAGGGCGCATTTTCTGCTCACGCATTTTCTCGACGGCCGGCAGGACTGTAAGCAAAGATCGAATAAAGCCCATAATCGGCTCATTTAGTTTGTTTGACAAATTCACTTTTTAGGCTGCCGCCGCGCGCCGTACCCAAAGCGTAAAACGGGACCACCCTTGTTGTATGGGAGCCCCTTAAATAATTATTTTATTCTGTTTTTTAGGGTTCCGTCCCAAAGGGTAAAACGGGACCCTATTACTAAGACTCCGCTGTCCGTCTGTCTGTCACCAGGCTGTATCTCATGAACCGTGATAGTTAGACAGTTGACATTTTCACATAATATGATGTATTTCTGTTGCCGCTATAACAACAAATACTAAAAAAACAGAATAAAATAAATATTTAAGGGGGCTCCCATTGGCCAGCTATCTAATAATCGCGTAGGTACTTTATTTTCGTAACCGATTATGACTAATCTGTTTCATTTTGACAGTTCAACAACATTCGTTGCGTTATTTACGTTCTCGAGCAGATTTTTTTTTCGAACTTGTGAAGCAATGGATTAGACATTTTGTTTCAAACCGATTCAGATTGTGATTGATCGTGTATTACGTAATTAGGGTGTCGGGTACAAATCCAGATTTCCCGTTGCTACTGTACAATTGCGGGGAAGGAAAACGTCGTGAGGAAACATGTTTTAGAACCAAAAATTCGAACATATGCTAGATCTACCAATCCGCAGTGGGCTGGGCCAGCGTGGTGGACAGCGTTGCCAATTAGTGGGGATTTCCCCAAACTGCGGGGAATCTCAAAACGATTTGGGATTTTGTGGGGAGAGGCACCATACGGGGGTGGATTTTGGCATTTTACCAAGTCAAACCAATATTACATTGCAAACATCATTCTGCTACATGTATACTGGGATATGGATCAGACATCAAGTAAATTTCAGTCTAAATTTATATTTTTTTATGGCAACATTACATCAATTTCAACAAATCATCGTGGGAAACTCCTGCTATAATGTAACTGCGTGACATTTTTATTTTTCCTGTGGTTCTTTCAAATTCTTTACAATTGTGTTTTTTTTTTTGTTTTTTTTTTTGAGGGGATTTTGTGGGGAATCAGGATTTTGCTCTCGAAATTCTCTCTCTTTGCTCGCCAAATTCGGGGATTTTCACCAATGATTTTGGGGAATCTAGAAATAGGCATTGGCAACCCTGGTGGTGGATTGCGGTCCACTTCCTCTCTCAGAAAAAGACTTTGTATCTATAAACAGCAGGGGGAGATTATAGGCTGAATGTTAATAAACAATGTTAAACTCTTAAAACTGCTACATATTCGTGTTAGTAAGTACTACTGACCTTCGCAGATCAAGTTCAAATACACCTAGTCAGTTCAAGAACGCAAATTATAACTAAAATATAATCTCATGCACAAGCGAATCAGTTATAAAACACGATACCGTACGCTTTACACCGGACGGCTCGCGTTGGGCTTCCTCGGAGCGCCTTTTACGTGTTACAGGAAATTGAAGCCTTTATAAAGCATTTAAATGTCATATTTGCATGGAGTATACGAAGCTTGGAAAGTTCGAACCCGTTCGGATCCGCACGCATGCCGCGGTAGCTGCGGGGTCATTGCGTAACACACTGACAGTAGCAATGGCATTCATTTTGACAGTTCAATTCATTGCGTTGTGGAGGAGCTGG
Organism: Lithophane ornitopus; assembly: GCA_948473465.1. Taxonomy (NCBI): domain Eukaryota; kingdom Metazoa; phylum Arthropoda; class Insecta; order Lepidoptera; family Noctuidae; genus Lithophane; species Lithophane ornitopus. The sequence goes on along the minus strand of OX419641.1, from coordinate 9,030,654 downwards.
TGGCTAAGTAATATATAACAACCGCTCGGGTCGATCCATCAGGTTAAGCTACGCTTGCCGGGGTTGGTCCTTGGATGGGTGACCATTTTCACATATCGAGACTCCTCCGTGCCTCGGAAAGCACGTTAAGCCGTTGATCCCGGCTGTCATTTGTGGATCTTTGACAGTCGTTACACTCGTAGACTGGTTGTCAGACTTTCGGGCTTCTGACGGAGTCGTCAGAAGCCCGAAAGTCTGACAACCAGTCTAACCAAGGGGTATCGTATTACCCAGTTACTGGTTGTGCAGGTCAGATAGGCAGTCGCTCCATGTAAAATACTAGTATTCAGCTGCATCCGGTTAGACTGGAAGCCGACCCCAACATAGTTGGGAAAAGGCTAGGCAGATTGAATTCATTGCGTTATTTAAGTTGTTGAGCAGACGAATTTTTCGAACTAAAGAAGCAATGGCTTTGCAGTATCTTTCAAAATCATTCAAATTGTAATTGGAAATGTCTATCGCAATTGGGTTGCCGCGGTCAGTCGGTTCCGTACGCATGCCGCGGTAGCTGGTCGCCTCCTCACTCGCCTACGTGGACAGGCGCGTTCGGCTGTCATCGCGCGGCGCCGTTGCCATTGCCAAACAAATACCAACGTTGCGTACCTAAAGATAAAGTTGAGAATAAATAACCTGAGACGCGCGCCTCATTCAGCTTAATCGCGCTCTCGAGCTAATAGAAGTTTATTTATTGTGTGACGGTGACAGTGACGAATGCGCTGCGCTGCGCCTCGCCAGGTGTGTGCCGGCCCTTAGGTCGCGTTTGGCTAATAAGGCCGCACTACTGAGGGCAGTGACAATCGCTTCGTATTTCTACAACGAGTTTCAACAGTGTAGAGTTTATCATAGGCATTCTATCATTATCGGATAAAGTGCCAGAATTTGCGGAATAATAGTGGCGCCACCTAGACCTTGTTTAGGTGCCGTAAAGATTGCATTGTCCACTGTCTGTCACTGAGTACTGTCACTGTCACTTGTTATTTTGTTTTTCATAGCTATGATGAATTTATCCCAAGAACAAACATTGTACATGAAGAACATGTTCCCTCGTACATTCCAACTGCAAATGTTAGTTTGTATGCACAATATTGAGAGATTTGCTGTTATTTTAAGACCATAGACTTCTTGTAGGTTTTCTTTAAGAAAACTTCTTTATTGTAAATTTTTGGCTGAATGAGTTTCAGAGAAAAGAGGGGGTGTTGTCAAATTTCATATATTTTCTAAACTACTATAAAAAAAAAATTTTTTTTTAATGTTTGAGACCCTCACAGTAAGCCCTTTCATTTGATGGTGTCACACGGCACAGTTTGCAAAACTTTTTAAGTTTCTTATTTGACTCCCAAAACCATTACACATTCATGTTTTGTTCATTTCATTTAATTTCATTGGAGCAAATTGACTTTGACAGACACACAAGTGATCCTATAGGATAGGGTTCCATATTTTCATTCTGGTGTACTGAACCCTAAAAAAAATATGGGCAGTCATAGACAGAAGCTATTATTTCTATATATGATTCAAATAATTTGCAGTGTATATCCCCATGGAACCGTGTCATCATTTCTTGTCAGATTTTAGATTAAATAATACTGTTAAGTTTTATAATGAATAAGAAGCACTAGATAATAATAAACACTTAACATAATCATAGTGCCTCTATTCCCCAAAAGTTAAGACAAAGGTGTACCTACAGTACACCCACATTTCGCCAGTTATGTTTACGTCCTATGTAACAGGGGGTGAACCTATTGCCAGCAACTGGGCATAAATCCAGACTCCGGACAGCTACTAAAAAATTCCAGATGGAAAACCCAATAACACAAACAAGCACTAGATGTTAGTACAATTAAAATATAACCTATTTTAAAATTAAACTAAAATTAAATGGCCTATTTTTTTTAAACATCTATAGTTCCCACAGTACTTTCTATTCAAGTTTCCTTTGCTTACTTTGCAAAATACATTAGGCTTTAAATTGTCTATGATCTAGAAAGTGTGTCAAGTATCTTCCGCACCGTTACTAGGTCAGTAGAGTTTATACATATACTTTTTATTTATCAACATTCAAAACGTATTTTCTGGTAATCAAAACTTACGTGATAATATTTGCCGGCGGAACACACTATTTTCCTGCACGTGAGAACGTTCTTACTCACTTGAAACTGATTAATATAGAGTAGCACGCAATCCTTTATTACCTTTATGTAAACCACTGACTACGAACAATGTAATTTTTCATTCATTTCAGAGTGAAAAAGAACTGAATAGATATATCCACACACTGAGAAACGGACATCAATAGTATCAGAATCGATCGCAGTTAAGATCTCTCTTTATTATTCAAATTAATTGAATAAATACATTGCCAAAGTTGCCTCTTAAATTTCACTTTTTCTTATTAGTCAAATTAAATATTTTTACTTACCAGTAGAGTGTTTTGATATGCTGGTATTTACTTAAACTTTATACACGATTTTTGGAGTCTGAGCAAATGATTTTCGCTTTAAAATAAAGCTCAGATTTATTTTTAAATTAAAAATAGTGTCAGCGTAACACACTTCTCGCCATTTTCGGGGCAACTGACGTAAAGGCATTCTATTCTACAATATGTTATCTGTCAATGTCATACTTAAAACGTCAGTGATAGTATTGCTATAGTTTTATTTGTAATCTTCTAAAAAAAATTGTATCGCCCCATAAATTCCATTACGGGATCCAAGCAGAAAATAGCTTTATTTTGTCTTTCATTTGAATTTAATACCTTTACTCAACAAATCATTATCGGCGAACCGATCAGTCAACAGTGAGTATTTATTGGTCCTCTATCGCTTGTGGTTTAAAAATTCAATCCTGTATATACTAACTTTTGCCAGCGACTTCGCCCGCGTGCATATCGGAAAATAATTCACGGAAACGTCCTACCAGGATAAAAACTATCCTATTAGTTAATCCAGGTTATAAACTATATGTGTGCCAAATTTCATCAAATCCGTTTAGCCTTTTGTTTGATTGAGTAACAAACATCTACACTTTCACTTGACAGGTCTATCCCCTTGCTAAATTTTGGCGAAATCCTTTTAGTGGTTTAGCCGTGAAAAGGTAACATACAGACAGACAGAGTTACTTTCGAATTTATAATATTCTATTAGTATGGATGCGCCCCGCGGTTTCACCCGCGTAAGTCTCGATCCCGTGGGAATATCGGGATGAAGAGTAACCTATGTCGTATTCCAGGATGTAGACCATGACCTGGAATAGGACATAGGATACTTTTGTCCAAATTTCATCCAAATACGTTCAGCAATTTTAGCGTGATAGCGAATCAAAGAAACAAATAAAAAAAAATTCACTTTCACATTTATAATATTAGTTAGGATAGTAATTAGTATAATTTTATTGGAAATGTAATGAGAAGCTTGATTGTGTCGTTTTGTGTTGGTCGTAGATTCTTAGAATTGAACATTTCATGAAGTGTTTGATCATTTCATGAAATTGTTATTTATCATGAAATGGCCAGCTAAAATTTACCCTATCGTGTAAACGTCAACGTTTAATGATAATATGTCAGTCGACGTTTCGCTATAATTATGCGTGTAGTAAAAACCGGCCAGTTGCGAGTCGGACTAATTAGGTACCAATTTTCGTACGTTTTTTGCAATTTGCAGGTCAGTGTCATTATAATTCTGTAAAGCAATATTTGTTACAGCTGTCGTGAATAAACATACAACCTCATAAACCTGATACCTGCAAATAACAAAAAAAAAAAAAAAAAAAAAAAGAAGTTCGCGGGCTACCTTGAGGCTTTCGCCTTGCACAGAATGTTGCCATGATCACAAACTCGTAGTTGAATGGTGATTGTGAATTTGTGATTGCTCTACCGTTAAAATCAAAGTGAATTTATGGTTGCAGATTGTATATTATCTCAGAACATCGTATAGATACACTTCTAATAAAAGCGACACTATTGTTAATGGGCCATTCTTCATAGATAAAGATGAATTTTCATATGGTGTTTCAAAAATTTCACCTTTTCTAAAACAATATTTTCTGAAGGATAATCGTGATGCGTTTTTCGGTTTGGCTCCTGGTTCACCTTTCATCCATGCCTCATAATAAGCGTAAAAATACGGTATAATAACGGTATGCCCAAACCAATGCCAGAGCATTACGAAGAATCCTGTTAATAGTATAACTTGACAAAACATATAGAAATAGTAAGGGAAGATGATGGGGTCTGGTGTTGTTAATTTTGTGATTTTACAGACTAGCCATTGTATCATCATCCAGTAGACGAGACATTGATTTGTCCCCGCGCATAGTGAGACACAGCAGTCCCATAGTCTGGCCCCGAGGATGTATGGAAAGCAGAACACATCCCACCAGTTGTAACCAAAGACTTCCTCGATCTGTGCGTGGAACTGTTCTCCATGAACTTCATCGCATCGGAATCTTTGCTTTCGTTGCTTCTTCTTAGGCGCCATATTTAAATTTCTCCTAAAACTAAAATTTTTACTTCACAAGCTCCAACTCATAATTTGGGGTGAATAAATCTTGATTTATTCATGTGTAATAAAATGTTGGATTAATAATTCAGAGTTTAGATTTCGGCATTACAAATCCTATCCTAACGTCATAGACTGACAGACTCGCTGACGCTGACATGACATCATAAGATGTACAGTGCGTTCAGTATATCTTGAAATGAAATGAAATTGTTTATTCTGTAAATAGGATATTGGAATCACGTTTACACGTCATATTAAAAAATATTAAAAATAAGCTAGATGAGGGCGGCGTTACCTATCTGACTACTCTGAGAAGAAAAGCCGAAACAAACTCAGAGGACACAGAATTTTTCTCGAAGGGAATCTCTCGGACCTAGATTGTAAATGGCTCGAATAGCCCTTTTCTGTAAAACAAAGATAGCATTAATGTCCGCACAGGCTCCTCAGAGAAGAATCCCATAAGACAGAAGACTATGAAAATAACTAAAATAAACAATTCTGGCTGTATCTACGTCAGTTAGAGTCTGTCAAGCAAATCTTGTCCACGACTATTTAGCCGATTTCTTATAATGGCAATACTATTATCTGTCAAACGGATTGTCATTTGTCACAAGTTCAAGTCTACAACATTTTGATACTTTTAGTTTAATTACCGAATTTTATTTATTTTACTGTGATGTGATCACGATTTCGGATTTCGATTCAGACGTCGTAGTCATGACGTCTTTAGTCATGAATATAAAGGCTAGCCGAAACGGAGTTGGAACCCTTCATAATTTCTGTGCGTAATGATGATACTGACAGTGATTTCTCTTATGAAGGCATTGAATAATTAAATTCTGATTTTAGTTCTGATTGTAATTAATAAATAGCTACATTGAAATGCTCTTTTTTAATTTATCCCAAAGAATTTTTGGTTCTACAAAAATTCAAGTATCAAACCAGTTTTCATCGTACTATATCAGTGTTGACCCATGTAAGAATTTTGAATTTACCGCCTTTTTCATGGGACAAGAATCGCTTGACAGACTCTATGTCTATTTTTTTTAACGGCGTAGGCGGCCGGTCTAAGCCTTCCTGACTTATTTTTCTATGTGTGGGCCCCATTGTAATTTACCGTCAATGGTTATTCCAAGAAAAACTGTCGACTCAACGGGGTCCAACTCTATTCCATTAACTTTAACATTGGTAGATAGCTGCCTGACATTTGGCGTTGAAAATTTAATGAGTTTAGTCTTTTTCTCGTTCAGGAGAAGATTATTTACATTAAACCAATGCACCACTTTAGAGAGTGCATCGTTAACTTGTTCAAAGTTAACTAACTGACGTTTTATTTTAAAAATGAGGGAAGTATCATCTGCCTTTGACCCGTGACGCGGTTGGTAGCACTGGTCTGTCAGTTGCCATTTTGAACTTTAATGCTGTCTCCACACGTTTGGCAAAACTTGCCAAGTCATCACAAATTCAAACTTATGGATACTATCCACACGTTTGAATAGATTGAGCGTTTACCTTGGTTTGTGTAGACTTGCATGCGCTTGCGACCGAACCGACCGAGTGTCGGTTTTTGATACCCAAATCAAAGAAATTTGCGGCAGGCGCTCGGGAGCCATCTACGTTTGTGCGTTGATAGGTGACAGGAAAAAATCATACCTTATACGATTTCTATGATTTTTTATCATCCACCATCTTTTTGCCAAATATTCCGTAAACTTTTTTTTCCTCTTTTTATTTTGCTTCTTTTTATAATAAAAATGGTTAACCAAACGTTATAACCGACAAAAGCTCGACGTCTGCCATGCTTCCTTCCAACACACTAGCACACGGAAGGACGATACGACGACACGACGGAAGATTGGTTAGCGCCGCCGCAGCGCCGTAGCGTACAAATGTTCGTCCTACAACAGTGGAGCCAACATAACGGCATAGGAACTATTTGATGAAACGCACTCTAATGAACGGTCTCGTCATCATAATAATTATGTCATCTAAATTTTTTTCCACTACAAAAGTTCGCTCGCTACGCCTACTGTGACGCTGGCAGAATATTCGAGAGAACCAAAGAGAGAACATAGCTAAAAAAAAAAAAAACAATTCGCTAAAAGGCCAGCATCTGTTCTGCGAACGCGTTCACGTCTCAACGGCTGAACAGATTTCGATGAAATTTGGCAAACAGGTAAACCATTATATCAGAGTTAGGACATACGGGTAGAATACTTTTATCCCGGTAGTTCATTCGCTTGGGATAATTTTCAGACACCTCGTGGGCGAAGCCGCGTGCATAAGCTGGTAGGTAAAATAATTCAGTTATGCGTAGCAACGCGAATTTTCATACGTTTTTTGCAATACCAAAGGTTTTACGAGAGCTATGGTGGCCCAGTTGTAACGACTCCGAATTGCGAGTCGTGGATACGAACTTGATCCCAGGCAGACATCGTGACTGCCTGAACCTGAACCCAGAACCAACGAAATTGCATAAATTAATTAATTTGTATATTGAATTATTTTCATCTACACGACTCTCAAAATGATGAAGAAAAACATCATAAGAAAATAGGGACATGACCTAGAATAAAAAATGTTTTTCTAGAAAATCGATTTTCCGTGGTTCATGCTACAGTTTGCCGCACCTTCGAAGTGGACCCTCGATATTAAGAAGAAAGTAACCGCGTTTAATGCTAAAATGTTGGAATAATAAATCTCATAAATATAATTTCATGCTGTACAAACGTAACGACTTTAGACGCCGGCGTCTAATTTGCTGTCAAAATCTGTGCATGTGGACGTGAAATTAAGTCGTCAGTGACGACTAAATTTGAGAATGTAATTTTGTCAGCG